>CM059224.1:20518427-21123427 GCA_030347435.1 Clarias fuscus | reverse complement strand
ATATGTGCACTTTAGTGCAGTTCTCCTTAAAGGTGCAGGCCCCGAACTGCCCCGTGCTCTTATTGTAGTGGGAGCACACCTGCACATGGACAAAGCACAGCGGTGTCACGGCACGAAGCAGCATGGAGAGCTGGACAAAAAGGAAGTAGTGACGTGCATGCATACACAGTCACTCTCACACACACACACACACACACACACACACACTGATAAAGCTAAAGGAAATGAATTAACAATTACACCACAATGCTTACAAATTTGAAGAGTTCTTTTCCAAACCTCTACTTTACCTCAAGACTTAAAGGTCTTTCATCTCCAATATTTTCAACTGTTTTTTTCTTTCTTTTTTTGATTTGTTTTTTTTTTCTTTTTCTTTTTTTTTTTTTTTGGTCGTACGCCACATCACTCAGGGTTGACGTTCCTTCACCATCTGCAAATCTTCATCCACGCGGACACACCTTTCTTCTTTTGGTTTGGTTTTCCTTCTTTTTTTCTTTCTTTTTTTTTCTTTTTAAATACAGTTTTACGTCTATTTATGATCACAGCAAACTGCCACTTGATGCGATAACAACTGAAACAGGAAGCTTTTTCTTTTTTTATTTCGGCCGGGTAACTTGCTGTCTTTAGACTAACGCGGCGGCAATTGGTTACACATCTACCCCCGTGTCCGGTTATAAAACGGCTGTATTTTATCCTTTTCTGAAAACTCGTTCGAGAGCGCCGAGAGAGGCGTTTTGAACAGCAGGGGGCGGTACCTAGAACGCAGAAATAGCTCATCTTGAAATGAAACTTAAATAATGGCTGAAGCTCAGTCATATATATGTATAGATACAAACACAAAGACAGAAATACACAGCAAATATCAGCAGTTTAAGTTGACACTTGGGGAGAATTTGAGATGGAAATATTTAGCCATATGTCCTGTCGGTGCCATATGTCGGTGTTTCTGAAGTCTACTGTATCAGCATCAGTGTTGCAATCAGTAGCTGGATCAATACATTTCTAATCTAAAAAGAACATTTTCCAAATTAGTTAAAAAAAAAAAAAGATGCAGTTACAGAAAATTAATCAACATCTTTGCATCAATCAGAATAGTTTTTTTTTGGTAATAATTTGCTTTGTGAGTGCAACAGTGATGAGAAGAAACAGAGCAGAAGAAGTGAAATCTTGAGCATTAAAAGTGAAAGCATGGTTGTCTTGGATGGCGTGTGGGCGTGGTCACCTCAGGTAGCAGCGACGGGTCGTTCTGTAGCAAGAGAATGAAGAGGTCTTCTTCATGGAGCTCGTGAAGAGTGCACTCGCGGAGCAGGGGAAAGTTATGCTCAGACCGAATATTATGAGAGAACTTGCACTCCTTCCTACAAGCAACCACACACACAAACACACAACATGTATGTCAATTATATCACAAATACTGTATACAATAGTGTGCAAAATTATATTCCTTATTTAGCAAGTTGAATATAGATTAAAAATAGCTGATGTCTATGAACAGTTACACAAGTTACTGGTGCTCACGCTTATTGTATGTTCCTTTGGAAGAGCCACGCCCTAAAAGCACTTTTTTGAATCCACCGATGCAAAATGTCTTAGCCAACACACAGGTATTTGAATATAAGACAAAGGCTTATGCACTCGCACCTATTTCCATTTAAAAGGCTTATAAATAGGTTGGTAGGGTGTGGTCGAGCCGTCGATACTCAACCATATATAAAAACTTTAAAGACCGTAGGTCTGAGTCTCCTTTTGAAGACAAAGAGTAGGGATGGGAATCAACAGTAACCTCCCGATACGATATCACGATACCTAGGTTTCGATTATAACTGCGATTCTGAATAACAATTTTATAGATATATATTTTATATATTAAATGCAAGATGTGGGAGTGGTGGCTCAGGTGGCTACCGCTGTTGATTTAGGGACCGGAAGATCTGGGTATGATGGCCCTGCCATCGGTGGGTTGCCACACCCCATACTAGCCAGCCACTGTATGTAGTCCCGGTCCCATTCAAGAGAATTAAATTTTACATTGGTTCAATACTAATGTTAAATATTATTAAAACTGTATTTTTATATATATCCTCTAACCAGTTTCTCATGCATTTCTTTATTCCAACATTGCACAATGATGTCCATTTTTAAATCAAAATTTTGATCAATCGTGATTAACCACAGACGATAGTATTATTCGCACCGGGTTAGTATTATAGTCATTTGTAATAATTGCAGAGGTTGTCTGTAATCTTAACAGCTTTGTAACAGTACATCATTTTTATTTATATACATTTATATGCATATAAATGTATATAATGCATATTATATAATGCATTATATACATTATAATATGTATATAATGCATATTATACAAAAACCTATTTATTTTTTTAGGTTTTTGTTTCCTGTGCCTTTTTATTTATTATTTATCTACCAAAAAAATGGAGGCGAAAGTATTTCAGATGCTCGGTCATATCGCTATACACCATACAACAATATAATTTGCAGTTTGCAGAGAAAAATCCCGAACAGGGTTTCATTTGTATGAAATTTAATATTACTTGTAACATATAATATATAAAATAAACAATATCAGAGGGTTTTTTTTTTTTTTTTCAGGGTGGGTGCGGATCAAGGAGAGAACAATAAGGGGCCTAAAACCGGACCTTGTGGGACACCATAGTGGCGTATCTGATGCTCTGAACTGAAAAATCTCAGACACATCTGTCATATAAGATCTCAGACAATATTCAGTGTGTCTAACCAACCATTAAACTCTCTCGCAGTAAGATCTGATGGAAACCAGTGGGTAAATATATTTGCTCCCAGGGGGAAACATGTCTTTGTGATGAGGTGTAGGGTAACCATAGCCACGCACAGGCCAGGGGTGTGTTCCCAGCACCTGTAAAAGCACACACACACACACTTTACCTTCCTTTGCCATAGCGACAGTTTCCATAGACGAAGTATTTGCACAGATGCAGGTCCTGGCAGCTGAAACACTCCTGCTTGGGGTAACTCTTACACAGCCGCAGGGACGTTTTAGCCACGACAGTGTGATCAGACACGCCTTTCTCTGAGCTCAGTCTGCTCCGGACCACGGCGAATCTCGGGCATCTTTTCAGGATGAACCAAAAGTGTTCCTCAGTGATCTCGAAGCGCTGGTAGACCTTCCTGTAGAGCTGCGACAGATCCATGGAGCCTTTGTGGCTGCACAGGACGCTGGTGGCGTGGTGGATCACCCGCGAGTACGGAGACATCTTACCCTCCACAAACACGTCTGCAGAAATGAAACTAGACACTGTCTATTTCTTTCTCTCTCTGTGTGTGTGTGTGTGTGAGAGCGCGCGCGAGAGAGAGAGTGAAGCCAGTGAAAGGTGGATGATTTCAAAATGGCCGCCACCAGCACAAACCATTTACCTCATCAAAATACAAGCCGAAACACCAGCGTGTTTATCTTTAAATACATTTATTACACAATGAAATTTAGGCGTATCTATTTAATTCAGGCTTAAAAAAAAAAAAAAAACCAGTCACATGTATGAGATGTACTGTACAGATAAATAAAATAAAAGATAAATCAAATAAAAGAAAGGTTTTGTCTGTACTTTGGTCACAGCCGCCCTTTCAATGATATTTTATGTCTCGTATTGGAGGACCAGAACCCAGTCTCAGAAAAATCGGTCTGTATGTCTGTACATCTGTCTGAGCATGTCTGTACATTTGTCTGTATGTACAGTCTGTCTGTACGTCTGTCTGTACATGTGTATATACAGTATGTCTGATTGTCTGTATGTATGTCTGTACGTCGGTCTGTCTGTACATCTGTCTGTCTGTCCGTCTGTATCTCTGTCTGTACGTCTGTCTGTAAGTCTGTACGTATGCCTATGCGTATGTCTGTATGTCTGTCTGTACATCTGTATGTATTTATGTTTCTATGTCTGTCTGTACGTCTGTCTGTACATGTGTATATACAGTATGTCTGATTGTCTGTATGTATGTCTGTACGTCTGTCCGTCTGTATCTCTGTCTGTACGTCTGTTTGTCTGTCTGTAAGTCTGTACGTATGCCTATGCGTATGTCTGTATGTCTGTCTGTACATCTGTATGTATTTATGTTTCTATGTCTGTCTGTACGTCTGTCTGTACATGTGTATATACAGTATGTCTGATTGTCTGTATGTATGTCTGTACGTCTGTCCGTCTGTATCTCTGTCTGTACGTCTGTTTGTCTGTCTGTAAGTCTGTACGTATGCCTATGCGTATGTCTGTATGTCTGTCTGTACATCTGTATGTATTTATGTTTCTATGTCTGTCTGTACGTCTGTCTGTACATGTGTATATACAGTATGTCTGATTGTCTGTATGTATGTCTGTACGTCTGTCCGTCTGTATCTCTGTCTGTACGTCTGTTTGTCTGTCTGTAAGTCTGTACGTATGCCTATGCGTATGTCTGTATGTCTGTCTGTACATCTGTATGTATTTATGTTTCTATGTCTGTCTGTACGTCTGTCTGTACATGTGTATATACAGTATGTCTGATTGTCTGTATGTATGTCTGTACGTCTGTCCGTCTGTATCTCTGTCTGTACGTCTGTTTGTCTGTCTGTAAGTCTGTACGTATGCCTATGCGTATGTCTGTATGTCTGTCTGTACATCTGTATGTATTTATGTTTCTATGTCTGTCTGTACATCTGTCTGTACATGTGTATGTATGTCTATACGTCTGTTTGTCTGTCTGTAAGTCTGTACATATGCCTATGCGTATGTCTGTATGGATGTCTCTACGTCTGTCTGTATGTCTGTCTGTACATCTGTATGTATGTATGTCTGACTGTCTGATTGTCTGTATGTATAACTGTCTATATGTCTGTCTGAATGTCTGTCTGACATGTTCGTATGTGTGTGTGTGTTCTGACATCTTTCTATTACAAGCAGCATTAACCTTTTCTCCAACAATATTTTTATTGATTTTAAACAGGGATATAACAGGGTAAACATGCAACGTAACAGGGTAAACATGCAACGTAGCATTAACCTTTTCATCAATTTGATCTTAAGTATCGCCATACTCCTTCAGTTTCTCACTTCTTCAGTAGACTCAGCAACGTTATGTGGCAATAAAATGAAGTCAGCTGATGACCAGGTTATCACATCTATGGAGAATGTTCCTGGACTCAAATTGTGAAAGAGTGGCTCCTGGGAGCATGAGGAACTGGGAACAACACAGCACTTTATAAAAAATAATATAAATATATATTGTAAACTACCTGACTCTCTTGGGGTAAAACTCTCTTTATTTGTGTAGCATAATAATGATTAGTTCAGTTATCCCAATAACCAGAAAGCTGTCCAATCTGACAACAATACTGGAACAAGGTCAACTTTATTGGCTGTTTCAGACTGGAAATGAAACAGCCCCGCAGATATAACCCATCTTAAAGTCTCTGATTGGCAGTTTTTTCTGTTCACATTTGTCACCCTTTGCCAAAATGACCCAGTTGTTTTATAAAAAAAAAAGTCACTTGTTCAAAGAAACAAGCATAATGCATCATATTATGCACATTAATGTAATAACCAATTTTATTGAAAGATTTTTTTAATTTATTTAAACATTGGACATCTTAAATGTTGCTTTCATTTGAAACAATGAGCAATGAGTCCTGGATTTAAGTGTTCTGTAAGTAACAACTGGAAAGGAAAATATATACAGGGTGGGCCTGTAATCGGAAAAAGCTCAAATAAACTGAATATACAGTATGTTATACAGTACAGGGTGGGCCATTTATATGGAAACACCTTAATAAAATGGGAATGGTCGGTGATATTAACGTCCTGTTTGTGGCACATTAGTATATGCAAGGGGGCAAACTTTTCAAGATGGGTGGTGACCATGGTGGCCATTTAGAAGTCTGCCATCTTGGATCCAACTTTTGTTTTTTCAATAGGAAGAGGGTCATGTGACACATCGAATTTATTGGGAATTTCACAAGAAAAACAATGGTGTGCTTGGTGCTTTGAATGGAATTGGAGGCACAAATTCAGGAGGTTCTCATCAATATCTCAACAATTTTCTTCAGAAAACCCCGTTGCACTCCATCCCCGACCATTTGAGGAAACTGGTTGATGCCACCGGTGCCTACATTGAATTTAAAGATTTGCTTAAATTTTCTTATGTAATAAAGTATACATTTGTATTAGTATTAGAAATATGGACTTTATTACCTAGGGGGGGGGGGATTAAGTGTAAAAAGGTGCATAGAAATAATAATAATAATAATTTTAAAAAATGGTTCATAATAAATTGTGCTTGCAACCTATTACCAGTATTCTTAAGCATGATTTAAACTGGATATAATTTACTCTAACACTATGAATGTATTAGTGTACTGTTTGAGTAAGTGAATGTATGCAAACTCCAACAAGAAGACATCCTCTCCTCTTCTCTCATTCCCTCTCCCTCTCTCTGTCGAGCTACAAATGTTGTTCCTGAGCTGCAAGTCATCTGGAACTCTCTGCCCCTTTCTGACTCGTCCTGGTGCCCCGCCTCTGGTTGGAGATCTCATCACATGGATGCCCGTGTGGTCTCTTTGGGATGCGTACGGTTTCACTCTACCATGAAGACGGTTCTGGCCTCGGCTGATGTTGACAGCTGTTTCTCTGAGGACTTGGCTGCAGTCGCTCGATAGTTCAGGACTGGAATTTCCTACAAGTCTACCTGAGCCTCCAATAACTACCTGGACTCCATATTAACATCAATTAAAATCAACTGTTATACTGAACTACCTGCCACCTAACACACAGTATGAATGCAGTATGACTTTCTGTTTTACCCAAATGAGGATGGGTTCCCTGTTGAGTCCGGTTCCTCTACAGGTTTCTTACTACTGCCATCTCAGGGAGTTTTTCCTCGCCACTGTTGCCCTCGGCTCGCTCATCAGGGACTATCTGACCATTTTGATTCATACACATTCACATTCCATACAAACTTAAATAATTATTTTGATTGTGTAAAGGGGCTTTGCGACAATGACAACTGTTAAAAGCGCTATACAAATAAAATTGAATTGAACTGAACTGAATATACTGTAAGACCAATCCTCCTCAGGAGAAGGTATACATTATAACCATTGATAGACAGTAAGGGGACCACAATGTTAGAAAAAAAAAAGACACTGAGGATTTATTTGAGTCATATCTGAAGGTTTTCAACAAAAAAAAAAAGCATTAGTCAAATAGTTAATACAGAAATAAACAATGGCACATATTGGATTTTCTAATTCAAAACGTTAAGTGGTGTTTTGAGGAGACGAAGTTAAATAAATTACTAACAAACATAGAAATCTGGATATTATGTACAAAGGGAGTTATCAGAACAAAAAAAGAAATCTACAATTCAAATTTTATGTTCAACATGACAACGGTATTACCATATTTTACATTGTATGTGTGTACATGCATACATACATATATGCAGTTGTGTTAGTTTTTGTATTCTGAATTTTATAAAAAATGAAGAAAAAAAAAACGGGGGGAAAAAAGTGACCCTTGTTTGCATCCTCGTATCCTCACCGAGACCAGCTAAATAAACTTTATCCAAATAATACAGACAGAAACTCCTCTATGTACAGGATTTCAGAGAACGTAACAGGTGTAACTAAAACACTGTTTTCAACAATGACAGGGTGTGTAAATGGAGATCAGGTGACTCCGAGCTTCTGATGAATAACTCTCATAAAAAAAAATAAAAAAAAAGATATTTAAAAAAAATATATATAATAATTATTTATTGTAGGGCTGTAGATAAGAGAAGGTTGCCAAAGATATAAAAACTCAACTGAATCGTAAACGATGACTAAAGAGGGAATGAAAATTCTATTGAAATATGTATGGGCCACTTCGGGGGTTAGGTGGGGGGTGGGGGGGGGGGGGGGGGTGGAATCTGTAAATCTGGCCAATTTGAACAAATGATTTTCAAATTTGTGTCAAATATCAGCTGACTGTTCTGAAACCTGTGATCGATGTAAACTTGTCGATCCGTTAAGACACCACTTTTACCTGCTCGAGTGCATGGAATAATTAAAAAATATATTTTAAGCAAAAATTAATCACTATGAAACAACCTTGCATTTTTTTTTTTTTTTTTTAAAGTTAATAGTGGTTCCTATTGGAATCGTATACTTTCTGTAAACACGCTAATGTGAGAACTGGCATGTGGAAAGATTAAGGACTAAAAATGGCGACAATGGATTGGTACTGATATTTCAATCTCTGTATACGAAACCAAGTAACTGTAAAGATCCTTCATGAACCGTTAAAAGGATGTCGTGCTTCTGTATGCCTCGGCGGCGTCGCCATGACACGACGAATGGAAGGAAATCCAAGCGCCGCGATTCCAGGGAAATGGGCGTGGAGTGGAATATGACAGTGTTGAGCTGAAGGGATGTTGACGGTGTGATAAAAGTCATTGCATGGATGAGATGAGGTGCTGTACTGGGCATGCTCAGAACCCTGTGCATAGCATTCGTTTATCTGGCAGTAGTTTGCAAAGAAGAAAGGGAGCGAGAGATCTTTATTTTTGTTTTATTTACGCCATGCCTCGTATCCACAGAGCGCAAGAGAACATCCAGGAGGTGTGTATAGTGGTTAGACTACTCATGTCCATGTCAGTCTTTCAGGGAATTTTTTTTGTTTGGACATTTTTTTGTAATTTGTTTTATATAAAAACACTGAAGTGTGGTGAGGTGCAACTTTTTTTTTTTTTTATAACAAGAACAACGCTGCTTTCAGCGCTCTCTCTCTCTCTCTCTACACCGTCGTCCGCTGAGAGCCATGGCCATCACGTATGTGTCCAATCACAGTACAGTCTCTCTCTTTCGCGCACACACACACACAGGTCTGATCCTCATTTATGCATCAGATAGGCAACTCTGAATACTGTCCATCCACAGCTGTGCGTTTTGGCTGTCCTGCGCACAGAAGTTGTACACTCGTTTGGTCGTTTTAAGCTGGGGACAAAAAAAAGACAAAGGCGTGCGATGATCAGATCAGTGTGGGATTTTTTATACCATCTAGATCTAGCCTTTAAAAATACGGATTTAAGACTTTTTTACCGTCCCTTGCTGTTACATGTAATATAATGCAACATAAATAAGACAAAAGAAAACCTAACGCTAAAAATAAAGAGTTACAGTGCTGACTGTTTTCAGACCCTTTTAAGTTTTCCATGTTTTATCTTTAAAATAGATTCAAATCCTATGCACAATCCTCCACAGATAGTGTTCATCGTTTAGTGTTCATTTATTTAAATAAGTATTCTGACCCTTTGTTACGACACTTGCAACTGAGCTTTGATGTATCCTACTCCTGTCAGCTTCTACTGTACATCTTGACAAATTTAACAAAATCGTGGTTCATGATACAGCAAATAACAACACATTCTATAACTTCACTATTTCCAAGTGTTGTTCATAATGTTATCTATTAACATAATTGTCTTCCAAATCAGCAATGTCTCCAATGTGCCCTGTGTACGTACCTAATACTGTACCTCATTAAGATCTATATCATGCAAGAAGACTAGGCTTCAGAAACATGTGTAACTGAGACACGCCTCTGAACAGCTAGGACTACGACTCGAAATCGATTACCACAACCAGATGTACTCACGTCGAAGAAGGCTTTCTCCTCTACATTTTTTGGGGCTCCCATGGCAGAAGCGCCCGGAATGACAAACTCCACCTCGGCCAGTTCGATGACCCCCTTACAATCTTTATCCTGCCTCGTTTCGTAGTATCGCAACTGAGCAAAGACGTGAAGAGGAAGGGAGTGAGTACAAGCAGGCATTCCTGACGTTACCTGAATTTATCATCTTTACATTTCCCCCCCCACACGTACCTGGTGTTTGGTCTTGTCCAGCACAAACCAGCGTGGCTTCCAGGGTTTCAGCAAAGCTCCTTTCTTATACAAGATTCCTTCAAAGCTCCTGAAAGTAAAAGCAATGCTGGATTTCAGTTTTCATAAAGAGACACTCCAATATTTATGAATATGTCACATGTAAAAGCGAAAATCACACTGTTTGATCCCTAACTCTTAACTTTGCTACAGATTAAGTGTTCAGGTTACATTCTTGAATCCTCAATGCTGATTGGTCAGAAGGTGTTAATTAGTTTTTACTCTGCAAATCACAGGGTTAAGTAGATTTACGCGAAGCTATGACAAATCATGAACATTAAATATATATATATTTTTTTCGTAAATCAAAACAGCACTGGACAGCAGGTCACACACCGGTTCTCGCTCTCTGTGCTTCTGAACTGGGAGTAGAGCGTGCTGGTGCTGGTGCGGCTGGTGGCGGGTGTGGAGGTGGCGTTGGTCTCGCGCTCCAGCGCCAGGCCGACACCGCTCTCCTGCAGGTACACGCCCTGAGTGCGCCTCTGGTGGGTGAGGTTGGACGACATGAGGAGCGAGCTGGAGAATGAGGGCTGGAGGAGAGAGAGAGAGAGAAAGAGAGAGAGAGAGAGAGAGAGAGAGAGAGAGAGAGAGAGAGAGAGAAGGAGGGCAGTGATGTTTGTGTTTATTGTTTTTTTATACAAAGGTCACATTGGCTGCGTTCCTGCTGCACATTATTTACATTTTTTCCCCCGATTTAACATATGACTCAGCTCAAGACAGAATCTAAAAATCCCAGGAGGAGTTAAATGGTATTTGTTCACATAAAATTGTGCAACATGGCACAGTGTGTTCGCTCTCCATCGCTCTGCGTGTTCTCAAAAGGCCCATTTGGATGGAATCGGTTGTAGATGAGGAGTCTGAGGTAATAATAATTACTGGAGTATGTCTGAGATTTACTCTGGATTTTACCTAATACATTCTGTGAAATATGTTTAAAATATTACATTAATTTTAAAATTTTTGTTATTCTTCCTTAGGGGGAAGTTTTGCACTTTGTCTTCACTCACTCCCTCACTCATCTTCTTTGCCACTTTAAGTATATTTTATACTGGGTTTTAGTGGGCCTGGAGCCGATCCCAGGAGACTTGGGGCACGAGGCAGGATGAGGTGCTGATCCATCACAGGGCACACACACACACACACACACACACACACACACACACACACACACACACACACACACACACACACTACAGGCAATTTGTCAATGCCAATTAGCCTAATATGCATGACTTTTGCATGTGGGAGGAAACATACAAACTCCATGTTCAGGACGTTCCAAGGCGGGAATCGAACCCGGAACCTGGAGGTGGAAAGTGACAGTACTGACCACGAAGCCACTACTATTGTACTACTGTACAGTAACGTATGTAACGTGGTAGATAAAAGCTGAGCTTAAAAAAAAGCTGGACGCTCATTTCTGCTGCTGTGTCCTTTCAAGATCAAACAGAAAAATATTGGCCAATGTTTAAACATAGAATAAGAAAACCTATACCACGTTTAAAGGAACTGTCAGAGATGTGACTCGAGATCAAGTCAAAAAGTAAAATCTACAAATACATTATAGTTCAGTATTCTACTAATGATCATTTCAAAATCGCCACAACAGGCTCTTATAATAAAAGTAATAACAATAACAATCCGGGTGAATTAATGTGTTTCGTCTCTAAAATGCACATCTTTGTTCCTTACCCGACTCTCCAGTTTGGTCTCGGTACGTTGCGTGGTCTTAATCTTATCCCATGTCTCCTTCCATCTCTCAGAGGTGTGTCCAAGCTCAGCCTCAAGATTCTGCACATCCTAATGAACACACACACACACACACACACACACACACACACACACACACACACACACATCAGGACTGCACACGCGACAGCAGTGTCATCCTTATCCCATGAGCACTTGCTCGTCCTGACCTCACTACGAACCTGCAGCAGTTTAGTGATGGCATCCGGCACTACTTTGCTCAGGCTGTCGTAACAGGGCCACACCACCTGCCTCTGCGATTTGGGAGCGGCCGTCTCGGCTTTGTCCTCTTCCGGCCCCTCGCTTTTCCCCCGCACCAGCTCCCAGTCGTAGGACGGCCCCTCTGAGAGCGTCTCCTCCGTGTAGTAGTCCCACACCTTCAGGTTGGAGATGAAACTGTAGGGCTTTAAGACCTGGGGGGAAGAAAACGAAAATAAGGGAAAAGTCAGGCTTGCTTGATGAAAGGGGTGGAGCTTTGATAGAAAGCGTCTGAAGATCATTACCTCATCATCTTCTGGAGAGAACATGTAATTGTAGAAGATGGGCGTCTTTTTGTGCAGACGGTCGATGTAATCCCAAACCGACTTGCACACCTGAGGGTTCTTCCTCTCTCCTTTTTCCTCGTACAAAATACCTGTAGAGAGAACGTGAAGCCTTCGGTTACAGGAAGTTATTCATTCAATTAGACATTTAAGCAAAATAAGCAACGATCATTGGGTTGTCCCTTTAACACACTGCCTATTAAGTAGAAGTTTCAGAGTGGTTTTAGGTGAAGACGGAACAAGACTCACCCAGCTCTATTCTCTCGTAATCCGAGTCCAGCAGGAAGGTCCGGAAGCGGTTAGACACATAGTGATAAGCCAGGAACTTCAAATAGTACTGACTGAACTCAAACTCCATAGGGAACTGATGATGGATCTGGAGACACCAGTGCGTGTGAAGCGGTGTTAAATCAACAAGAACTGATTTATACCTACACTACAGATATATACACAATGTGTTTCAAGACCTTTGACCCTTGCAGAACAATACTAGAATAAAATAAGATGCATATCAACCTTGCTCAAATCTAGCAGTTAAAGTTAAAGACATTGTCTGTACCTGGTGCACACAGTCGAGGAACTGCAGGAAGACGGGCGTGAAGCCGCTGCTCTGGCCGGCCAGCGTCTGAGCTCCGCGGTGGCTGAAGCGGTGGCCGAACGACAGCCACTCCTTCTCCACCAGTAGTCGGAAGCCATCGAACGTGCGGTAGTACGGATCTGACAGGAGCTGCACCAGAGACACCACCTACACGGAATTCCACACCGAGCTCAGATCCTATGCTTTTAAAAACCATATGCTGATTCATGACAAACACGGCGAGCACGGCTTCATCCGTACCTGAGTGGTGACGTCCCAGCCGTCCTCCAAGCTGACCATGACTGAAGAGCCGGTGTCCAATAACTCCACTACCAGAACAGACACCTGGAGGAGTCTGTGAAGCTAGAGAACACAAACACACAGACACCCAAAATGTCAAGCTTCTACCGCAGCTACAGTTTCAGTGAGAAAAGGCACCAACTCATGTGCTGTGAAAGTGTGTTGTACCAGATTCATCCATTCAGACTCCTCTAAAGAGCGGTGGAACGACATGCTGGGCTCGGCAGAAGGACATGAAGGAACGCAGGCCTTCATCAGCTTCTTAAAACTGTTCTTGACCTGCCGGACATCAAACACCTCGATGGGGACTACCTCCCACTGCTGGAAGGAATCCTGCTTTCCTCCCTGCACACACACACACACACACGCAGGTTCTTATACAAAATACTGACACGTGGGACGCAGTTTCGACATGTTCACCTAGAGTGTACTTAATTTCGTTGGCGGTTATTTAGACTAGTCTGCATGTTAGCATGTCTGCTATTTCTTCTTTTAATTTTTTTTTAGCAAACCGCGATCTGAATATATTTTCTAATGCTTCTCCTGGTTACTTCTCTTTCTAATCTAGTGCAGTTTGTGTTTTGCCTTGGCGTGTTGCGCTCGTACAGTTCACATGCTTTTATGGGAAACGAAGATTTAATTGATGTCAAATGCGCATTGTTTATTTTATGCACGTTTGGTCACTCCAAACATGTTGCGTTACGTAACCACGGTGGTGTGTTGTATTTGAAGTGGGAATTTCGCCAGCTGATGACTATTATGCATGATTGCGTGACTTGACTAATAACAGAACATGCATTTGAGATCAGAAGAGGAGACGGCTGCAGACAGCAACAAATACAGCACACTAACAGTTGGGAAGACTGAGAGGAAGACAGGAAGATGTTCTTTTTACTATGAACTAATACATGATCACAAGCTAATACTTTGAAACTGAGTACTTTTGTACTTTTACTGGAGTACACATGTAAATCGAGGACTTGTACTTTTACTTACGTACTACAGTGGAACCTCAGATTGAGAGTAACTCGGTTTACGAGTATTCCGCAAGACGAGCAAAGATTTTAAATAAATGTTGACTTGAAAAACAAGCATATCTTGGTTTACGAGTGCCGATTTTTTTGACACTGACACACACACACTCTCTCTCTCGCCTTTACACCCCCCCTCCCCGGCTTCACACAGACACACATACTCTGCTCTACACAGAAACTCTGCTCTGTCGCGATTCTTTTCAAAGGTAAGGTGCTGGTTCATTTGTTTAGTTTTTTTTTACTTTACAGCAGTGATTCCGTTAGTCTGCGCTCATGCGAGTGTCATTAGAGAGTTTTCTTTTTTTCCCGTTAAAACAGTGTTTCCGCTGTGTGAGTGTGTGTTGTGAAACTTAAAAAGTAAGGTGGGGGGAGGGAGGAGGAGTTTTACTGTGTAAGTCGAGGCAAGGGAAAGGGCTAATTCCCTCACACAAATACACGGCGCCTGCGCGCACAAACGGAAACACTTATCTGTTGGGATTTATTTAAACTTTTTTAAAGGTAAAGTGCAGGTTCAATTGTTTTATTTTTACTTTATATGTTGTGTTAATTATTTTTCTGTATTTATTTTTTTGGGCTGTGGAACAAATTATTTGAGTTTTCATTATTTCGTATGGGAAGATTTGATTTGGTTTACGAGTTTTTTTTTTTTTTTTTTTTTTTTTTTTGAAGGTTCCACTGTACTTGTGCTAAGGAAATTTTTACTTTTACTCAAGTACAGAATTCGTTCTTTTGCTCCAGATGCTTCAGTTCTGTCGAGTTGTGCACATAAATTTAAAGTTCGGACACACCTTCTCCTTCAGTGGTTTTTCTTTTATATTTTTATATTAATACTGATAATCTAAACTATGTATATATAAAAAAAACTTATAGAATTATGTAGTAAACAAAAAAAGTGCTAAACAACCCAGAATATGTTTTATATTTTAGATTGTCCAGCGTGGCACACTCATGGTGTTCCCTCATTGGAGTCACCTGGAATGGTTTTCAATTTGTGAATTTTGAGTTCATTTGTGACATTTCTCACCTTCGTAATGTGCATTAGACCATCAGTTGTCACTATGACGTTGTGTTACTATAACCTCTGTACAAAAACTCAGAATTCCATACGTGTTCTGTCATCATTTCAATGTCTCCAATGTTGAAAACAAGACAAATAAATAAATAAGCATGTGTGTCCAAACTTTTGACCGGTACTGTACATTATAGCTTTATTCCTCTTTGTTGGTCACACGGTCTATACTTTTAAGTCTCTCTTCACTCTGTGGATTCATTTCTCTCAAGGTGGGGAAGATTATTATACATATATATAAAAAAGGTACTGTAAGTAGTAGTTCTCTTTTACAAATTTAAATTTATGAATGCATGTGTTCCAGGGAATGTGGAGTGTGTCCTTTTTTCTGTTGTTGTATATTGGGAAAAAATATATATTTCACAGTGTTTCTTGATATTTGTACATCATAATTGTGAACAAATGTTAAAAAGTCACATAAGGGAATTGCCAAATGAAAAACTTACTTACCCAAAGAAGGGTTACAAGACATATTTATCTTATTAAGACTTACGTAAGATTTTTTTGGCTCACTATGTAGCAGTACAGAGAGTGCTAGGGGTTTTTTAAGCCATTCCAATCTGGAGTTTTTCACAGTACCTTGAGCTGGTTCTTGTCGCCGATGATGTAGAGATACGCTCTTTGCTGGCGGAGGAAGTACGGCTCAGCTGGCCCGCCGTTCGCCTGAGGGGAGTCCTTCCCTGCTAGCCGGTTCCCCACTTCAGGATTATATGTAGAGAGACGCCCACTGCCCCGGATACTCCCCCACTTCCCTGAGCACAAAACAAATGGTAAGAAGTTAGGCGTGTGCTGCGCTGGCGTAGAGATCGTTCTGAGCGTTCTGGAGACGTATTCGAGTGCACGTCTATTGTACATTCACAGCGGATTAACGCCTGGGTGGATGCAATCAGAGCGTATGGACACAATCATTCACAAAGAGCATGTCAGACAACAAGAGCTTCTGCCAGAACACAGTGAGTGAGGGACGTGCAAAGAGATGCCAGGCTGGACGGACAAAAAACAGAGATCAGGACTGTGGAGGACACAGAGGTCAAAGTGAACGGTTAGCCCAGGGAAAAGGACAGCGACGCTGGCTGGGCGCCAGCTCACACACGCTGACATCACTGTTAAGAAACCTGATTGGTTAGATTGGAGAGCGCTCTCTACTGTACTGTACCTCGGGGTGAGCTGCGGGCCTTGAGTGAAACCTTAGGCTGAGAGAGGGAGATGACCTTTGCCCTCTGACCCAGTGCTAGGGCCAGTGAATAAAGAGACACTCGTTACTGTCAACACAGACTCGAACACAGCTACGATTACTACGACTACTGCTGCGCTAAAACATGCTAATGTCCTAGACCACATTGTACCACAGCGCTGATTGGCTTCACGTTAATTTTACGTGTTATCGTTTCTATAGTTACAACTCATCCAAGAAAAGAAAGATAAATGTACTGATCTAAAGATGAAAAAAAATACTTATGAGTTGATATTAATTAATAAACCCCTGGCAAGCCGCTGTGGTATGAGAGGAATCAAACACTTCTGGATGTGTTATGGGAAAATAATTAAAATCAAGCGATCCGGCAACATCACACCTCAGCATCGTTGATTATTTTCCTGAAACACCAGCTGGTTCACGGCCCCAAAAGTGTTTTACTCCTTACACAGATCACAGTGTCATCTACTGTAACTACACTATCACATCTGTTCTACCTCTACTACGTTGGGTTAACAGACTTAATATGTAACAGGAGGGAGTGTTACAGACAGAACACACATTTCCAATTCAAACTCACACATACACAAACACACAAATCTCCCCTACCTCCTCGGCTGAAGGTTCCAGGCACATCTTCTTTAGAGCCCATGACTTGCTTCATAAGAGCTCCGATTTTTGGTTGTCTCAGTTTGTCTGACGAGTCTAAAAACACACACAAACGCACACACACACACACACACACACAAGGTTCCAATATACTTTATAAGTGCTACAAATTATTTTAGCCCAAAAGATAAGATTTAAGACTAGATTTAAAAGCATCAACAGTCTGCGGCATCCTCAGATATGTTAGGAGAGCATTCCAGGTCCCATGGTAGGAACGTTGGTCTTTCAAACGACATACTGACAGACCGAAGGTTGCGTGTAGATGTATATGAGGTAATAAGTTCTTCGAGACAGGGGGGGGGGGCATCCCCATAAATGCACTGATGGATAAGAAGGGCAACCTTGTATTCAATTCTGAAAAGACTTATCCAGCTATAAAAATGCTGACATGAAAGGTGCGTGTGGTTTTCTGACCTGAGGTGCTCATGTGCATGGATGTGAAGCTGCTCAGTGTGTTTCTTCCGCTGGCCTCCCCGTAGGAGGGCATGGAGTTGATGATGGCCTGCAGGTACTTCTCCTGCTCCAGACTGACCGAGTCAGCCTGAGAGGGACCTGAAACACACACACACGCGTAACCACGTAGAGTTAGACTAGGACACGCTGTTCACCCTCCGTCATCTCACAAAGTTTCTCTGATTCTTGTTAAAGTTTTATGTAAGAAGTCTCCAGTGTCAGTGTTTTGTAAAAGACAGACACAGGACTACATGGGAGCACTGATTTGCCCTGTGGGTGTCTAATTGGTGCTCACCTGCGCTGGGGGCATTGGGAGATTTGAAGAATCCCACGACTCCCTTGGCGTGCAGACCGGCCGAGCGCAGGAGCACGGCTTTAGTGCGCGAGTTCCTCCAGCACACCACGGGGAAGCGGTTCTGCCTGTAGCACCGTGAGATGCGGTGGAGTGTCGAGTCAGGGATACTCTGAGGTATGATTAGCAAGCCTGGATAACTGACACACACGTACACAAACAGATTAACACAAATAGACATCACTCCGCCCATCATTACAGAAGACAAGGCGGCGTGATCGGACGGCGTGCGTAACCCCCGTTTACGTAGCGTTTCACTCAGGGTCTCACCTCCTGCAGATGATGTACATGCGGTTGATGGTGGAGATGCGGAAAGGCTCGTTCTTCGAGCGCGTGAGGCTGTTGCTGAGCGTGCCCAGTCCCAGCCGCTGGTAGTCACGGCAACAAGCGCGCTCCACAACGTTGCTCATGGTCTGGCGGTCGGACGAGCGGATGGTGGAGGAGAGCGTGAGTGCGCTCTGCTCCATCTCCTCAGACACTGAGCGAGCAGAAAAGAGATCGTAATAAAATGGAAGAACAATATTAAATAATAAAAGATAAAAAAAAACTTGAACAAGTAATAATTTGAAAAACATTAACGGAGTAACCATAAAATCTGTAATTAGGAGAAATGATCAGTACTAAATTAAATAAAGCAGGCAAGTAGACCAGTTATATTTTATTTAATAGTTTAAACAAAAATAATGAGAACATTTTTTTTTTACTTTCCTGTGTGAGTTAACTACTGAACTAATTCATCTACCTACCCTCCTGTCCAACTATCTATCCATATACTGTATCTATCTATACATCACTTACATCTATCCATCATGGTGATCTATCCATCTTTCCAATCATCCATCCATCCATCAATTAACCAAGCTATATATCAAACCATCCATCTATCTATCTATCTATCTATCTATCTATCTATCTATCTATCTATCTATCTATCATTCTATCATTCTATCTATCTTTACATTAATCTACATACCTAAATACTGTATGAATCTATCCATTTACATTGAGGTATTTGTCAGACAGCCTTATCCAGAGCGACTTACTGTACATTTTTATCTCATTATACATCTGAACAGTTGAGGGTTAAGAACCTTCCTCAAGCGCTCAACAGGGACTACTGCATCTTTGGGATTTCAACCGGGGACCTTCCGGACCGTAGTCCGACTAACCACTGAGCGACGCCTGAACCGCATCCGTCTGTTCAGCTGCCTGTCTACCTACTGTGTTACCTTGAAACCTGCACGGTGTAACCAGTAGCAATGAGGTGATGATGTGATGGATTAAAAATAAATAAATAAATATTTTCTCATTAAAAAAAAAACAAACAAACAAAAAAACAAAACAAATGAGATTGTACTCTGAGAGAGAAACTTCACTGTGTGTGTATTATGGTGCGTGTGATACCCGAGATCTCGTCTTCGTCCATTTCAGACTGCATACTGCTACGGTGCTCCCAGGTGGGAGGGGTGTACTTTTTCCGGGTCACGTATTGTCGTCCGATGGTCTTCTTAGCGCTCTTCACCAGGTTCTTAGAGAGGGTTCTGGAACAGGAGGTTACATACTGTTAATCTAGTTTTTATCAAAAAACATTTTAACATATCTATCTATGAATGAAGGAACCACTAGAGGATTAGAATTTTAGTTATGTATATATACAAGAATCATGCATGCACAGATTTTGTAATAAGATGAAAATGTAAAACTTCAACATAATCCCACTGAGACTAACTGCTTTTTTTTTTTATCTCTTAAAGAATGAAAACAGACAAGTGTGCCACTGGGAGAGAACCGGAGAGATAGACAGTTTGAGAAAGAATGCGTGTGTGTGTGTAGAGATGCTCATTCTCTGGCAGAAATGGTTGACGTCTTGCCGTGTGGCAGGAGTGAGGTACAATCGCAGGGAATGTAAACCAAAACAAAAAACAAAAAAACAAAAAAAAACCTTCCCAGTTTCCAGTATTAAATTATTCAGTGCTCGCTGTTTGCTTTCTCTAATGCAGCTGCGTGAGAGAGAACGTGCTCTGACTGACTGAAAATAACAGACCGATAAAGAAAGAACCAAAGCAGGGAAAGGCATGAAGCGAAGAACACACATCCCAAGTTTATCAGGAAACTGTATCAGAAAAGCAGGAATGCAAATCAAGAAGACGAGTAAAGTAGAGCAGGAACGCTGAGCTACAGAACTGAGCCTGAACACGGCCTGTATATCAGAAAGAAAACATTCTGAGCCATGGGATAAAAATAAATAAATAAAATAAAATAAAAATTGCAAAGTACTGAATTTTAAGGAATTGAATATGGTAGGGAGAAAAATCGGGTGAAAAAATAAGAGAGAAAGATCTGTTTTTTCTAATGTTATGGGTTTAGGCAGAACCGAAGTGCTGGAGTGTAATTAGACCAAGTTAAAGCACAACATTGAATATATAAAGTCTTAGGCGCCATATTATCTGTAGTACAAATTCAAGACCATTCCCTACAAAGATACACTACAATTACTGAATAAATAACATTAGAGAAGAATATTAAAGAAAGCGACATATTACATAACAGACTTTTTCAGATGGGTGTTGTATGAAAATGGAAAGGAGCGAGTGTGACGAAGGTACCAAAAGAACTCATATTCTCCAGCATGCTCAGTAAAACCTAACAGCTGTTTCACTTAGAATCCTGCACACATCTGTATCGAACACTACCGCTTATGTTCAAGCGAAGAGTTTCCACACCAAAGATTGACCGTTTATTGTTTATGGTGTTACTTAGTGCTTTTTATAGACGTTTCTTTTAAAGTAGAAATGTTAATGTAGAAATAAAGGCATCATTGCATATGACTTTTGTTTGGATGTTCCCAAGACTTTTGCACAGTACTGTAAATAAAACAGCTGTTATTGATGCAAAAACTCAATACATTATTGATTTTTTTTCCCAACTGAAAACTGGTTTGTCATGTAATGTGTCACTTTCTTTACAGGCATGCAAATATTCTTCTCTAATGTTATTTACTCGCCCTGGTGCCCTGCTTCTGGTTGGAGATCTCGTCACATGGATGTGTGTCTCTTTGGGATGCGTCTGGTGTCTGGGGACGGTTTCACTCTACTATGAAGACAGTTCTGGCCTCGGCTGATGTTGACAGCTGTTTCTCTGATTTGACTGCAGTCTGTCGATAGTTCAGCACTGGAATTTCCTACAAGTCTACCTGAGCCTCCAATAACTAACTGGACTCCATATTAACATCAAATAACATCTGTTATACTGAACTGCCTGCCACCTAACACACAGTATTAATGCAGATCAAGTCCTGCTTTCTGTTTCACCCAAATGAGGATGGGCTCCCTGTTGAGTCCGGTTCCTCTCAAGGTTTCTTCCTACTGCCATCTCAGAGAGTTTTTCCTTGCCACTGTCGCCCTCGGCTCGCTCATCAGGGACTATCTGACCATTTTAATACATACATATTCACATTTCATACAAACTTAAACAATTCTTTTGATTGTGTAAACCAGTTTTTTTTTGTGAAGGAAATGCAGAGTTATCATGTGCATGTGTGTGCCGAATGTTAAATGAAGTTCGAGACCCACTTCAGCGACTGGTTCTTGTCCTTGGTCTTGTGCTCCACCACCATCTTGGCCGACTGACCCACGGTGAAGGCGAACGTGCCGTGCACGTGCTGGGGGTAGCGCAGTTTGTTCACGTGTTTCCGGAAAACCTCGGCCAGGTCTGAGGCTACCTCCTCATCGAATGCCACCTTCATCAGCTGCAGCAGCGAGAAAGAGAAAAGAGAAACGTGAGCGAGACGAAAAACAGGGAGAGGAGCGGTGACGGTGACGAGAACGGCTTTGTGCGATACCTGGAAGGTACAGGAGCGGAGCTGCAGGCCTTCCTGAATGAACTGGTCCATGGGTAAATTGACGGAGCTTAGCTTCTTCTCCTTGGTGAAGGAGGCGACGGGAAAGGAGCGTGTCACAACCTGCTCTGCGACTACACACATGATTAATGATGTGTTGAGTGAACAAACACACATAAGCACTTTCAAAATCCAGAAATCTCAACATTAAGGGTGTGCATGTCTGTGCTGTTTAACGCTCTATTCTCACTGGCTGACTCATTCTGCTGTGTGATGGTTTCTATAGTAACGAGTCATACACATGGGTGTAGCGCAGAGTTTGTTACAGCGACGTTCTCGTACCCAGAGGGTCGTTAGGCGTGCCCTTGAAGATGATCCTGTACGTGGTGAGAAAGATGGCACCCTCGGCGGGCAGGAGGGGCGGCCCGCCCATCACACCCGTGGCCTCGTCTCGGCCGTCCGACAGGAGGTGCACGCGCATGCCGTCCATCACAAACTCCTCACCCACCAACAGGGATGGCCTCAGGAGCTTGGGCTGAGGGGAGAGAGAGAGAGAGAGAGAGAGAGAGAGAGAGAGAGAAAGATTTAGGTATGGAATCATGCTCTTTATATTTGGTTTAAAATTTTAGCATTATGCGAATTAATTACACAAACAGGCATGCAGGCACACACAGAACAGAAACACACACATCAGTCACATTTCCTTAGCAGTCCAGGAGCAGCAGCAGTCCCTGTCTCTGAAGGAATTCCTATGTTGTGTTGTCCTTTAAAGTTAAATAAAACCCATTTTGACCGTCAGAGTGTTCAGCTCAAAGAGGTTGAACCAAACGCGATTCTCTTTTATACATCACATCCTCTGTTCATTATTAACCTACAAGGATACGCCACCCTATCCACTCATCTTTATCAAAGTAGTTGTTTTTTTAAGCCCTTTGACGTGCCATATCTCGTCAGGACAGCAGAGTGGTTCGGGTGATGGGTAGCGAAATTATTCTCACAAGTTGAAAACACTGTTTTTTTGTTGTGGAGCATACAGTGGAACCTCGGATTGTGAGTAACTCGGTTTGCAAACATTCCCATAAGAAATAATGGAAACTCAAATAATTCGTTCCACAGCCCAAAAAAATAAATACAGAAAAATTATTTTATAAAGTAAAAATAAAACAAATTAACCTGCACTTTACCTTTAAAAAAAGTTCAAATAAATCCCAACAGATGAGTGTTTCCGTTTGTGCGCGCAGGCGCTGTCTATTTGTGTGTGTGTTTGCCCCTTCCCTCGCCTCGTCTTACACAGTAAAACTCCTCCCACCTCGCTTTTTAAGTTTCACAACAAACACACACACACACACACACAACGGAAACACTGTTTTAACGAGAAAAAAAGAAATCTCTCTAATGACACTCACGTGAGTGCAGACTAACGGAATCACTGCTGTAAAGTAAAAAACTAAACAAAAAACAAATGAACCAGCACCTTACCTTTGAAAAGAATCGCGACAGAGCAGAGTTTCTGTGTAGAGCAGAATGTGTGTGTCTGTGTGAAGCCGGGGTGGGGGGTTGTAAAGGCATGAGAGTGTAGGTGTGTGTCGGTGTCAAAAAACTTGGCACTCGTAAACCAAGACATGCTCGTTTTTCAAGTCAAAATTTATTACAAATCTTTGCTCGTCTTGCGGAACACTTGTAAAGCAAGTTACTCACAATCCGAGGTTCCACTGTATTTATTTTTTGGGTTGTGGAACAAGTAATTTGAGTTTCCATTATTATTTATGGGGAAATTCGATGTACGACTTTGAAGTACGAGAGTTATGATATACGAGGATATATGTTCCACTGTATTTTAAATCCACTGAGCTCAGAAGGTCCAGGCTAAATGGAACGATTTACGATTTGTAGACGTGCGGGCAAAATTCAGGGTGATAAGGCCAGGGATTTTCGGAAAATCCATCACTCGGATTGCTTAGAAAAGTAATTCCCTTTTTATAATTTTACAAGTATTGCTCTCTTATGTTTTACTTTTTTTATTAACAGTGTAGCAACCAGTGAAATCCATGTCCTGTGTACAGCTGTTAACTGACGTGTGGTTTACAGTAATTTGTAAGTAAGTTGCAACAGAAATGAAAACTAAATAAGCAAAAACAAGCTTTTTTGTTCAGCTATGTAAAGGACAAGTAGGCAGGCAATATCTTTATATAAGTAGAAGGTAGCTTATTGAGGAAAAAAAAAAAAACTTTCCACTGTTCCTTAAACAAAAAAAAACTAACAAAAAAAAAAACTATTCATATTTTTTTTATGATGTGATGATGTGAGTCCCAGTTATGGACAGCAACACGACATTTATCAGAGTAGTCAAACTCCACAAATCAATAACCACAGCCAAGCTGGTGCGATCCCTTATGAGGGAATTCCCAGAGACAACCCTCATCCAGGTGGGCTCCAGCCACATCCACACACTTCTACACAAGCATTAGTGCTGTGACGCTGTTTGGTTTTTGAACAATCTCTTGCTTTAAATCATCGAGTTTGAGAAACAGAGGGTCAGACTGGACAGGATTAGACGTTGTGCTCATTCCAGCGAGGTGTGAGAGTTAGAGAAGAGTGGAGTGGACGAGCTACAGAACCCAGCATGCACCACTCGGTGTGCCGTCACACAGACGTACCTGCTGCGGCACTCACTGTGGTGATGGGGTGCTATAGGTGGGTGTGGGCGTGGCTGCTTGCCTGGGATTCTAGCTTGTCTGTGGAGTCCAGCCCAATGTAAAATACTGAGTTGGTTACCTTTTGGATAGGAGGCAGCCTCTTGCTCTCTCTGTGGACCGCTTCCAACGTCTCGATGTGCATCTGAACGATATCTGTGGGGGGAAAAAAAAACATACACGCACAGAGAGGGTCAAAAACTTACGAACCGCTCGAGGATCTTAAGCATACAATGGCGAAATGGCTTAAATATTATATATAAATAATGATCACTGTCTGTATTTAAAAAAAAAAAAAAAACATGTCACTTTTAAAATAGTCTCCACCCTCAAATGATTCAGTGCTGGGAGTCAGAGTTTATAGAGCATAAATAAAAACAATTCACCCTGAATGATTTATTATTAATAAATGACCTTCTACAGTGACCAGGTGTGTGAATACGAGTTACTTCGACTAAGTTTATTTTGCTATGCTGGCAGGATTAAAATTCACATACATACCATAACTATTCAAGAATTACATTTTAAAACGTATTATAAAGTTATACATCATATATCACACTATTGATACAGGTAGTCCCCGACTTACGAACAAGTTCAGTTCCGGGAGCACGTTCGTAAGTCTGATTTGTTCTTAAGTCCGACAAAGTGAGTCTTATACGCCTTTGAAACAAATATACAATATAAAGCATAGCAAGCCACATGACTACATCTGTCCCCTTTCCCCCCACACTGTGACCAAAACCGTAACCGCGCCTGAGGAAGTTAATCTCACACATGTCGAATGTAACAGTGTTGTCTCTCTGCCTTTAAATCGTGTGGGGAATCACAGACTCTATTTTGTCTCAGAGCTGTTTTACATTGTATTGGACTGTGAACTGTTTTGTTGAGGATTTTCCAAAATTTGGATTGTTCACCATCAGGACAGCTTTAATGAGAGAAAAGGTCCATTATCGCACTCCCAGACTGATTCATTGAAACCGGTGAGGCCGACTCATTTCTCCGGCACCCCCCACACACACAGTATACTGAACTTTGGACATTTTATACATTCACTTACACACTGAAAATATTGTATATAATTGTGAATTTTGTTATCTGGTGCACTGCAGCGTCCATTTTTTGTACAATACACGTGAGCTACTTCTGCGATTTGTTTATAGAACCACGTTCGTATCTGCGGAAATTCATAACTCGGATGTTTGTAAGTTGGGGACTACCCGTTACATCTTATACACCGATCAGCCTTAACACTACAATGTAAAACATTCCCTTGTTCTCCGGGGGGGGTTGCATTGGCTTTTCTGTGGAATGGGACCAGACGGGCTAGCCATTGGTCCACACAGGCATAAATGAGCCTTGAATGCCTGTGATCCTGTCACCGGTTTACTGATGTATAATTGATAATCGACATTAAGGTGTTAATGTAACAGCTGATTGGTGTATATTTAAGTGTCTACAAGAGCTCGGGTGAGACGGCGTGTGATGGGCTAAAGCTGTGGCGTTTCTACCTGGAATCATGATGTGCAGGGCCTTCAGGTGTTCGTTGGTCACACCGCTTTCATTGCACACTTTATCCACGAAGCGGTTGATGAAACGCACCACTGAATTGGCCACGTCCGAGCTCTCGGCATCCTCGAAACCGCTCTCTGTATCGTAGCTCTCGGCCATACTGCCAGCGATGCTAAACACACACAAACACACACATAGAGTAGAAACATGTCATTGTGACTAGTGTTCTGAAGTGACAGTTGTTGAGGTGTGGATTTGTTTGTGTGTTATGAATAAGCACTCGAGTCCACATGAGACATTTGTTCCTGCCAGTCACGTGTCTCTTTCCAGTCATCCTGAGCTGAGCTGGCGGTATCTCTATTTGTTTTGGTGTGTCTGAGCGTTTAGAACTGTGTCCTTGTTTGACTGTGTCCAGGTGTCCAACTGAATTAGGAAGAAAACCCTCCTCACTAGACAAAATAGATTTTTATTTATTTTTTTCCCCCCTCGTAATAGCACAAGTTTGTTAATACGAGTGCAGTGCGGTTCATACCTGTTGGTAACGAAGCTGTTGCTGACGCTCTCCACCTCGGCCAGGCCGGTTGTGCGCAGCAGCCGGTTCTTGCTGGTGTCGAGGGGCAGCAGCAGGTAGCTCATGCGGTTGGCGTAGTGGATGGCCTGGCTGAACACGGTGCTCTCCTCCTTCTGCACACGCTCCTGCTGATTCTCTTTACTCAGCGTGGGCCACAGGCGCGTCTGCTCCGAAGCCAACTCCAGAGCACTGACCTGCTCGGGCCTTCCTGCGTCGTCTTCATCCTCCTTATGGACAGACAGAGAGACAGAGTGACAGACACAGTCGGAGATCAATGGTTAGGTATAGAGTAAAGCCATTAACACAAGTTTAGTGATTAAAGAAGTGAATCAGATGTGTGAATTATTTCAAAATAAAATAAAATCTCGGTCTGCGAGTGTTTTGCAATAAATTTTTACTCGATAACCGAGCGAGGTCTTTAAATACGAGCAGTACATGTACGCTTTGTCTACCGCACGTCACGACTGAGCCAATGGTTCTTCCCTCCCTTGCACTGCGGGATTGTGGGTAATCGTCTGTGTGTGCCTGTCACTCGTATAATCAATATCTGCCTGCATGCGTCTGCTGTTTACTAAAGCACGTGCGCAGGTAAAGCATTATTATCATTATAATAATTTTTTTTATATATCTAGTATCTAAGTGTAGTGACTGTTTCTTAGTAAGTGTACTGCAACAACGGCCTCCATCAAGGAAAAAGTTAAAAAGGCTGCAGCAGTGCGAGAGATGAATCTGTTAAATGATGACGAAGTTAAACCTCAAATCTCTGCGAAATCCTCAAAAGGAGGCAGATGCATTAGAGAGGGTTCTTGTGTGTGTGTGTGTGTGTGTGTGTGTGTGAGAGACAGAGTCCCTTCCTTCTTCGTCTCTTTCTCCTCTCTCCTCTCCGCTCTTCCTCACACCAGATACAATTCTTTTCAAAGGTGAAATGCAGGTTAATATGTTTTATTTTTACTTTATATTTTGTATTAATTATTTTTGTATGAATATTTTTGGGTTTTGGAACGAATCATCCGAGTTTCTGTTATTTCATATGAGGAAATTCACTTTGATATACGAGTGCTTTGGATTACAAGTATGCCCCCGGAACGAATTATATACTCGCAATCCAAGGTTCCGCTGTATTCTGTACAACTGCAGCTACGGTTAATATCAGCAACAACAAACAAACAAACAACAAACAAGTGTAATAGTTTGGGTCAGTAAAAACATACAAAGTCTTTATATTACAACTGACGCATGTATTTTATAAGGTTATTAATGTATTCTGCAGAGCGCGGTGAAGCTTACGGAGCCGGCCGGGGCGCGGTCGTCTGCCTCCAGGTACAGAGCTCTGATATGGTTCTGCACGTCGCTGTAAAACATGGCCTCCCAGAACTGCATGTTGGTCCACACCATGTGTTCCTGCACACAGCTGTAGGCAAACTGAGTGATGCCTCCTCCGAGTTTCTGTAACACACACACACACACACACACACACACACACACAATTAGAAACAGATGCTTAAAAAGTTACAGACTCAGTAAATCTGCTGACTCAGTTCCAGAAAAAAAATCAACTGTGGTCGGTGGTATGCATAAAAAGGCAGCAAATACTATCTTGTTAAAAGTTTACATGAACACACACACACACACACACACACACACACAGAGAAAGTGTTGTCACTAACCGTATAATACAGACAGTTCAGTTACAAAAATTCAGATAGACAGAGATCTCTGTGGCTTGTGCAGACTGACACCATAACAGCCACGTGCACATTTTTCTTAAAGGGACACAGGCCTTTAATACGGCCAGGCTCCTAAAACAATGATCTGCTTTACTGGAGGGAAGGAGTAAAGCAAGAACAGAGAGAGGAAAGGAGTGAATGAGTGATGGAATGAAGAAAAAGAAAAAAGAAAGAGAGTTGTGCAGCAGAGAAAGAAAGAAGGAAAGAAGGAAGGAAGGGATGACAGACAGCCAGGCAGAAGGGAGAGAGGGAGGATGTGGGAAGTAAAAGAAGGAAAGGGAAAAGGTTGGAAGAAAAGATGAAAAGATATAAAGGTGAATAAGGAAGGAAGTAAGAAAGAAAAGTACAGAAGGCAGGAAGTAAGAAAAGAAGGAAGGACAGACTGGGAGTAGATGCTGAGAGGAAGCTTGGAAGGAAGAAAGAAGGAAGTTAAATGGGAAGAAGAAAGCATTAAAAATGATAAAGGTGTATATGAGGATTGGAAGGAAGGAAGGAAGGAATACCCAGCATGAAAGCACAAAAAGAAGTAGGAAAGTATAAAGGACATAAGAAAGGAAGGAAGGCATGACAGACAGACAGAAGGGAGGGAGGAAGGGAAAAGGCTGGAATAAAAGTGAGATGGATCTGATGGTCACTCCGGCCTCTTGTTTACTGATGATGTTTACTTGTCAGGTGTCGAGGTATCAAGTGAAGTTCTCTAGCTTGCAGTAACACTGTGTTCCTGTCTGAATCTGGTCACAGCAGGATTGCTCATCCCGTTGAGGAGAGTGTGAGATGACTGTGCGTGTGTGTGTGTGTGTGTGTGTGTGTGTGTGTGTGTATGACTGATGCTCGAGTCATGAAGTCACACGTCATCACTGTTTTTTATATCACTGTTTCCTCTAGGGAGACGCCTCAGTACGAGACGTGCTTGTGTGTCCCTGCGTTGATGATGCGGGTCCCTGCGCTGATGTGAACTTACCCGACAGAAAGCAGTGACCAGGGGCAGGAGAGCTGCTGCAATGCCATGTTCATCAATGTGAGAGCAGTCCTGATCACACACACACAGAGGGAGAGCAGGTTATCTGAGGTGAACTGTTCCACCTGATGCATTAATGTAAGACAGAGTCAGAGGTTCGAGAGTGAGCGTGCGGTCGTACCTGCAGCGTGCAGTTCATCATGCGCACGATGTAGTCGAACTGCTGGTCGTCCAGCACGGCTCTGTTCTGCAGCACATGCTGGTTCAGCTCCTGAGTCAAACACACACGAGCTGCACGGCCCTTCAGCGCCCTCAACACCGCCGGCATCAACTACACACACACAGACACGGAGAGAGAGAGAGAGAGAGAGAGAGGAAGGTCAGAATAGTGTGAAAGCACTAACTCTTAGCCAGATCTAAAATATGATCTGTAAAGTACCTTCTTGGCCTCGAGCATCTTGTTGTCGAAGATGTACATAATGCAGTTCCTGACCACCTCCAGCCTCCGCGCGCTGTTCGCCAGGACACTGCCGTTTCTGTCCACAATGTCACCTGAGGACGGGACGAGAAGAGAGCAAAATTAAAAGAAAAAAAATAATAATAATAATAATTGGAAAAAAAAAAGAGCTTAACAGTGCAAATGAAACATCAGGAAAAAAGAGCAAAAATGAAGGCCAGAAAAAGAACAAAAGGGAGGTAGGAAGGAAGGGAATGTAGACAGATGCAGGGAGAAACAGAAGAGAGAAAGGAAAGGGATGATGAAAGAAAGAAAGAAAGAAATGATAAAAAAAATATGAAGGAAAAACAAAAAGAATAAATAGAAAGAATAAAAAGCAAGTAAGAAGGAAGAAGGAAGGGTAGACTGAAGGAACGACTGGTATATGGAGAGGAGCGAGGACAGAATGAGGGAAAGAAAGAAGGAAGGACGAAATAAAATAAACAAAAGATAAAAAAGGAGAATGGAATGAAAAAGAATGAATTAAGGAAAAAATTGGTGAAATAAATAAAAGAAGAAGGGAAATAAAGAGAGAGTGGGGCGGAAAGAAGGAAGGAAGAAGAGAGAAAAGGATAAAAAGGATGATAGAACAAAGGAAGGATTAAAAGAAGGAAAGAGTGGATAAAATGAGTAAAAGAAAACAAGAAAAGAAGGAAGGATGGACAGCAGGAAAAAAAGAAATAAAAAGAAAAAATGAGGAAAGGAAACATGGCTGAAATGAAACGGAAGGGAAAGAGGATGGCAGGAATTTTTTTATTTAATTATTTAACAAAAATGAAGCCAAAAAGTAAAAAAAAAAAACAACAACATGTGAGCAATACTAATTACCCCATGCCCACAGAGAGAGAGAGAGAGAGAGAGAGAGAGCGAGCACAGCTCAGAGTGTTTTACAACACCGCTGACTTTATCACATCACCAGTCACTCTACATCTCTGTCCGGTTCTCATATTACTACTTCTGTATTCCTCTTTTTAGGCTGATCAAATTAGTTACTGCAGTTGTTCTCATTCTTTTGGCATCTAACATTTCCCAACCTCCTCCCTCCACTCTCACACACTGGAGCCAGCCGTTTCTCAGCACAGGGTTCAGCTGTGTAATCCATTAGTGCTTTAAATCCGTGACGGTGCTCCCTGTGCTGCAGCTCCGGACACGTCAATAACTTCATCACACACACAGGAAACATGGGGCTGAATATTCCGAAATAAAACACACGCTGGGTATGAAATGGGTTTAAAATGTGTGAGAAGTGAGAAAAAGATGCCGTGTGATCACCCGGGGTCGGTCATGTGACCCATGTTTGTGAAATATGGTGGCGTATCCGATGCTCACGCTCACCCAGTGGAGGTCCTGAGGCCACCATTTCCTTCATCTCGGATTTGACCACAGGGGGCGCTGTTTTAAGCTTAGCAGCTGCGTGATCGATGAACAGCTGGACAGCGACCTCGTCCAGGAGCGGGAAGGGGGTCCGGGAGACGGGGGGCGGAGACTGAATGCTGTCCGCTGATCGCTGTGTTTTGTGCATGGCTACTGCAGGGTACGGGTTCTCCTGAACGAGAGAGAGAGAGAGAGAGAGAGATTTAAGTGATTAATATTGGAAACATTGCCAGATGTTTATGGAAGCAGCATGACTGATGTTTACAAAGTCAAGTTATTTAACAATAAGCAGATAAAACAATATGCATACTCTGTTTTGGCACAACATCATAAGATGACAAAATGCAGGCACAAGATCATAAGATCTTTCTCTCTTTACTATTGAATTCTATAAATATGTGCAGAAATTTCCACAGATTCCTAAAAAGGAACAGAGGTGATGTGTAACATGGCTAGACTGTGTGTGTGTGTGTGTGTGTGTGTGTGTGTGTGTGTGTGTGTGGCTCCACAATCATAAAATAAAACAAGATGAAAGGAAGACAGGGAGAGGAAATAGAGGGAGAGAAGAAAAGAAAAAAGGGAAGAGACAGAACAACCTACAAACAACCATATAGATAGATATGGTTAAAAGTTAGTGCTCCCTCTTTTAATTCTTTGATTCTGAGTAAAAACATAATAAACATAATCTGATCGTAGCGGCTCGGTAAATACAACCTCAGACAAATGACAACATTAATAAATAATGGCACGGTGAAAAAAGTTAACAAAATGAATCCAAAAAGAAAAAAAAAGCATGTGGGCAAAACTAAGTACTCCATGACTCAATAGCACATAAATCCGCCTTTAGTAGCAATAACTTGGTAATAATTTCCTTTATGACGTTATGAGTCTCTTAAATCAGTCAGTTATAGTAAAGAGGGGCACAAACTTTTAGACATGACTGTAAACAGATAGAGAGAGAAACATAGACAGCATGACACATAGATGGACAGAAAAAAGAAAGATTGAAAGATAGAAAGAAAGACAGACAGACAGGTAGATAGATAGATAAGAAGAAAACCAGGTAGATAGACAGAGAGAAACGTAGACAGAATATCATACTGTAGAAGGACAAATAACTAGACAGTCAGAGACTATGAGAGAGGAAGATTAACATACAGACAGATAAATAGACAGACAGACAGAGGGATAGGAAAAAAGACAGACTAAGACAAGCAGACAGACAGGAAGACAAACAGATGGAGGGAAAGAAAGACAGAGACAACGAGACACACAGATACACAGACAGGCAGACAGACATAAACAAAAGCAATAAAAGTAAATAAAAGAAAAAGCTTGACTTCTCAACAGATTCAGCACATAAATGTGGAATAAATACTTTTAGCTAGTGTAAGGAACATTAGGTAACATCTTTCTTCAATAATTGTGGAAAATAACCGCTGATCCCTTACACAAAGAGTTGATGATGAAAGAAACCGAAACTCATCACTATAATGTTATTACATCACGTGCTAACACGCCAGCAGTTAACTACGCTACACTACACAGCTCACACTACTTCACTCATCACACCGACATCAGCCAGGCAGAAAGCATGTTACAAACACCAGGGGTAGAAATAAAGCCATACATTTTTGAAAAGCTGCTCGGCCAGCTCCTTGACGTGTTTCAACACTTTGTGCAGGTCGTTCTGTTCCTGCCGGATCCGCTCCACCTGGTTAGCGATGAGCTGCACAAGAGCGAGAAAGAAGAATGTTGGGAAAAAAAAAAAAACTAACAAAAAAAACAACAACATGGGTATGACATCACCACACCAGATCAGATCTCACGGCCTGGCGTCCGTCCAGTCAGAAACTCACATCATCGAACAGATCCGTGGCCCTGTACGGCGGCCCCCTCTCCGACACGAAGCCGGCGAACGCCATGCCGTCCAGCACCTTCATCAGGAAGTCGTCCTCAGAGAGCGCACGCTGGCCCAGGAAGGCGGCCTTATAGAAGCGGATCACAGGCTCCGGGTGGATACGGATGATATGCAGGCACCAGCGATACCCATGGAAGAGCTGCGCGAAGAGCCACAGGAAGACGCCACGGATCTCTTTGTCCTACAGACACAGGACAGGACGTTCAGTTTCACGGAGATCCATCAAAGCAGGTGAAGAACCCGCTGATGTCTGAACCTAAAGCTGTATGGTTCACGGTACTCTACCTGGATCTTTGCTGGGGAAGGCTGTGCGGAGGAAGGAGGGAAGGCGTGATCTGCCACCTCCAGCTCCGGGTCCAACACCTGCACAAGACAAATGCGTCAGATCCGAATCATAAAGACGCAAAACACACACAAGTATGATGAAACTAATACATCACACACATGGACATCACATGACTAAAATTAAAATTGTTGATTTTTTCCCCTGCATCAGTTGGCTCCAGTCAATACTACGCTTTCATTTTCCGATAGATGGATAGACAGTGCTGTGAAAAAGTATTTGCACCTCAATTTATTTTTTATTGCATTTTTGTGAAACTTAAGTGATTCCGAAGCATCAAACTAATTTTAATGTTACACAAAGACAACTAGTGGAAATACAAAATGCAGTTTTTAAATGATGATTTTATTTAATAATGAAAAATAAAAACCCTTCCCGACCTACCTAGCCCTATGTGAAAAAGTAATTGCCCCCCTAAACCTAATAACTGCTTGGCAGCAATGACGGCGATCAAGCATTTGCGAAAACTGGCAATGAGTCTTTCACATCGCTGTGGAGGAATTTTGGCCCGCTCTTCTTTGCAGAATTGTTTTAATTCGGCCACATTAGAAAACACTTGGTTTAAAAAAAAAAGAAAAAATCTCAGGTTATCTTTGTGTAAAATAAAAGTGTAATTTGACAAATATGCAAAAAAAAAAAAAAAAACTTTTCACAGCACTGTAACTATATTGACCCGTTTGTTTACAATTTTCCGGTTCCCATTTATTTATTTGTTTTGTCTCTTTAGAGTTGTTTGAAATAAAATGAGTGGGCACGCAAATTCATGACGTGTTTCAGCTCGTATGGCGCATACGTGTCGTTTCAGAGGACAGACACGTCCGCGTTATTTGTAATTATGAATGTGAACCGTCTGATCTGAGGAAAAAAAACAAAAAAAAAACAATGAGCAATGCGGCTTGTAATGTGAACGCAGCCGAATATTACACCTTACCTACTCTCTTCAACCTAAAATAGTGGAAATACTCGTTCTGTCTTTTTTATTCTACACATCCTGAACAATAAATAGATTTAGAGCATTTTTTTAAGGAGCATCTTAATCACTGCGCAAGAATATTGTTTACACAAGCTTCGTAAAGAAAACAACAAAAGGCTGGATTTTAAATTCATAAAACACAAGTTAGAAAGAAACACAGTTTCCATATAAAAACGGGGAACAGTGTGAGCGATGTGTGTTATCTTTATTACAGCCCTGGTTGTGCTTAAAGCTAATTTTAGCCCATGCATGTGTAACATTTGTAATATCTGTCACCTGATTTGCGTCTCTACAAGCACCTGTCCCTCTGTTATTAAACACGCTTTAGTTTTTCATCATGGTGATGGATGACAGACAGATTCTTACACGAGTTTATAGAGGGATCTTTTTCTTATTTACATTCTTGATGGTAATAAATTAACACTACGCCACGTAACATTACGAGGGTTGGACTGAAACAATGCAAAAGTCAGCACAACCTTTTTTTTAATGAACGGATAAAGGTGATTTAAATGGTCTCCATGTTGGTTGAGTAACTCTTCCCCTGTACGAAGGTACGACATTGCAATAGTGTCGTCTCCGTAAACATTCAGTAGAGCAGCGGGAGACCTTCACCTGAGACAAAGGGCATTTTCAAAGAGTGCTTTTGCATTATTTCTGATACTTAATAGGAATTTTTTAGAAAAATATTCTTTTTTTTTTTACTAGAATATGATGTCCTTTTTTTGAGTGTGCCAATATTTATAGAGCTACTTGGTCTTAAAAACAGTTTCAGAAACAGACTAAACACAACTTAACTTGTGTGCATGCATTTTGTTATAGTAAGAAAACTAAAAGAGGAAAAAATTCTGTTTGGATCTTTAGGAAGAGAAATAGCAGCGCAGTGATTCCTGCCAGAGATTCAGTAAGAGAAAGAACAGGCCTGTGCACTGCTGTACACACACACACACACACACACACACACACACAGCGATCTCCCATAGGCTCTTATTCTGAACTCGAATAGCACTCAGCACTCCTCCATATTCCTCCTTTCACGTTCTCTGCCCACAGACGGGACGAGACGCGGAGGGTCTTCGGTAAAAGCACCAATTACGGCACTTAACTGGCACTTGAAAGTCCATCATTCTGAGACCTTTAGACTATTCCCAGCTCCACAACACACTCCAACGCATGATGGAACAAACACGGTTGCGTCAGCGAGCTCCTTCCCATCAGCGTGTTGACAAGCAAATTAAAATAAGAATAATTTTTAAAAAGCTATTTTATTCCCCCTCTATTGCAAAACTCTAAACAATGCGACTGCGATGCGGTGCCATTTCGTGGTCACTGGCTTGTGAGCTGGACCATCACTCAGGGAGAAGGAACGCTGCACGCCAACAGGACAATGAAACGACGCGTCACCAGGAGATTTCGGGGAAGTCGGTATCACAAAATCAATTGCTGGTAATTTTAGACTACTTTTTGGGCTTGAAACATTTTCCAGAAGCGTGCGTTTGTTTACACACATGAGGCGTTGTCTAATTAAATACACATACAATTTCGCACTAAACAAAACCAAAAAACTTTTTTTTTATGTTAAAATATTAACAGACATATGGAGGTAAATACATGGAGGTGGAAGTATTTATTTATAAACTCATCTGTAAGATGATTGGCACTGGCAGAATTCTCCTTTCCTCACTTTTTAAGACAATAAAATTTACACCATCTGCTTAAATCTTTCAATTTCGTTTATATATACTGTAGCGCCTTTAAGGATGATCACTGTCACAAAGCAGTTTTACAGAATCAAAAGAAAATTAGGGAAATGAGTATGAAATGTGTGAGGAAATGCGTATAAATCATAATGGTCACTTTGTCCCTGATGAGAAAGCCGAGGGCGACGGCGGCACGGAAAAACTCCCTGAGACGACAACAAGGAAGAAAAAGCTTAAGAGGAACCAGACTCGACAGGGAACACGCCCTCGTTTATCAGATATCAGATAGTGTGAGTGTAAATCAGTGCGTGGAATAGCTATGTGCTATGAGGCTGAAAGTTCAATAGTCGTTTAAGTTAAAATAAAGTCCAGTTTCGTTGTTGGAGACTCAAGTACAACACTGTGGGAATTTCAGTCCTTTAGCTACAAGCCATCACGGAAAAATCCCTTCCTCTAATCACCCTTAAAACGGATCCGTGCTGATAATACAACACTAATCATTGATCAATTTAATATATTTCTTTTAAAAGCAGGTTATATGGGAGTTCTGCTAGTGTGTACTGATGGAGAAGGATTCAGACACCAAACTGTGCAGTTGGGTTTTCTGATACACGACCGCTCAAAAGTTCTGGATGACTTTCAAATTTCTTTGTGATTTATTCTCTACATTCTACAACGATACTGCGGATTTCAAAAATATAAAATAACACATATGGAATTAGGTAATTATGTAACAATAACAACAACAACAACAACAGTCAGTTATTATTTTAAGACACAGAGGTCAACTGTTCTGGAAAAGTTCTTGCAAGAACAGTATTGTGTCGATTGCATTTGCAAAACCCATCAAGCACCATGATGAAACTGTCTCTCACAAAGACCGTCATAGGAAAGCAAGACCAAAACGTTACCTCTGCTGCAGAGGAGAAGTTCATTTAGAGTCACCAGCCTCAGAAATCACCAATTAACCTCAAAGCTCAGATTAGAGCCGTTATGAAGGGTTTACAGAACATACAGTAGCAGATCTCAATATCAACTGTTCAAAGGAGATTATTGCATCTTTTGGACGCCCACAGTTGATCATACTATATTAATCTGTGATATTCCTTTGCCTATGTGATCCATTTTTTAAATTCTTTGGACAGTTTTGTTTATATAGTTGGTTAGTTGATTAATTTCACATTGAGTATTTTTTTAGGTTTTGCTGAATAAAAGGATTTGTCACTCTATATTGCCCATTTAAATCCCTACATATTGTATTTATTTATACATTTAAAATGTATTTATTAAATCATATTAATAGCTACAAAAGTCCTGGGTTTTAAGGGTTCAATGTTCATAAACCAGTAATTAACTCCCAAAAATTTCCCCACATAAAAAAAAAAACCCTTTCATGCAACTCTTCCTTGTTTGTACTGTACATGAGCCAACAAATGATGGTAAACTTTATAACATTACTATATCCAATAAACCAGACGTGTTATCTTTTTACTGTAACTCAAAAAATGGAGGAAGAGCCAAGGCATGTGCCACGTGATTTAACTGGCACTGGAACAAAGGCTCGACATGGAGATAAGTGTTTATAGGAGTAAACATTTCATCTTGAATGAAGCCCATGTCGCCGTGAATACACTCCAAGACCATAAATCTATAAAAGAGTGTGTGCAACTGTGTTTTTTTTGGAAATGTTTATTAGATCGCTCTGCTACATCTACTAGTTTAACGATTGCTTTCAGGTTGACCTGGAGTTTCATCTGATCTGTGTGAATTAACAAAATAATTATGAAACGACTAATGGTAAAAAATTATTGCACTTTTTAAAAAAAAAAATTTTTTTATAGGCTGTGTATCTTAAACAACAAAATAAAAAAAGAAAGGGTGACAGAGGGTGAAGACAAGAAACCTGGAAGTCATTAGGAGGTCAAGATCTCGACAAACTGCTTTGTACTGTGCTGTGTGGAGCAGGATTTACTGTCTCTCTCAGAGACACTCAGAGTCTGTGTGGTAGAAGAGTGATGATGTCAGGGGCGCGTTACCATGGAGAGGACCGTCTGTGTGTGCTGCAGAAGAGGCTCGGGCAGTAGGGATATGTGCACACACTCCGGGATCGTCACCGTGCCTCCGTCCAGATCTGCGATGATCACGTCCAACTGTGAAGAAGTGAATCATGTGACTTTTTAAACAGACTGAACCGGACAAAAGCAACAACACTAAAGTCACGCACAAACCAACAGTGTTCTCAACACCGCGTCATTACAGCTGAACCAACGTGCTGGACACCTGGAGAACGTATAGAGAAAATATCTGCTCTCTGACCTGTTGTTTTATTTGCTGAACATATTGAAATATGTAGCACTAATTAATGCACAATAAGAACAAAATCAAAATCTGAAAACGCATTAGTTATTTCCTAAAATGGTGACAATTGCATCTTTGTTTCTTAAAATTTTAATTTTATTTTATTTTACTTGAATTTTGGAAATTTATTTTTTCCAAAAAACTTATTTTTTGAAATTCTTACTTTATTTCCCCTTAATTCCACCTTTATTTCTCAAAATGATCATTTCTTGAAATTCTGACTTTGTTTCTCACAATTGCATCTTTATTTCTCAAAATTCTGACTGTAAATTCTAAACCTTAATTCTACAAATTCTGAACCTGAAATTCTGAAGTTAATTTTCAGAATTCTTTCCGACTTTATTTTGTAAAATTCTTTGCAGTTCTTGAAATTAAAACTTTGCAACTTCTTCGCAACCCAAAATTATTATAATTTCTTCAAACTTATTTCTTAAAATTCTGGCTATTCCTTGAAATAAAGTAGCACCTGTGCAATTCTTGTACAAGAATTACAAGAAATAAAGTCAGACTTCCAGATATGGGCTTCCACATGATGTGGTCATTGGAGTCAGAGAAAGAAGAGTAGAGGCAGCTTCATACCAGCTCCTGAGTCTCGGAGCGGAAGAAGGAGTTGACTCCGATGATAAAGGGTGTCGGTGTGCTGAGGACTTCCAGGAGCTTTCCGGGCAGGATGGGAACGTAGGTGAAGCTGAGAAGGAAAACAATATTGCTATAGTATCATTATCACTAGGTGTTAATTCACTGCAGTCAAAAAATAAAACAAAACTGAAAACACTGAATTTACAGTAAAATATAAACTGGTTTCTTGATGACTGACTCCCAATAACTGCCAATGAGTATTTTATAACCGTGGTGATTTCCAGAGCACTGTAACAGAAGGACACCTGATGCCAAGTGTGGGAAATTTATCATGAGATACAAATGAAAGTAAAACTTTCACTTTTACACACACTTTCACACACACACACATACATACATACAGACACACAGACACACCTATATTTGAGCGGGAACATGATGGCCAGGAGAGCTCGGCAGGCGTCTGTAAGCCGCTGGTAGCTCTTGGACAGGAAGAGGATCTTGTGTTCCGTTAGAGCGGCGCAGAAGAGATAGAGAACATTTACAATACCTGCATGCAGAGAGAGAGAGAGAGAGAGAGAGAGAGAGAGAGAGAGATACAACAAATGTGAAGGACATTGTGTCTATAGAAATAGACTGAAAAGGTCTGGCTTATTCTTTAAAAAAAGGATCATAATCACTTAAATCTCTCGCGAAACAACTGGAGAACTGGGATTCGTTTTGGTACGTTGATGAATTTTCTTTTAAATCAGGAAGTCGGTGTTGTAAAAAATGCTTGACCAATTTCATCAACAGCCAATAACACAAAAACCCTTGTACACACAAATTTGCAAAACCACACATGTTCTTAGAAAGCCTGTACAGTATATCGTCATACAAAGTATATTTATGTATGATAGAAATGTCCTTGAGTTGTATCGCCCAGCCCTACTTCCATGTGCCTCGGAGTAGATTGGAGAAGTCACTGAAATGACACTGGCTCGATGAACACCTCAACCATACAATGCACTTTAGTAGGAACACCTGTACACCTGCATGCTATATTCAGCGCACTGCAAACAGTCTCTGGACATTTGATGCTTGATGTGAACATTAACTCGAGCTCTCGAACTTTATCGGTGTGATTTTATCCATTTGAGGCATTTATGTCCATGAGTGTTCAGTGTAGCACTCTTCTACGCATTTAAATACACCACAGAAAGCAACGGTGCCCTCTAATATTAGTCATAACCAATTCTGGTTAGCCGAATGTCTTGCATATGTTTCTCTGAAGTATGCACGTAGAAGATTTATAGTTTTTTTAATAATTTTTTTTTTTACGTCATCTGGCAGCTCAGTGAGTTTAAGCATTGAGGATGCAGTGTATGATTACTACCAGATGTTTTGGCAGAATAATTTCCTTTTTTTTTTTTAAACATTGCATCTGAGGGCGTTGTCAACACTTGGTTGGAATACATGACCCTGCATTTAGGACGGATTCCGAGGGTTTTCTTTGTGGTCAGTGCTCAAGATTTCGTGTTTTGCATTCACCTAGAAAAATCCCTTGTGCATGCAGGTTTACTAAATTAATGACCCAGCGAGAGGAGATACGTGGCTTACCGAGCTGCCTGAAGAGCTGGGACACGCTGCAGCCGCTCACAGGGAGTGCGTCGTTGATGGGTGTCTGGATCACCTGCCTGTCTCCCGCCCCCAAGGTGATGGTCCTCTTTAAGGACAAGGATAACAGAACGAGAGAGAGAAAATGAGAAACCTGCATAAGCATAAGCATACGAGGCTTAACAGGTCCGTGACAGGACAGATCTGAGAGCTCCGGGGTTAATGTGTGTTTATCTGTGCTTTCTACGTGCGCAATGGTAGGATTAGCAGCTATGTCACACACAGCATATCATGCCATTCACCGGTTATCACCAGCAATCTGTTTTGAAGCGTGAAATAAATGGCCAGCCTCGTTTCTGGATTATGATCTTCAGCACACAGCAGGTCCATGCAAGATTAGTTTACATTCCAACAACACAGATTATAAAGCTTTCTGGAAAAAAGCAGGACGTTTTTTTTTTTAACATGTAGTTTAATACCATTAATTACAACCTCACGGGTCTGAGAGTGCCAAAATTTGAAAACAATATGCATAATGAAACTAATTGAATGTATTAAGAAGTATAAATGCTAATTAAGTAATAATAAAATGTTACATAAATCCAAGGTAAATGCACATTTGTTATATTTGTTTATATATTGCTTTTAAGCACTTACTGAATTATTTCATTCATTTATTTATTAACATCACGGCAAAATGATTCAAACCACAATCTAAAAGATCTACTCTGTGTCAAGGTTTGTTAATTAGATGACGTCAAAATCCAAGTTTCGGCTCTACTGCTGAAACTGAAAACACACCTTCAGAAAGCACCGAACGTTCACAGTGGTTCAGAGCAGCAAGGCGTGACATGAAAGTGCAAGTTTTATCATAAATAAGGCCGCTGAGATGACGATGTTGCCTGAAAGTGGTACAGGATTCCATCATCAAATAGGACATTTCTTTGAGGCGTTTGGATTTTACTCAGCATTCACTCGTCCCCAATTTTAAACTTGAACTTGTTAAAAAAAATGTAGGAACAAGTTATTCACAAAAAACTGAGGAGAAAAGCCTCCCTGACCCAAACGTTAGTGACAACTGACAGCCGGCATCAAAATATAGCATAACCTGAGGAGCCTTAGCTATCCAACTAGTTAACTAGCGCATAGGTGATTTCGGCAGCAGAGTCACTTTTTATATACACGCATATTCTCAGAAAATGATTTACTTAAGTAAATAAGTAAAATAAAAAATCTATTTCTATTCCATTTTTAAAAATCTATTTTTGTCCAAAAATAACCATTGAATAGCTAGCTAATTAACAAACAGTTAATTTTAGTAAGAGAGTCTTGAATCTTGACTAACATTCACTAAAATAATTAGCTGGATGGTCAGCTCACTAGCAAACAGTTCATTTCAGTAGCGAGTCTCAAATCATGACTAACATACATAAAAAAAATAATTGGATGGCTGACCAGCAGTAAATTTCAGTAGCTGAATCTCAAATCATGACCAAAATCCACAAAAAAAAAATTATATAGATGGCAATCTGACTAACAAACATTTTACTTCAATGGCGGAGTCTCAAATCATGACTAGCATTTGCAATATAAATAAATAAATAAATAAATTGCTTGACAGCTAGCTAATTAGGAAACAATTAGATTTCATTTGCTGAGTCTCAAATATAACTAACATAACTATCAACTGCTAGAATATTTAGTTGAGTCTTGAATCATAACTACCATTAGTTAAAAAAATAGATGGGCGGCTAGCTAACTAGCAAACCGTTCATTTCAGTAGCTGAGTCTCAAATCATGACTAAAATTCACACCTGTGCAACTAGCTAAGTTGTAAACTAGCTCATATTTAGATAACTGTGGGATTTCTGTCACAAGTTACACAATCCTACTAATTAATAAATTACATTATTTGACAGTATAGTACTGTATTATCTTTATCATCAGTATTTTTGTCAGCTAGCTAGCTTAGCACTGAGAGCCCAAAACATTTGCCCAGTCACTAGCTGAGCTCCATGAAACTGATGAAGTCTGTTATTTACGTACAAAAATGTGCTGAAAAAAAAGAAGACAAAAATCAAATTTAAACGATTTAAAAGTAAAAAATTCAAAGTTAAGCTACTTATGTAGAAAAATGTGAAGTATAAAAGTATCAAACGTTAATACAGGAAGTGATGCGCATGAGTTTATGCTAGCATTGTACTGAAACTCATCTTGCAATTTAGCTTGATAACTCATGGCCCATGTGATCTTTAGACAGACAGGCAGACAGATGATCACACACACACAAACACACAAACACACGTCCATCTCTGAGCCACAGTGTAGCTGTATTGGGGTTGTTGTGGCTATGAGTGGTTAGCTAGCAGCAGCAGCACATGCACACAACGCCACAGCAATGGCACAGTGAGGCTCAAAACTTTCTCCAGGTGCCCTATATGTGATATCAAGAGATCTGTCAGTTCCCAGAATGCCGAGGGTGCCTTATAATCACAGGGGTGAAAGCCTGAGAGAGACAGCAGCACTGGTGGTGACAGAAAAAGCTAAAATCAAGCAAACTGGTCGTACCAAGCTGTCCTCTCGATCCTCCTCGCCTGGCTAGATTAGTGACAGAGTTGCACGCACATACAAAACACACACACACACACCACAGGAAAGCACAGGGGTTAGATACACCACAGTTTAGACTGAAACACACCCAGAAGACATTACAAATGGCAACAACATCTGACACGACAGAGACGTGACCAAAACGAGTCAATAGGACAAAGACAGGATGAAAACTTAATGACAAAATGCAGAGAAATCAGGAAATAATTGAGTACAAAATAAGTTTTTATACCACAGTGATGATGTACATTTGGATATGATCATAGCAGTGTTGTAATTAGTAAAAAAACAATCAAACTGTAAACACTGTTAAGTTGCGGGGATGTTGTTCGTTTATTAAAAGTTTAGGTAAGGAGGCTCCAGCATCAGTACGTTTCTCCCAAAGTCTTCAGTCTGAGATTTCTGGTTAAAAAGCTGTATTTCCTTTCTTATCTACTTCACATTTAAGGAAATAAAAGAAGCTGGTGATGAAATGACCAAGGCCACTTCATTAGGCACACCTGTTTAGCTGCTTGTTAACATATTTAGGCATGTAGACGTCATCAGGAGGATCTGAAGAAGTTCAAACTGAGCTTCAGAGTGGGAAAGAAAAGTGATTTAAGTGACTTGGAACGTGACGTGGCTGTTGGTGCCAGACGGACTAGGGTTTAGTATTTCCAAAACTGCTGATCTACTGGGATTTTCAGAGAAATTTATCTCCAGTGTTTACACAAATTGGTCTGAAAAAGAAAACATATTCAGTGATTGGAAGTTCTCTGGGTGAAAATGCCTGGTTGGTGCCAGAGGACAGAGGAGAATGGACGGACTGGTTTGAGTTGATAGAAAGGCAACAAGTAACATCTCATTACAACCAAGGTATGCCGAAGATTATCTCTGAACACACAACACGTTGAGCAGATGGACTACAGCAGCAGAAGACCACACCGAGCGCCGCTTCTGTCAGCTAAGAACAGGAAACTGAGGCTACAATTTGTATAGGCTCACCAAAAATTGGACAACAGAAGATAAACATGGAAAAAACATTGCCTGGTCTGATGAGCCTTGATTTTTTTGCTGCGACATTCGGATGGTAGGGTCAGAATTTGAAGGCATGGCTTCATTCATGCCTTGAGTCAAAGTTTCAGGTGTAATGGTGTGGGAAAGATTTTCTTGGCACAATTGAGAATTGTTTAAATCTCACAGCCTACCTGAGTATTGTTGGTGTCCATCCCATTACGCCTAACACAGGATAACGCTCCATGTCACAAAACTAAAATCATCTCAAACTGTTCACTGTACTCAAACTGCCTCCACAGTCATCACATATCCCTGGTCCCTTAAGCAATGCCCTTAACACATATGCCCATGTCTGCTCCAGGATCTCCGTATCACGGCTGACCCCACGCTCTAACCCCACACTCTGACCCCGGTCTCCTAACAAAGCTGGGATATGCAAAGAATAAAGAATTTCACTGTGCAGTAATGCGCATGTAATGAATAAAGCTTTAAATTAACTTAAAAACCTCACTCCTATAGAGAGCCTTTGGGATGTGGTGAAATGGATATGCAGCTGCAAAAAATCTGCAGCAAACTGCGTAATGCCATCATGTCAATATGTAAGGAATTTTTCTTGCCCCTTGCTGAATCTATAGCATGACGAATTAAAGCAGGTCTGAAGTCTGGACGGGGTCCAAGGTGTACCTAATGAATTGGCCGGTGAATCTACAGATGTTATAACGTAAATTCTAACTACTGTTTTGGAGTCAAATTGAAAAATCGAATCGATGGGGAAAAAAAACACTGTGGTATAAGAACAAGAAAGCACTTTAGTCTATTTCCCTAAAACGGCACACTGAGTTGTGTTTTATTCCTTCCTGATTTTACAAAAGTGCTTTCAGTGAACTTTGACGGTTGGGAAAGAAGAGGAGTTCCCGCTAATTCCTCAGCTCTGGCAGTGAGATACGGACGAACAAACAACAACAACAAAATGCCGAGAATCGGAGAGGACGATAAATGGATTTGCCGAGTCATGATGATTACAAATATTTCTTTCATTTTCTCTTACTCTTCCTGTCTCTCTCTCTCTACACTCCCACCCTTTCCCCTATTTTATCTCTCTCGCTTATCTCTCCATCATATGACTCATTCAGTAACTTCTCATGCTTTTTATAAGTGGTGGCAGATGTGTGTAATGAGATATGAGCTGCAGAAATGAGCTCGAAAAGCACCTCTGTTTCTGTTACAATTTTATGAAAGAAGAGACGTTCGAACCCTTACTGAGTCATGCCACGAGCTTTGTTGCAAACTACAGTACATGTCTGTTAATATGACACGGAGAAGATTTGTGGAGATTTCGTTATGTTTACAGGATGACAGTGAGAAGATTGTGCATAAGACTTATTTCACTCGCAGGCACACATGTACAGCATCCAGTAAGATTAATCACTGAGGAAATGGACAATAAGGTGCTTTTATTTAAACTGGGATTGGGATTGTAAAAACAGTCCGCCAGTTAAAGCCTCATTCACACAGCTGGTTCAGGGTGGGAACATTATCGGGGATTGTTGTTAATGAACCTGGTGCAATTAGTTAGTGCTAAATAGGGACGTGAATCATCAGATTAGATATCATCACAATAATTAGGGGATGATTCTATAAGTATCACAATTTTATAAATAAATATCCTGATTCATTATAATATAAATTTTCATATAAATTTTTTCTTTTGTTTATAATTCTAACCAAAAGTAGCAAATAATTTGCTCCTAGCACACAAGACCGTCTGTTGATGTAAAAAATAATTTGGGTCAGTGGCAGCTCAGAGGGTTAAAGTATTAAGTTACTGATTCAAGCCAAAGCGTCACCAGGTTGCCATTGCTTGAGCAAGGCCCTTAACCCTATCTGCTCTTTATATAGATTATGATGCATGAATTGCCAGACAAAAGCATTACTGAATCAATTCCATCTCTAGTGCTAAAGCTGTAGTGAAACAAAAATAAATGAACTTAAAGATCAGCTGAGATCAAGACTGATCAGCAGGGCCAGAATTTCATTAAAAGTTGCAGTAAGAAACTAGAGAGGTAAATTTTCTGACAAAAATGCGAGTGGTGCTTGTTGTGGCAAAACATTGGAGTCAGGCTAGCAACATGGTAATCACGGAAGCATTATGTAAGCAACATGCTAATGATGTCCATAACAACAGCTGATATAGTTAGCATAATGCTAGCAACATGCTAATATAGTTAGCATAATGCTAGCAAAATGCTAATCATGTTAGCATAATTCTAGCAAAAATGCTAATAATGTTAGCATAATGCTAGCAACATTACCAGCATGCTACTGGTCATTAATAACATTAACAGCTGATATAGTAAGTTTTAAGCTAGCAACAGGCTAATCAAGTTAGCATCATGCTAGCAACATGCTAATATTGTTAGCATTATGCTAGCAACATTACCAGCATGCTAATGATGATGCTAGGGGGTGTGGGCTTATTAGTACATGATAAGAACTAAAGCCTGATTGGTTGCCTGAGTAAGATGAGCCCTCCCCCATGTATCTATGAGAATGGGATCCACAGTTCGATTGTTTCAAAGTTCCTGTGCAAGTTACTATTGTATGTCAATGGAGCAAATTTGGGCACCTCTTGCGCCCCAGGCGTACAACTTATACACACTTGCGTGGTATGTCCTGACACAGCTTGCTACCCTCTTCCAATGTGGCTAGAATCTGAGCCAGAATCCGTTAAAGTTGGCCTCACTGTTAAGTCTATGGGATTTTTGGGGGCGGTTAATTGCCCCCTGTAGGGGCAATTTACCACCCACCTCTTAGAAAACCCCATGTCAAGCACCTCATTTCCGAACAAGCCTCACGATTTGACAACTAATTCATGGGTCTACACCAAACGGTGGACAAACTTTTGTAGGGAAGAAGAAAAAAAATATAATAAGACGCAAGCACCACTAATAAACTTGGAATAAACTTTTTTTGACCAGGCAAATCCCGCTTTCTGCATCATGACTGGTCATGATAATTTGGTTTCGCCTATGATTCGTCAAGTCGCCAGGGCTCTGAAATATTATGTACAGTATTTACGAAACATACAGTACATGCCAGACTACACACAGATGCTGTTGTTGTGGTAAACACCACGCCTAGTCTAATAGCAGCCCCGTCTAATCAAAGCTGCTTGAAAGCACACACTGAGGCGGTTTTTAGCGCTGAATTTGTGGGTTCTGTGTGAATTGCAAGACGTGAGAGGAAAGCACAATATTAAAGAGATTTTTAGTGTCACCGTTATGGTGCAATATCTGTGTGACAAAGGCTTAAATCTGCCCAGTGGTGATCTCTTTGTATACATGGATGAGCAAAATGGGTGTAAACTAGAGTGTATAAGAGTGTGTGGGTGTGTTTATGAGACTCTGTCCATCAGAGACAATACAACCTGCTTAGACAACCATCTGCCATCCTGTAATCCCCACCCCTACTGTCTCCAGGCCAAGATCTCACCAATGTGCGTGTGTGTGTTGCGCTCATTTGTATAGCTCACGCAATGAAAACAATACATTTAGAATTTGATTTTTGATAGTCTGATTGGATAAAAGCAACATAAACAGTGAGTGAATGCAAATGAGTTACACAACTGAAGCAATAGGGGGGGGGGGGGGATTAACCAAAAAAAAAAAAAACATTGAATCAAATGTGTTCATCATGAACAGACAGAATCAGGAGAAGACTGGTGATTGGCTGAAGCTGCGAATGAAAGGTCGCCGTTACCTGAAAACAACCCAGCAGCCAGTCAGATAAACTACAGACTGGGGGTTCGTTTATCTGCAACACACAGGAGCAGGGTTTAAACTTCACACACCAGGAAAGTCTCATTGCTGACTCATAAAGTGACAAGAGCCAGTTTACACATCATACACATGTCAGACGTGTGAGTCGGGGACGGCCGTTATTAATATACATGTGTGTATCACAGAGTACGACAGTGTTATGTAGTATACTCGCCTTTCACCATGTACAGTTTATTAAACATTTATAAATGTTCATAAACCCATTACACTCTATAAATAAACCTAAAACTTCACAGTTCATATTCTTAAGTATTATTGGGTGCGCTGTAAAGTGCGCACACACACACACACACACACACACACACACACACACACACACACAGAGGAAATGAAGGTAATGTTACTTCAAAGCAGGCAGAAAGGAAGGAAGGAAGAGAAAAGTGAAGCAGGAGAACAGGGGGTAAAGGAAGGGCAGAGGAATAGATGAGATAAAATGAAAGAAAGAAAGAAAGAAAGAAAGAAAAATCTGAAGAGGGGAATTAAGGAAATGCAGAGAAAATGAAAAAATAAAAAAGAAGGTGAAGAGGGATCAAGGAAAGGCAGAGAAAAGGAATAGAAAAAAATCAACACAGAATAAAGAAAGAAAGTAAGAAAGAAAGAAAGAGAATTGGGAATGAAGGAAAGGATGGGAAATGGAAAAAACAGACGAGAAAGAAAGAAAGAAAGAGGGGGATGAAAAGAAACAGAGGAAAGTAGGGAAAAATGTAAAAAAAGAAAGAATGGGGGATGAATGAAGGGCACATGAAATAATATAAAAATGGAAAAAAGCATGAGAGAAAAAGAAAAAGAAAGAAAGCTGTAGAAAATGCAGAGGAAATGAAGCAAAAATGTAACAAAAAAACAAGCAGGGCAGAAAAAAAGGAAGGAAGAAAGAAAAATAAAGAAGGTGAAGAGGCATAGAAAAGTACGGAAAACTGAAAAAAAAAAAAAACTCCAAAAAAAAACAGCACAGTGTAAAAAATGAAAGAAAGAAAAAAGGGGATAAAGGAAGGGCAGAGGAAATGGGAAATGAAAAAAAAGTTGAGGAAGCAAAAAAGAAAGAAAGAAGAGAAGACGAGGATCAGTAACTCAGCACAAAGGGAAGCAATTAAGGAAGAAAGGAAGGAAGGAAGGAAGGAACCATTAAAGAACATGAGAAAAGATGAAAAAGGAAAAACTGAAGAAGGATAAAATAAAGACGTATTAGAAGGTGTGATGGAAAGAGCAGAGGGACAGAAGGACAGAGGGACAGAAGGACAGAGGGACACCTGCACCGGAGCGGTGTTAAAGCAGAGCTGCTGATTGTGATGCTTAATAACGTTATTTACAAAATTTACAAATATGATCAGAATAAAAAAATAAATAATGCAGTGCTCTGAAAAAGTATTCACCCCCTAAAAAAAACTGTGTGTTTGCATAAGTATTTGCCCCTTGCTGCTTTGTAAAGTGACGACAAGATGAGAATCTTCTTCCTAGTGTAGTGTTGCACAAAGGTAAAGAGAGGTGAATACTTCTGCAAGGCAGGTAGATTTGGGCTGAACTGAGTTTCAAACAGAGGAAGAAGAAGGAGGAGGAGGAGGAGGAGGAGGAGGACAAGGAACCCAGCACTCGTTCTGTTAGCAGTGTAATCATCTCTAGCCAGTCCAGCATTCACACACTGGTACAATGCACACACACACACACACACACACACACACACTACTGTTCAGCTGAGTGTGTGTGTGAGAGGGCGAGAGCTCACCTGAGATCCTCCAGCGATGGGAATGAGGCAGGTCAGGAGATTCCCGATCACGGTCTCCAGCGGGACGTTCACATGCTCCACGTGCACCGTGTAGACCAGCCCCAGACAGTTCTGTACACACACACACACACACACACTCAGCTCAGCTCCACGTTACACAGCACTGTGTGTGAATGTGTGTGTGTGCGGGCACTCACCCTGAACACCTCGGTGTGGTCCAGACGAGACACCACCACCAGGCTCTTGGGGGCGTAGAGCTGCGCAGGCTGGAGCAGATCAGGGCTTTCATCTTCATCTGCCTCGCTGGGCTCTTCCTTCTGCAGCTAAACACACACACACACACACACACACACACACACACACACACACACACACACACACACACACACACACACAATGACATTTGTATTCAAAAGAATGTCATGATATGAGCTGAACACTGAGGTGTGAAACACATTTTCCATCATTGCTTGTTTTTCTCTTTCTCTCCTTCATTTTCTCACTCGCTCATTCTCTCACACATTCATTCATTCCCTCACTCGTTCTCTCATTATTTCACTCACTCACTCACTCACCTGAGGGTTATCTACAGTCTCCCAGAAGGTGAAGCAGGCACAGTAATGGCGTTCCGAGTTGATGTCTGTGAGGACGGCCACGAAGAAAGACGGAGACTGTCTCTCGGGGACCAGCTGCCACCCGCTGGGCTGACAGAACTGATAAAGACACACACAGACAGACACAAAGAGATGAGCAAAAACAGAGACAGTAAGCAAAACCACACTACTGAACAAAATAATCACAGTTTGAGAGACAGCACTTGGAGGACCCGGGACTGTTAGAGACACGGTCTCGTGCGGTGATACATCAGTATCGTGACGTATCGTCATGTTTTAGCGCTTTAACACCTTCAAAAAGCACAATCTCGGCTGGTCTCACTGCACTGTGAATCGTACGTGAAATAGTTGGTGTCTCTTGGATTGGTGTGTGTGTGTGTGTGTTATGTACTCACTAGTTCGATGCCCTGAGGGAAGGGGTTATCCTCCCAGTCCTTCTCTGGGAATCGCTGGAGGATCCGGCCTTGACCTTCACTTCCCCCTGTGCACAAATACACACACAATGCACAATCAGTCAGATGCACAGTGGATTTCTAAAACTGTACTCCATAAATTTAACCATTCAGCCATTACAGTCATTTTTACACACACAGACACACACACACACACACATTTTGAGGGCCTCATAAATAATGGAACAACCAGCTGACAGGCAGGTGCATGGCCAGGTGTGATGTGTTCCCTCATTACTCCATCAATAAATAAACAGATTAAAAGGCCTGGAGGTGTTTGAGTGTTACGTTTGCTTTCGGTAGCTGTTCACTTGAACTCTCAATATGAAGGCCACGCTCACCGCTTTTCCCGCCAAAATGAACCAGGTGCTGGTGCTTGTCTGGTGCTGGTGCCGGTTCTGAGCCGGTTCAACAGAGAACCTCTTAATAACTGCCTTTGCTTTTCTAAGGGTTAGACAGTCACGATATTATGTCACCGTATACGTCTGTGCAGGTCTGTACTTTCTAAGGGTGCTCCGATTGATCGGTCGCCGATCATAATCGGCCGATAATTGCTTCGAGAAGTTTGACCGGCAGTCTCCATAATGGCCGATATAGAAAAATTAAACATGTTAAATTTTTTAAACAAGAAAAATTAAACGGTAAAATTTTTTTGACGGCCCTCGCGGATGCTTGCGGACCTTTGCAGAACTAGCTATTTAAAGTTAAGGTTGATAAGACTTCAAGCAGACTCTGCAATCGGTCGATACAGCTTCACGGAGTGATCGGAGATCGGTGATCGGCCCCAAAAATCCTGATCGGAGCACAACTAGTACTTTCCCAGTAATGCTGGTGACAACGCTAGTGGCAAAGAAATAATAAATAAAAATAAATAAAATAAAATACAATGTTAGAGGCAAAATAAAAATAAATGATAAATAAAACAAATAAAATGTGAACGTCTTTTACCGTGGCCCAGTAACGCTAGCGATAATGCTAACGACAGCACCAGTGGCAAAACATTAACAAATAAATAAATAAATAGAGGATTAAAATGAAACACTGTACAATGCTAGTGGCAAATAAATAACTAAATAACTAAATAAAATACAATGCCAAGAGCAAAATAAAAATAAATAAACAAAATACAATGCAAGGGGCAAAAAAACTTTTACTAAATAAATTAAATAAAAACACAATGTTAGCGGCAAAACAAAAATAAATAAATAAATAAAATGCTGGCAGCAAAATTAAATAAATAAATAAATAAATAAATAGAATAAAATACGATGCTAGTGGCAAAAATAAATAAATAAATAAATAAAAACTGCTAGCAGCAAGCACAACAACTTCAGCATGGCTTTGCGAGCGAGTTCTCCTGGCTTCATCATTACTAGGAAGCACTTGTAGCTGCCCACTGCGCATTGAGTCCATTTTTAAAAGATGATTATTTTTAGTTGTGGAACAAGTTTTTCTGTCTGAGGGTCGGCTGCTTTCTGAAAACAAAGAACTGCATGGAAATTGGGCACCGGCTCTGTACCGGCTCTGGGACCACCTCGGTGGAAAAAGGGTACGTATTTGGAAGTGAAGTGAAGTGAAGTGAAGTGGGCCATCATTAGGTTGAAGATATCAAATAAAACCTTCAGGCAAATAGCAAAAACACTGGGAGTGGCCAATACACGTTTGGAATGCACTTAAACAGCGAGAATTAACCGGCGAGATCAGCAACAGCAAAAGGCTGTGAAGACCAGAGGACATCAGGAACACTCTTCAGGAGGTTGGAGCATCATCGTCAAAGTCTACAGTCAAGAGACGGCTTCATGAAGTGAATACAGACGCTTCACGACAAGGTGCAAATCACAGGTAACGCTCGAGAACAGGACTGAGGAAACCAAGATTAGTTTGTGAGAAAAGACGGAAAAGGAAAGAAAGGAACAGCTCATGATCCAAAACATCACGTCGTCTGTCAAACATGATGTTACGGCACGAGCCGAGTCCCTGGAGTCTAATGATGAGGTGACTGCTGATGAACGTAGCAGGGAATTCTGAATTCGGGATGTGAATGCAATATAAGGATGAAATCATTTGTAATAATAAAACATTTTGATGAGAAGAAAAAAAAAAAAAAAGTTTGCACGCCCCATTCTGAATACGACACAAATATCTTGATCTCCTTCTTTAATAACTGCCTTCATCCTCCACATCCTGTCAGATTTAACACTCGGGTTGATTTTCCCCCCCAGTTCTGGATCGCGCTCTTGTTGCAGGACAATGCTAAATTTAAGCCCTAAAAGAGAAAATCCGGGGGGCACAAACTTATGTACTGCACTGCTGTGCTCTCCCCTTATGCCTCACACTGATGAGCCTGTTACTGAAACTTCTGCTGTCTCAAAGGCCTGCGTTGTGTGTTGGGGAACAGTGAGTGTCAGAGAATGTGTGTGTGTGTGTGCGTGTTTGTGTGTGTGAGAGAGAGAGAGAGAGAGAGAGAGAGAGAGAGAGAGAGAAAGAGAATTTACACAGCTGCATCTCTTTGCACCAGTCTAAATGAGTTACAGTGAATGAAGTGGCCTGAAGCAGGGTGTGGTGGACGCAGAGGTCTTTCTCTTTCACTGCAAGAGTACACACACACACACACGCGCGCGCGCGCAAACACATTTGATTTCAGAAATACGAGTCGTGCCCCGCCCCGAGTCTGTGACATCATCCTGATGGTGGAGCGTGCAGTATTTACTCAACCGTGATTCAGACACGCTGTAAAGCGTTCAGTCGCAAAGAAAGGCGGAAGAGAAACGTGGTGTGCCTGTCACCCAGACCGGTTATTACACGTCCCAAGAGACGTCACACTGAGGAGTAAGAAGGGCTGCACGTTTAACGGTGGAGTGAACAAGGAAACGACAACAACAACGTAAAAAGCCCCTGAAGCAGGGAAAAGGTGTGCTCTAATGAAGGAAGCGTCTCACCAGTCTGAACAGCTAAGAGCACAAAAAATAGGGCGCGTGACCTCATTTGTTTACTTCCTACGTGACTAAACATAACAGTGGCAAAAAAAAAAAAAAAAGAATACACAATCAAAAATATACTTCACAGAACATTAATGCAGTATTGAATTAAACGTCACACGTTATAAATGTTTTTATTTATTTATTTATTATATGTTTCCGCGTCTTTGCCGAACAAAACAAGGACAAAAATACTCACAATGACATCTTCAAGATTTAGTGCAATAAAAAGCTAAAACTCGACTAAAAGCTAAAGACAACTACAGTAGGTTAGGTCTTAAGGCGGGAGGGGACAAAAACAAAAACTGTCCGGGGTCCGGGTTCGATCCCCGGCCAGGCTCGATTCCCGTCTCTGTGTGCATGGAGTTTGCATGTTCTCCCCGTGCTTGGTGGGTTTCCTCCGGGTACTCCGGTTTCCTCCCGCAGTCCAAAGCCATGTAGGTTAGGCTAATTGGCGTTCCCAAACTGTCCGTAGTGTGTGAATGAGTGAGCGAATGTGTGTGTCTGTACCCTGCGATGGATTGGCACCCTGTCCAGGGTGTACCCTGCCATGTGCCCCAAGTCTCCTGGAATAGGCTCCAGGCCCCCCGTGACCCTGAATACAGGATTAGATGATGAGTGAGTGAGCGAGTGAAACTCGCCTTTCCGTTCCCTTTAAAAAAAACAAGGCAATATTGCACACTGCTGAAATTGCAAGTGTGCCCTCTTGAGATGTACAAGATCTAAAGCTATGGAAAAATATTGCGCAAAACATTGACGGCTAATGCATTTTCAATCGGTTAAATTATCAACATCGATGATTAATCATTAACACACGCACATATTACATGTTATAAATCCATTTACAAATTTTATATATTTAATATATGATATTAAATATTCATATAATATAATATTAAATATACAGGGTGGGCCATTTATATGGATACACCTTAATAAAATGGGAATGGTTGGTGATATTAACGTCCTGTTTGTGGCACATTAGTATATGTGAAGGGGCAAACTTTTCAAGATGGGTGGTGACCATGGTGGCCATTTGGAAGTCGGCCATCTTGGATTCAACTTTTCACTTAATCGTGATGAGCGGATCGAAATTGTGTTGATATCTGGTGAACGCAGTAACCGGGTCATTGCAGCAGATTTCAATGCAAGACACCCTACGAGACCACCCATCTCCCACGCTACAGTCAGCAAACTGGCTTGCTAAGTTTCGTGAAACTGGTTCGGTGTTGGATTTGCCAAAATGTGGACGCATGAAAACTGTCACTAATGAACAAACATCAATGGCTGTCCTAGCTTCATTCAGCAAGAGCCCACAGCGTAGCACTCGCCGCATGTCACTGGAGAGTGGCATTAGTCGAACATCCCTTCGGCGGATATTAACTACTCACAAATGGCACCCTTACAAACTCCAGCTACTGCAGCATCTCAACAAAACCACCGCTATTGGTCGGACACTAACCCACATTGGATAGATCCCTCCAACACTGGTGGAACAAAAAAAGTGATGGTATGGTGTGGTATATGGGGTACAAAGAAAGTGGGGCCATTCTTCATCAATGGAAACCTCAAGGCCACTGGATATTTGAAATTGCTACATGATGATGTGTTTCCCTCTTTGTGCACTGAAGCTGGCATGTTCCCTGAGTTTTTCCAGCAAGATGGTGCACCACCACATTATGGGTGTCAGGTCTGAGCATTCCTAGATGAACAGTTTCCTGAAAAGTGGATTGGTCGCCAGTTGAATGGCCCCCAAGGTCTCCCGATCTGACCCCCTTAGACTTTTATCTTTGAGGTCATCTGAAGGCAATTGTCTATGGTGTGAGGATACAAGATGTGCAGCACCTGAAACTACGGATACTGGAAGCCTGTGCTGGCATTTCTCCTGCGGTGTTGCTATCAGTGTGTGAAGAGTGGGAGAAGAGGGTTGCATTGACAATCCATCACAATGGGCAGCACATTGAACACATTTTATAAGTGGTCAGAAACTTGTAAATAACTCATGAAAGAATAAAGTTACTTTAAAACCAAGCACACCATTGTTTTTCTTGTGAAATTCCCAATAAGTTTGATGTGTTACATCAACCTCTTCCTATTGAAAAAACAAAAGTTGGATCCAAGATGGCCGACTTCCAAATGGCCACCATGGTCACCACCCATCTTGAAAAGTTTGCCCGCTCACATATACTAATGTGCCACAAACAGGACGTTAATATAACCAACCATTCCCATTTTATTAAGGTGTATCCATATAAATGGCCCACCCTGTATATACAAATGTATATATTTAATTTTATTATTGTAACATAAGACTGATTTTTAAATACAGTGGAACCTCAGGTTTGCGAGTAACGTGGTTTACGAGTGTTCCGCAAACCGTGCAAAGACTTTTAATAAAATTTTAATCGGAAACCGAGCAAGTATTAGTTTACGAGCGCCGAGTATAATTATTTCTTATGGGAAAATGATGATTTGGTTTACGAGTGTTTTGGAACACGAGCCCACTTCCCGAATGAATTATGCTCGTAATCCAAGGTTCCACTGTAATTCATTATTTGTATTGACTTATTTGCATACATTTTCTTTTTAGATTTAATTTTATAATTTCATTACTTTAATTAATTATTATTAGTAGTGGTAGTGGAAATAGTAGGCTTATTATTGTTATTACCATTAAGATTATTATAATTATTATAATGTCAACAGCATCACATCGACTATATTAATTTTAAAAATTAACTGCATAAGCTTGGACTGTCAAGCTACCTTGTTTAATTAAAATTACAAAAAATTGTTTAAAACTGCATCCACCCTGTTAAAACATCAAAGATTTGCTACAATTATTTGAAGCTTACTTCGGAAACATCGCTTTCAACTACAAGGCCATCACAAATGCCGTTTGAGCGACACGCTAATTTTTCAGCCATCCTGGCTTACGTACAATGTAAAGTTATAATATTAGAATATTTCTGGGTCATACTCTCAGTTCCGCCTACGGACGATTCAACTCGAGTTCGTGGCCAAGCAAGTTCCCACCCACCCTTAAACCGAAGTTTCACGCTAATGTTTGCAGGCATGTAATCTGGTTAAAGATCGTGTCTGGCCAAGTCTTAACTTCTCCCCGAATAAAGCTCACATTCAAGTGCTTCTTTCCTGCGAAGCCTCCACTCTGTCCAGTCTTGCCCACACACAGGTGTTAATTTGACATTACACCCCAGGAAACACCTGCTTACGTATATTATTCATGGTGCCAGTGACACGGCGTGGCACATTACCGTTGCTCGAGTCGTGCTGGAGCAGATGAGCAAAGCAAAAAGTAACGCAGTAGGAGTTTTATCACATACATCATTTAAAAAAAAAAAAAAAGAAAAAAGAAAAAAAAAACTGTTTGGTCATGAGATGAAATCGGTGGTGTTTGAGAGTTGAGCGTACTGTACTACATACTAAGTATGAACAACGACATCAGGCAACTTTCTGTCAGTGTTAAAATGTCAAAATAGTAAAGCTTATAAATACAACAACAGATGATTTATAAGACAAGCGGGTTGTTTGTTTGATCAGAGCAAGTTTAAAAGTTTAAGGCTCCTACAGTGAGTAACAATGCTCCACTATTAGCTCAGGCGCCATTGCTCATGATGGAGCAGTTTCCTATGAATCATACAGTAAGTTTAACACTAGACGATCTTTACTGAACTAGTACTAATTGTAGTAAAAACAATATTATGATTATTATTATTATTATTAGTCACAGAAAGAACTGAAAACAACCCAAACATGTGCTGATGTGAATCTGGACTATGTGGCCCTTTTTGCACAATCATTAAGACTTTAAGGGCTTCGTGCTCAGATAAACAGTGTAGTGGGAGTAACAGCAGAATAGCAGAAGCAACAGTAGCAGAAGCAGCGGCCGCAATAACAGAAAAAGCACCAGTAGTAGTAGTAGTAGCTGCAATAGCAGCGGTAGCAGTAATATTCGCAGTAGTAGTAGTAGTAGTAGTAGTAGTAGCAGCAGTAGCAGTAATAGTAGCAGTAATATTAGTAGTAGTAGATGTAATAGCAGCAGTAGTAGTAATGTTAGCAGTAGTAGTAGTAGCTGCAATAGCAGTGGTAGCAATAATATTAGCAGTAGCAGTTGTAGTAGCTGTAATAGCAGTAGCAGTAATGTTAGCAGTAGTAGTAGTAGCAGTAATATTAGTAGGAGTAGCTGCAATAGCAGTGGTAGCAGTAATATTCGCACTAGTAGTAGTAGTAGCAGTAATAGTAGCAGTAGCAGTTGTAGTAGTGGTAGCAGTAGTAAAACCATTTAATACTCTTCCTACAAAACTTCCTTTTCCCTCTGCTTCTGACATATTTAACACCTTACAATCTGATTCTCAGAAGATCCATTACAATAAATTCAGTTTGGTTTTATTCCTAAAGCGCTTTTAACAATGGTTACTGTCGCAAATACAGCAGTTTTACAGATTTAAAATATACAGAAATAAAATAGAGAAAATTAAGGAAATATGTATGAATTATAATAATAAGATCGTCCCTGATGCGCATGCCTGGGGTGATGGCGGCAAGGAAAAAGAAAAACTCCCCGAGATGACAATAAGACGATCTCAAAACCTCCTTCTGTCTGGAAATCTCACAACAACAGTAAAAATACCTGTGACAATAATTGTTTACCACAAGACTATTTAACTCGGGAATTCCCTGCATTTTGATTACTGGATGGCTGGGAATAACGACCATATGTGGAACCATAAGCCAAAACTCACACCCTCCCTGTGCAGTAAGAAAAATATTTCAATGACTGCCAAACACAGAGAAAGTCACTCTGGACCACGGCCAAGCGAATTAAAAAAAAAAAAAAAACCTGAACAGCAGCTGTGATTCAGCAGAGACGCAGCCCTGGGTGAACATGATGGATGTGTGGTTAAGGAGCTGGATTGCTCCAGAATCTGAAATGATTCATGTGCACGGAGATAAACGAAATCTGCTAGAGTAAGGAAAAGCGCTGGGTTCGAGCCAAAACTTAAGGCAGGAAATTCCTTGCCGTTCCAGTGCTGGGACAATGACACGGATCACGCTTGCTTCTGTGAGCGTCGGGAGAAATATTGGAATCTCCAACATTTAGTAGATTTCAGAATCTTTCTGGATCTACAGACGTCCGCACTGTTCAGGACTAAACACCATCCTACTTGGATGCAGTAGATCAGTAGTGCTGTGCAATTCAATCGATCAAGCAATCAAGTCAATCATTTCTTTGCAGATTAAATCATTTTAACCCTTGCGTTGGGTTTCGATTCACACTTTATTCACAGGTTATTCAGGTAAACGTGGACAAAATGGACAAATTCCTTACTAACATACCAGAGCTTTCAGAAAAATACAAAGCGCTCCTATATTCTGCAAATACTCATGTTTTGTGAGAGTATCGCCCCTTTTTTCCCTTTAGATTATAAGTGGTTCGTGCAATACCGCCACCTAGTGGACGTAAGTATAGGCAGACAAATAAGAGTTTATCGCTTTGTCCGAGATGAGACATTTAAACAACCAAGTTCCACACGATTTCAGTGCTTATTAGATACTTTTTTCAATTGTCCGACTTACGAACGAGTTCAGTTCTGGAAGCACGTTCATAAGTCTGATTTGCTCTTAAGTCCGACAAAGTGAGTCTTGTACACCTTAGACACGAATATACAATGCAAAGCATACCAATCCACTTGACTAAATCTGTCCAGTTTCCTCCACACTGCCATCATGTGGCCAAAAACCGTAACCGCGCCTAAGGAAATAAATCTCACACGTCAAATGTAAGTGTTGTCTCTGCACCTTTGTCTCCGCGAGAGGAATCGTTATTTTATCTCAGAGCTGTTTTCCACTGTATTGGACTGTGAACTCTTTTGTTGAGGATTTTCCAAAATTAGGATTATTCACCATCAGGACAGCTTTACAGGACAGACATTTTCTATTTTCGTGCTCCCAGACTGATTCATTGAAACCGGTGAGGCCCGGTGAATATTACCAATATTAGCAAAAAAACATGAAAAAACACAGCTTTGAACACATGCCGAAGGCACTGTCGGTATTGTGGGTTGACTCTTTTGAAAGACCTTTCGCTGACTAAAATAATCTTTTTAAACGGTTGATCTGTTCATATGCCAAAAATGTTTCATATGCCAATGCAAATTCCTTGCAAAATTTAAAATCTTAAGGGAGCAAAAATTCTTAAGGGAGAGCATCCGTATAGCTGCTTGAGTACAAATTAAGCCAAAAAGAAACTTTAGCACTGTTGAATTCGATAAAATCAAAATCTAATTCAAATTGATAAATTAAATAGTCTACCCATGATTCACAGCTCAAATGGGCAGAAACACAAAGTTAACGAGAGAACAAAGATTCAGACTGATTGTAGCTGATATGACGGTGATTGTATCTCAGATAATCACGCTTTGCAACCACAGTGAACAGAAAAACATCACGGCAACCTCAGATCTACACTTCACTGGTCAAAGGTTTACCAGCAGGTGAGATTTAGGACAAGACGGGCTGAGATTAGCATATGGGAGATGTGACTGCGGGTCGTGGCTGGGGTTAACAATAATCAAAAATCCGGACGCTGGAGAGGACAGGACGTCTTCATCTCAAGCTGTTCCTACTTGCCTATTTCTGAGAAACAACTTAACAGAGAGGAGTAAAAGTGAATGCTGTAACAATATCACAATGGGCTCTCGTGTCCATCCGGCTACCTCTTTTTTTCCCCCCTTTCATTTTCTTTTCTGTCTCTCACATCCGAGCTTCTTTCCCAGAACTATAGGACACGAGCTTTCATTTTCACTCCACTTCGGAATTCTTTGACTCGGAATATCGCCGCCGAGTTGGCAGGACGCCCGGGTACTCTTAAGATTCCCGCTAAAGCACAAAGCTGTAGCAAATGGTTCTCACACACACACACAAAGAAAAATAACCCGCAGGCTAAATCGGTGAGTCCAGAGTAGAGCATCATGCAGCATTCAGGCAGTTCACTTATTGACTTGACGACAATCCCGGATTGCTGCATCAGTCCGATTTCACTCAAACACTATTAAATCACCAATCAGGCCAAAGATTAGCAAATGATTTAATTTTCATGACAAAAACTGATTTTATTTTTGTGTCCTTAAATGCTCACCTACTCCATCAAACTTCTGTATTGTGAAAAGAATTTTCTGTAAGAAATAAATAATGTCAATGCAGATCATTTGTCCCAGGCATCTAAAAATATTACCAATATTAACAAAAAAAAACATGAAAAAAAACACACACACATACGCCAAAACTCGCGGTGAATTGCAAAGAACCGTACTTACGGCGACCGCGCGAAACCGCGTAAGTGAGATAGAGGTGTTCGATTTTCTTCGGTTGTGGCGTTTATCATAGCATAAGTTAATGCATGTCCTAAATGTCTCTCACACACACACTAAAAACTAAAATACACACTACTGTCTGATCAGAGACAGGCATGTGCAGTTCTAATTGGGCTTTACATGAAAAGTATGAGATAAGTAAATCTGCTGTGTTTATTCGGGCTGTTACACAGAGACTCTGAGAACAGAGCGAAAGCTACATGCAAATATGCATGAAAGTGTCTTATGTGAAAGTCTATTTATGTTTAACATCTTTTCACTTTATTTACATTCAAATAGGGAAAGATCACTTTTATTTTATTTCAAGAGAGTTGAAAGTCCTGTGCAGACAACACACAGTTTTTCTTAAGTGCAATCAATGTTTTTTTTTTTATGTTGGAAGACAGAGAGAGTCACGTGAGGGAGGGAGTCGAGTGAGAGGATCGTGATCTCAACAAAATCGTGAATTACTTATTTGCCAAGAATCGTGCAGCCCTTGTGAGAGCTTTAGAGCGGTTTTGTTTGCAGATTGTAGAGTTTTCATCATATCTCCAGTTGAGCTGGGTGATCTCATCCTCACTTATACCACACGCCAAGTGGCACTGAGGGCAGTGAAGCAGTGGAACAGTCAACCCCGACACACTCACATGCCTTACATTAGCTGTGTAATAACTTACACCTAAAAAAAAGTAAAAAATTGAATTGCACAAACAAAATCCCTGCATCATTTCAACACACGAGATTTGACATGCGTTACAACACCCTAAAACAGTAGAGTGAACTCCTTACGTCAATGTTAAACCATACTTATTTTTGTCAACTTTGTTTATTTATTTATTTACTTTTAAAAATCTGTCAATCTATAGGGCACGTGCTCTGTCCTTTGGCTCAGATTGTCTCAGATGTCTCGGGTTTATCAGCTTAAATTGTAAAAAAAAAAAAAAAAAAAAGCTTCTAAATATTAAGGCATGTTCGATACTGTAGTACGGACTAAACTCGCACAGACGCAGTGCAGAAAAGTCTTGATATACGACATGTCTTCTAGTTAAATTAACAAACAAAATCTGGGGGAATTTAAAAATCTAAAAGAAAATCTACACCCTGATCCAAACTTTAACTGAAAGTTTAGAAAACGATTAAAAACAACTTGCAGAGTGAAACTTTGAGAAGCTGCAGAAGTTCTGGATAAGGGTTATGAAAATCGAGTTGGTAAGCGCATGTTTGACTCTGGCGTGTGCTCGCGTACGAGTCATATGAGCACTGAGGAGAGAGAAACACGCAGACCGCACATCGCCTCCTCTCGCCGGACAGCAGCTGAAGTGAAACTGCAGGGAGAGACACACCATCAACACTCTGAGAGTGTCATGGAGACGAAGATCACAAGGTCCTTTTGGTGAAATCAGCAATGAGGAACACAAAACAATCAGAGCGTCCCACGGGTGCGGAAAAAAACAAACAAAAAAAAAAACACTGAGATCATGCAGACAGGTGTCAGAGGACGGAGTTTTCGGTTCCCCTCGCTTGTGCCGATTTTCCTCATTTGTGGTTTTGTTCCGTGGCCAAAACAGATCAGGTTGTTGCAGCGTCAGTATCAGTTGTAGTGTCAGTATCCCAATGGTCGTGATGCGATTGAGTTGTACAATTTAAATGTTTGTGGGGGAAAATGTGGTTTCTGCAGCATTTAGATCAACAAAAATAAACCCGGGTGTTTCCGCCATGGTGTCGGAGCAGAATTACCTGCTTAGAAAAAATGAATAAAATCTTAAATTCATTCAAGCTAATTCGAACAGCTGTTGCTGTAGGAAATCAATAATATAAAATTAGGCTTCTTCAAAATAAGAGTCACATGCAGCTAGAGCCGACTTTTAAATGAAAGGTTTTATTCGATTAGATTTTTGGTCATTCTCGCTTTCAATTGAACAGCACTAACGTTTATTCTCTGATTTACCTGATTTTTCTTACAGACCATGAAGTTTTAAAATATACTAAAAGTATCCAATTAAGCAAGGGGGAGTGCTGTCGTGCTGGATATCAGCACAGCTGTGATGCCACCGCTGAAGGTGTGTGTGACATCGACTATGGAGAGTTGTGAGATGCACAATATTTCATCGCTGGCGTTCAGATATTTTCAACATGTAATGGGTTTATCATAGCGAGTTAAGTTAGCGAGCGTCTGTACAGAACTAACTGTGTCGATTTATTCCATCTTATGTTATTTGATTTAATTGATGGAACCGTTGGGTGAGTTTTCAATTCAGAATCCTTTCACACTTTTACAATTGTTTATTTATTTATTATTTTCCCCCCAATATCGTCGTACCCAATTCCCCCATCGTCACCAGGGCGCTCCCACATTAAGGGATGCAAATACTCAGTCAGGGAGGGCTGAAGACTATCACATGTTTCCTCCGAACCATGTGACGCCAGCAGCCTGTGATTGGCTGTAGAGCCGTGATTGATGTGAGAGCTCCAAGTGCCTCCCATCTAGTTAAAACTTTGGTAAACACTAACATTTTGAAAATCTTGAAAATAAATACACAACTGCTTGAATCTTATAGAAATACTCATGTTTTGCGAGAGTATCGTTTATGGGCTGTTTTACATTTCCGCCATCTACAGAAGATTAAAAGATTAAGCAACATTGCATCTAAACAATATACAACACAATTAACACAGCACTTTAGCATGTATTAAATACTTTTTTTTTTAAATATATATTTTTTTATTAGAGCTTTTGATTTGAAATAATTTGGAACACTTTGATGTTTGCTTCAAATATAAAAAGCAATTATAAAAAGAATGTAGTATTATTACTTTTTATATATGTTATAATTTTTTTAAAATACTTTTAAACCTATAAGAAGCACAACTTATCACGGTTATCTGATTCACAGCTCTAGTAGCTGCCTTACGTCAAAGTAACCCATATCTAACTGAATGATCAGCGTACCATCGCTGAAACACTGCATGTGAGCCAAACTGTAGTGTGTAGCGTGATGTAGTCACTTGGTTCCTTCCTATTCCAGCAGGATTCCCCCATCACCTCAACGCCTGATTTAAAAAAAAAAAATCCCTCATTCATTGCCACATGGTCTTAAATCACATGAACATGAGAGCACAAGGATGAGAAACTAGTAGGTCTGTGCAGGGGTGCGGTTTCAAACTGAAACCCCTCTGATGCATCTATCACGCATGTTGCAGGAAAAAGTCATAACGAGACGTGTCACTTATCCTTGTCAGTCTCGGTATTAAAAAAAAAAAAAAACACAGTTAGTCTTCAGTTCCTGAAGCGTCATGCTTGATTGGATGCGACTTCCTGATGATCAGAGAGCTACAGGAAATCTCACTCCGTCGCTCAGGTTATATATCAACACTGCGCCGAGCACACGGGGCAAATACAAGTCAGATCAAGTGTCTCGTTCTGGAACAGGGGCAAATATTTACAACTGAACAACTGTCTGACGATGCTGGCGATAAGAAGACGTAATCAGATCTTCCAGTTAAATCGCTGAAGACAAACAATTGAACAATCAGAGCTCGGGCAGATTTAGACCAGCTTACTACTAGGAGACGTGTCCTAATAACATTAGCCAGTTAGTTTTAAGCGCAGCGTGTTAACTAGCTACAGGAATTCATGTAGTGATAAAGAACAGGTTTTCAACAGGCTTCTCATAGTAAAATGGCTCAAATACAAGCAGCCTGCTGTAGAGGCGCATACATATTTATGAGCATCTGGACACAATGAGTGTGTATCTAAAAGAATGCGACTTTCTTTCTCTCCCTCTAACATACACACAGGAATGAGAAGGAATCAAGGAATGAGACAGAGACTGCTGTAACCTGAAGGCTTTTACAATACGAAAGCACTTGTCCTGATTTAAGAAAAGAAAACTGAGTGAAATACCTTGACCATGGCAGAGCTCTCTTGGTGCTTATTTGCTTAGTCAACTCTTAGTTGATTGCCCCTACCAGTCTCTTTAGTCCTCCACATCAGCCTCCAAATCCCTCCTAATCAACTGCCCCATCACCCTGGCTCAACCCCACATCAGTCTCTACATCTCGACCAATGAACTGCCCCATCACACCGATTCAACCCAACATCAGCCTCCAAATCCCTCCTAATCAACTGCCCCATCACCCTGGCTCAACCCCACATCAGTCCTTACATCGCTCCCCATCAACTGCACCATCACCCTGGATCTACCGCACACCAGCCTCCAAATCCCTCCTATTCAACTGCCTCATCACCCTGGATCAACCCCACATCAGTCTACACATTGCTCCCCCTCAATTGCCCCATCATCTCGGTTCAACCCCACATGAGTCCCTACATTGCTCACCATCAACTGCCCCATCATCCTGGTTCAACCCCACATCAGTCACCACATCGTGCCCCATCAACTGTCCCATAGCTTTGGTTAAACACCACATCAGTCCCTAAAATGCTCTCTATCAACTTCCCCATCACAATGGTCCAACCCCAGATCAGTCCCTGCATCAGTCCCCATTAACTGCTCAATCAGAATGATTCTACCCCATGTACATCTCCCTCTATCAACAGCCTCATCACCTTGGTTCTACCCTACATCGTTCCCCATCAGTTGTCACACTTTAGTCGGCTACTAGTCCCTTCATCATACACCTGATCACCCACTACCATGGGCTTGCCCCCCAAACTCCAATCCACCTCATATCACCCTCATAAGCACCTCTATTGCCCCCATTATCATCATTCAGTCCCCTCATCAGGACCCCCTTTCTCCCCCTCTCCATTCTGGAGTTTTCCCATTCTCCCATGATTGGCTGTTGGATCTGCTCCTTGGATCAACAACAAAAAAATCCCCTCTCCTTTCCCTTCATCAGTTTCTCCTCATGAGCTTCCCATTCACCCGCCTCTCCGTCATCACACAGGAGGAGACACTGCATCTGCCAAAAAAAGCCCTTTAACAAACTCGTATCCTTCCTGTACAATACAAAGACACACATATTGAACAGGCCACCAAAAAACAAAACAAAAAAAAACTCATGTACTCTACCAAAGAAAAGAAGCAAAGGTTTCTTCAGAAGTGTGAGGAAAAAAAAAACAGAAGTCAGGTTTAGTGGAGTGTGTGAAGAGATCTCTGAGGCCACACTGGTGAAGTGGCTGCTCTGGGCCGAGCTCCTCTGTGACACAGAGCAATATAAAAAAAAAAAAACCTGTGGTTTGATATTTTTACACCACACTCTGAGCTGGTCACTTCAGTACGACGCTCATCGAGACAACATGACATGGAGAAGCTGCTGAAGTGAGATTTGTTCATGAACACGTGGAATAAGCGTCATTTCGATTGTAAAACTTTTTTTTTTTTTTTTTACATTAGAAGCTGCTCTGATGCAATTTTACAATATATATAACACAATAACACAATATATATATATATATTACAGTTTCATGGTTGGAAATCTTGGACAAATCCTGTATAGAAAAATATTTGAAATACCTTTATATCCCACAAGTGTACACTTCCACACTCTCTAAACACATTTGTTTGTTCATTCCTTGTCAAGTTCTTTCTTCTAATAAAACTTTAATTAAAGTTAAAAAAAAAAAAAAAAAACTGTACATGCAGATTTGTTCAAAGACAAAGATATTCAAGCTGACTAAAAGCGTTGTCACATTAGGCATGATTGATTTGTACCGTGCATAAAGTGAAACTTATTTATGGGGTATCTTCTATTAATCAGGTGTCAATATTTTTGTCACTCACTGTCTAAATTTCTTGCAATATGAATTTCAATTGTCCGGTTTAAACAGAAATTTTTTAAATAATTTCAATCATTGTGCACATAACCTTTTATATTCTTATTTTCCTGAAGGTGCCATTACTTTTGGAACTGACTAAAGATTTGACCTACAGAAACACGCCACAGGTGACCTTCATTATTCCATTTATTAATTTTATTATCATGCTGGTTTACACATCTGCTATGCCGATGATTAAGAAAAGTTTTATCTGCTGAGGCGTTTCTGCGAATTTGACTAGAATTTGACTCTGAGCCACGAGCTCGAGGACGGGGATGAACACTCGGAAACAGACAGACAATAAAGCAATAAACTACTAACTTTTCCTGTGACTGGAGTTCACAAAAAGTCCAAAAAAAATAAAAAATTAAAGATTATGTTAAGTTATGAGGGTGTGTTTATTTTCTCACATCTACCCACAGGAGAGGCTTTAAGTATACAGAGCTAGTAAACTAGTTCACATTCAATCGTTATCGTAACATCTTGTCTTACTGGGTTTTTTGGCGTTCACGTATCTGTAGTGTGTCGCAAAGAATGAGCCGCGAAAGTCTCACAGTGCTCGAGTAAACGAAACGAACTGGACATAAAACGCTTTAAATTGACTTTTAGGAAACAAGGTGAGTGTATTGTGAGGCTCATTCAAATACGTCAGACCTATACAAGATCACAAACCAAACAGCAGCAATACAAAACAAATACATCTAATACTCCAAGTCTAGAAAACAAACAAAAACTCAAACAGAACACGCACTAAAGGACGGTCACGCTCACATTCATCCACAGGCTTTTTCTGGGAAGTATTACACAGTGAGTCACTGAGTCAGACAGTCAGTCAGCAGTATTTCAGTCAGTCCATCAAGTAGACAACCAGTTACTCAGCAGTCAGACCATCTGTCTGTCAAAATCAGATAATCAGACATTGAGGCATTCAGTTAATCTGACAATCCCATAGCAGGCAGTTGGTCAACCAGATTAGTTGGTCAGTCTGTCAGTATATAAGACAATCAGACAGTCAGATACTCAAACAGATAATCGGTCAGTCTGATGGTCTGACACTTACTTATTCAGACGATCAGCCAATAATTCTGAGACTCATTTGGTCAGTTAGACAGGGTCACTCAGTCGATCAGTCAGTCAGTCAATCGGTCACTCAATCGATCAGTCAGTCAGTCAGTCAGTCAGTCAGTCAATCGGTCAGTCAGTCGGTCAGACAGACAGAAAGTCAGTCAGACAGTCAGTGAGACGGTCAGACAGTCAGTCAGTCAGACAGTCAGTGAGACGGTCAGACAGTCAGTCAGTCAGACAGTCAGTCAGACAGTCAGTGAGACGGTCAGACTGTCTGACTGACTGACTGTCTGACCGTCTCACTGACTGTCAGTGAGACGGTCAGACAGTCAGTCAGTCAGACAGAAAGGCAGTCAGTCAGTGAGACAGTTAGTGAGAGAGTCAGTCAGACAGAAAGGCAGTCGGTCAGTTAGTCAGTCAGTGAGACAGTCAGTCAGTCAGACTGTGAGTCAGATAACCAGACAATTAGTCTGTAAATCATACAACCAGTCAGACAGTCAGCTAATCAAACAATCAATCAGTCAGTGGTTAAGTTACTTAGTCAGTCTGTTCAACAGCGAGTCAGCTAATCGGACAGTCAGTCTGTGAAGTAAACAGCCAGTCAATTAGACAATCATTCAGTCAGCTAGTCAGAGCGTCAGTCAACAAATCAAACAGTCAAATGCTGTCAGTCAGCCAGACAATTAGTCAGCTATTCATATAGTCAGTCTGTCAGTCAGCCATCTCAATGGTCAGATAGTCAGTCAGTCAGTCAGTCAGTGAGTCAGACAATCCGTCAGTCAGTCAGTTGTTTAGCCACTTAATCAGTCAGTCAGACAATTAATCAGCTATCTAGACTGTCAGTCAATCAAGTGTTTAGTCACTTAATCAGACAATCATTCAGCTGCTAATCAGATCACCAGGCACATATTCAGTGTCAGTCAGACACTTGTGATTTCCAACTGAAATACTACTGTACTATACAAATCCAGACGATTAACGACGGATCACCTGCCTCACACTCACTACATATCAGTGCCTGCTGCTGCATGTTCACCTATTTATAACTATTTTCTGTCATGACTGAACAAGAGGAAACGGGCACAAACCAACCAGCAGGAAGTGACGAAAGTATGTATAATTACACTCAGATTTCTAGTACGTGAAGTATAAGGTCTGACACGCACCACTGACTTCAGCAACGTCCCCTCACCGTCTGTGTAGCTTAAAAAGAAAGTGCTTTTAGTCATCAAGTAGTGTGTGTCTGAATAAAATTACTAATCACTTCATCTAGACACCTAAAAACAATCCATGACCCTGGAGTCCTTGTTGAGATGATGATGTTATACTCGTTACTCTCCAGGCAGCTCGTCTTCACAACCGCAACACCTCTCACACAGCTCAGACCCCGGACATTTATATCCTCGTAGGGGCGGACAGAAATAAAAGATATGGCTTCGCTTAAGAATTAGTTTTAAGTTGCTTTTTTACTTTTTTTTTTTTATATAAAAGGACAAATGTTGCTGGTTTCCTTTGACTTCTAAAGGTCACCAACGCATGACTTTTCCATCAGTCAACTGAAAATCAAAGAGTTTCTCAAGGGCTTTAAAATAAAAATGAAACTATTAAGTAAGGTATAAGACATGCATGTCTTTAACATCCTGTATCGAGACCGTATTCGTGAAAGCCCGATGACCAAAGACAATCGAGTAAGTCAAAAGCATGACAGAACAAAGGACCAACCATATGCTTTCATTCAACTATTGTATTATTTTTTTCTCTCTCCCTTTTTGTTTTGTCTGTTTTTTGTCTGCCATGTTTGTTTTGATCCTGTTTGCTCGCAGGAGATCCCAGGACCTGAGAGATGCGATAAAACATATAGTAGGTAAATCCTGCTACAGTATGTAAAGGCTTGATGACTGATTGTGTGGTTTATATGATTATTATTATCATCTGTGAGCTCAAACATTTTTTAACGCAGTAGATCCCATAAAGTGGTGCATGATGGGTGAGAACCGAACTGGATCGGTTTGTACCCCGAGGACACTGGGGGAAGGGAAGGGGTGAGAAGGGAATGGAAAGCGCATTCTCTAAATTCCAGGGAAGACCATGAAAGCGCCGACGACGCTGTGACCGATTTGCTCCATGTGCCCTCGCACTGACCACACTGCCACTAACCCTAAAGTTAGATCCTTAAACAGATCTAGGCCTGAGGGAGCTTCATGAGTCCTATCATGCGCTAGATCTCTAGATATTATGTGTGTGTGTGTGTTGAGAGAGAGAGCGCCGTCCATTCTCAGAACAAGGCCATCTCCCAGTGCCCTGTACTCCCGCATGAATAAGAAGCATTCATCTAGCAGACGGCTGGCAGATGCAAAAAAGCCCCGTCCATGCGCTGCAGGCCAGACCGGGAGCCGTTATAGAGACCGGAGTACCATGGCAACGCAGCACGGACCCCATAATCACGCCACACAGCTCTCTCGCCCATTCACCCGCTATTGAAAGGAAGTTTGGACAGGGACGTGTGTTGAAGTCCGCCTGGTCAATTTTAACGCTGTAAAATTATTATTATTCCGGGTGTCAGTAAGATGACTGAGTGAATCTGAATCTGCCCGGGGCGTAGATCTTTATAAAATACAAATACTTCTTTGGGGTTTTTCCTTTTTTTGTTTTGTTGAAGAAGCAGCAGGAGTGGCCTGAGAAAGGAATCAAAGCTCTGGACGACTATTGTCCTTATCGTTATTCAGGCCTCGACTGTTCAGAGCCTTTATGAAGGAAAAGAAGAGAAGAGGGTTAGGGTGGGGCGAGAGCGCAGCAAAACCCCGAAAGCTGTCTTTTTTTTTTTTTTTCACAGCTCTTTTCTTTTTTTTTTTTTTTTTAGAAGGGGACCCCCACCCAAAATGTCCCGGACAATGCTCGAGCCTGCTCCGCTCTACCTTCCCCAGAGTCCTACTCTCTCACTTCCTGTTTGCGAGCCCCCTCGCTCAGAAGATCCTATTCTGCACTGGAAGAAGGAGTCGGAACAATGATACAGTTTCACAACTTTTACACCCTCCACCCTGACCGCGGCTTCTCACCAAACGTCGTCCCGAAGCGGGAGCTCTCTCTCTCTCAAAAAAAAAAAAAAAAAACACTGACAACATACATGCACTCGGCTGAGACGCCGTTTATTCTCATAACAGCGCCGATGTGGACGCGTTGTAGCGTTAAGACGCTGCATTCAACTGACACGCGGAGATTACTCTGACGGCAAAACCGAGCACATGGTTCCTCACAGGAAAAGCAAGCGTGTGTATCTTTCATCAGCTCTATGTGTGACACATTCCTCCGACGTCACGCATACCAGAAAGCATACGAAACAGCGCTTGAGCAACAGATTACACCTTACCACGATGTTTAAAAGACACACCAATTTCAGGTGTCCTAGAATTCCATATTGTAATAAATGAAACTCAAATATATGTGTGTGCGCGTCATTCATATTTACAGTATAGATATTTTTCCCCCCCGTTTCTATAGCAACAGCTTACCTGGCAAATTATAACGAAATCTAGAAAGAAACCGATTCGTACCTTGCTCAGAAATTATTCCCCACCCTTTATGCATCGTTTTTTTTTTTACACACCATTAAACACAGCAGAAGAAGAGAGTTGACTTTCACGCTAAGCCTAATATTATCGATATTTCCAGAAGAAATATAAAGAGGATGAGATTAGCAGGTGCTATGTGCACACGGACAGAGCTGTCCTTGGGGAAAGTTAGAGATTCTCTAGGGCAAATATTACTTAAGTAAAAGTACAAGTTCTTCATTTACAAGTTACACTTGAGGAAAAGGTTTAAAAAAAATAGTCACCTTAAAATTTACCTAAGTATGCAAAAGCCGGATCGGAATCGGATTCGATCTGCGCCCGAGAACGCATTATTGTTCCCGAGACAACTTTTTTTTTTCTTTTTCAGCAGACACAGGAAGACTTCCCGAGCGAATGTTTTCTCACCGATCAAAATGGAGCAGACTTTGAGGTGTAAGGTGAAAACGCCCAAACAAAAATGTATTTAACACTGATGGAAGGAGTCTCCAGTGTCAGGGCTTTCTAAAAGACAGTAAGTTTTTTTCAATTTCAGCATTTCTCACAAACATAAATTTTTATTTTATTTTTTTTTTTGATTTTTCCCCGATTTTCTCCCTAATTTAGTCGTGTCCAATTCCTCCCCGTCACTAGGGGGCTCCCACATTAAGGCTACTACTACCACTCAGCCGGGAGGGCCGAAGACTATCACGTGTTTCCTCCGAACCACGTGACACCAGCCGACCGCATCTTTTCGAACTGCTCGCTCGCGCACCGTTGGGGGCGGCGTAACACACTCGGAGGACAACCTCCGTTGCGCGAGCTCACAGACGCCCCTGACTGGCTGTAGAGCCGTGATTAATGTGGGAGCACTAAGTACCTCTCATCCCTCCCCTCTGAGAGAGCTCGGCCAATCAGCTCTCTCTAGACCTCCGGCTGCGAGAGGTTACAGCACCACCCGGGATTCGAACTAGCGATCTCCGGATGATAGGGCGAGCGCTTTAACCACTGCGCCACTCGGAGGCCCCTCTCACAAACATAAATAACTGGATTTTTTTTTTTTCTTGATTAAATGATTCATTCTCTACATCAGTACATACTGAAGCGTTTCATTCCTCGCATGCCGATGGATATGCCGCTATAATCAGTGTACATGCATCTGGTTTAAAGAAACCTGAGATACTATCTTTCACATTATTTATTTATTGTCAAAAGAGCAAAGTGCGATATAAAAATGTTTATATCAAAAATGTGATTAAATTTTAAGAAAAAGGACAATTTGGACAACGTACAGTAGTTTTATTATGAGGATTTGAGGATTAGGTTTAAAATATACCATTGTACATTGTGGTACTAGATAATGGTTATTATAGTCTGAAATATGTTTAAATAAACTGAGAGTCTCAGAGAGCGTCTGCACAAAACACCCATACTATTGGTATATGCACGAATGGGCAACTGAATCTTGAATCTCGTGCTGATTTCCTACAGAGACGAGTACTGGATCGGATTTTTCGCACTGTACGAGCATGCGATGTTGACTGAAACATTATACGTGGATACGGACGACCTGAAAATCACACCAGTTATAAAAATATGAAACTTTTTCATTTCCAGATGGTGTCCAGTGATATCCTGAGTTCAGATGTCGAAAAAACGGTGCTTCACCTAGTGATAGGAGAAACTTGTGACAATGGTCTTGTGATTCACACTCCTACACACGCTCTTTCTTTACAGGCGTTTGACGGATAAACGACTGCTACTTTCTCTCCAAAAGCAGAATCAGTGCAGGGTAGATGCTGCTTGCTGATGCATGGTTCTTTTGCGGTTTTATCCGCATCATGCTTGCAAAAAACAAACAAAAAGAAAAAAAAAAGAAAAAGAATGCTTTTACTAGAGAGGGCCCGATTTCCCTGCGAGAGGGCCCGATTTCCCTGCGTGAACCAGAATCGAAATCGGGACGGTTTTCTTTTTTCGTGACACCTCGTGCTGACGGTGTACACCCCCCCACAGCCCAAGCGTCTGCTGTGCAGATGATGTGATGTGATGTGGTCTGTGTGGAAACAAGGCTGTCAAGTAGAAACAGGAAGGCAAGGCCGTGTAACATCCTGCCACATGCTAAAGCCATATACTCTCTTTCATACAGGAGAGTTAAGAAAAACCGTGCCAGCAGCCGCTGCCGTGTCAGCGCGCTTTATAAATAAAATATAGACAAGAAACGTGGATAAAAATAACCGGGAAGTCGAATCAGTCTCCATTTCTGGTTGAGAGGGCTGTGAATAATTAAACGCTTAACAGAGAGGGTGGACGGAGTCGAGCTGGGCCACGGGGTCCGAATCATCCTCCGAACGATACTGAACTGGGAGATGCTTTGAGAGAAACGAGAACGAACCTTTTAGTTCATCTTAATTAATATTGTGAAGAGGAAGCCGTCTGGATGGTCTGATCATTACTCAAAGCTGTGACTTGATTTGACTTGCGAGTCCAGTTAAAACTCCATGGATAAACCACTAGTGTATATTTAGTGTGAAAGGCTGAAGCATGCACATCATTTACCCAGGGTTATTATTTTTATTCTGCTTGTTCTTGTTTTTTTTTGTTTATTCTTGTCTAGTCACGCAGCACATTTCCGCCGTCTCAAATCTTCCTTTAACCATTTTAAAACCAAGTCTGCCATCAAGAAACAGGATTTTTTTTTTTTAAACACTCCTTTCTGACACCCAGAGGCCTCCCATATCCCCGGTCCGGAGTTAACCGAGCCGCGGGGAAAGGGGAGAGCTTGTGCGGGACGCGAGCTCTGTCCCGGGCCGCTCGGTCCGTCCCTTTCCCTCCCTCCTGCTCCTTACACCTCTCCCCTTAGCGCAGGGGCTGTTAGCTAACCCGCTCCCAAATCCCTCCCATTCGAAAACGTAGTGCCCTAAACACAGCGCATACGCCATTAACACACACACACACAAACACACACTATAGAGTGCGCTCGCGCCGGGTGTAAGCGGTGAATTGGCATTTATCCACCGTTACATAGTTAGCATAGCAACGTAACAACCTAGCATATCGAGGAAAGGAAAAACAGACAGCTAGACAGTCAGAGTCTCTCTCTCACTCACTCTCTCACTCACTCACTCACCCCTCTTATCGAGATCATAGCCGATCACGACGAAATAATCCGCAAGCCTGGCCATCCTGGACTCCGAGGCTACAGGCCGTTATTGTTGTCCACTCTCCGTGCGCGGTGGATAATCCGTTCACATTCTGAAGGCAGCGCAGACAGCAGGCTGGCCGACAGCAGCATCCTTCCAGCAGCAGCTCGCCGCCATACTGTCGCTGAGCCGAGCCCTGACAGCGGCGCCACCTGCGCATGCGCACTCGCGCTCTCACAGGAAGCATGACAGGAACGAGCGGACAGTATTTCACACTCAAGGTTTTCAGGCATAAAAAAAAAAAAATAAGATTACTGCACATTGATGAAAAATTCACAGTATAGTATATAAATATATAAGTCAGACGTTTGGATTTATTGTCTACATTCTAAAACAATATTGGATTTTTTTCCCTCTTCAAATCTCTGGAAAATAACACATGTCCATTAACACTATAGAGTCATTAGGTATGTAAGATAAGTTACAGCAACAAGAACAACAGTCAGTTGGAATCTTGTAGGTTGCATTACAGCCAAGTGTGGGTCTTATTCTCACTCGCCTTTGAGGCCGAAGGGAAAAGGCGCTTTTCCAGCCATCCTCAAAAAATGTCTCATGTTTCCTTCCCTGATCTTGTGTCTTGCTCTGTGTCTCGAACTCTTCATTTGCTTTTATCCAGCACTTCCACATCACCAATTAACATCACCACAGATTAGAGTTGTTATGAAGGCTTTACAGAGCATAAGTAGCAGATAGATCTCAACATCAACTGTTCAAATGAGATTATTGTATATTTTGGACGCCTTTAGAATTGCGTCGAAAAAGACGGAAGAAATACAAATCTGGAAAGGCCACGGTGTGTGTCCAAACGTTTGACTGGTAGTGTACATGCATACACAAACACACACCGATCATAAATAACATTAATATTCCTGCCATGTGAACCGGACAACGTTGATCACCAACTCCTGTATATACCCAAGGGCACCCAACGTTCACCCATGCTTGTGGGGACTAAGGTCTACGTGCAACTCGTCACAAGTTTTATACAAGTCTTGATAGAAGGCCACCAGATCACCCAGTGAACCACAGCCTGCTACACATGTGGTCCAGCAAAGAGTCCAAAGCTGGACCACAAGTGCAGCAAGCTGTGGTTCACTGCGTGTTCTGGTGGCCTTCTATCATGGCCAGCAACTGGCCATGTTCACAGTTCACAGCAGCCAAAGGATCTGCTGCCAACATCCTATTGAAAAACACCACAGCACACACCCTGAGGCACTGCAGAGGCGTGCCCCGAGGGGCCAGAGTCTCCTGATGGCTCAAGGGGAACAGGAACCTACAGTAGGTCGTTTGTATGGTAATGGATTTAATGTTATGGCTGTATGTAAATACATTCTGATAAGAGAAAACACTGGCTTCGTTTAATTTGTCTTAACGTATTCTAGGCATTGTATTTAAAAGGCTGGATACACACCATTTATGAGCACAGCATAAAATATGTGTAATAACCAGTCAGACTATCTTTTATAATATGAGTAATCACAGGCAAGGCTAAATCTGTGCAAATGATTATGACTCCGGAATGAATGTTGACACCCAGATACACAATGTTTCCTACCATATTTACAGTTTACACATATGCTCTGCTGGTATCTAATTTCAGCTCCGTTCAGTCCTGATTTCACTGTTGCATAAGTCTGAAACGCCCAAAGCAGACTTTGTGATTTGTCACTGCTTTAGGAGCAGCCCCGCACACACCCACAAACACACCCACCCTCACACACACACTAGGAAATCAAGCAGCTGCAGGAACATGTGGCATGTTTGGTGTTTCTCACTGGAAACATAGGCAAAGCGAGCACCCTGTATGCTTTACATAGGTGTCAGAGTCGTTCTACTGCTTGGGAGGAAAAGCCTGCAACGCCCCTCCGGATATCCCTCGAATCAGAGGCTTGCGTCCTCGTCTGTCAGACACTTCTGAAAGAATTCCAACACTTCCCGTTTAGAAGCTCCTTTGACCTAATGTACTTATCACGCCAGGCCTGCAAACATTCCGCATGCACTGTGTGCAACGCTATCAAGTATTATGATAGTACTATTTGTGTTCAGGGACATTTACTTTCACTAATTTCTTGCTGTTTATTTGGTTTGTCAGTGTGGTAGCACAGAGCCTGGGAGAATAATCAACTGTAATCTAAAACCCCAAGCAATCCCACCATCCATAAACACGGATTGCACTATAATGCGGTGTAAAAAGCAAATGGACGCGAAATGCATGTCGGATTTCAGAAGAAGAACAGAGTCCTCTCTGCGATGTGCAGTGGCCCAAAAATTTAATTAAAGATGAGGAAATTAATAACAGAATAAGAAAGGACGGATAAGGATGGGACAGGCTTTCTCAGTTCAACAATGCACTCACCATGATCGAGTTTCCAGCATTACCTTGGGAAAAAGTATTGGCAAGTAATGAAGTCATGCATGCAGCTGGACTGCCACCATATCCGATTCCCCACAGGAGCTTTTACTAGTGCGCTGCCAGGTCGTATTCCTGCACCTGCAAGCCTTTTAGGAAAAGAAGACGAGAGGCATGCATCCATAAAAATCTATTCACGGAATTTATTGTTGAGTGAAAAATACTAAAGAATAAAAAACTGCACATTCATCATTAATACCTGAGAGGTTTCTGACCCAATTAGAGTCACCAGTCCACCACCTGGCATGTCTCTGGAGATGGAAGGACCTCAGGGGACACCTGGACGCTGTCAGGGGACCCAAAGTGCCGCAGTGCCACTCACCAAACCTTAAAATCTCACCTTCTAAAGCTCACTTATGTTTTTCTCCTCTTGCTTCTAATGCAAAAGTTTTTCCTTGTGCATCACTGCTTGTGTTTCTGCAGGTAAATGAACTCTGGTGGAATGTCTAATAAAAATAAATTGCACATTTTTCCAGTCATTTGTTGCCATGATTACATAATTGCAAATAATGTTCGGCTCCTTTCAGCCAAGCTAAAGTATATAATTAATCTAGTTCTGTTCACTGCCATGTGTTTAGACTATTATGCTGTCACTCCATTGTTTTCAAAAAATATTAATAACCCCCACTTGATTTGACGCTTGGCTTCACTTCAGTTGACCAGATTTGATTTGATTTACAGTTTTTTACAATCGCTATGACAGTTTTTTCAATACATTTAACAAGTTTCCTAAACTCTTAACACAGTTAGCACAACATCCGCCTTTGTAGGCTATACAATTAACACATTTCTTGTTGCTTTGATACAAAATGCATACAGTTAACAACAATTTAAAATGCTTGAACTTCTTTTACACACAAGCTCAACCAAGACCAAAACAATGTAATTTTACAGTCAAATTTACAAATGCTTTCACACTGTCTGTCAGAACAGATAACATCATGTTCTAAACATAACTTATATACGGTAGGCTGAAGTCAAAGTGAACAGCTGTTCGTATTGTGAATTGAAACACAAATATATTGCCTGTATTTTATTCCATTGCCAATGAGAAAGAGCTTATTGCAGCTATGCAAATACAGTATATAAATCACAGCTGATTCCCATCTAGGAACCACACTTAGGTGTTGAGGTTTTTCCAATGACATGATCATATGTTCTAAAAGAGGACTCTTTGGAAGAAAGAAAGAAAGAAAGAAAGAAAGAAAGAAAGAAATGCCTGCAATACAGTCATTACTGTACTATACATAGTGTGTTTTGCAGTAAACTACTTTATAAACCTGGAGTACATTAGTACATACAGTAGGTATACAGTACAGCACAGCATTTCCATACACTGTGTCTAATTACTTTCAGAGAGTTATGGAGTTGGAAGCCAATCAAGTCCCACATGAAATTATCTATGTTGACGAGGCTGGCTTCAACTTTGCGAAAAGGCGTCGCTGTGGGAGAAACACAATAGGCCAAAGGGGCACAGTTACCGTGCCGGGCCAGAGAGGAGCCAGCATCACCACGTGCGCCGCAATCTCCAACAACGGTGCTCTCCTGCATAAATGTCAGATTGGCCCCTACAACACCGACCGCTTTCTCCTGTTTTTAGAAGACCTGCACGAAATACTGGTGCCAGAGAGTTAGAAAGGGGACAGGTGGGAGACCACTTGCCAATATATGTTATCACATGGGACAATGTGGCATTCCACCATTCCCGTGCAGTCACAGTCTGGTTTGACACCCATCCAAGGATGATGTCCCATTTCCTTGCCCCTTACGCCCCTTTCCTCAACCCTATTGAGGAGTTTTTCTCAGCCTGGAGATGGAAGGTTTTTGACCATAGTCCACATGTCCACATGTCCACCAAATGTCCCTTCTGCATAAACACTGCCAGGAGTGGATAAGGCATGCCAAAAGATTCTTCCCACGATGCCGTGCCAGAGAAGATATCAGGTGTTATGTGGATGAGAACATGTGGCCAAATGCAGAAGACCGGGCAGAATAGAAGATTATTTTGTTTTTGTTTTTTTATTATAATTCCGGTGCTTTTTGTGTTTGTATATCTTGCAGTAATGTCCTTTTGCAAATAAAGTCTGTACTGCAGCAATCCTGTGTCTGTATTTTTTTTTTAACCTAAACTGTACATTTTATAAAGCTATTCTAAGATGGTCATTCATTTTTTGTATTGCATTTCTGCAGCAAAAGAAACTAAATGCATGCATTTACTAAACCCAACAAAACAAAAATATAGAGAGGCTTCAAATATAAGGGCAGTTTAGTGGGGTTTAGTTTACAATGTGTGATTTTGAGCATGAAATTAACCGTTTTGCCAATTGTGTATTTTAGGTGTGTTGGTGCGTTAAGAGTTTAGGAAACTTGTTAAATGTATTGAAAAAACTGTCATAGCGATTGTAAAAAACTGTAACTTCATTTCATTTGACTTGACATGAATTAATTTGATCAGTTTGACTTGTACTGGATTCGACTTGATGTGACATAACTTGATGTTTTAATTTGACCTGAATTTATTTTTATTTTATTTTCATTCATTATTATTTCATTATTTTCATTTAATTATCTGGAGGGTAGCACGGTGGTGTAGTGGTTAGCACTGTCCCCTTGCATATCCAGGGTCTGGGTTCGATTCCCGGCCAGATTAAATTCCCGTCTCTGTGTGCATGGAGTTTGCATGTTCTCCCCGTGCTTGGTGGGTTTCCTTCCACAGTCCAAAGACACGCAGATTGGGCTAATTGCCGTTTTCAAATTGTGTATGTGTGTACCCTGCGATGGATTGGCACCCTGTCCAGGGTGTACCCCGCCTCGTGTCCTAGGCTCCAGGCCCCCCGTGTCTCTGAATATAGGATAAAGCGGTATAGACGATGAGTGAGTGAGTGAGTCTTTCATCTGGGGTACAGGGTCACAGGGCCTAAAGGATATTCCAGGAGACTTAGGGCACGAGGCGGGGAACACCCTGGACAGGATGCCAATCCATCACAGTTTATTTTAAGTTTATTTTATATTAACTTGGCATATGCAAAGTTACCCCAATGCAAATTTTTTTTTTTTTGCTCTTTAAAAAAAAATTTTTTTTTTAAACAAGGCAGTAGTCTGTTAAACAATGTACATTTGTCTTAGACTTTGACCAAGCTCCTGAGGTACAGGTATTAATATAAATAAATAATGAATAGTTACGACTTAATTTACTCAAAGTGCACACTCTGAAATTTAGGGGCGTCTTAGCTGGGTGGTTCCTTGGCAACATGGGTGTGTGTATGTGTGAGTGTCTGTGTGTTGATCTTGGAAACAGTTTGGTATATGATCTGGGTACCAATGAAATATTCAGAGTAATTAATATCAGTCATCTTTGTAGCACATCCCTGGCTACCCTGTCACAGGATGAGCTCAGGGTTGCTGGGTGAGCAGATGTCAGGTTAAATGTTTGTGTCTGTTTATCAGTGTAAGTAGGTAAATGTGTGTGTGTGCGTGCAGCATATCGGGAGCACAAAGCACGGTGCTGTCTGTCCGGATACAAAAGCCACGTGACATCCTGTCGACACGCCAATAGACAGGAAGAGGTCTGCTTGCTTGGTTAAAATCTTTGCGTCTTCCATCATGATACCTTCCTACCTCACCACACGTAGAGATCAATACACTAAATATGGGGGTTTTCAGAACTGTCACATTCTGCAAGACATGCTGGTTCTATTATACAGTATCAGCGTGGTTTAGATCATGACTAGATCAAGGCTATTTAAGACTCTATACTACGATGAGTAATTGACTATTTTCAGAGCATTTTGTCAGAAAGGTAAAGCTTCAGATTTCAGACTGAACTTGCTTCACCTGCTTGCTCCTCCTCTTTTACTTTACTAAGCAACGCTGCCTCAAGTCCTCTGTGTACTGTAAATATAAACTGTACGGACAATGATACTTTGTGTCTCGACCACAAATATTGTATAAAGTCTTGCCCGAGGGTGTTTACGTGTCATATCATAACCACCTTGCATAGCGGTTTACAAGAATAACATCTGCAGTCTAAATAGTCTTGACAGGATGACATAAAGAACTATATCTCCTACGAGTATGAGTCAGGATAAAGTAAAAGGTGGCTTGTTAATCTTTTCCCGAACTCACACACACACACACACACACACACCTCTTGAAAGGATGCCAAATCCACACACATAAAACGGCCTTGACTGCATGGTGTCATGACCAGCTAAAGGAAGACGCACTAGAATGCCAGTTATGCAGGTTCCTGATATACAAAGTTCATCTTCATTCATCTTTTATGAAGTGTTCGTCTGATCCGCTTTCATGCGCCGTCTGATCCATTCATTTCTAGTACGTTCTAGTAATACAGTCATTGTGCCAGGGCGGTCACACCCAAGAAACAACTACCTAGCCAGATTACATTCACACACACATACACACACACACACACACACACACACACACAGAGGTCTGTGGTTAATTTCTCAAAGGGCTCTTACCTGGTCTTGTGGTAACATGAACCCTGCTAAAGAAACCTAACAGCAGCCTGTCATGGTGAATGAAAGCCATACAAGCTAACGTTATGGTACATCACTGTAAAGCATGTTATTTATGGCTCTTATCAATACAGTCCTCCAATTTGAGACGAATTCTACTCAATATCCATATAAGTTTGCATCAGTTGTTCATTAATTTGAACCATTTTTTTTTTTTTACAATGGTTGTAGATGATTTTGATCTCAGGCACTCTGGACCCAATGCAGGAGAACAGAGTGTCCCAAATGTCTCCATATATAATATAAATCTATTTTCACACAATGTGTGGATCTCTCATTCATGATAAAGACGTTTTAACACATCAGATGTTAGGCATGTAATTGCTGAAAGACTTTTGGGATGTCCTGTACACACAAAATTGCACACCCATTCACTATAGGTAATTTAGATCACAAATTCACCTGGTGGCGTGTTTTTGCGAAGTGGGCGGATACTGTAGTGTGGAGTGTGTGAGTGTGTGATCACCTCGTCCTACCATCTCTCAGGGATCGAGGAAGAGATTCATCCAGACTCTTTTCTGTTCTGGCACCCAGGTGGTGGAATGAACTTCCTCTAGATGTGCGTACAGCTGAGTCTCTGACAATCTAGTAACCCAGTGTAAGGATCTATCCAATGACGGAAACTTCAAAGCACTTTTGTAAGTCGCTCTGGATAAGAGCATCTGACAAATGCCTGAATGTAAATGTACTATTTGATTAATGCAAACAGATTGAATGCCTAAATAAAGGTTACATATGTCAATTTTTTTTTTTTAAATGAGTCATCTAAAAACGCTGCTTTGATAACATGGAGAAACTGGATCATCATGACCAGGTCAAAGTTAGCTGCATTTTTCGTCACAGGGCCGGGATAAGGTTGATCGAGCAACTAGCCCCTTGTCCACTTTGACTGAGCTGCCCATCGGGAGAAGAGAAACAATCGTCTTATTTCTGCAGTTGTGGACAGCTGCCCTATCATGTGACACTGTCACACATTTTGGGAAGATTACAGGTGAGTCTCTGGTGGTTATGGAAATGATATATGATGAATAATATAACCCGTGTGTAACCTGTAAATTAAAAACTTAACATTTAAACAATGCACACTTTGCCTATTTGGCCGCACATTGAAAATATTTAGCTCTAATCTTAGCTAGCTAGTTAACATACTAAAAAAGGACGCTTTATTACAAGAAAATGTGAAAATTAGCTTCATTCTGGCATGTGGCAGGTGTTACAAGCCATGTTCTCAAACATGCTTCAGTCTGGTTGTGTGATGATTTTTGACGGATAACCCGGCACAACCTGGAGTTGTGTAAGGTATCAGTAAGGAAAAGTTTTTTGTTGTAATCCAGAGATTCAGTGGTAATAATTCATGGAGATATTTTTTCTATAAACACAAACACTTACCATCTATCCATCTAGGAACCTCTGTAATCCAACTATGGACCGTGGAGGCCAATGGTGACCATCAGATTTATGAACATTTTTACGACTGTGGTAGGATCATTGGTCAACATTCACATACACTACAGACAATCTGGTAATGCCAGTTAGCCCAATCTGCATGTCTTTGGATTGTGGGAGGAAACTGGAGTATCCCATGCAAACACAGACCCGTGGCAGGAATCGGACCCGGACTTATCCATCGTGCCGTCTAGTGAAGTATATAAAATGTCCAATTTGTTACATTTTTATACCTAATTTACTTTTTTCTTTAACTTTTAAAGGCCTCATATTTTGTTATTCTTTAAAACGATAACACAGAGCTTTTTCCCCAAAGTGTGTGTTAATGCTCCAGCTACTGTATAATACACCTCAAATGCATTTTTCATACCTCAAACTCATAGTTGATGGAATTCATGTACATGCTAACTTGGTGTAGTGGGAGCTCGGTGGCAGGGATTGTGTGATTGATGTTTCAGGTTGGAACAAAAGCCAGATAAAAAATGTCTGTGCACGTCCTTGTTTCTGGCTGACATGTGACGAGACGAGGAAAGCTATAAAACTAATTGTTTGCCTCAACAGGCATCAGTAGGTTATATGGTGTTACAGTTTTTTTTTTCTTCTTTGCGATAACTTTTGATTTTAGCTGTGTGTGAGTGTGTGTGTGTGTGTGTGTCTATGAACCCAAGACCTTCTGGACTAAAAAGGTAAAAAATAAAATAAAAAATATATATATATAGCCTTTAGAAACTGAAGTCTAACAAAAGCTGAGCCAAGAGCTATAACTTTTTCAGCTCTGACATTGGAAATTCTTCATAAAACACTCCAGGACACGTTGTTATAGAAACGTAATCAAATTTAGAGTCGTAAAAGAAACCCGACTGAGTGTTGGGCTTCATCACGCCCCCCATCGTTGATTATTTCCCTATACCAGTTCTCCTTATAGTCTTTTATTGCTTGCCTAGTTGCTTTGTTAAAGTTAACATTATTAAAGTTTATATATAAGCATCTTATTCAAATCTTATCTTAAGTTTGGCTTTAAAAAATTGATTCAATCACACGATTGTGTAGTACATTTTTAAAAGAGACAAATTGATGTTCAAGAGGAATTTACTCCAGTGAGAAGGAAGTCAAAGACCGACCCTGGTTCACAGAGCTTGTTTTTCTTTTAGGAGCAGTTGAGACATTGCGTCTGTTCCCTTCTGATCTTAATCTAAGTGTCCCACATGGGAGCATCAGTTCGGAGCTTGGTATGTCCTCCACATCCTGCACACAAACATATAAATATAGAGGATTGATGTTTTGCGCTTCACTAGATGGCAGCACACAAGAGTCAAATTCTGCATGGCTTCTGCACCACCACTAGGGTTAGTAAGTCTGCGGAAATACCGCTGCTTCTCCCTTCAGCACAAGGAAAGTATGAGCAATGTACAGTATAAACAACCTATTAAGATGCACAGTAAATAAAAAAATAATAATAAAAAAAATTCACATACATACTATAGAAGTTTTCAAATGTTCTGCTAAATCACGGAACATTAAACCGTTTCACAATCATTATTCATTTATAATGGATGAACCAGATCACACATCCAGACTGGACTTTACTGTACAGTATATCAGTGCACCATTTCCTGCGTAATAATCACAGTCCTTGACCCTTCATGCATGTTAATTAGTCTGACCCTGGCGCTCATAGCACTTATTATGGCATGTCTCCAGTTCGTGGTAATTTGTTTTCTGAGCAACCAGTCCTGTCTAAAGTACAAGTCATACAGTACAAGAGATTGAAGATAATACTTTAAAATGTCTTCACTGACTGTGTTACAAACACAAATGGCATTTCTTCTCTTTTGGAATATATGCTGATCACAGATCAAGTCCAAGGAATTTGGCCAGCTGTGCCAGGGGCGAGACATCACGTGCAAACATTACTAAAGCGTCTGGTCATAAACCTTTTTTTGTAACGACAGGTGATAAGCTTCTATTTGACCGAGATCTAGATAACACTCATTCACATGCATACATTTAGAAGAAGGGTTTTCTTTCTTTCTTTCCTTCTTTCTTTCTTTTATTCTCAGTCATTCATTCGCTCAGAAATTGCCCTTAAATACATACAGATGTAACGTTAGGGGTGAACTACATGTATAATTTCCCCAAAATCACAGCGCTACCATGAACATTAGGCAACATGAGACATCAGACAAGGGAATATGAGGCAGATGCATACAACAGACAATAGACTACACATGATACAATAGACAATATGGTAAAGACAATATAATGATAAACATTAAGCACTACAGGAAACCAAACACTTTACTGCCCAGTAGTGGTGATAATGTGAACACTGTATTATATATATTCCTGTTGCCAGTTCACTGGTTTTCCTTCCTTGGATTACCTTTGGTATGTCCTGATCTCTGCAGCCTGGGAACAGCCCATTAGAGCTGCAGTTTTGGAGTTGCTCTGACCCAGTTGTCTTGCCATCACCTTCTCACAGTAGCTACATTTTCAATATCTCATTACAATGGTGGCTGGAAGTGGGTGGGATATAGTAGGCAGCAAGTGAACTTTTTTTCCTGAAGTTAATGCAAAAATGAGAAATGGGCAAGCTTAAGGATTTGAGTGACTTTGACAAGAGCTAAATTGTGCCAGCTAGAGGACTGAGTCAGAGCAACTCGAAAACTGCAGCTCTTGTGGGATGTTCCCAGGCGGGACGTGGTCAAGACAAAAGTGCCCCAAGGAAGGAAAACTAGAGAACTGGAGACAGGGTCATGGGTGGCCATGGTTCACTAATGCACATGGGGAGAGAAGGCTGGCCCATGTACAGTAGTTTGATTCAATAGAAGAGCTAGTGTAGATCAAACTGATGAAAAGGTTAATAGTGGTTGTAATAGGAAGGTGTCAGAACACACAATGGATCACTGTATAGGGGGGAACCTACTCAATATTAGGCAGGTGGTCCAAAATATTGATCCAATATTGGACCAAAAGTTGATCGACCATCTGAACATCACAGTCATATGCTTTTGAGCATATCCCATTCTAGATTTATTCCCCTTTCCTCTTATAAAAACTAGATTTTAGATTTTTCTTCAGACCCAAGGGAATGAATGATTCTAGGCACTGATGATGAATGGTGGTATGCAGTCAGCGTTCCAGTTCATCACACATTCAAAGACATCCTATACTGTACAACTGCATGCTTTGAAGGTCCACATATTTGTCCGTATCATGTATATATATTGTGTAATAGCTTGTTTCTACATCCCTTTCGATTATAATGTCCTCTAAGCCTCTTCACAACATTTACTGTACAGTAGATACAATCAGACCCTCGATTATTCTCTATTATCTGTAGCCCACCACTATAACCATTTTTTCTGGCATATTTGTTAGAACAATGATTTGCAATCATATTGCAGCCTACAGAAATCCTTCCAGTGTAAAAAACAAAAAAAAAACAAAACAAAAAAAAAACAAACAAACAAACAATAGAAGCACATATTAATATTATAATATTAATTTCTCACTGATGTCCTTTATTCTGGTCATGGTTGCTGTGGAGTATATCCCAGAAACACCACAGTTAATCAGTTACCGACTTAGAGTTGATTATTTTCCAATAATATAAATTCATACATTCGGTACATTCGTTATCTTTATCTATTTTCTTTTGTAGAGTCAGTGGGGGTCCACAGCCTATTCCAGGAACTTAGGGCACAAGGTGTGGTACACCCTGGACCCACCCATCACAGAGCACACACACTCACACCACCAATCACGCGCTACAGGCAATATGAAGACACTAATCAGCCTACATGGCATATATTTGGACTGTGGGAGGAAACTGCAGTGCAAACAGCACCAACAGGGCACAAGCACACAGATCTGAGGTGAGATTCGAACCCCAAATCCTGGAGTTGTGAGGCGGCAGTGCTAACCAGTAAGCCGTCGTGTCACCCTAATACCATCACATTCTCGGATGTCTGATATCCTAGAGCTTTGCCTCTGATGTTCCAAAGTGACTCCGTCCAAAAACCATAAGTCTCTATGTAAGTCACAATAAATTCACAACATGCTGTAATATGTGGCGTCAGTAACCACAGCAACACACACTTCCCAGGGACTTATTTGATACTTGATCAGATTTGGATTGATGCCAGATGTTTGTTTGCTCGTCTCAGGTCCGCTGCACAACGGACTAATGGGATATCTCTTTACAAGAAATCACAACCTGCACATCTACTCAGAAAACTAGACACAAACAGTGTCTGAGAGATCAAAAGGGCTGATTGTTCGTTTTTTACCCGACACCTTGGCATCGACCCGCGCTTCCACACATGTCACATGAGCGGGGTTGTGTAAATGAAAATAGGTCAAAGAGCTCTCATCGACCTGGTTAGGAAGTTCCGCTCCTCATTAAACCCATGGAAATCCTTTTTACATGGTCACCAGGCACCGTTATTATGATCGGCAGTGTCTCAAAGCGCTTATGAAAGTATTGCTGCAAACGTAAACTGCATACAGGATCTAGGTCAGAGAGCACTGTCGGTGTGTGTGGACAGATGCTTGGTCAGCATCTCAAAGGAATTCATTGAGTGGAACTTGCTAGTCACTTACTAGTCAGGTTACTGATAAGCCTCTGTATATGCAGGAGTTTTGCATGAGACGTGCTGTGTAATCATATTAAGTGTTGAATTCGGTGATAATGAAGCTCTTTCGTGTTCAACAAGACACCACAATTGTACGTCAGACAGCCTCCACTGTGACCCCATAATCTTTGTAAACCACTGAAAAGCACAAGGGGCGTTCAAATCAATCCGGGATTGGTTGTGACGAACAACAGAACACAGTATGGAGAGTAAAAACAGGCTTAATTTCCCTTTAGAATCCCTTGCTACACTAATCACTAGTGCTTGGATACCAGCAAGGAAGAAAGTTTTCTCAGTACACAGGAGCCATGATCAGACTGCCTGCTTCTTGTCTGAAACACTGGCCTCCCAGGAACTCCTTTAATGACCCAAACATGTCAGGTCGGGGGGTGAGGTTGCGGGGTGATGTGGCAATAACTCTTGTAATGTGCAAGTGGTGTTGAATTTGTGAATGAATGTGTGTACAGTTTCCACAGTCAGATGCGTCTCTCTCGCTCAAGTTGGCCACCTTGGCCGGTATCGTTGTTCACAGACATGCAGGCTTCTTTAAAACATTTGTTTCATCTAAATCTTGAATTCCTTCTTGAATGCTGTGATTGTCGGGTTAACACTTCCATTCATGAGAAACGTCATCAAAAGGTCCCGGTTTGACTTGGAACACCGCTTGCATTAAAATGAAGCAAAAAAAAAAAAAAACATCATCTGTAAAACCAGGACTGACTTATTCTGGTGAATCCAAAGACTATGCCAGGAAACATTAGGCACAAGCTAGGACAAGGTAATTACAGGGCGCCGCTCATGAATCCTACACCAATTTCAGATAGTTTAAAATGACCACCACTGTGCTTTTAATAAGTAGGAGGAAACCAAAGTATTCACGGAAAGTCCACAGACAAAAACGTGCAAAACTGCACACAGGCTGTAACCTAAGCCCAATAAAAGGAACTGCTTTTTCCTTTATCAGGGTGGTGGTGGATCCAGAGTCTATCTCAGGATCAATGCGTGTGAGAAGGGAATCCATCATGGATCAGATGCAACACACACACACACACACACACACACACACACACACACACACACACACATATTCACACATTCATTCTTACCTGAGGGCAATTTAGAGTCTGGCAGTTGAATGGGCGGTAGAAAGCCAGGAGCAAATTCATACAGACACATGAAGAACGTGTCAGACTTCACGCATACAGTAATCCGAGCACAGCTTTGAATCACGGACCCTGGAGCTGTGAGACGACAGTGCTGCTCGCTGCACCACAAGTCCCGCCCTTACTTTAAACATAATAAAGAATGTGTACAGTGGGTTATAATTTATGAGTAATAATTAGCGCCCTTTCCCTTCAACACTTCAAAGACAACCGGGGAAGAAATACTTTTAAAGAAACTTTGTTATCTTAACTCTATTGATTATTACTGATATTTTATTAAATGTATTATTATGAGTATAATTATTATTATTATGCTAAATATGGCTGTGTCTCATCTTGTCTTGTCCTGCTGTATGTTCTGGGGAAGATGAGGTCTACCAAGATCCTTATCCACCAACGACACTCATGCTGACTGTTAAAGATAAAAGCAGCGGGCTGGAGTCCCCGGCACTTCTTAAGAATTTCAGGAGAATTTCATGAATCACTTTTTGCTTTTGTTTTCACAGCATGCATCCGTCGTGTTATTGCTCAGATAAGCTTATGCAGTGTCACTACATTTATTTCCATCCAGAGTTGCATTAATTTCGCTCCAAGATCCTGTGTTGATGATGGGAGAGTCGGACCGCTGCGTAAAGCCTTCATTGGCTCCCTGAACCTCTTTTTTTTTTTTTTTTTTTTTTTACAATTTGAGCCCGATGAATCGTGGCATCATCATTACTGTATCTGTGAGTATCACTGCGTCATCGGGAAAGAAAACCTGGTCATTCAGTATATTCAGGTGATCTCATTTTTTTTGCAACATACATTGCTGAACCTAGTCCTGACCAACAGAATCAACGTCAGATCATAACAATGCCTTTTGAAGGCTTCTATGGCAGGCATTAGGCATGAAGGGTGCATCCGTTATCCACCTCTCTTCTTACCCTGATGAACCCATCACTCTGGAACTGGGTAATCTAGATTTATCTGGAAAAATTAACTTTTCCCTACACACCACAGTCCATTCTTTATGCTCATTAGTCTTTTTTCCAATTAGTCTCACTAATAAATGGTTTTCTTAAGGCTACACAGCTGTTTAGTCCCAGTCCCCAGATTGTCTGTCTTACTGTGCATGTGAAAATGCTCTTATGTTCACTATTAAACATAGCCGTGATTTCTACTGCGTTTTTAAATTATAATTTTTTTTTTCACAAATTGATTTCACCGTATGTTTAAGCGATCACAATAATTTTTAACATTTATAAATCTTTGACTACATTTTATCCTTGATGATGATGCTTCACCACTATCCTTCCAGGTTTTAATAATGTGTTTTTCAGGTTGTAACGAGATTATTGTAGTTCAGTTCTAGCATTCCTCTTAGTTGGTTTCTTTTCTTGATGCAGGAAAAAAAAAAAATTGACCCGTCTAACCAATGGATATGTCTCTTGATATGGTTGTTTAAGAAATGAGAAGCTGCATCAGTTAGGGTTAAATGACTTGTTTCCAGCTGAACCGTATTAATTACTGCAGTGATTATCCAATGGACGGATCTTACCTATTTGCTTAGTTAAATCCAGGTGGTTACTTTTTTTTTTTTTGGCCAGGCAGGGTATATACACAGATATATACAGGTATATATGTCTATAATTTGATTATTTGTTTTCATGGGCAGTAAAAGGATTGAAACTCTTCACTCTGATGAACACTTTAGTCAATGATACACATAAAAATTGAGTCACAGCTTCAAATTCTGGACTGATGTAAAAGTATACAAGTATAGTTAAACTTGCATAGTTGTTGCGCAATTGTACCTCAAAACAGCCTTCGACGTGACCCCATGACCTTAGTTAATCACTGAAAAGTAACAGAGCATTAAAATGAAGTGGGAGAGGAAGGATTAATTACTTTATCCTGGTGAATCCAAAGCCGGCTCCAGGAAACATTAGGCACAATTTGGAACAAGTTCGACATCTATGAGCAACTTAGATGTCTGAAACATCCACCACTGTGCATCTAATAGTAAGGAGGAAACATGAGTATTCAGAGAAATTCCACATTGCCACAAAGGAACCAAGCAAAACTGCACACAGGCAGTAACCTCAGCCCAAGAAAAGACCCAGGACTGTAAGACATCAATGAGGTCACACTGAATAAAATTCTTTTTTTTTTTTTTTAAAAAGATATATTATTTTGGGGTTCCTTACATCTTCTAAAACATTCATGTAGACTGGCTACCTAAAATCGCCCAAAAGTGGCCACTGAAAATGAATAATTTATTTTACTTTCATCATCCGTTCATTAAACTTGTGAATCCATGAGTGAGGACAGTGAAGGCACGGCGGACAGGTCAGTTTCTTTAATACAACATCAGTTACAAAATACTGACTGGAGTATATTTGCACTATGGACTTGCACCCAGATCTAAAACCTACTTACACATCATGTGTCCCGGATCATATTAACGCTGGGTGTGGACACTGGTGTCTCTTAATCACATGCCGTGGATGAACTCTGAAGTCCTGCTGAAAGCAAGAGGTGCTGCTTTTAGATGCAGCGATACAGAGGACCTTCAGAACAGCCAGAGTCAGCGTGAAAAGGAAAGCTAAACATTCTTACAAACTTCATGTTGAGGATTACTTCCACAACTCTCACCTCAGATATGCACTGTACTGTGCAAAGGTCTTGCGCCACCCCTCATTTCTTTATATTTTGCTAGGAAGATGAGATGATAGATACAGTGATTTATTGGAACATGGGCAAAACATAAATACAGTAGATATAACAAAGAGTGTTTGGATAATTCTAAAGCATTTTAAAGTCAATATTTGGTATGACCTCCATCACAGCCTGAACTTTCTAGGCAAGCTTTCTTGGAATTTCTTTAAGTAGTCTTCAGGGATGTATCTTGAGGCTTCTTGAATGAGGTTCCAAAGCTCTTCTTTTCTATCACAGCAACACTGAAAGCATCCTGACCAACACTGTCACAGTGTGGTATGAAGCTTCAATGCATATGAAAGAAAGCTGTGCAAAGGATGGTTGGAGTCATCCATCCATCCATCCATCCATCCAATCAAGAAAACAAGCTAGATTTTAAAATACATTTATTGGCCAACCTAGTCGAACAAATAAGCAAACGACTGTATATTGAAAACTTTTTCCAAAGACCCTTATCCAGAATATTTATCTCAACAAATTAGAATATCACGCAATTAGTCTCAAATCCACTAATTACACACGCTTGCACAAGTCTCAAAACACTGCAAGCACTAATTTGTTGTTAGAAGGCGCACATGCCCACGCTTAGTGTCAAGTTGAGTTTCAAGGCTTGTTTGTGGTATTTGAGGCAGTAAAACATAATCGTTTCTTTATAATACTACAGATAGCAAACCCGATCTTGTGTGGTAGGGAGAAAATTAGGGAAAAAAAGCCAAGGGAAAAAAATTATGGCAGAGGACTGAGAAACGTGCTGCTCAGTTAAATGTTTATATTGTTTAAACATTTTTTAAATGAGAAAACTAACTGTTTTCTACCCAGAACTACCTTTTTTTCCTCTATAAAATCATGATACTTATAGAATCGCAATTTTAATCAAATTGGCACCTAGGTGTCGTAATAATATCGTATTGGTGGTGACTAAAGCATAGACAACTTCAGAAGTGTCTTACCTGGGATTAGAATAACTCAGTGATCCAAAGTCTTCTTTTATTTTATTTTATTTTTGGGCAATTTTGCATTTTGTTTGGAAATCAAGTGACAGACTGTGGAGGAAGAGTGGAGAGGAACAGAATCCATGGTGCTTGAAGTCCAGAGTGAAGTTTCCACAGTCAGTGATGATTTGTCATCTACTCTTGTTGGTATTTCATCAAGCCCAAAGTCCATGCAGTTGTCTACCAGGAGATTTTAGAGCACTTCCTGCTTCCCGTCTGCTCACAAGCTTTATGGAGGTGCTGATTTGTTTCCATTCCACAGTTCCAAAACTACCACTAACTACAGTAGGTTGCTGACTTACTGGTTTGCTGGTTTACTGACCTACCTGAGCTGAGCCTCATATAGATTCTGTGGGCTTCTGTCAAGATGAAGATGAGAAACACAGACTCAACAATACAGGTGAGCAGAAGGCTGCTATTAAAGCAACCTGGTCTTCGAGTCATCAATAATGCCTCAGCAGCGCCACAGGCTGATCACTTGGGCATTGATGAAGCAATCCGTGCTAAAGGTACCCTGACCAAGAATTGAGTGCATAAATAATAAGGGTGATAAGGGCATCTGCCTAATGAGTGAAAGTAAATGAAATATTTCACTTTACATGTAACAAATCTAAAATACAGTTTTGAGGGAAGTTTTGTAACGAGCCAACATATGACAGCACAAGGTTGCACGCACAGTCACAGGGACTGGGAGCACCGACCTTCATAAGTCAGACATCGTCCTGTATGCTGTGCAACTGGTGATATTCTGAGCATGTGCGTTACCACGTCTGCTATTTCATCACAGACATCAAGTTAGAACAAATGATATGAAAATCTGCATGAAACTGGGGATATCTGCCGCAGAGACGTTTGACATGATTCGGCAAGTTACGGCTGCAATGAGTCTTTCAAAGGTGTTTTAAGAATCATGTTTTCTCATGTGTGATTTGAACATGTGCCATGATACTTACAAGTTTGTCCCCAGCCTGCCAACCCAGGAGCAGAAGGAACAACGCATCAAATCCTCCATGTCGAGGATAATTACAGGGGATGAAACTTCGATGTATGGGTACGACCCTGAGATGCAGCAACAGTCTTGACAGTGGAAGAGCCTATCATCTCCATGACTAAAAAAGCTTGACCCAGTGCATGCTCATCATCTTTTTCAACATTCACGGCATTGTGCATCGAGAATTCGTCCCCAGGAGCCAGATTGTCAATAGCAAATTCTACTGCAGGGTTTTAATGCATCTGAGGGAGGAAATCTCTAAACTTTTTGTTACCACCTCGGATAATAGAGATTTACTTTGTAAGTTCTGTGGTAACGTGGTGTAGTGCTTAGCACGGTTGCCTTGCAACTCCATTGTTTTCCACTGATTTACGTCTGTGTGCATGGAGTTGGTTTCCTCCCACAGTCCAAAGACTTGATGATTGGCTTTCCCAAATTGCCCGTAGTGTTTGAGTGAGTGTGTGTGCCTTGAGATGGACTGGCATCTGGTCCAGGGTGTACCCTGCCTCGTGCCCTAAGTCTCCTGGGGTAGGCTCCAGGCCCTGAATACAGAATAAAGCAGTATAGACGATGAGTAAGTGAGAGTTTAATTATATATACAGTATATATACTCCCGCCCCTTTAGTACTTTAATTCATTAGGATATTCTGTAGTTGTACATCAATTTCGTTTTTTTCCTTTTTTGAAAGCTTTTTATCTGCATAACATTTTAGGGGTCACTATTAAATTTAATCCCTATTTAATATGTTGCTGTGATGTGTGTGCGCGCGCGCTTGCGTGCGTGCGTGCGTGCGTGGGCGCGCGTGTGTGCGTGCTTGTATTCATGTAGCTTTTCCCGGGCGCTTCAACAATAATGGACCACCGCTCTAACAGTAAACTAATTAGGGATTAAATATATTTGATAAAATAGATTAAATACAGAAACCTAGGCAGCCTAATGTTCTGGAAAGAAAATGTTCACTTCTGTCTATTCTGAAATTAGTTCAGAATGGACTAAAAAAAGAAACGCAGCAGAAGAAAAGGCATATAAGTAGATGATTTCCTGTGCCAGTCGTGCCTCACTCTCCCTCATCCCTCTGCTCCACTCTGACGGTGACGCACCTTTGGAACTGGCACGCGCGCGCCAGGGCTAAGCCACGCCCACACCGGGTATTTAAGCGCAAGGTCAGTCCCAGTGCAGAAGACTTCAGGACTCAGTCACAGCGTGGGAAAGAAAAGAAATTCACACAGAAGAGATCGTTTATTTCGAGTGGAGCATTCAAACAAGCTGATATAACATCAAGGTAAGTCATAAAATACGTTTAAATGCATTTAAACCTTATACATTGCATTTGTTATAATGTTGATTTATGGTCATTATAAACCTATATAATGTAAAAAATATATATATATATATATATGGCCGGTTTTACTGTTTTTATTCATTGCAAGTGTGAAACATTTAGTGTGGTTGTAGGTTAGGTCTAGGTGAGCATTGCAAAAATGAATAAAGATAAACCACTTGCAAAAGTTAATTCGTGTGTGTGTGTGTGTGTGTGAGAGAGAGAGAGAGAGAGAGATTTTTTAAGCGATAAAAATGCCCTCCCTAGAGACACGTGTGCTGCATACATGAGATGATAATTATAATACCTTTTAAAGTTGAATGAAGACTGCCCAAAAACTTTTTGATGGAACAGCTTACTCATTCTTTCCCTCTCTCTCTCTCTCTCTCTCTCTCTCCCTCCCTCTCCCCAGCACTCCTAAAAGCCAAGCCATTTCAGGCCGGATCTTTATTTTGGGAACATCCCGGGAGTCCCTACCAATTTTGTCCAGGTGGTGTGTCCTGTCCTACCCCAGGGGTGTGTGTAAAGGAGCTTCGTCCACGATGCGCTCACTTTCTCTCTCTCTCACCCTGTATTGCATCAGCCTCCTGTGCCTCCAAATTTACGCGCTCCCGGTGGCCAACAGGTAGGAAGAGTCCCTTTCTTCAATAATTTATTATTATTATTATTTTTTTTTTTTACATGCAACTACTATGCATTAATAAAGATGCGCCCAAAGCAACATCATGCATTAAAAAAATAACAGTGCAGTATCCATGGAGACGAATTATTTATACGCGCACTATATGTTGCGCAACTCTTTTTTTTTATCACAGTCTGAGCGCGCGCAGCTGACTATTTTTAATCAAAATATATTAAATCTGTTATAGTTTACTCTTTCTGGACTGATATCTAATCTGGAAAGACTGATAAGCCGCTATCTGTGTCTGATTACCCAAATTTCGAGCCTCTCTCTCTCTCTTTCGCGCGCGCGCAACGTGTCCAAACTTGTATCTAAGTAAAGAAGAGCGTTTCCATACGCGCGTGTGTGTGTGAGAGAGAGAGAGAGAGCGCGCGCGCAGATAGCAGCTGAATGAACAAGGTCACCGGGAGAGGCAGACGTGCCGGTGGAAACGCGCGCACTCCTCGCGCCAAGAGCCTGTAACTGGCTCGTGCCCACATGGAAAGGCTTTTATAAATTGTCACGTCATCTAACTCATTAATCACACACGTCCAGGATCGACATTTAACTGGACATACTATTGTATTAAGGTTTGGAATAATATTTAGTCAAAGTATTTAAAGATATGCCAGCACCTTTTTAGATAAAAGATGTGTACTAAAAGTATAAAATGTGTACGCTTGAGATAACCACCCCTCTGATAAGGAGTGTTAGAGTTTAATACCCTCTCAGAACGTTTAACATTGTGTTTCAGGGGGTCATGAATACCAAAGTCATGGCAAACCAGCTTATTATTAAATTTGATTTTTTTTTTGCATTATTATACACAGTTTCTCTTCTCTCTTGACCTGTATATTAAAATAATATATATGCTTCATCCATATTGTGAAAGAGGTGCATATCACTCAGAGAGCAATATGAGCCAGACAAAGAGTCTGACACACGCCGCATGGTGATAACCACATGCGTCAGCTGGAAAAAAAAGTTGTTCAGGGTCAAACGATGGCTTTGAGAAAACGCTCGAATATCTCTGGGCAGTTAATCTTATCATCTAAGTGTTTTTTTTTTTTCTCTTCACTTCTGATCTACTCTGGTGCACAGACTGGTTTTGTCATTTGCCAAGTCTGCTGTGTACATGCAAGAGCATGCACCAGACTAAACCAACAAGGGCATCAAGGAAATCCTCGAGTTCTGTTTTGAGATTGTTTCAGTGATGCGCAAAATTATATCAATTACCTTATGCATCCTAATTTTATCTCAAACTTTTACAGCCTATGTTGTGTCATATGCATTATTCATAACCCCATTTAAGTATTCTTTTTTATCAAAAGTGCCTTCCCTTGTTGCCGTCAGGGCTACCACTTATTAATACCACATATTAAAGGTCATTTAAATCAAATAAAGATCCACATTGAACTTGCATAAGATTGAGGGTACAGCTGTAGTTACAAGAAACAGTCCTGTTTGGTATTATTTTTTCTGAAAGAGTATCTGTTATATCTCCCCCCAACCGTTTGGCAGTTATTTACCCATTCTTCATGACATATCTGGTTTAACTCTAACAGAAAGGTCATGTGATTTTTTCTTCAGATCGTTTTTTGTTTGCCTCGTTTACCTTTTGAACTATTGCTCCATTGCAGAAATTTCCACATTTCATTCATAAATTGTGAAATATCAGAACAAGTTTTTTTTTTTTTTTTTTCCGCAATCAGAAATAACCAGGGATGCAAACTTTTACACAGTTATACAAAGTTCCTGACAAAGCGCCCTTTCGAATACAGCTCATGTTTTCAACTTGGAGGTCAATCAAAAGTAAAATAGGGTTTGTTTTTTTCACGGATGTGACTTATGACCGAATATGGGTATTGCCGCTTTGTCCGCACGGTTTTGAGCGTCTTTCAAATATGTTGGCCAGGATTGTGCAGTGTCAGTGTGCCCTCTCCTGGCTGAGTGGGATGTTGGACATGTGCCTGGATCCACTTGTTGCTGTTTTAAGGGCAATTTTAACCCATCCTGAGCAAATTACAAGCTTCTTCAATGTTTGTGGTTTGGCGAGTCATCACGGTTATCCTTCCGTTGTGAGTGGGCATAAATAGTGCATGTACTAAGAAGCACTTTACCCCAGTGGCTTTTGGTCCTTGTACCGGAAACACCATGCATTGCAGACATTAGAGACAATCTGTCTGATCTAAAAGGTCTACAAGTAACTCGAAATTAATTTTTATTACAATGTGTGCAGTTGACCAAAATTCAGTACACTCATGAAGCAGACAAAAAATTTAATCTAACAGTTTGAGTCAGGTTGGTGGCTCGGTGGCGTAGCGGTAAGCGCTGTGGTCTAGCACCTGCAGGGCTGAGGGTTCAATATCTGCCTTGGGGCTTTCGTTTTCTCCATGCTTGGTGGGTTTCTCCAATTGGCACCCCATTTTAGGCTGTACCCTGCCTTGTGCCCCAAGTTCCCTCAAATAAGCTTCAGACCTCCCGCACCCTTGTACAGGATAGAGAGTGAGAAAGCTTTAATCAGGTCACGAAGAAATGGAGTGTTTACTTGGAACAGGTGCATACTGAAGAGCAACAACTTGCTGATCTGTATGTTCCCATGATGCACTGAAGGAGGAAAGCTCATGTTTAAAACTATGTGCTTCACTGACTTAATTGTTAGCAAACAACGTGTACCGGTAAGGAGAGACTGAATGTTCCATTCATGTGCTGAACGTAAGGTGGGCAAGGACATTTCCCAGAATTCACCTTCAAGTGACGTTGCTGAAAATGTTTTTCAAGGGCCAGCTGTTTCTGTTTTTCATGTTGTTTTTACATCTAAAATTATTGGCAGTTGTATTATTGTTATTGGCATTTTTTAGTCACAAAAAGTTACAAAACAGAATGGAAACATGGTCTTTTGACGCCAAACTGCTGCACGATTTGATAAAAGAAAAATCACATTTCGATTAAGTAACTGTACAGGTTCATATTGCGATCAGATTTTTATTCGATGGCGCTTGTCATAAAGCCACCAGTAGGTGGCACCTTAGGATGTACAAATATGGTAGCTACACTCACAGTATAGCTATCCACATCGTATTACAATAATGAAACATAAACACTCTTATAAATGTTTTATCACAGGGTCACTTTTAAGAATGTTTCTAAATATGCGGCACAGTTTTCTATGATCAATATTTAAACTGAATGCCATTAGTTTCATTTTCTTTAGTCACAGGACAGTCGTAATTCAGCCATGATTTGAGAGATTTTTGATTGGGATAATCAACTAATACTGTTTTAGACATGTATACATGCATATGTTTAATCTGCTTTGCATCATCTCTATATGTTTTTAAAAAAAAAACCCAGAAATGTTTGCCTGACTCGACATCTTGAGGTTTTGTTGGCACTGTAATATTTGGAAGCTGGAAGCAAGCAGCAAGTTGAAAGTGAATTTTGGAAGCGTAGCAGGGAAGCGTCTTGTTTTAGAGAATCGCATATAGCTCTTTTTGCGGTAAAAGACAGCCCGTCTGTCATGTCTGAAGCACATCCGATGTGGACCTTGCCGCTGGCTGTGATTGACACAGGACTGTCTGCGGTTGGATACATCACATTTTCATATTGCGTAGGAGTGCTACGTGTGGAGAAATGAGCCTTAAATTCATTAAGTATTTGAACAAATAACAAAAGATCAATATTTATTCATGTATTTTTACAAGAGGTCAAAGGTATTGTTTATCTTGTGGCCAGACATCTTACCGTGTCACAGTATAGTTGTAGCAGTGTTTGTTCAGTAGCGTTACATACTGTAGCATGAACGCATTGCTAATCTTAGACTTACCTGAAAACAGGCCACAGATCCGCTCGTACAGTCTAAATCTGGTTTTAAACTGATTACTCCGGTGTCTGAACATTTTTCCAGTAGCAAGAATCAGGCCCAGACGAGCACGCAGACTAAATATTCTGCAGTCAGGGAGAATTCCAGTGTGGATTAGCGGCTAAGATTTACATTCCACCTTCTCCGCTCTCACCCGCAGGACGGGTTTCCAGAAACTCGATTGCCGATAGCAATATGGTCCCGATTCTTAATGTGTATAGTATATAAACCCCTCAACCCTGTGTCTCAATTCGCCTCAGTTCACCTTTCACCAATTTATTTCTGTCTCCTTCCAAACAATAAGCGTACTGTACCGGAGGGGGGAAGCGAGTGGCTTGCTACAGTATATTTAGACGGATTAACCTGGCTCTCCGAGGTCTTGGTTTGCCTTGGGGAACCAGGTAACACATGTGGGCCTCTCGATTATAAATCTTCAACTCATGAAAGTGGCGGAGTTTCATGTTTCCGTTGCTTTTTTCAGTTCAGCTACTCTAGTGGGTGTCTAGGTTTAAAATATAGTCTAGGTTATTGTATGTCTCCAGTGAAGTGGACAAGCTGAAATCCAAAAATGAATCATGCTCCAAGACCTGGCAGGAAATGAGATTTTCACCAAGCAGTGTAGAAAAACCCATCTCTGTCAGGAGACACTTCACAGCGCTAAACTGTACTTTCCCTGAAACAGTGATGGTACCTTCATGCTTCGTTATACCTACCTTATATTATACCTTATTACACCGTTCCAGGAAAGGAAACTCATCAAGATTAAAAAAATATAGGAACTAAAGAAATATTTTTGCTCAGAAGGAACTAGATGATGATGAGATGATGATGAAACTAGGCCAAATCTTAGTCCCTTGACCATAGTTTAAGGTCTTGTTTTTATTTTGCACTATAGGTTTCCATGGAAACCATTTGGGGGCAGGTTATGTGTAGTAAATGCCTATAATATCTCAAGAAGCTTAATTCACAGCCTCAGTATGAACAATCTATACCTTAGTTAAAAATAACTACAAGAACATCAATCATACATCATACAGAACATCATAGTCTATAGATCATTGCTCGGTGGACGTTGGTGATTTTCCTTCTTTTAAAGAAGCGTCTCAAAGACGGAGGGGGTTTATTACTGGCTACTTATTCTCACTTGGGTTAATTATTTTCATGAGTCATTGTGCATGCTAGACCGTAGATTCCCAGCGGATTTCCAACACCAGGCTGGACGTAAATTGAGTAGTCATTGGCAACAATGAAAAGGGGGCGTCGTTCGTGTCGACGCATGTGCCTAACAACTGTTGGTCAAAAGAAACGAACAGAAATAGGACGTGAGAGAAGTGAAGTATGTTCCCAATTTTGTACATGAAAGGCATCATCTACTGTTTCTCTCTTGGGGCAAATGTTCTAGCTGGATAGGGTTTCTAGGGTGTAGGTGGTTATTTTCTTCACTGAACGCATGTATAAAGCAGAAATGTACCAGAACTTTGGTAATTAAGAATATTATATGTAGCAGAAAAAAATGCTACTTAGAAGCCAGAAGCTGTGCTGCGTTTGAAGTTATTCCAAGAGGTCAAATTCTAAGACAAAGCAGTTCTGAATATAGTTTTCTCGTTAAAATAAAATTACGAGTTTAAGTATATACCATACGCTTCTTGAGGGCCGACAAACTTCTGGATGCCAACTAGAAATGGCTGGCAAGTTCTAGTCTACAATCAGCGAAGCTTATTAGCACTCTGGAGATGTTTTCTGTCCAGAAAGCTTACCTTCAGTCTTCATAATTGGATGAAGAATCATCTCGTGTTCTGAAGCCCTTCTTGGTCTAAACCAAGACTTTTAGGGATTTAGCAAACATTGATGAGTGTTAATGGTGTTTCTGGCTGATGAGAGGATTAGATGTTAAGCTTCTTGATTGAAGCCCACATACTCTTTGAATCAAGCTCAAAATGGACCTAAGCACAGCCACATGAGCTTCGTAATCGTATAAAACCTGTAAGATCCGGTGCTGAGAAACTCGATCGTTTCAGGAAACTGGACGTTTTTTGCTTTACGCGTAATGTTGGACAAAGAGGTTTAAATGGTCAGCGTCAGGTAGCAGAGATTAAAACTGTTTGTTTTTCTGATCTCTAAGAGTAAGACCTAATGTAGAAAGGAACCTGTGCAAACATTCTGTAATGGATGGTGCGCAGATGTGGCGCTAGCAATTTCTGTGTTTACTGTACAGTACAATCTGTCCGGGAGAGCCAAAACACTCCTAAGAACGTGAGCTATTTTTAGAGTTTTTCTCCGCAATGTACGGTTGGTAGCTGTAATAATGTATATAATGATGGACGTTATCAAGTGATCAATATTTGCAGACACTATCTAACTTTACATAGTGCAGTAAACCAGGAAGGCGCACGATTTTATTACTTCAATATTACTTGTATGCACAGGTTGCTTCTTGGAAAAACCAGCAATTACTATATTTCCTTAAACAATACGCATTGTGCTTATCATGTGTAGAAGGAAGCTCAACACTTTCCTGTTTCTCTGCTTTGCAGGCTGGACTTCAAGACAATCTTGCATCAGCTGAAAGAAGGAAGTATTGCCTTCCCAGACTCTGATCCATCGTCTGATGATGTCACTAATGCGCCAGCTGTACGTTTGGACAGAACGGCGTTATGGAGAGCCTTACTCTTTAAAAACCAACCTTCATCATCTCAAGAGCCGGCAAGCGTGCCTGACCCAACTGTCGATTCTGCCGTGCAAGAAGCTGAGCCGAACCACAGAGTTCGCCGCAGCCCCTACGTCCGCAGTCGTCACCACCCCCGTGGCCAGCTGATGCGTGTGGAGTGTGTCTTGGGCACATGCCAGGTACAGAAGCTCAGTCATCGCCTCTTCCAGCTGGTCGGGCAGAACGGACGTGAAGAGTCAGCTCCTATAAGCCCACATAGCCCACATAGCTATGGATGATCACGAGAGAGTCTACAGCCTAAACGGAAACCCCGGCAAAACAGCTCAACTTGCATCCGATCTCTATTTTTGCTAATAGTCTTAGATTCTTGTCCAATTTTCCCTTTTTTTCCCTCTTATGCTTTGTGCTTTCATGATGCATAAACGAAAGTGCATTTTTTTAGAAGAAGAAGAAGAAAGGGTTTGATGTTACTGACGTACGCGGCTATAATGTTTTTTTCTCCTCCCCCTTTTTCACGGGTAAAAAAAAAAACTAAGGACTTTCCATGACTTTGGCCTCTAATTATTGAATTGCCTTTTTGATAGCGTAATCCCTTTCATCCCTCCCATATGGATTTTTGCATCTTGCCTAGGATGCTAAGTGAACTCTTACCATCGAGGAACACGAAGACCTTACGTAAAGTTCTTAACTTTGGACACGTACCTGATTCGGGAGCATGACTTATGAGGACTTATGATGAACTTTGATCTCTTCTCTCAAATCTCCAAATTCTAAAAGCAACAAGTGCAGCTTTTCTCATAGTAGTGGAGTAGAAGAGATCTTGTCCTTTTGAGTTTCAGTACACCTCATCAAGAACCTCACATGTCTCATTGCTCGCTTTATACCCTCAGAAAAGAAATTTGATTTGAGAGGAAAAAAAAAACCTAAGATGATTTCACCTTATCCTGATTCCATTGTCCTGCATAAATCATGGGCAATCGCTTGTCCCCACTAAGTATTATTTATGAAACACAGAGTATTATCACTGAGTTTTATTCTTTTTGGATTGAGATTAGTTTAAAACGCTCATGAATTCTATAATGACGGTAAAACCTCGAGCACTGTTTAACGAGTTTAATGTTATGTAATAATCCCTTCGTTTCTTTTCTACTGGAGCGCTGCTTAGCTCGCTGCCATAAACAAACACTGGCTTCATCCCAATAAAAAAAAAACAGTGTAATGATGGGAAAAAAAAGCGAAGGCCGCGTCTCGTGCATAGCCAGGTAGATAAAACACAAGCAGATATATTTTAGCCCTAATTATAAGGCTACTGTTTTACCGGCGCTGGAAAGAAATGCCCTAGAAATGCTCTAAACGCTCGTTATGTGTATTTTAATTCTCTATTTTTTTCCGCATAATGATTGTGTCTCAACCTGGTGTTCACCCCAGAATTACCCTGTCTGTGCCTTTCAGGAATAAATAGACCAGACTTGCAAATGGCCTGTTGTTATGTCCGTGTTAAAATAACCAAAGCGATCTCAAAAGCCAAAAAAACGACATGAGGTGAAGTATCCTGCTGACGAATTCAATCCGATCAGACCACGTTTGTGCGCTGTTGAAAAACCTATTTAACTTATCTAATCATAATCGTTTCTATTCTACCATTCAGATAAAGTAATTTGTTTACATTGTGTTATTTTCTGTTTCTTTTTTTTTTTAAATCCATTATCTGCGATCATTCCTAAAAGCCGACAATCTACTTAAAACCTGACAATACTTGACATTTATTTAAATTTCTTGATTTGCATCACACTGTATTTGACTGTTTTTGTTTAGTTTTCTTTTTCTTATCACCAATTAACCTGTAATATTTAAGTGTATATTTAAAAGGAAGGGCTTCATGATCATTCTAGCAGCTTGGTGTAATCCTGAATGTGTGTTTTAAGGCTCTTTGAACACGAACACTGCTCACTCTGCTGTAATCGATCTTACTCTTGATCATTAAAATGCTTTTACAAACGCAGAAGAACTGGTCAATCTGTAGATTATTTAAAAAACAAAAACAAAAACGAGCCAATCCGTGTTCTTTAATCCGTCCCAGCCTGTTTTACGTAGTTTTGCTCTTTGGGTTTTGTTTGTTAAGTTGTGTGTTTATTTAACGTAGACATCTAGCTGTGAGAATCGTCGTGCCGTGGAGGTTCGGCGTAACCCGCCGGGTCACCGCCTGACGTCGATCAAACGCGCAAACAAACTTTTTTTGAGTTTGTGCGAAAACAGCGTGCCTGTCATAGCTGCGTATTTTGAGGACCTTTGCTCTGAAACTGCAGGACTTTGAGCGAAGCTGTTAGGTTCAGGACACAGTCACACTCGTGCTTGTATGTTTCACTGTATTGCATTAAGGTCAGTTGGTATTTGAACCAAAAAACACGAAAGCACTTTATAGCAGGAATGTCTGAACTTGAACTTGAAAGTGATGTAACTAATTTATGGAACCTTGATGTGTGCTAAGTACATTATGTGTTAAATATGTGAACCGTAACTCTCATGTGTATGTACACTTTGTAAATATTATCATTATTATTATTATTAGTTTACCTATTTAAGTCTTGTATTTAAGCATTTGTATGTGAAAAGAAGTTATTTATCTTCACACGTGAAAATGAGAGCATCCATGAAGAAAATGCCTTCGTTTAGTTACAGTGTTTTCTACTTTACAATGTTCTACATTTTGTGTGAAATAAAACATTTTGCTGTAGTAAGATAACGTACAATGTCTCAGTTTCTTTTAGTCTCAATGTCAGCAGATCGGTTCAATATATATATAAATATATAGATATATACATACACTCTCTCTCTCTCTCTCTCTATATATATATATATATATACACACACACACACACACATGTGCTGAAATATGTTAACAAGAAAAGTGATGGTACTTAAGTTATTATATTAACAATTACAGTATTATAAAAAAGAAACCATGTGAATGGAAGTGATTCAATATTCCTACTTATTTCAACATTTTCCCCTAATAGAAAAACAAGTTATTAAAGAAGCTTATATTTTAAATAATACATGGCAAATATATTTGTAAAAATGTTAAATGTACGTGCAAATAGGTGACATCTTTAAAAAAAAAAAAGTAAAAAAAAAAGGTGATAAAATTTCCCCTCAGTCTCTATTAACTTATTTCCTGTTTCCTCGACATTTAAGCCACATAAAAATACACAAACCCTTAGAGCCGTGATGAAAAGTTTAAAAGGCTGAGACCATTGTGTGTATTTTCAAGTCACCTAGTAACCACCTAATAACGCTCGGCATTTCAGAATTGCTAAAAGTGCTAAAACTACTAGATACTACCTTCATAACACAACTCTCTTTGGAGGCATAGCACAGAATAGAGCATCTGCACTTTACATGATACTAAAACTGGGATTGTGATTTATAATCCAGTGAGACAGAACTCAAACTTTATGGCCATATACACTAATTGATCTGTAATGATTTGGCGCTTCCGAAATTCTATACTGAGAATATTACATTAAACCACCTTGTCTATATTAATATGTTAAGAAATGAGCATAGATGGATACTTTGACAAGACCGTGATGCAAAGCCTAAATCCACACTAACAGGCTAACTTTTAAGTTTTCTAACTTAAAACGATTTTTGATTCACATAAAGAAAATAAAGAAGATCAATTCCTCCAGGAATGACCAAGAAACTATGAAGTACAAATTCAGACTACAGAGGACTATGGTCATAAACCTGACCCCTTGATAATGAATCTATACAAAAGAGGTCTGATTAGTAGAGCACAAAAACAGCAGTACAAGTAAACTCATAAATCCTAATGCAAAATTATTTCTAAAGATAATATGGTGAAACAACTTTAAGGTTATTATTATTATTATTATTTTCAGTAGTAGTAGAAGAAGTGATAAGACTCCCCATGCCTGTCTCTGAGATGCACCCCCATAGAATGATTCTCCCACCACCATGCTTCGCTGTACAGTAGGAATGATACAGTAGCATGTCAATGACATCTTCAATACCAGAGGCGGCAAACTACATAAAAATTAAACTTTTAATACTCTCCTGTAAATAGCCATTCATCAGGTGATTAAGCATCATTACTACTAGTATAAAATAAAGGCATGACTCACATCGCATCCAGTCAGCAGCTCCGCTTGCCATAAGAAGTGACAGAAAAGCACAGAGTGTACAGTAAGCTCGGCTGTGATCACTTGACTGCTGCTTAATTAGAAGATCAAGTCGATCTGATCCAAGCGCTTTAACTTTTTTTCTTTTTTCGTCCGATCGCCTTTCGAAGGGGTATTTTAGCAAAGAAATGACAGAATTTTCTCTCATATTTAGCTGGCTTCCATGTCAATCACTATTCAATACGTTAATAAGACTCGTTGAGAACGCTCCAATCACATGAGCCCAAATATTTAAAAACAATATTGATTCGCTAAGAACAAAAGTGGGAGGGTTCAGACCGCACAGTGCTGCGTCCCAAGGATGATTTGAAAAAACAGAGCTCAGCCTCAAGTCACATGCTTTTCAGAAATTTACGCGCCTACATAGACACTCGTTTATCCGGCGCCCCGCGTACACGAACACAAGTGAACGTAATACAGTTTAGATTTTTTTTATTGTAAATAAATAATATTAGGAAATACAGCGGAATATTGTGACTAAATGACTTTATTTCATTATTAAAATAAATAATTATTATGTGAAATAATTACATGTTAAAGGAGCATTCTTCTCTGCCTTTCTTCAAGGGGGGCGGCGCCCCCGCGCCCCGTATTGACCGGCCGCCACTGTTCCAACATAAACACGATTTGGTCCACAACACTCCACAACCAACCTAAGTATAAAGAACCGCAAAATGTATTTTATGTATACACGATCCACTCAAACCTGTCACCAACCTTGACATTACAGGAAGTGACTCATTTGCTGTTATGCTCTTTAGAGGGTATTTGAAAGCACATCTATTAGAAATGCAGCTGAGACAACACTCCCATACTGCAAACTAAACTAAAACTCTGCCTTTCATACCCAACCAAGCATCTTAAAATCACACTGGAGACACATGGAGAAAGCGTATCTACAGAGGTCTCCATTAAACCTTGGAAAATGTTACCAGTGCAAGTGTTAGTGTTGAAAAGCAAAGCATCTAAATCCATGTGTGTGTACGGCAGGAGGGAGATGACGTCTCGACTGGTTGTCAGTCAGGATTAATAAGTGACTAGCGGCAGAGTCACACGGTCACGCGACTTTCCACTGCCACCATGGAAAAAATATGCATGCGAGGGAGGAGGAATGGGGGACTGCCAGACTTAAGAACTTCCAGAATTACATTTGACTCTGTGGTTCCAAGGATCATGTGGAGAAAAGGCCATTAAAGGGTATTCCCATGTAGCAAAATCTCCAGAGATCAAATAAATCGTTTATGTCCTAGGAAGTTTAGTGATGACAGTTATGCTGTAAAGTATATCCACATGTTCTGTTCGATGTTCTGGTTCCTATTGAAGGAACAGATAAGGTAAAAATCCTATTATATCATGGATTCATAAAATAATCCGCCAGTCTGAATCAGTCACCGAGACCAGGATTACGTTTTTTATAGTGTGTCAAGGTCACCACATTAAAAAAACAATAGACAATTTTTATACATTGCTATAAATGAGTACTCACTGTTGCTGGGTGAAATGTTTGTAGAAAGAGTTAAAAGGTTAAAGCTAAAAATGGGCTGATCAGCCCAAGATTTTGATTTCACAAATGGTGCAGGTTAAACTTGATATCTAAATATTGCAAAAGTTGAATTAGATTCTATCCAGAGGTCGATTTAAGACACGGCCACAATTTTATGGCACAGATTTAACTGACTGAAGGACTGGCAAAATTTCATAAAATTCTGTTTTGCATGATGTTATGACATATAGAAAGACATCTAGACAGACAATTTTGAAACTATGTATGAAACATAAAGATATAATTGAAAGCCAAAGTCAATCATTGTACCAATGTACAGACAAAACCTTTCTTTTATATAAATATATAAATATAGATAGATAGATAGATATGCTGGAGAGTTTTTTTATGTCTGTGTTCTCTTTAGAGGTTGAGCTCAAGATTGGAGATTGGAATCTGATGTTGGCGAATCAGCAGCACAGGCTAGAGACTCCACTTCTTAGCACAGCTTACCCTCCTTAATGTAGTCAAAAAGCCAGTTCAGAACAAAAGTTAATACTGGCCACAATAGAAAGTCACCAGAACTCCCAGTGCACCACAGCCCATGGTGCATGGGTTCAGCAGGCAAGGAGCCCAAGCCCACTGAACAAGCTTCCAAACTCGCTGGATCCCAGTCCGATCGAGCGCTTATGGGATATGCCGGACAAAGAATTCTGGTCCACAGAGGCCTCAACCAGCGACCTGCAGCAGCCAAAAGGCTCTCTGCCAACATTCTGATTCCGACACCACAGCACACCCCCAGACTTCTTTTAGAGTCATGCCCTGAGGGGCCAGAGCTGCCCCAGTGGCACAAGGGGAACCTACACTATATTGGGCTTTATGTTATGTCATGTCATGTTATGGCTAGGAACACTCGGTGTGTGCTGATATGTCTTTACAAATATTTGTTCACATGCATTGCTATTTTGATCTTTGACTTTGATCACCTGACACCTCTTTTTGAACCACAGCCTGGGAACAGTGTTTTGGATTTGCTTGCCAGGATATTTGCTTTTGTTTTGGATATTCTGGTATTAACTTTTCTATCTTTGCCCAATGCCGGTGTTAAGAATGGTCTTTTTATTAGCGAAGTCCCTAAGCTGGTGGCACAGCAGGTAGTATTTCTGCTCTAAAGCTCCAGGGTTTCCAGTTCAATTCTGCAAAGCTCGGGTTACTGCCTGTGTAGAGTTTCTCTACGTGTTTCACTTCTACTTGCCTGGGTTGCCTACCATTCCCAAATACAGTACACAGCGGTAGACAGACTGGTTAGAGTCAAGTTCTCAAATCTGTTGTGTGGTTATTAAATATAGTAGGGTTCTGTCCCCCATGGACAAGCTGCTAGTGTCACTGTGCCCCGAATTACATTGAATACCAGGATGTTTCAGCTCAGTACTTAATTACGTCTGCCAAGAGGGTTAAAACTTGAGAACATGTTTTTCCAGGGTCCGCCTGGGTTTCCTTTGGATTTTCCAGGGTTTTTTCGAAATCCCTGCTGGTTGGCGAATTAGTGCCTCTAAATTGCCCCTACATGTTAATGTTTGTGCACACGTTGGCCTGTGATGAAGTGACGTTGCATCCAGGATGTTCCTAGGATAAGCTTTAGATCCAGCCGAACCCTGCCCTGGATAAACTGAACGTGAGTGAGCGTGAGTCATTGTGCTGCAAATATCTAAAGGAAGGTCGTACGTGTTAGTTAACTATTTAAAAGCCGCGTTTTCAGATGTAAAACAAAATAAAAAATATATATACTATACATTGAAAACCATGGTCTCAGCTTTTTTATCCATATATGTATAAAGTATTCATTTTTCTAGAATATATGAATACTTTATACATATATGGATAAAAAAGCTGAGACCATGGTTTTAAATGTATAGTTTATATTTCGTTATACACAAAGCGATATATTAACCGAACCCTCCTAAATCAGTCAGTTTTCTGTTATAAAAAGATTCATGCCGTGCATGTGAAACATTGTGAAAGCCCTTCAAATAAAGTGTTACGTCCCGCGTCCTTCAAATGTAATGTGTACAGTATTGCTATTCAAACACAACGTAAGCAGCAGCGTGCCTGTCAGTGTAGCATTTGTAAACTGACCCGGCCAAGTTCCATAGTCATCTGACACTATCTCTCTCTGATCAGCTGATGAGTAGTAATGTCGAGCCACAATTGCATCATTCAGGAATGTCAGGCCATTATGTACATTGTAAAAAAAATAATCCATGTAACAAAATGCCTGGTTATCTTCACAAGCAAGATTCAGTGTGTCGCACGTTTATACACTCCACTTTCAGAAACTGTCTCATTTCTTAAGTGGATCATTCTATTCGGTGTCTGGGTGCCTCATGCATTTAGTCATGACCTCAGTGAGTGAGTGAGTGGGTGAGTGAGCATGATGGCTGTAGCAGATGGGTAATGTTCCATGACTATCTGTTTTTTTTTTTTTTAGGGCACCTTGCAAAAATAGCCTCGCACTTCGAACAGGTAAGAGCAAGAACCAGCAGACTCATGCTTTTGTTTGCGTGCCATGAGGCAGATATGGCTTTGGGTGTTTGGTTGTTATAAACACAACCGGGAAGATGAAGTAGGGTTTTCCAACACACCCAGAATACGCACACACATCCAAAAAACAATCAGGTTGAGACTTGTAATTAAGTGATAAGGAGGTTTTTATTATTATTATTATTATTATTATTATTTAAGAGAATTAAAAACTATGATGAGGAAACAACTGGCTGTAAAAGGAGGAAACGCCATTATAAAATTTTGCTTAAAAAAGTACTTCAACAAGAGATTTGTACTGTAGATAGAGGAGAGAGTATACAAAAGATGGTTTATAGCTGTGATAACAGTCTTGCAGATTTTCTACATGAATAAATTGAACTATAAAGGAATTCAACCAATTTTAACCAAATAAACAATTGGCAAATAGGTGTTTTACAAGATGGTGGCACGGTGGTTAGCACCGTGGCCTCGCACTTCCAGGGTCAAGAGAACCTTTGGGTCTGTGTGTGTGGAGTTTGAACGCTCTGCCTGTGCTTGGTGGGTTTCCTCCGGCTAGTCTGGGTTCTTCCAACAGTCAAAGAAATGCAGGGTCAGCTAATTGCCTATAGTGTGAGTGTGTGTGTGTGTGTGCTTGTGTTGGATTGGCACCCTGTACAGCGTGTACCCCACCTTGTGCCCCAAGTCCCCTGGGATGGACTCCAGGCCTCCTGCAACCCTGTACAAGATAAGAGGTGTAGAGCTATTAAAGACGTAAGGATGTGCTGCAACTGAAACATATTCATCTTTCATTACAAGAAGCTATTTATAAAACAAAAGATTTTTTTTTTTTTTTTTTTTTTACATGAAAGCCCTCCATTATTAAATCATTCGGAAGTGTTTAATATGTTACTTTGAGAAAGTTGTAAAGAATCAATATTAACCAAGAACATCTATATTTGGAGGCCAAACTAAGGCAGACAGTCCAGATTTCCGTTTCTAATCACTCTCAGAAAAGAAAGTGGGTTTAGATACACAGTGAATCAGAGCGGAAAAAACAGGAAAAATTATGTTATCAGTAAACAAACCCTTATCCATTTGTAAAACACTAGATAAATTAAAATAGTCCTGCACAAAAAGCATCTGCTTTCCATCTAGCCAAGGCTGAATTCTAAATAGAATCCCAACACTTAAGCTCAGACAGGTTCCTTTAAACAGAATAACTTTTCATGCACATTATTTGTACAGATTGCTTTCACTTTGTATGTTGGATTGACATTCATGTGGGAAACAGCATCAGCCTCAATCAGGGTTCTTTCTGCCATTTTGGTCAACTGTAGCATAAAGGCTAACACCAAAATCCCACATCGTTCCATTGTCTATACCATTTTATCCAGCGTCGCAGAGGGCCTGAAGCCTATCCCAGGAGCACTCTGGTTTCCTCCCACAGGCCAAAAAGCATGCATAGGTACTGCTTAATGATGACTAAAACCCATGGTGAAGGTGGTTTTAAATTATTGTCAGTATTCAGAAGGTTAGGAATATAAATCATGCAGGTGATGGACAGTTCTGTAAATCTAGTTTCTACTTATTTCACTTTAGAATCGGATTAGGTAACCAAATGTCACCAAGAAAAAAAACAATCTAATTCTTCTGGGACTGAATCCCAAATAGCATAAAATGAAAAAAATAGTGTGCGATGTAGGGTAGAGAATTTTGTTCCACAGACTGTGTGGTGCACTTGTTCAGGTGTTAAAGTTGGATTTGTGTAAGAAGCTTTGATCAAAGCAGTGAGTTGAGTCATGAACCTGTCAGTGAGTTGGCTGAAGTTCACCTTCACATTAACTAGCAGTGATGAAAGATCAAAACACAACACGGACAGATCAGAGATTTAAAAGCGATTACTAAGAAGTGTTGTTTAAGGTGACATAATGGTATTGCATTTGTATTCTTGCTGAAAGTGATACCGTGACTGGTTTTGAATGTGAGTTTTGGCAGGCAGTTGCCCTCCGCTCTGTACAGTACCGTGTACCCCCACTGAATCTTTGGTGGTATGCAGTACTGCACCATACTGGCCTACGTTCACCCATGCTAACACTTTTCTATTTAAAATATGAATGCATTTTCATGAGGTTTCATGAAGACTGAATCACAGATGATTATATACATGTAGGATTACAGAAACACAAAACTTAAAAATCTTTTATAATAAACTAACGTAAATCAAGAAATTATAACACTCTAAACAATGCTGGGTTAAAAACAACCCAAACTGGGTTGTTTTTAACCCAGCTGCTGGATAAATATTGGACCAACTACATGCTGGGTTAATTTAACCCAGCAAAATGGGTTACTTATTTAACCCAGCAAGATGGGTCAAATATTCAATCCAAATTCTAGGTCATATTTAAATATAATTTAAATATATATTTACAACACAAATAGGTTATTATTATTTTTATGTTTTACATGTCTATGGGTAAAACAGTTTAATTACTTTGATATACTGGTCTATTACAAAAGAAAACACTAAGTTTTGCAAACCATACATATATGCAATAAACATTGCATATCTCCCAACATCAGGATGTAGGTGTACGGCCTCGACTGACAGATATTCCACGGTGTTGGTTCCGACCTTAGAAAGAAAGAAAGTAAAAGTTTATGGAAAAATTCGAGAAGGTTGGCTAGTATGCATATTTGTAAGAAGATTAATGTTTTGTAACACCTCAGCTATTTTATGTGTTTGCTAACGCTAGCAACCTAGCTAAATGCTAGCGTCATGCTGGCACTACAGTTAACAGTTTAGCTTTCATTCATCACTTCACCACCTTCATACACTCTGCAAGCATTCTACAAAGAAAGCTAAAAAAGTTCAGACATTTTTGCAGTTTCTTTCATATACATGTGGGGTTCTTTGGTTTGGCTAGTTAGCAGCCATTGTCAGATAAACTAGCACGCTATAGCACAGAACAGGCTGAAAGTTTGAGTGTAACACGGTAACAGTAATAAATGTTACATACAGTGAACAAATTCAGTCATATGTGAGTGAAAGTGTGTATACAGACCTTATATTGAACGTTTACATTTCCTCTTAAATGCGTGAGGAGGAAGGAAAAAAAAGACGAAGCTGACACAGCCACTGAATACACCGGTGAACTTCGGGGGAGGGCCGGTCTGATCTGTGATGTTAGCTGTCGCTAGCTAACCCAACTCCAACCCAGCAAGCTGGGTTAAACAAAAAGTACCCAACTCACTGTAAATAACCCAGAAATATTACCCAACAGAGGCAACCCAGCGTTTGGGTAGTAAAAACAACCCAGCATTTTTTAGTGTGTAGAAACAATACGTAAGTAGTGCTTTTTATGATACCCCAGCCTAGCCAACCTTCAAAAACCTTCACCAAGACCAATCAACACAAGTACAGAGACCAATCTTTAATTAGAGGCCAGTAATTGGTTATTTACCACTTTAACCAGTGCTGTCTCAGTACTGTCTAAAAGGTTTCCTGAATATTTTTTCCTTTCAAGTGTAATCCTACTTTCTGAGCTACAACCTTAGGATCTTGGTGCTAAAAGGGAGGTTAGATATTGGCCTATAGTTATAGACACGTTGAGAGCCAGTGCTAAATGAAGAACCAGTAATTTTTTTAGAGACAACTGATTGCTTTGATTTTTTTTCTGGTGGTATCTATTACAGGAAATGTATGGGCAGGGGATTGAGTCCAGACATCTTTTATCTAGTCTGTGATTTTGAAAAGGATATTACTTAAATTGGTTCAACCTGTTGGATGGTGGTTGATTCTAATTGGTCTACTAATTTGTGTGTTTTGTATTCTGCATAGTTAGTTATTAAACTGTCTTTCTTTACATTATTACTTTTATTTATTTGCTTATAATTTCATTTTTCTTTTCATTAAATAAATCATTTTTAAAAATTATGGTAATGATGGTGTGTTTGAAGCAGTTTTGTGGAAAGTGCATATATGATGACTAAGGCACATACTTCTTGGTATAGATAAATAACCAGGTTTGAGATTAAGTCTTTAAATTCCTGTAGACATTTAGATTTTGGCCCTGGACTGTAAATAACTAATAAAAGTAATTTATTAGTAATCATGCACCACTAGGTCATGTGCTTGGTTGGTTTTCCTCCAGGTTCTACTTTTTCTTCCCACAATCCAAAGACTTGCAGATTAGGCTGATTGGCGTTCCCAAATTGCACATAGTGTGTGAATGAGCATGTGTGTGTTTGTGTGTCTTGTGATGGATTGACACCCCATTCAAGGTGTCCCTAAGTCTCCTTGCATAGACTCCAGGTCCCCAGCAACAATGAGTGAGTGAGTGAGTGTGCCGACTGCATTCTCTTGTACTGAGCTTCAGTGATGGTCCGGTTCCTAGATTACTTCCTTTGAAGAAATTCTGCCCTTGTTACACTAATAACAAAAACCAGATGGACATTAAGGCTACCGGAGATTACCAGAGATTAGAGGAGCTCTGATGCAAACTCAGCTATCTTCTTGTTTAATAGACAACAAGCTGCATACAGTAGAAAGAAGACAAGAGAACAAGGCCAACAGAGAACTCTTCCATATAAAAAGACAGCAACTGTTTATTTTCTAGCAGGCAACATAGTCCTAATCTGCAGGCTGAGAGTGAGGCTGTTAAGGTGAGGTCTTAACTGAGAAAGCTGAGAAAGCCAAACTCAGCAGGTCCGATCCTGCTTTCCTCAACGATTATCGCCCTGTAGCCCTGATTTTAGTAGTGATGAAGTGCGTTGCGGGGCTGGTCAGAGACTTCATCATTGCTTCACAATCAGGCACACTGGCAGTAAGGATGAGCAGACTTGTCTCAGCCTCCCTCACCCTCAGCATTGGAGCCCCCCAGGGTTGTGTTCTGAGCCCCCTGCTGTACTCACTGACTGCGTAGCCACTACCAACTCCACCACCATTACCTAGTTTGCTGACGACTGCTTTGTGGTGGGCCTGATCTCTGACAACGACAAGACGGCCTACCTGGAGGAGATTTGGAATCTGGAGAACTAGTGCCAGATGAACAACCTCCTCCTGAATGACAGCGAGACAAAGGAGCTGATAGTGAACTTTAGTACAAAGCAGGAGAGGAACTACCAGACCCCATCATTAACGAAAACCCAGTGGAGAGAGGGGACAGCTTCAGATACCTCAGTGTTCACATCACGCAGGAACTTCTTATTAAATTCTACTCCTCCACCATAGAGAGCATGCTGACGGGAAACATTGAAACCTGGTTCGGGAACAGCACTATGCAGGAGAGCTCTACAGACGAGCTCTACAGTGGGTGGTGCAATCAGCTGAGTGCATCATCCGAACCAAGCTCCCTGACCTGCACTCAATCTGAACCAAGGCCAGGAAGATCGTGAAGGACCTCAGCCACCCCAACAATGGACTGTTCTCTCTGTTGCGGTCAGGAAGGCGATTCCGCTCCCTGAGGGCCAACACATGGAGAGTGAGGAGGAGCTTCTTCCTGCAGGCTGTACGGACTCTCCATCACAACACCACACAGGACTTAACACTCTGCTTGATCTGCTTTTTCACAAACAACCTCACTACCCACCATGTTGCTCATCACTACATCATTACATTGGCACACTTGCACATTTGCACAATACAGAACTGTGAACTTTGAACTGTGACCTTGCACATTATTCTGCACATTGTCTTGCCCGTAACTTGACATGGTTCTACATTACACTTTAACCCCTCTGTATTTTATTAAATTTTTTAATATTTTTTACATTCCATTTTTTTCTTTTCTTTTTTTTCATTATTTGTACATTTTAAAATTATTTGTAAATTTTTTTTACCGCTTAAGTTTTTCGTCCCATATTTTTCTAATTTGTAAATTATTTCATAATGAAACTTTTCTTTTTTTGAAATTTTTAGGTCATCAGCATTTGTATAAGCATTTCACTTCATATCATACTGTGTCTAACTGTGTATATGACAAATAAATAAATTTGTACCAACATAATATTTCTTTTTTAAATTATATTTCTCTTTCTTAGCACCATTTCCAAATTAAGAAATGTCTTATCCTAGTAATATTATCTTTATGAGATTCAAATTTAAGACCAGGGTCAATAATCACACCAATTTCTTTTTGTGCTGCACATAATGTATCAGAAAGGACATTAGATTTACAGTATAATCAGAAAGATTAAGAAGTACTTTTTATCTTGTCAAAATTGATAAACACGTTAATCAGCATGTCAAATGTAAATGTAAATACAGGCGTGTGTCTTCACCATAGTAGTGGAAGCTAATACCATGTTTATGAAAAATTCAACATAGAGGTAGCATACTGTATGTATAGAAAGAAAAAAGAGTGGGCCTAAGACAAGTCCTTGTGGCACAACAAACTGTATGCTAGTATGCAGGCACTGTTTATATCTACAAACTGATAAAAAATCTGACAAAAATGACCTGAGCCAGGAGATGGCCTTCCCCTTAACCCCTACAACATTTAAAGGCGTTCACCAAGCTCAAGCAACACAAACAAGAAAACACAACCCTGATCAGAGGTTTCCTGGCTGTCTGGAAAAGCAACCAGACAACACCCATTTATTCTTTGCCAATAGTAGGGCCGAGTTCAGCAGGCTAACGGTAAAGCCCCCAGGCCAACAACCCAACTTGACTGTCAGCTCTCTTAAAATGGGATTCTTCCAATCCTGATGGTTTGGTTTTCAGTTTTCTGACTGATATCAGAAACTGTTTTTAAATTGGATCTACTTTTCTTTCCACCTTACAGAAAGGCAGTAGTCAGACATGAAGCGAAAGAGAAGGAGAACACTTTACAAGAACATTTATTATATTTTATTTATAACCTATTATATTGATTTAAGATAAACTGCCTGGCCAAAAAGTTATAGTTATTTCAAAAAGGTCAAATTATTGTGCTGCATCAAGCAAAGAAAACAACTAAGGAGATTTTTTGGAATTACTGAAACTGGGTTAAGAAACCTTCCACAAATTATCAACACCTGGAAGGATAGTGCTGAACCATCAAGTTTGTGTAAGAAATGTGTCGGAAATAAATTAATCATGAATTTAGAAAAACCAGAGCTAAGTTGCTATGTGGCAAGACTTCTGCCCGCCGAGCCACAAAATGTAATAATGAAGGTAAGAGCCATTATGCAAGCTTTTTGATGGTGTTCAGTGAAGTAGGATTGTGCGACAGTGGTTTTTTCAGTGTCGAGAAGACCACCTGATTCTGCAATAATGAGGGTTTATTAATGAAACTCAAAAGGAAACTGAAAACAAAAAACAAAACAAGAGCTCACTCATCTCCTCGAAACAGGGTAGGGCTTTGCTAACTGACAATAAATGCTCTTGTCTTTGCAAGGTGAAGTTATCCCACAATGGGTTTCTCTCGAATCTTCTTTTGTGTTCACACTTTTATTTTATTTTCAGTTTCTCTCACTGTTTAACTTTTACTTTGGTCTCCAGAGAGCACGCTTTTCACATTGCGCTCTCTCTTTCTTGGACTCTTTCGAATAGGCTTGGTCTTGATCCTTGCCTTTGTCTTTTCTGTGGCCTTAATACTGGAACGATGTGCTCTCTACCTGGTGCTACTACCTACTGTAATGATTGCATGCAGTGTGCAGGTTTCTGTGGGCCTATGTATGTATACTCGCTGTATTGCAACTGTGTGTTCATAACAAAACTACTTGTTATTGAAACTAATCAGAAAAAGACTTCGGTTTGCTAGAGAGCATAAAGTTTGAACTTTGAAACATTGGTAAAAGGTCATGTGGTCTGATGAGTTCAGATCGACCCAGTTCCAGAGTGATGGTGCATCAGGGTAAGAAGGGAAGCCATGAAGCGATGCAATTGTTTCTTTTGACTGAGCAGCTCATTTCGGTTGTGAGTGGCACAACAGAAATGCTTTTGCCCTATCATTCAGGGATCATAAGTTTGATTCCATTTATAAGTGTGATGTTACAGCCATCTATACCCGGGAGCCTAGAAAGACACCTGGTCGACCATGTTCAACTCTAAAATGCACTTGAAACTCACCCAACTAGGTCCATGTTTCAGATATTCTTTAAAAGTAAGCCAAATTAACGTGAGTTCAGTAAGAGAGTGCTTGCAAAATAATCATGAACATGCAAACTCGGGTCTATTATGACCTCATAATTTCTTGCAAACTTCCCTTGTCATTGGTTGAGAATCCTAGCTTCAGATGGTTCATGTCAGAATCATGTCAGATCCAAAGTACTGCACACTGACAAGACATGGGAGACATGGGAACTAGCATCCATAAAAGAGGCCAGGATAAAGTAAAAAGTTTAGAGAAAGTAAGCCACTATCTTTGTCACAGCAGACATTTGGACCGATAAGAATATGTAAGGATTTCTAAAGGTTACTGCTCATTTCATTCAACTCAATTAAATTTTATTTGTATAGTGCTTTTAACAGTTGTCATTGTCGCAAAGCAGCTTTACACAATAAAAAGAATTATGGAAATGTGTATGAAATGTGAATGTGTATGAATCAAAATGATTAGATTGTCCCTAATAAGCAAGCTGATGACAGTGCCAAGGAAAAACTCCCTGAGATGCCAATAAGAAGAAACCTTGAGAAGAACCAGCATCTCAGCTTGCAGGAAATTCCAGTCCTGAAGTATCGAACGACTGCAGTCACGAGTCCGCTGAGAACAGCTGTCAGCATCAGCCGAGGCCAGGACAGTCTGCGTGGTAAAGTGGAACCGTCCCCAGTCACCAGATTCCATGAACACGGAAGAAACGACTGACCCAAAATTACACTCTGTTCTTCTAAGCTGTGTCAGATTTACAGATGAGAAAGAGAAATGTTGTTAGTCTTTCCCAGTTTAGGGGTCTCAACATCTGAGCCACACAGGTATTATACCAGATGCCCTTCCTTACGCCACCGTCCCATTTTATCTGAGCTTGGAACCGGCACTGCATCCAATGGCTGGGCAAAAGAATTTTTTCAAAAGAATTATTTAAGTTTGTATGAAATGTGAATGTGTATGAATCAAAATGTTAAGATTGTCCCTGATGAGCAAGCCGATGGCGACAGTGGCAAGGAAAAACTCCCTGAGATGGCAACAGGAAGAAACCCTGAGAGGAACCAGACAGAACAGGGAAGCCATCCTCATCTGGGTGATCCTAGCAGGGATTGATATGCATCATTCTGTGTACGACCGGAAGTTGATATGGATTCCAGTTCGTTATTGGAGGCTCAGGTAGACTATAGGAAACTCCAGTCCTGAACTGTCGAGCAACTGCAGTCATGACTCCTCAGAGAAACAGCTGTCAGCTTCAGCCGAGGCCAGGACCGTCTTCATGGAAAAGTGGAACCGTCGCCGGTCACCAGATTTCATGAACACAGAAGAAACGACTGGCCCAAAATTACACTCTGTTCTTCTAACCTGTGTCAGATTTACAGATGAGAAAGAGAAATGTTGTTAGTCTTTCGGCTTTCCCAGTTGAGGGGTCTCAACATCTGATCCACGCAGATGCCCTTCCTTATACAACCCTCCCATTTTATCTGAGCTTGTGAGCTTGTGGGAGTTGTTGTTTCATGTGGAAAATCAAAGACTTAACAATCTTCTCAAAGCTGAATGACATAAAGAACTGTGTGCGACATTCTGCCTCTCCTGGCTTATTATAAGTTATAATGTTCTTGTACCAGATGATGTCAAGCAGAGGGTGATAGAAGAACTTCTGTTTGGATATAATAATTTATCATCTTTTTATAGATTTATGGTGCAATAAAAACACTTGGAACGCTTTACTCTGTTATGCTTTTAAACAACTTGCAACACAATATGATTTTTCAATAAATGATTAACTTCTTGATATCTTTGGATGTCATGTCTTGCTATTTCTGAGAACAAGCAAATACAAGCAAATACATACTGTACAGTACATAACAATCTATAAAAATATAATGCAACAAAATGCTTGTGAAAGCATTTATTCAGGAGAGTGTGATAGCTTATGATAAGCTATAGTATAATAGAGTCTTCAATGTGATTAGGGTAAAATGGTATAATTTACTCTCTTTTGAATCTGATCAGGTGTGTAAGTCTGAATTGATTCTATAATACAATCTGCTTTCATATCTTGCGACATCAGAGCTGGAAACCACGTCCCTAGAGCAGTAATGGAGAAGACAAGCAAGAGTCTACTCCCAAGACATCACTGCTTTATTTTCTTTATTTTTAGTCTAGCAACGCACAAACAAGAGGATGTCTGTTGACACCAGAATTAAATGCCTACTTCAAAGATTGGCACAGATGATCTGGTTTGGAGTTTTAACAGGCGGCAATAAGAGTCTTGGCCATTCCTGTGACCAGTGCACCAGTTAAGAGGGTGTTCAGTCATGGTGGATTTATCACGCATTATCATTGTACTAGACTATGTATGTGCAAAGACATGTTTACTGACTTTTATTACTTGTGGACATCTCTGGTTGGAATTGGAAGCATCCAAATTATTTACGAAATTGGGGTAAAATTAGCTGTACCAATGTTTTAGATTATTGCAATATCCAATGACTCCAAAAGCCAAGGTGGGGCACCCCAAAGGCAGGATGGCACTGTAATGGGTTATCTATCCCATTATGGACCAGAATCTGATGACCAATGTTGGGCAACCTTAAGCAGAACCTCTACTGGATAGGTAGGAATGTAGATAGGTGAGTAGGTAGGTCACCCATGAGTCACGTCGACTTTTGTTAGGATTCACTACTGATCCTAGTAGCTTCTTCAGTTTGAGGGAAGTTGGAAGGATTCCACATGTTGATATCTTCTAGGGTGAAGGATCCTCCCCTGCCTGAAAATTCTCACTAGGTGAACAATGGAAAATATGAGAGTGGGAAGGAGAGTCGTTTCACCTAACAAGCCTTTTCAGAAGTTGGTAGGATTGCACATATTGTTATCTGCCAGGATCCTCCCCTGCCTGTAAAGGCTCGTTAGATGAAACGGCTCTTCCTCCTACTCTCACCTTCTCCATTGTTCACCTAATGGTGGGGAGGATCCTTGACCCTGGAAGATGCAAATATGTGGAATAATGCCAACTTCCATGAGACTGAGGAAGCTACTTGGATGAGTAGTGAAGCGTTTCTACCTAAAAAGGAAGAAGTCCAGTTGACGTGACTCAACTTCTAGATAACCTCTCCTGGATGACTGAGAATCTTCACAAATTTACAAATTACATGACATTGCACCGCAGTTACACACAAGGTTCGGCATTCATCTTTACAACAAAATCCCCCACTTTTCTTCTACTGCAAGAATTTTAGAAACAAAGCCAAAGAAAAATTGTTTTAAAAAATGGAAATTATTAAATCTCTGTAAAATCCCAGAGCTGTCAAATTTGTTTTAGAAGTTGCAATCTTTTTTCAACTATTAACTGTTGGAATGCAAATAAACAGTAAATAAATAAGCTAACATCTCCTATAACTTCTAAAGAAGAAACCTTGAGAAGAAGATGGTGAAGAGGCTTGATGGCTGAGATTTCTGAGATGTTTTGAGCGTCTTAGCGCCTGCTTGGATATTGTGCACACATTATATTTAAATAACTTGAATTAGATTCATGTAATTTGCTATAATATACTGTTATACAGTACGTATAATATAGTGTAATATAGATACAGTACTTGTAGCTAGATGCTTAAATGTTAGCATATTTAACTTTGGTTGGCTGACATTAAGTCAATGGCCATTACTGCATGGGGACGTTTTGTAATCCGCAGGCACCCCTAAACACACACTTATTGTTTTGTGGGCAATCTGGATGCACCAAATCAGGCTACAACACATGGCTTTGGACTGTGGAGGAAACATGAGTACCTGGAGGAAACCCAACAAGCATAAGGGAACATGTGCAAACTCTACACAGATAGACCAGAGGCAAGATTCACAACCCTAACTGTAGAGGTGTGGGGTGACAGAGCTAACCACTAAGACACAAAATGTGATCAGTAGTTCCATACAGTATAATATGCCTCATGACACATTTGTATAAGGAAAAAATAAGTTTCTTAAGGGTTCATGAAATAATTAATGGTTCTAGCTTAGTCTGTTTTAGGGGGACTTTTTACAGAAGACTGTAAGCTCGGTACGGTAATGAGACTCTTAGCCGCAGTAAAATATTTGAATGGTGCACCTGTTTTAAAGAAGGCCGTGTATCTGTGAAAGATGATCCCGGTCTTGGTGGCTCGGAGCCCACTGCAGGCGCTCCAATGAACATTCGGCGAGTGGAACGCCTGATTCTTGAAAATCGACCAATAACTTGTCACGACATTGCAGACGAGACATGTTTGGTGGTATCTCAGCCCATGTGAAATGCTGGAAGACGTGCATTAGTGCAGCTGGGATTTCTATAGAGAAATTTTTTTAAAAATTGATAAGGAAAAGTTTTTACTCTCATAATTGTGTTCTGTTCAAAAGTCCCCATTTGACTTGAACACCTCTCATACAGTAGACTTTAGCTGTGGGGACCTAAAGGCAAAACTGTATTACATTTAACCCAATAAATTATGCAGGTGGAGTTTCAGTCACATATTTCCATGTGTTAATATATCACAGAACTCATAGCAATAAAGTAATACTAAAAAAAATAAGTAATACTAAAAGAAAAATCACATTTGTTTATGTAATATTTACACAACCACTAAATCAGCTTTCTTTTGTGTCCTTTTGACATAATTAAAGGAGCAGTCAAAAACGATCTGCCAAAACTGGGCTTGTATAGTCTTGTTCCTTTACAACGCCCTCCACGTACATCTCTGTCCTTGAAGGGCGTCGTGTGTCCTCCGAGTCTACTGTATTGCGCAACTATGTAGTTGAAGTTAATCGTTTTTATTTATAAACATACAAGAAATTAGTGCAACCTTCTACTGTATCTTCTATCACCTAATCCTCTTCCTATGGAGGATGGCTGATGTTTTGCATCGAGTCGTGTATACTGTATTTCTCTATCTGGTGTACACTACATACTGAATAGGTTTGAAACGACAATAAACGCCATGTTGACTTTTTCCTACGTATGATGCCACTGTGGATCATCTTACATCACACTGCAAAGGTCTCCACTTTGAATAAGTCCATGTGAATAAAAAACATTGCAAAGTTGGTGATCTTCATCTTCCAAGATTTGGTAATTAAGTCATGGGCTGAATCACACATCTGACTGTGCTGGACATTATACAGACATGTGGGTTAAAGATGAACAATGCAGGTGTCCAAGAGCGCAAAATTGGCAGGTGGAGAGTTATATAGCAGATGGAGATACAAATTGAGACGTTTACAGACACATACTGTTCAATTCAAGATTCACAGAACTTTATTAATCCCCAAGGGGAAATTGCTTATTCCCGGTCACAGTTGCTCACCCTTGCTATCAAGTAAAGTAAAGTAAAGTACGAAAAACAGCATATCGATAAAATATAAAGTGTCCTCAAACAGTAAGTACCATATTGCACACTACGCTAATACAATATTGCACAATAAACTAGTATATATATATATATATATATATATGTAATCCTGTATTATAATATGTAATATTGTATTACATAATTTATTTCGATATGATAGTATGTGTAGTATATGATACTACAATTGACATATAATTAATAATTGTGGATATTTGTGGGGAACTGTATATGTGGAAGAGAGCAGATAGCAGTTTCCCACGAGACTGTAATGTTGTCTCCTGATGCCTTATGCCCAACAGTTTGAACAGATGTGATGAATGATGTCAGGAGGCATGTTGCAGCTGGTAGCTGCTTTATGGGAAGTGCCAGCTGACGGGTGGCTACAAACGATGGGTGGGACAAGTGGTTTAAATGGGCAAAGTGATCTTGGGAAACAAGGCCACAATTAAGCAGTCAGGGAAATGATCAAAAGACCAAAAACAAAGCAGGAACTAGACAGACTCACACTGAAGTTGTGAATGGTGTGGGAGCTGCGCCGCAGAAAAAAGCGAGACAGCAATGCTTCAGCTCTGGAATTCAGGACCCTTGGCTTAAAATTGAGTTTACAAAAGGTCAAGTTTTGCATATTACTGACAGAGTTCAACAGCTACCCTTCAACTTCCACTGTGACTGAGCATCGCTGAAGGAGTTTTCTGTTCTTTTCTCGGTAAAGAGAAACGTGTCGACATTTCTTGAACCGCCGATGTCACCAAGTCACTATTTTGTGGCGAAGCGTGTACAATAACGGCTTTATCAAAGCCACACAACAATCATTTTCTTTCCCACTGATTGTACATTTTCAGATAAGTTTGTGAATTAAAGGTAAAAGACAGTTTAAACAATAGGAAGTGTAGCCTACATAGCCTACAGTATACAACAACCTTTGTGCTTATTTCTATAAATAACCATAAGAAAATAGATTTAGCCAAATATATATATATATATACAGATATATATATTTTCCATTAAAGTTTAAATCCATTTAACATTTCATAACTTTTTTATGATACTGTAATACTGAGTGATGATGGTCACAAACTTCCATAATCACCTTTTGATCGTGTAAAGCTGCTTTGCGACAATGTCAATTGTTAAATGCACTATACAAATAAAATTGACTTGAATTGAACTTTGAAATTCTAGCCTGAAAGTTAATTATTCATTTAATGGAATCTTCATACTGTTTGAAATTCAAACAGTTGAAAAATTTCAACACAATCATTGTTAACATTTAAAACTAGAGCTATATTAAACTCGGGAATTTATTTTTATTAAAACGTCATCCCTGATTTGAGATCAAAATATAGTAGCAAGAAACCTGCTTAAAATGAGATATTGTGGCTTTATATGGGTTTACACGTTTTTAATGGCAAATGTTGTGGTTTCTTATGAAAAAATAAAGTTATTTAAGACTTATAAAGGCCAAAGTGATTGGAAATTTTCATACACTTATCATGAACATGAACATCAGGCCAGTGATGTACTGTACTTGCAATTTATTTTTTATACTGGTCTTTTTCTGTGGTAGAATCATTCTACATTGAACGTGTATATTTAAAAGAAAAATCCCTAAAGAATTAAGCTTGGTGCACAATTTATAATTTATTTGGGTTTTTTTTCTGAAATCAAATCAGGGTTAAAATACATACAGCACACCTAATATTTAGTTAAAATTTCATATTTAGTTAAACAAATTTCACCTTCAGTAAATGCGTTTGGTAGCCGTGACCAAGCTACTACAATAGGCAGAATTCTAGTTGAATATTTGACCACTTTTCCTGGCAGAATTTGATATTGGTAAATTAAATTAATTGGTTTACTGGCACAGATGTGACTCTTTAAGCTCAGCCCACAAATTTTGAGTTGAGATGCCTGTTGGAACACCAAATTTTGTCAAACTGTCTAGCTGAACAGGCTCAAAGTGTGATGCTACCACCACCATGCTGAAAAGCTTTTGCAATGTTCTTGCGGTTACTTCATCTTTACTCTTCCAGACATGACTTTTTTCTTGTCATCGGCTGCAAACTTTAGTCGGGTTTGAAGGTGTAGAATTTGGAGCTCGTTTCTTTGTTCGGCAGCGTTTCAGTCCACGGCGATGTCCAACTCATTTGACTGTAGACAGAGACACTGGCGTTCCAGCAGCTTCCAGTCCATGGCATCTGTTGTGTTTTGTTGATTAGTAGGTCGTTCCTGACCATCTGAAAGAATTTCCTCTCAGGTGAGACTGAGAGTTTGGGTCTTTTCCCAGACCATGTCCAAAATAGCTACACTGCCCAATATCGTGTGATTGAGGTACAATTGTTTGAACTCACATTGGGATCTGTATTTGTTTGGAAATGGCGTCATTTCAGATTTGTTGTTTTTCTGAGATCTGCACTGAGCTCCTTCACTGAGCTCCTTGGACTTTCCCATTGTCCTGTGGGTTGGCCAATCCAATGAGTGCTGTCAAACACACCGGTTTTATGATTGTACATCTTTGGAAGCTACCAGCCGTCAGGTAATTAATAATAATAATCCAGCATGGTGTGTGTATATTTTCGACCCTGTCCTGATTAACTGAAATTAAAATGTGACTTCATTTTCATAGGCTATACATACTTGAAAGCCTGATATTGTGAATATTGTCAAAATTGTCAAAATGTAGCCTTCTGACTACAACTGTAAATGGCACATCCATCAAGAAATCCTCACAAATCACATGTCGGCTTGTTGCCTATAAATGTCTCACCGTTAAAGGTACACGCCTCTAAAAGCTGGCATGACGACACATGCCCGGCGTAGCTCCCCTGCACACTCATCCGCGCGTATCTCCATCATGACCCTGCTAATGACCTTGACTACTCTAGAGGAATCTAAATCAGTCTGGATCAAAGTGGTTCAGTTTTGCATGTCTGGGAGACAGGAAGTGACTGGAGGGACGCAAACAGGAGATGTCTCACCGTTTCTTCACGTTTCGCATCATACTGTATATTTATGATCTTCATGACGCATTAACAGACAGCAGTCACACAAAGAGGCTTTCTCTTTTTTTGTACATGTGCTTGCATTCTGTTTAATGTGGTTTGTCACATGATTGTAATGTCACAGAATTCGCTTTCTGTCTCCGCTTGTGGGAACTCCACGTTAATCCTGGTGGTACACATACACTTATTTTAGAAACACAGCTGTAGATGAAAGGGTAAAAAGAGGCCAGGGTGAGATCCACATCTGAAACTCATATTAATACCACAGTCATGTGAGCTGCTGAGTCATCAGAATACACTTCTCAAACACGCACAATTGACAGTCTTATGATGACAAAGTAGAGCATTGGGGCTGCATACGTGCAGCCTGACATGAACACACATTCCCACAATCACCTTCTATTGGAGCAAATGAGGGGAATGACAGTGTGGGAACTTAGTAATGCATGATTCCTCTTTCCAATAGCAAAAAAACACATGCATGGCTGAGGTGAGCACGGACATGAATGGAAAAGTTTCCATTTTCTAGAGCATATAAAAAAAAGTGCTGAATTGCCTGCATGTGGGGAAAAAAGCTAATATTCAGCAAGAAAAACTGCCAGTTTTTTATTCACTGTTTCTTTTTTTAAATAATAAATTTCTTATTGTGTTTGTCATGCCAAAAAGGAAACAACAAACAGTGACCAAACAAAAAAGAAAATATAGTCACAATTTGATATATAACAGATAAACAATTAAATAACATTATACAGTATTATCAAAAAACAAACAAACAGACGTGGAACAAAAAAAGGACAAATCTCTTTAAATTTCATCAGAATAAAAAACCAAAAATGGATATAAATGATAAAAACAATCATGAATTGCAAGAAAAATAAAAAGAAGGAAAAGAAAAGTTCATGATGGTGTTGTGAGTATTAGCAAGGGTAAGAACAGTACAATAACTCAGTTGTGTTCCTGAAAACGATCAGTAGCTGCCAAGAAAGTAGGAGAGGCGTGCAACTGGCAGGAATTAGGTTGCTAAAGTACAGAAAATACTAATACTACAAATTTACTTTTATTATTATTATTATTATTATTATTATTATTATTATCAATAATAATAAGCTGACAATATCGCCCCCCCCAAGTACAATAAGTGCAATAAATCATTTTCTGAATAATAATAATTATATAATAATAATAATAATAATAATTATTATTATTATTATTATTATTATTATTATTATTATTATTAATAATAATAATAATAATAATAATTATTATTATTATTATTATTATTATTATTATTATGTCATGATGTGGAGAGTTCTTAATGGGTTTAATGGACATTATTTTGATATAATCATGAAATTATTATATAAACTTATATGGCACTTGTAGTTAATGTAGTTAACATTGTGCATTTTGCATCTACACACAAAATAAAAAACTGAAATGAAGCAGAAGATCTCCTGATGAATAGGAAAAATTGGGGAAAAGTTCATTTTGTGTCTTTGATTGTTTCACTGTTGGATTAAACTCGCCCCCCCCCCCCCCCCCCCCCCCCCCGCCCCGCCCCCGACCTCTGTTGGACTTTGATTCGTTAGGAACGGTACACCGAGCACATTTGGCTAATTCAATAGGCTACTTTATTTAAGCAGCATTATCAGGGATTGTGCTTTTCTGAAAAAGTTAATCCTGTTTGGGAAGCTTGCTGTAATAATTACGCTGTTGATTCATTTTCAGTAGAAAAAAACAACACGCAGTGTGAATGACCAGAAGTGACGTCGTAGCAAAATAATAACAACAAAGGCTTGGCATGTTACAAAACAAAAAGAGCATGACTCAAACTAACACAAACTTTATTATAGACTATATACTTACTATAGATCACTGTCAACTGTAAACGCTAACCTTTTATTTATTCATTTATTCATTAACGAACATTATAATTAAAATAAATCTGTTTATAGATGTTAAATGTTGTAGAACATCCATTATCCAATAAACATTTATATTATATTATGTAGGTTGGAATCGCTAGCCCCCTTCTCTCTATCTTAAAGTGAAAAAGACAAAATATACAGCTTAAAGAAATACAGCTTGTTAAAAAACTACAACGCTCAATCTCCCAAACAACATTTTATTTCTTTTTTTATTATTATTATTATTATATTCCAATGCCTTTAAGACAGATGACTTCAAGAGTAATAAAAAAGAAGCTTGTGCTGTTATAACATACTGTATGTATGGAGTTTCCACAACATTACGTATGTAACAATAAAGAAATAAATCGTTTAACATGCTGCTCTCATTGGAAAATTGCTGAGGTAAAGCTTGTTATAAAACAATTCATAACACCCTGTAAATATCAAACTCAGGATGGTAAAGGTAACTGTTTTCCATCGAGCTGCATCACACCATCTTTGAACATGATTGTGTGTAAAGTTGTGTGTACGGGGTGTGTAGTGTTTAAGAAGTCTGTACTGTATTGCGAAAGAAAATATGCAGACATCAGTTCACAAAGTGAATTTCACATCAATTTAATCTCAGCAAATTTAATTCAATGTTCTATATGGAGCGGCTTTAACAATATGACAATAGAAAGAAACTTTCAGAGGAACCGGGACTCAACAGGGAACCCGACCTCATCTGGGAGATAATCAGATAACAGGGATTGATCTGCAGTCATACTGTGTGTTAGGCGGCTGGAAGTTCATTATAACAGGATTGTTAGTCGTTTAGCGATTAGCCACCTTGCACCTCCAGGGTCCGGGTTCAATTCCTCCAGGTACTCTGGTTTCCTCATACAGTCCAAAGACAGGCAGTTTAAAGCTAATAGATTTTTCCAAATTGTGTGTGTGTGTGTGTGTGTGTGTGTGTGTGCTCTGCAGTGGATTGGAACACTGTCCAGAGTGTACCCCACCTCATGCATTAAGTCTCCTGGGACAGGCTCTATAGACTCCCATGCAATCTGGCATAAAGGATCAAGTGGTATAGACGATGAATGAGTAAAAAGTATAACATTCAAGATTCAGGTGTAAAACTGAAGTATATAATCAATTATCCACAGTTAACAGAACAAAAATACATATATAAGATATCCAGTGTGACATTAAAAAATAATGTAAACAAATAAACATAGACTGAATAAACAAATAAATAACCATCAGGCCACCCTCCAACATCTCAGTCTTATTTAAAATTTTGAATGCACATGGCAGCCCTCCCATTTTTATCCGGGCCTGGGACCGGCTCTGCATTCAGTGGCTGAGGGTTTGGCCATTGGTTTTCACATGGTCGGCGAAAATCCTAATATAAGGCATGCGGGAATGAATACCTGGTTTAGAAACCAATAATTATGCTCTCGATGCATCGGTGGTCTCAAGCTTCTTTTATGACTGACAAGCTTTAAAGGGAAATGAGGACGTAAGAAGAAGGCTATGAGGACATAAGAAGAAGGCTATTATGACGTCACACTAGTTGAAGGCGTTTCTGTTGCCTCAGTACACTCAGTGTCTACCGCCATCTAGTGGTGACACTTTCAGCTGGAAAGAGGAAGAAGGGGGGGGGAAAAAACGATAGAGATTAAAACCGGTGCCGCTTCTCGGTATCTAAGTCGATTTAAATTATTTTAATGCATTAGTTTACAACAAAAAAGGCGGGTGTAGGTATTAGTTTTTGTTGATATTTTTTTTAATGACGACTTTTATTATGAAATTGAGGACGCGGAAGTTGTAAAACGTCACGTTCAGAGAGTTGTTTTGCTCGCTAGTTAGCTCTGTAGACTGTTTGCTAGCATGTAATGTACATTTATATAATAATGTTTCATCATAAAAATGGGATGAAAACGGCAGCGCATTCAAGACTGTGATCCTTATTTATCCAAGATCTCGTCAGCCATGGAGACGGCATCAGCAGGTTTGTTGTTTTCTGCTAATACACTGAGCTCAAATGTCCGTTAAAGCAAACAGCAGCGCTGAAGTGAGTCTCTGTGCTGTATGTAATGTTAGTTAAACCTTGAGCATAAACTAATATTAAATGGCATGAAGTGTCCTCATTCTGCACCAGCAGGTTGACTAAGAGGAACAAAGCACTTCCGGTTATGACAGCATTATTAAGGATTTTATTGTGTTTTGTCCCTTTTGTTATTACCTTCACACAGTTTGCTGACTTTTCCTCTGGTCTTGTGTTGTAGGGAAGGCCAAGCGGAGGCACCTGAGTGCAGAGGAGTGCAGAGATTTGACCCAGACTCTCACCGGCAGCCCTGCAATCACACAGCCTTTCACCCTGAACCTCCATAATAAAGACCCCAATAAAGGACTTCAGCCCTGGAGCCCAACCAAAAGGAGAAGGAGAGGTATATCATGTGGCACACACACACACTACGCTATGATCAGGTTGCATCTGGAAGGGCATCCGGTATGTGTAACGATACATGCATAACCCCTGAATCGGTTTTTAGGGCCCAAACACTATGACATCATAGTGCTCCAAAGGCCCCCTTGTTCGCTCGCAAGCACTGTGTTGTCGTCGTCACCATTACTCTGTTTTGTCGTTGTTGAATTGTTGATGTCATAGTGTGTGAGTTGCCTGTTGTTCTAAGGATTATCAGGGCGCAAACAGTATGATGTCATAGTTTTGATAATGCTCTGCTGTTACTCTAATGATGGCGTGCTTTATTGTTCTTTTAATGAATTTTTTTTTTTTTTTTTTTTTGAAAGTCTTAACATGCTTAACAAGTCAGGAAAATCAGTACACAGGTTGGACTATGCTGTCATTAGGGCAGCTGAGTGTCTGCGCCCTGGGCTTAAAGAAGATTTTGCCGCATCGTTCATATACACGTCACTTGCACATATATGCACATATACATGTAAAACCCGGAACACATTTAGATCTCACTGAGCCGTACAACTTTCGCTACACATGTCATCAGCTCAGCTCGACACAAAGTGTTATTTTGGGTTGTTTGCAAAACACACCCAGTGGAATTTGATCTACTCATCCAAGGCCAGGCAGGGGTCGGCAACCCGCGCGGCTCCGGAGCCACATGTGGCTCTTTCATCCCTCTGCTGCGGCTTTCTGTGGCTTTGGAAAATAAATAATGAGTATTTAATTTAAATTCATTTTAAATGTTAGCCTTTTTTTAATGTAATTCTAAATGTGAAGATTTTGGTGATCTTATAACATTAAAATAAAATATGTTTAATTTTTTGTAATTTAAAATATGCATCACAACCCTCGATGTCCGACACACGCCGGCAGTTATTTAGTTATTAAGGTTTTATTCAGGTTGACAGCTGACTAACTTTTTTTTTTTTAATATTAATTTGATTGCTTTCAGAAAGTTCACTCTTTTTTTTGTTAAAACTGTTTGCATCAGTCGAATATGGCCGATGAAAAGGCAGAACATGCTGTAAACTGTACTATAGGGATGGGAGTCACCGGTGACCACCTGATACAATATTGTACTGTGATGTCTATGTGCTGATTTGATTTGACTGGAACCAACTAAGCAGATTTGAAATGACTAAAACTGGGTTAAAACCCTAATAACACAATATCAATATAACATGGAGGACAGTGCTGAATCGTCAACTTTGTGGAAGAAATCCGGTCTGAAATAAAATCATGAATGGAGATTACTTAAACACTTGAAGTTGCATGAAGAAGAAGAAGAAGAAAAAAAAAGTAAAAACCAGAGCTATAGTATGTGTAATAGTGAAAGTAAGTAACACATGTGAAGTGTGTGCCACTTATCTGAGACTAATCAGAAAAAAAGGCTTGATTTGACTAGGGAGCGATGGCAAAGGGTCACATGGTCTGACTACATGTCTTTGTATTTGTCTGATTTAAATTTTCTAGTGTCGGACAAGCGACAGCAGAAGTCCATCACAGGATTCTTTGCATCTGTTGGACGCCTTAAAAGCAGCCCGCAAAAAGGCAACACGGTGAAGACGGAGCTGAACAGTCACATCGTACTGAAAGAGGAGGAAGATGACCTCATGGAAGGTATCACCGAGGACATGTTTGTGGATGATGAGGAGTTGGAGACGGGTGCGTGTTCGGTAAAGAAAGAAGACGAGGATGCAGTAGCAGGATGTAGCGGTTGGGCGTCTCCTCCACCTCGCTCCAGCTTGATTAACGGACATGTGAAAAAAGAGGAAGAAGACGACAAAGAGTATGAAGTGGAGAGTCTCCCCGACGCTCATTACGGGTTGCTGGGACTGAGCCGGACGCTGCTGCAGCCACAGGGTCACATTCAGGACCTGCCTGCTGAGGTACTGAGTGTTATTTTTGCTCAGCTTCCAGCAGATGATCTTTACCGCCATGTCAGTCTGGTGTGTCAGCACTGGAGAGACATCGCCATGGACACCCGGGTGTGTTTCCTTTACCTTCTAAGTTTAATGAGAGCTTTCTGTCTTTTCTCCCCCCCCCCCCCCCCCCCCCCCCCCGTTGTATTGATCTCAAGTGAATCAACGTTTTAACTGTCTGTTTTGTTTTAGTTTTTGCTGTGGAAGAAGTTGCACTACAGATACGAGAAGCGGGAGGAGATGGCAGTGAAGCAGGTGAACGCCCTCCTTGAAGAGAACGGCATTGTCAAAAATAACGATCTGTGTGTGCTGAACATGGTGAGGTAAGGGTCAGAATATTTTCATCACACACTTCTCGTGATAATTCAGCAGCTTTCGGAATAAAATCCTTTTGCTCTGATTCAACGAGTGGAACGCACGATACTTGAAAACCGGCAGTCGTCTGTCGCATCCGTCTTTGAGGAAAGTACACACAATCATTCACCAACACCACTTTCCTGGGAATTATTGGCACATCCTCCGTACAGTCCTGACCCCGCTCCAAGCCATTGGAGCTGTTGAAGGAGTTCCTGGGAGGAGTTCCCTCATTCCTCATTTAAAACATGCGAATGGCTCGTGCTCTATGACGTAATGGCAGGTGTAAAACCTTGTGCCCTCCTCATGTGGAAACTTGGTCAGTAATAGTACCATGTGTTTACTTTGTATTTACTCAGCGGATTGGCTTAAGACTCGTACACCTCCTTTGTTCTGTGACTAAACCAGAGTATAAACTTTCCACACTCCATTGTGTGTGCATGTGCGTACGTGTTTGTTTCTCTCCCAATTGGCAAGCATGTGTAGAACAAGCGACAACTAAACAGTGAGGGGAAACGGATTAGTTTCCAAATTTCCTGGGAAGGGGACGACAGTATCAGTAGTCTCCACTGTTCTCTGCTAAAGAAGTTCATGTAGCACGTTAGGTCTGTGACCTCGACCAAATATCACCAAAGTCACTTATCCAAAATTAATGATGTTCTCTCTGGCTGTTGTACCTATAAACCTGACTATAAATAATAAATGCATTTAGAAAAAAACTTAATAATATAATTAATTTTGTCCCATGCATGTCTACATGCCTGCCAATCATGTTGCATGTTGCAATAATAATTATGTATAACCACATAATCGTGTCTTATTACATTATTGTATTCAAGTAAACAGTCACTTGTTAATACTTATGATATTTAAAAATAATGCTATCGATTAAATCAAAGAAATGGGAACAAATGTTCTACTGTGACAGGCTGCAAAATGCCTAAAGATAAGTGGTTTGTTTATTTAACAACGTCAGCAGCAGCCTCATTTCCCCTCTCGTTTGCTGCAACCACGCAGTGTTTAGCATCACCAGCACTTGTTTCTCACTGGTTCATGCCTTAAGTTAGATGTTTTTATGCTTGAATGATTCGTATGCACTGTGTGGCCTAAAAGAATCTTCTGAAACTGCTCACGTACGGGGATTGTGCTGAAAATGAGAGACAAGTCTTGCCGAGAATCGGAGCCATTCAGGATGCCTGGAGAGCTATTTCCCAAGACTACTAAGCAATAGTTAAAATACCAGAAAGTCTGGCTTTTTGCAAATTAAATATGAGGGGATAAGTGGGGCTCAACACTTCTGCACTGTACTGTAATACTGTATTAGAATTACTGCACATTTCATTTTTAATTCGTTTCTAAATGAAGTACAGTACTGCATGTCCACTTGTACACTACGGTCAGCACTGCAGGGTTTTAAAGTGCTCCACTGTCTCTGCAGGTACATGTCACAGTTTAAACACAGCAGACGAGTGAACGTGGCAGATGTGTTGTGTCGTGTGAAAGGCCATCGACTCTACTCCCAGGCCGAAGCCTGCATCAAGCACAGACTTCCAGACATGGAGACGATTGATGGGGTATGTAGGGCTTCTTTTTTTTTAATTTTTTTTTTTTTAGTTTAAATAAAATGGCACATCCAAAAATATGTCATTCCTCTTACACCACAGCAGTTATTAAAGGGCATGTCAAAATGATGCTGAATGTTATAGAATGTTCTTCCAATCAGTTATAAACCGTTGTTATTTCACAAGCATCTATGGCTGTCTCTGTTATACTGTAGTTAGTAACACTAAAACTATAACCAGCCACGATAACTCATGAGAGAGACCCATGACTGATGACCTAAGGTTTCATATGTTTCAAATCTCAGATTTGGACTCCGCTAGAAAATGCAGATGATCTTGACTGTATAAAGTCAGTCAGTCAGTCAGTCGGGCGTATATATAAACATATTTATATTTATTCATCATTTCGATATAGTTGACCGCTCGATGCCCAATTGTATCTGAGCACTTGGGGATTGATTGATCTCAAGGGTCCAACAGTGGCAACCCGGCGGCGTCTGGGCTCGACCTGGGTCCGTCCTGGTCAGCAGTCCAACTGTATAAAGAAATAACATTAACGTATCTGAATCAGAACGAGCAGGTTACTATAAACCTGAGATTTGAACTAATGTCAGATCTGCTGTTAAAGAAGATTAATCATTTCTGACTAATGAGTTTCAGTAATTCCACATTGCTGTGGTGTAAACTTTTACACAGGGCGTTGAAGTCAACGACTTGTGATGAAATTTCTTGTGAATTGATGTACAAAAAGCAATTAACGTTTACAGAAGCTACAGGCACAGTACGGAGATGAAACCTGTAGCCGCAATAAAACATTTGAAGGCCGTACAGCCATGAATGCCGACCCTGGCTTAGGTAGCTCTGGGTCCACTGCAGTCATCCCCGTGAACATTCAGTGAGTGGAACGCCTGATCCTTGTCTGTTCCCATGTCGGGCAACTGTACCCGCAATCATGAGCGTTATCCCTCCACGTCCCTCGTATTGTCCTGTAGTTCCTGGGAGGCCAGTGTTTCTGACATAAAGCAGACAGTCTGACCATATCTCTGACATACTGAAAAACTTTTTTACCATGGTGGTACTGTATCTAAGCACTAGTGACATGCTGGTCTAAGAGCATTAGTGTAGCAGGGAGTTATATAGAGAAATAAAGGGAGTTTTTTTTTTTTACTCTCAGAACTGTGTTGTTATCTCGCTTGATCAACAGTCTCGGTTTGATTCGAACGCCCCTTGTGTATTATGTACATATGTAGATGTTGATAAACAAAAAAAAAACTAGAAGTCTGAAATTGATGTGCTGTAGGGACCGAACCCCTGGTCCGCCATGGCCTTGATGCTGATCCTCGCAGATGAGGTGAAGGACGTCCTGAACCTAGTGGCTCGTTTCCAAACCTCCGGCTGTTTACTGACTCCAGACTGGGTCTCGGAGTTCCTGTGGGCCGTGGCTACACTACTCCTCGCCATGAGGAACACAAACATAACTCTCACTAACAGGTAAAGTAATGAGTCATGTGATGGTGTGATAGTTAACTGCTTCCTTTTTGGTTGCAGCCAGGTCCTTAGTCATGGACAAAATCGTCCTTTCTGTGTCTCGTCCCTCACTCAGGTGGCACTACAATATTTTTTACGTGTTGCATCTGATGGAGAACGCACCACCACCTCAGAGTCATGGTGAAGGCAGGTACAGGGTCATTTTAACATTTTAAGCCGAGTCCAAGATTAGTGTTTAAACATAGCATGTGCTGTATTCATGGACCTCACCGTCCCTGCGTGCAGAGAAAAGCAGATATACGTCACTCATGAACAGCAGCAGATCCTCAATCACGACATCCAGGGAGAACACATCGTCAAAATCATGGCTTTTGCTGGTAAGAACATTTTGAATTGAGTCGATATTTATTTATACACCTAATCACCAGTTACTGTGCGCACATCATGTGGATAGCAGTAATTTTGACTTCTTATAATCGTAGTGTTTTTGAGTCATTATCTCATGCCTATGTAAACACACCGAAAAAAGCTAGTGCTGCTTTGCTGATGTGTTTTTCATGTCTCAGGAACTGGAAAGACGACAACTCTGGTGAAGTACGCTCAAGAAAGACCACATCTGCGCTTCCTTTACATCTCCTTCAACAAATCCGTGGCCATGCAGGCCAAGCAGAGTTTTCCTCCTAATGTCGAGTGCAGGACCATCCACTCGATGGCCTACAAAGCTATCGGACACAGGTCAGATTTCTAAAACGAGTTCAAAACAATCCGGGAAGCCTGAAAAGACAGGCTTGTTTAAAATGATTAGGTGCAAGTAACCAGGTTCTAAAAAAAAAAATAAAAAAAAGTAGATGTGTTATTAAAACTATTTTTATTATTCAGGTACAAAAGTCTGAGTAAGCTGTGCAGTAATCTGAAGCCGTTCACCGTGGCCTGGGTGCTTCCAGAGGGCCGTGGTGGCTTCGTTAACGCCAAGGTGGTGACGGATACCATCAACAACTTCTGCTCCTCCACGGATGAGCGCATAGGCTCAGTGCACGTCCCGAACCGCTACAGGAACACCAATGGGAATGTCGAGGAACTCAGTGAATACAAAAAAAGGGTAAAAATACATTGTCCTGCTAGTATTTTTAAGGCATAACATGGGAATGGATTGTTGAGCTGCAGGGTCTTTTGTTCAATCCTAAGCTTGGGGGGGGGGGTCAAAGACCATGAGGCGCTTTTTGCCCTAAATGCGTGAATGTGTGTGTGGTGCTCATTCAAGGTGTATTCCCACTTCACGCTTAGCGTTCTGTGACCCTGACCAGGATTATACAGTTACTCAAAGACTACTACACAGGTGTTTAAGTCAAACCAAGTTTCTCGTGAATGAAGCCGTAAAACTATTGGACAAAACTTCAAGAACAGTACAGCGATGAGATTCTTAAAAAACATTATAACATTTGACTTGTGCAACTGTTTTAAATCTGCGAATGATGATCCTGGCTTGTAGCCCACCGCCGCCGTTCTTGGGAATATTCAACGCCTGATCCTTGAAGATCTGCGGCTAACTCGTCATCAGCTTGCAGGAGAGACGCCTTCGTCTGTGGGAAGTGTACACACAATCATTCATCAACACCACTTGCACATTACAGGAACTTACAGTCCTGACTGACCTCGCACCAAGCCATTTCCACATCTTTGGGCCATTACAGGAGTTCCTGGGAAGCCAGCATTTCAGACGGGAAGCAGGCAGTCCGTAATTCCTATTTTGATGGTATCCAAGCACTAGTGAAACACTGGGATGAGTGCATTAGTGTAGCAGGGAATTATACAGAGGAATAAAAGGAGCTTTTATGCTCATAACTGTCAAACTGAGGTTCGACTTTTATACGCCTCGTGAATAGACGAATAGTGAGCACGAAGCATATGTGTTAAGGGTGCCCTGTTTTACATACATGGAAGCACAAATGTCATAATCTACTTCGAGCGCAGCTCCATTTTTGTTATTATGTCGTTGGAAGCACAAAACTACACATTTACACAATACCTACCTGAAAACATGTGCTTGTTTGCTCCTGTGCAAAAGCCACCTTCTCACTAACCTGCATGTCATCTAAACCAGATGTTTGCAGATGACGCAGAGAGCATCTGGAAGAAAATGACGGAGTTGCAACCCACTAAACAAACGGCGCACCACATAACCCATGACGGTAGATGAATTAGAATAAATTCCTTACTTTATGTTAAGCAAAAAAGTAGCAATGATTAAGCTGCTGACGTGAAAGACTTTTGCTCATTGATTGTGTATCATTTTATCTAATATTATACATTTTTATTTAAACATTTTGTTGGGGAAAAAAACCTTGATTTGAAGATAGCAGCTAACTTGTTTTTTGGATTACTTTTTGTTTAGTAATAAATACAATAACTTGTGTATCATGTATTCTTGTTAATAAAGGTTACCTCAAACTGTGGCAGCTGCAGAAGCCTGTACTCGAAGACTATCATGTGATTCTTATAGATGAAGCTCAGGACTGCACTCCAGGTATTTTCTCAATTCCCCCCCACTCTTGAGATTTCACACAGTTTAGAGAGTGTTTTTACCCAAGCCTTAACATCATCATCATGTACTCCTCCTCTTCTTTAGTCATCATGGACATCATGCTTTCTCAGTCCTGTGGAAAGATCCTGGTTGGAGATCCCCACCAGCAGATATACACTTTCAGAGGAGCCGTTAATGCTTTGCACGGCGTCCCACACACACATCTTTACTACTTAACACAGGTACGTATACACATTCAAGCGTAAACTTGTAAGCTAACCCATCACTCATCACCTTGCTATAACCGTTCCTATATGAGTAATATTAAGCCTCTACATTATTTTGGAATGTGACCTTTGTTTTGTAATATTGATTATTGGTATTCATCATCATCATTTTCTTTAGAGTTTCAGATTTGGTTCTGAGATTGCCTATGTTGGTGCAACGATCCTGAACGTCTGCAAAAAGGTGAAAAAGATTTTGGTCGGTGGACATCAGGATGGTAGGTGTGACAGACAGTTGTATAAAATACAGCCTGGCTCATAAATTTTGGAACAGAGATAGATTTTTGGTATCTAAACCACCATTTGGAAAAAAAAATCAATGTGAGCATAGTCAACTATAGTTTCAACTGGAACCCATGGAAATGAACAAATGCTGGGTTTCCTCCTCAAGGTGCTTTGCCAGGCATTTACTGCAGCTACCTTCAGCTTCTGATTGTTTGTGGGACTTTCCACCTTCAATGAAAAGTGAAACGCATGCTCTTAACAGATTGAGAGCAGTCATCCACATCAGTTTTACGGTCATCCGCTTTTGTTGACTTCCGGGCTTTTTGCTGTTGCTGAGTTTGCCGTTCAATCCTCTCTTTATATTAAGAACATTCCAAACTGTAGTATTGGTCACTACCAGTGTTGAGAGTTCAAGTGAACTTCTACCAAATATGAATGAACCATCTCCAGGCGTTTTATCTGCTTTTTTATTAATGAAGTAATGTGAAGTAATGAGGGAACAGATCGCACCTGGCCATGCAACTGCTTGTCAGCCAGTTGTTCCATTATTTATGAGTGCCTCAAAATGCGGGTATATGTGTATGAAAATCGCTGCAAAGGCTGATTTGGTTAATCCTACACTTATGTCAAACCCCTTGCATTAAAGCTGAATTTGTCTTGACATCGCTCACATCTGGAGTCTTTAATTTCATCCTCAGTGTTGATGTTGATGTACTCGGGCCAAATGGCAAAAACTTATCTTTGTTCCAAAATGTATGGACATGACTATGTGCATTAATATCCAGGTGCCTGAATACCACTATTGTTTCCCTAGGCACTGTGAGGGGAGAGGACAAGGAGCGTCTGGACAGCATAAAACATGCTCAGTCACAGGTCGGAGGAAACGTGGCCATTTTGTGTCGCTGTAACGTGACCGTGTTCGCTGAAGCAGTGCGACTCACCGACATCAACCCTAACTGCAAGATCCACATCGTGGGGGTGAGTTCACACGATCCTGTATCGCCTATAAACCGATTCCCTGGATTCTGTTTTGGATTCTGCTGTTGGATTTGATTTTTTCTTGGTTTTTTTTTTAGGGTGTTGAAAATTTTGGGTTGAAGCAAATCATGGATATCTGGATTCTGATGCTGCCAGATGAACGGCGGAGGAACGGTTAGTCCATAAGATGTTAGAGTTAAAAGAAAAGAGTTGAAAAAAAAGAAAAGAAAAAAGGCTAAAGGTCACGATTATATGTTGCTCAAAGCGGTACAAATAATTCTACAATCGTCACATCAACACAATCTTGCAATCCGCTCCAGTGTTAATTGCATCTCCTGTGCTCTCAAAAGATTATTCTTCATTTGTATATTTGCAAGTGTATTTGTGCAGCTTATTGCACAGACTCTAAATCAAATTTTCTTGCTCTGCTTACAATTACGTTACAGATTTCTTATGCTTTATTTGAAGCTTTTGGGATTTAATAATGCCTTTCTATCAGATGTGCTCCACAAAGACCCTGAGATTCACCACCTCAGTGAATCAAAGCTTTTTGTACATACAGTGTTACCAGAAATTAATTCTCAATCCAACAGAAGAGACGTTTTTAGTTTAGTATAGAGCCTAAGAGCTTTGAAATGTTGCACAGCTGGGACACATGGGTCAGAGGTAGAGCACCTCAGAGTAGAGCTGTGCGATTTAATGTATTATGCAGTTTAATCGATCTTATATTAATCGTTTCAGTTACTTTAATTAATTGTATCAATGAGGTCAGTTTTTGGAGTCAGAGTTGATTCACACTTTATGAACTGTTTATGAAGGTAAAACTTTCAAATGTTAAGTTCATGAGCCCCTTAAAAATATTCTACGCTTCCGGCAGTAAATGCGAATCACTTCCATCTTCGTGTTCAGCTGCTTCTTCTTATGTGTGATCACCAGCCGAAGCACTTTTATACTTTATATATATCATGGGTTCAATTCCTGCTTCCAGTCTGTGTGCATGGAGTTTGCATGTTCTCCGCGTGCTCGCTGGGTTTCCTCTGGTTGTGTCGGCGTATTATCCATGATCATCGTGTATCATGTTCTGTCATTATATTGGTCTTCACCTACAGAAAACCGGTTTATTAAGGACCCATTTATCCGGAGCTTCTGTATGGAGAAGCTTGGCGGTTACGGAGGCCTAAAGAGGTACGCCATGCACACGGAAGACCGCGAGCTGGAAAGCAAACTGGCCGTGGTGGAGAAATTCAACAACCGCATTCCCGAGCTGGTGAGCCGGATCCGCAACTGCGCTCAGAGCAAGCCGAACAACGCCGGTCAGTTATCAATAAAAGCAGCCATTCTCAACCCTGCATTGAAGATTTTAGTGTGCTCCCTACTCTACCACACTCTCGCTTTAATCTCGCTAATAATTAGCTGATTTAACTGATCAGGTCTACTGTGATCTGAGAAAACACTGAAATGTCCAGGACCAGGGTTTTTTTCCGCCACACATAAAATATAAAAAATGTTTTTACATTGGTTATGCTTCACTGTATCACATATACCTTTTATCTTTGTGTTGACTCTATAGACTATGTCCTGGGGACGATGCACAAAGCCAAGGGTCTAGAGTTTAATACAGTGGTGGTCATGGACGACTTCATGAAGGTGCCCTGCTCCAGACACAACCTGCAGAGGATGAACATCAACCCAGGTTCATGCTGCTTTATATTCTTTTATTATTGTCTGTGAGTGTTGGACAACACTGCACATCTAATTAATCTCATACCCAAAACTCAAGTTTATATCAATGCGCTGGCTTGTACAAGCTCATTCTTAGAGATTTGATTTGCATTGTGGATATACACAATGATGATAAATATCGCAATTTATCAAAGAAAGCATGTAATAATTCATCACTGATGTACTACAGAAATTACTTTATTGTACTTTTTTTTTTTTTTTTTTAAACATGAGAAACGAGGGGAAAGGGGTTGGTATGATGATGACTGTTTATAGCTGTTATAACATAAATTATAAGAAGAACTAACTTGTTTCGTGGCTGCTCTATAACAATCAATACAACTATACATGTTTCATTAGCTGTTAATACCTTAAAATGTAATGATTGGCAAATTGCTCTGGTTTAAGAGGAATCAAATAATTTCAGGACATGGTGTTATTTAAACACAAAATCCCATCACGAGTGATTCTTTATTCTTTACTTCTTTACACCCTGAAAGAAGTTTCCCAAAGTATCTAAGTGGAATTTTTGAAACATTGCAGAATTTTGTATAGTGTGTTTTCAGAGTAGAGACTTAAAAAAAAAAAAAAGAAAAAATACATTTATGTTATATGAATTAATATTTATATATCGTGGTGGGGTTTAGTGCTGGTCCTCACACCATAACTGCTTGAATTCTAGAACTTATTTTGTAATTTCAATAACTGAAATGATGCTACTTGTTTAATATTTGATTTATAAAATATTCAGTAAAAACTATGACAAGTGCAGATTAAGGCCACTATAAAATTGTTCTTTATATATTAGATTATAAAACACTATTTTGTCTATACAGGTATCAGAAATGCAGATGCAGACGAGTGGAACCTGTTGTATGTGGCCGTGACCAGAGCCAAGAAAGCGCTGTACATCACCAAGAGCGTCAGTAACATCCTTACACTTGCAGGGGTGAGTAGTTTGTCCTCGATTTCACCTGGAAGGCCAGTGAAGAGCTGTAACATCTATAAGATCATATACAGTAGATGTAGGCTTAGTGGGTCACTATTACATATATATATTTGTTCTATTTCGCTCCATAAATCTTGGAGTTTCCCAAGTTATTTAAGTGAAATTTTTGTATAATGTCCTTTCAAAAGTAGAGACGGTTCTTTTTTCATTTATTTCACAAGAATAAATATTCCTATATTCTGGTGGAATATACCACACTGTCCATTTAAGGGCTGGTCCTCACCCCATCACTGCTTGAAAGTTAGAACTTGTCTTCTAGCTTTAATAAATGAAATGGTGCTACTGAGTGAATTTGTTCAACAAGAATTAAATAATAAAACATGACCGGGTTCTTACAGGAAGGAAACCAATTCAGGGTGATGTAACGTCCGGACACAAAGCAGAGTTACTTTTGTTTTTTTTGGATTTTTCCCCGATTTTCTCCCTAATTTAGCCGTGTCCAATTCCTCCCCGTCACTAGGGGGCTCCCACATTAAGGCTACTACTACCACTCAGCCGGGAGGGCCGAAGACTATCACGTGTTTCCTCCGAACTACGTGACGCCAGCCGACCGCATCTTTTCGAACTGCTCGCTCGCGCACCGTTGGGGACAGCGCTATCCGCTCCCTCCGTTGCGCGAGCTCACAGATGCCCCTGACTGGCTGTAGAGCCGTGATTAATGTGGGAGCACTAAGTACCTCTCATCCCCCCCTCTGAGAGAGCTCGGCCAATCAGCTCTCTCTAGACCTCCGGCTGCGAGAGGTTACAGCACCACCCGGGATTCGAACTAGCGATCTCCAGATGATAGGGCGAGCGCTTTAACCACTGCGCCACTCGGAGGCCCCTTAATAATCTGATAGAGATTAGTTTCCAGTATCTGCATGTTCCTTGTTCCTCATATTCATTTATTAAAAACATATCTCTTATTTCACATGAGCTTACCACCAATGACACTATTTTTATTTTTTAATAAACGTCACTTTTATTCATATATTTCTTTGTAAATTAAGGCGTAAAACTTTTTCAGAAGACTTCAAGCACTGTACGGTGTTGAGACTCTTAGCCACAATAAAACATTTGAATGGTGCAAACTTTTTAAAGAAGACCGAACGTCCATAAATGACGATCCAGTCCGAGGTGTCTCAGAGCACACAGCACTCGTTTCTGTGACCATTCAGTGAGTGGAACGTCTGAATCTTAAAAATCAGTGAATAACGTCTCACCAACTTGCAGACGAGACGCATCTGTCTCTGGGAACTGTACAGGGGTTATATACAGCACAGACCAAAAGTTTGGACACACCTTCTCATTCAAAGAGTTTGAATTTGTATTATGGCAAGAAAAAAAAGCAGCTAAGTGAAGAAAAAAACGAGCGGCCATCATTACTTTAAGAAATGAAGGTCAGTCAGTTGGAAAAATTGGGAAAACTTTGAAAGTGTCCCCCGAGTGTAATCACAAAAACCATCATGGTAGAATATCTGCTAGGAAACCACTGCTAAGGACAGGCAACAAGCAGAAGAGACGCGTTTGGGCTAAAGAACAATAAAGATACACAATAAAGAAAACTCTTTGAATGAGAAGGTGTGTCCAAACTTTTGGTCTGTACTGTAGGCTCATAACTGTCTCCTGTTAATCTGCACAATCAAACTCCTGGTTTGACTTGAACGGTCCTCATGGTTGCATTTAATGTTAATACTTTTACATGGATTTTACTATACACAGCTCCCAGGTGTTTGTTGCAGCATTATTCTGTGAGTTTGCACGTTTACATTTGTATTAAAGTACACTCTGATGGATTCTTTGCATGTCTAGGAATATTTCCTGCGGTCCGAGCTGAGCTGCACACTTTTAAATAAGGAGCAGCATCGGCGATGCAGCACCAGAGAGTGTCCTAACCTCATCACTACGGAGACACCACTCAGCATGCACAAACTCCCAATCAATTACGTACGTCCTGCACATGTCAAATATCTTCATTCTTGCGCATACAGCTGCCATCCAGTAATCTGTTTGTGTGTGTGTTCCAGATGGATGCTACAGAGGAAGGTGGAATTCTTTGCGCTTCATGTGTGGAACAGCGCGTTGGCCCTGTAGCTTTCCTGCTCTCTCCACCTGAGACAATCAAGTCTATGTATTACACCGAAGAACGACCCGATCTGCCTATTAATGTCGGCATGCTGCTGGCTCTGCTCTAACAGCACACACTTTGTTGTATGTACGTGGGGTACGTGTGTTTGGTTCAGAATTCGTGAACAAGCTGCTGGAAATTCCAGATATTCAACTGTTTTATTTTGGCAGTTTTTAATCTTCATGGTTTTATCTTCCAAAACCATGGTTTCATTGAACAGTGATGCGACATGTAGAGTAGTGCAGAATCTACACACTTATTTTATTTTGAAATTACAGTTAAGTGCAGAAGTTAGGCCGCCCTAAAAACGAAAACTTTCGTAATTACACAATTTAAAAAGTGAAACTCATAAATAAATTACATTTAAAGTGAAACATTACAAGCTTTTTATATTTTAATTCCCATGATTATGAAAATCAAAAATCCAGAGTTTTCGACCCTCTTAAAATTTTCCACATTTTGTTATGTTTCACACTCATCTTATAATGGATTCAAATCCTTTTTTCCTCGCCATTCTGCACAACATTTTCCACAATTACGAAGTTTATAGTTTTTTGTTTTTTGGATTTATTAAAAAAAATAAAGACTGAAGTATAACATTTTTCACAAATATTCAGACCTTTTGTTATTGCACGTAATAAGTGAGCTCTGGCACATCATACCATTGATCACAATAACTTTGAAAATGTACGGCTTCAATCATAAAGTCTTTGTAAGTCTTAATATGTCTGTCTTCAGTCAATAACTCTTAGTTTGTCGTTTTCATTGAACAGGTCTTTCTACGTGTTCTAAAGTCTTTGTCTTTAATCAACAAGTCTTCCAAAATCTTCTGACTCAATCAGTAACTGTTTGATTTGTCCAGTTTGTCTCTTTGGTTTCAATCCAGAAGTCTTCTTAAGGTTTTTTAAGTCTTTGGTTTCAGGAAATCGGGCACCTTATTAAAACCTTCCCTACAGTTAAACACGGTGGCAGCATCATACTGTGGGGATGTTTTTCCGTGACCGACTCGGAGATTAGTCAGTATAGTGAGGCAGATTGTTGGAGGTAAGATGAAGCACCATCCTGAGTGAAAACCTACTCCAGAGTGCTCTGGAGGGTTATAGTTCAGCAAGCCAGGAGTGGCTTCAGATCAAGTCCCGGAGTGGCAGAGTTGGGACCTGAACCCGATAGAGGATCTCTGGAGAGACCTGAAAATGTCTGCGCACCGATCCTGTCAATTCAACCTGGTTGAACTTGAATGATTCTGCCAAGAAGCATGTCAAAAAGTTCCAAAAGAATGGTGCCATGCTTGTAGCATCATTCCCAAGCAGACTTGAGGCCGTCACTGCTGCCAAAGGTACTTTAACCAACGACTAAGTGATGAGTCTGGGTACTTGTGTAAATGGGATATTTTAGTCTTTATTTGTGCAAGCTATAAAAGCTTAAAATTCATCTGTGCGTGTCTCTGTGTACGTGTGTGGTGTGTGTGTGTGTGTGTGTGTGTGTGTGTGTGTGTGTGGGGACACACACTGAATGCTGCTGTTGGAAGTTGATCATTTAAAATGATGTCTCTCGTTGATCTTACTGCCTGGAGCAGAACCCTTTCAGTGTATTGCTTTCCCTCCTCACAATGTTCAGCATTCCACACAGCTTTTCATATCAGACTGGAGCACGCGTCATATTTCTCCCTGCTGCTTGTTCCTTGATTATTTAGCAGAATTCAGTTTAATTGCCGCTCCTCCTTTTACACTGATTCATCGTTTTTGGTGTATTAGGAGCTCTGATGTGGAACTTCCAGAGGAACAGGTTAAAATAAAGTTTACAACAAGGTGACCTTTGTTTTCAGTTAACATACTCATGTTGTTAAAAATCAGTACTTTTGAGGTTTTTGTTCAGTGGCGTGCTAATTAACTCCGTGGTTATATCGTTTTTTAAATATAATATTTTCCTCTCTCCACAGAGAAACTGGAGCTCTTTCAAATTGAGCATTGGGTTCTTGGTCACTTCCCTGACTTAAGGCCCTTCTCCCCGGATCGCTCAGTTTGGCCAGGTGGCCCGCCCTAGTAAGAGTCCTGGTGGTTCCAAACGTCTTCTATTTATGGATGATGGAGGCCATTGTGCTCAATGAGACCTTCAATGCTACAGAAATGTTTCTGTACCTTCCCCAGACCTGTGCCTCGATACATTCCTGTCTCTGAGTCTGAGGACTTCATGGCTTGGTTTGTGCTCTGACTTCCACTGTTAACTGTTGGACCTTTTATATAGACAAATCATCTTCCCAAATTATGTCCAATCAACTGAAGTTGTGGAAACATCTCAAGGATGACCAGTGGAAACAGGAAGCACCTGAGCTCAATTTTGAGTGTCATGGCAAAAGCTGTGACTATTTAAGTATGTGTGATTCTTAAAAAAAAGAAATGTAAATAAATACATTGACTTCTTTCATGTTGTCATTATGGGGTATTGTTTGTAGAATTTTAAGGAAAATAATGAATTTAATCCATTTTGTAATCCATTTAATCCAAGGCTGCATCATAAAATGTGGAAAAAGTGAGGCCCTGTGAATACTGTCTGGATGCACCTTAGGTATAGTGCATGGAGGAGGTTGGTCATAAGTGCTTTTAGGTTTTTTTTTTGTTTGTTTCTAGTGGTTTTCAAATTCATACAATAATTCTGCCAAACCATATTTAGCTCAATGGTTATGGTCGAATGGGCAGACATGCATCCAAAATAACTTTAAAGACAAAATGAATGGCCATAAGATTGACAAACAAAGAATGAATGTGTGTTGATGATGTCCTGTGATTGACTGGAATCTCATTTGGGGTGTCGTCCTGCTCCATATCAATGTTACCAGAACGGGCTCCTGACTAGCACAACACCGAGCACTTTCTGAAAACTGATTGAATCAATAAACAAATGAATGACAGAAAATCTAGGTCTGAATGGAAGAGGATCCTTAACATGGAGATCATCCATAAAGACGTGTACTATGATTTCTGTAACTCTCCAACTTTCCATTAATCAGTCAATCAATAAAAACTTGGTGATGCCGTTCTCTCCGGGTTAGTCTTCATCGTGTTTTAAACGTAACCTAAAATATGATTGCATGTATTATTTATTTTATACATACCTTTTAAGTCTAGAGAGGATTGTTTCTATACCAATCAGCCATAATATTGCTAGGTCCTGACCACCAGGAGCATCCAACAAGAGCTGCAGTTTTAGAGTTGCATATGTTACATAGTTAGTAACCATCCAATGACACTTCTGTATGTTGCTCTGGATAAGAGCGTCTGCCAAATGCCCAAATGTAAATCATATACTGTGTATATACCGGGGTAAACTGATACGCCTGGTTTTAGACCACATGTAGTATGGTGTAGGGCCTCCTTTTGCGGCCAATACAGCATCGGTTCCTATTGGGAATGACAGATACAAGTCCTGCACAGTGGCCAGAGGGATTTTGAGCCATTCTTCTTACAGAATAGTGCAATAGCCAGGTCACTATGTGATGCCGGTGGAGGAAAATGTTTCCTGACTCACTCCTACAAAACACCCCAAAGTGGCTCAATAATATTTAGATCTGGTGACTGTGCAGGCCATGGGAGATGTTCAACTTCACTTTCATTTTCAACAAACCACTCTGTCACCAGTCTTGCTGTGTGTATTGGTGCGATACACAGCACCGCCTCCAGGATACAATGTTTGAACCATTGGGTGCACATGGTCCTCCAGAATGGGTCGGTAGTCCTCGGCAGTGACGTGCCCATCTAGCACAAGTATTGGACCTAGGTAATATCATGATATTGCAGCCAAAACCATCACTGATCCACCCCCATGCTTCACTCTGGGCATGCAACAGTCTGGGTGGTACTGTACGCTTCTTTGGGGCTTCTCCACACCGTAAGTCTCCCGGGTGGAGAAAAGACAGTGAAGGTGGACTGGGGCTGGGACCACTGAAATGTTTGGCATTGGCACGAGTGATAGCCCGGTCATGTACATCGACCCTGTGGAGATTCCGACGAACAGTTTTGGTGGAAACAGGAGAGTTGAGGTTCATCTTTAATTCTGCAGTGAGTTGGGCAGCTGTGGTTTTATGTTTTTTGGATACAATCCGGGTTAGCACCCGGACATCCTTTTCAGACAGCATCCTCTTGTGTCCACAGTTATTCCTGTTGCATATTGTTCGTCCTTCTTGGTGGTATTCGTCTTGAAGGAGAAGAAGGACGAACCACATCCAAAAGGAGTATGCTGACATTACCCTGTATACCATGGCTCTTGATACATCATAAAGACTTGCTTCACGCACCAACAATTTATCCTTTTTTGAACTCTGATATGTCCCCCATAATGTTGTGTATTGCAATATTTTAAGCAAAACTGTGCTATTACTCTGCATTAAACCTACACACTCTGCTCTTACTGGTGGAATGTGCAATCAGTGAAGATTGGCCACCAAGCTGCTCAAAGCCATGAAACCTCCAACGCTGTGTGTGTGTGTGTGTGTGTGTGTGTGTGTGTGTGTGTGTGTGTGTGTGTGTGTGTGTGTGTGTGTGTATACATATATAGTACAGACCAAACGTTTGGACACACCTTCTCATTCAAAGAGTTTTCTTCATTTTCATGACTATGAAAATTGTAGATTCACACTGAAGGCATCAAAACTACGAATTAACACATGTGGAATTTTATACATAACACAAAAGTGTGAAACAACTGAAAATATGTCATATTCTAGGTTCTTCAAAGTAGCCACCTTTTGCTTTGATTACTGCTTTGCACACTCTTGGCATTCTCTTGATGAGCTTCAAGAGGTAATCACCAGACCATAATTCATAGTTTTGTGATAGTTAGTGTGAATCTACAATTTTCATAGTCATGAAAATAAAGAAAACTCTTTGAATGAGAAGGTGTGTCCAAACGTTTGGTCAGTACTGTATATATTTATTTATTTGTTTGAGTCAGCCAAAAAAATTTACAGGTTCAGGAAAAGAAAAATAGTATGATGTGTGTGTGTGTGTATATATATATATATATATATATACACACACACACACACACACACACACACACACACATTCTGTTTCTTTCTGTTGTCTAAGAACATTTGTAAATCATAGTGTATTGGCTACATTTGTTGGTCATAAATGTTCAGTTACATTGTGTCTCTCGCGCGAACAAGACAGGGCACATCTGGATGGGAAAATGACTAACAGCTGGGATGAGTTTCGCCGCGCGCGCGTTTGAGAGATCCTCTGCACCGCTGCCTGGCTGGAGAGGGACAGGAGTCGGCTGACACGTCTCTCAGGGGTGAGTAGGAGAACTGCGGGGGTACAAAATGAAAAAAATAAAAATAAAAAGATTATTAAAGCGCGTAATGGTCCACTGCTGCTCTCTTCATAACTCCTGCCTGTTAACGCTGTTGACGGAGACGTTCCGCTCTGTACACGCGGAGGAGAGCTCAGTACGCAGTAACGCTGATGAAGGTGCCTTCGCTCGTTCCTGCCTGCGAGTAAAGTGAATAAAGTCAGGCTGTTTGTTGAAACTACCTACTGTACTAGCATACTACTTAGTAGACAGTGTGTAGGTCAGGGTCCAGCTCAGGCTCCTGACATGAAGAGATCCTACTGGTCTGCATAGTGCTCTAGTGTGAGGAGAAGAGAGAGAGAGAGAAGTGAGAAACAAACTCGAATAGAGTGTAGTCTAAAGTCACGCATGCGAAGATATTAACCTGGAGGAAATCCAACTACATCAAACTTATAGCTTTACAAAAACTTTGCTTATTGTTCTTAAAAGAACTGCGATGAGGGTGATGACTCAGAGGTTACAGGGTTGGGGCGGGCGGGGGGGGTTGGGGGTTTGAATCTCATCTCCAGTGTGTCTGTGTGTGTGTGTGTTCTCCCTGTGCTCTGTGTTTCTCCTCCAGATACTCTGGTTTTCTCAAATACAGTACCTCACAAAAAAGTGTCTCACATTTCAGCAACCACTTTATTAAATGATCACAAGGGACAATGAAAATTCAGAGTAGTCAGCGTGCAGCTCGTACAGCAGTAGAGATTTACTGTCTTCTAACAATAACTCAATATACAGACTTTTTTGCCTAAATAACTGGCAACGGAAATGAGTGCACCCTAAGTGAGCGTGTCAAATCTGTGTCTATATCACGGAGCTGGTGTATTTTAGACACATGGTGCTTCGACATTCCGCTCGAGGACGCCCCACAGGTGCTCAATAGGGTTCAGGTCTGGAGACGTTCTCGGCCACTGACACACACATGAACATGAGAAACAGGACGTGTGGCTTTGCATGGTTAAAGATGTACAGCTGTGATCACTTAGCGTGTGCTCACTTCTGTCGCCAGCTCTTTTGACAGTAATGGCTTTATTTTGAGTTATTTTCAGAGGACAGTAAATTTATACCTTTATACAAGCTGCACATTGATTTCTCTAAAATATATCCAAGTTTTATTTTTACAAGATTGTCCTTTGAGAAGAACTACTAAAATATTTGCTGAAATTGGAGGGGTGTACTCACTTTTGTGAGTAGGTGTCCACAGAGTCGACAGGTTGGCAGGGTGGACTGTCCCCGTCTTGGCTCCAGGCCCTCTGCGACCGACCCTACAAAGGGTAAACCATATATAAATATAAGTAAATGATTACTTTTATTCTTTTTAAATTATTTTAGAGCAGAAGTATTGGCCAAACTTGTTAATTATTGATCATTGATTAACGCTTTAGCATACCAAGACATCTTGGACAACGCTACGTTTCCAACTTCGTGAAGGTCCGTTTTTATTCCAACATGACTCTGTCCAAGTGCAGAAAGCAAGGACCATAAAGACGTGGTCTGATGAGTTTAGTGTGGAAGAACTTGACTGGCCCTAACACAGAGCCCTGACCTCAACCCCATCTTTGAGATGAACTGGAACGGAGATTGCGAGCCAGACCTTCTTGTCCAATATCAGTGCCTGTCCTCATGAATGCTCTACAGAATGAATGGACACGAATTCCCACAGAAACGCCCCCAAAATCTTGTGGACAGCCTTCCAAGAAGAGTGGAAGCTGTTATAACGGCAAAAGGGGGACCAACTCCATATTGAAGATTATGTATTCGGATAGAATGCCAATGCAGGTTTGGCCAAATATTTTTGTCCATATAGTGTAATTTAATTGATAGATCAGTACTTTATACACAGATTTAGTTTTTTAGTTTTTAAAGTCTTCCCTTGTGACACCCAAGCCCAAAAACAGACCAGCTAGTTAAACATGCAGACCATCTTTGCAAGCTGGCATATTATTTTGCAGCATATTTATTACTTAAATAAAACTGACCGGCAATAAATGTTTGGTACATTTTCTAATTGCATTACCCTTGGTGTCATCTTAAACATCAATAGCAATGGGTTCAGAACCAACCTTAATACAGTTATAGAAGAAAAGCTATTTATAATCGCACTATCCAGTGTCGCCTAGATTAGAATGGGTTTCCTTTCGTGTCCTCTTGAAGTTTCTTCCTTCCTTCCTTCCTTCATATCCAAAAAATTCTCAGGGAATTTTTACTTTGCCGCCACCACATCTTACTCTTACTCAATAGGGATGAATACAGGATGTCCCAAAAAATGGACTACCGACTTGACGTGTGTCGTGTCGCAGGCGGTGCACTTATTGAACATTTGTGCATCTTCGTGAAATCGGTTCTAAAATCTATATGCGTTCGAATATGTTGTTGGAATTTTGATGAATTCATCTTTTATTTTTCAACATGAAGCCTATTTAATTTCATTTGCCTAGGACATAGGCAAGATGTACTCAGGTATATTTATATTTCAAATGATGTCAAATTTTTTGGGACACCCTGTATACGGATAAAAATCTTACAGTATAACCAGAATTACTATATTTCTGTTAACCTGCATTTAGACAATAAGGGCATGGTAAAAGCAGTCAGTATACACACATTTTCTACAAGCAAACCAGTTGGCATCGGTGTTCTGCTGGTTTGACCAGACCTGTCTGTGTTTGGGCTACTGGGAGCAGTCAGAATAAACAGAACTTTTCAGCAGGGTAAGAGGGGGAAAAAAAAGAGCAAACAAAAAACAAAACCATATTCTTTTCACTATGACCGATTTTCCTTTCCAGTGGAGATTTCCGAGTAGTGACATGGTGGTTAAGAGGGTGGGAGGTTTTGAACAGTCTATGTGCTTGAAATATTCATGTTCCTCCGGGTTTTCTGATTTCCTCCAAAGTCGCGGGTCGTTCCAGCATATGGGCCGAGCTCTCAGACGTCTGGATTTAAAAAGAGCAAAATGCGAACTGGACAGGCTTTGCATTAACCTTTAGTAAATTATGTAAAATAAAGTTTTCTACGAATTTTTTTTTGTTTTTATAAAAGTTGATACTCTTATAGAAGTCTAGACATGCAGTGAGTCAGGGCTCTTCCCAAATGTGTGTCGATTTCATTCGCTACTACATTTTACCAAATAGATTTCATTTATTTGCAAGAACATAGCTTCCATAATGTGGCTGATGTGAATATGTTAGATTCCCGTGCGGCTTTTAAACTTAGGTTAAAGTACACCTGCAAAGAAAAAACTAAATTTCTAGCAGAAAAATTGTAAAAATGGAGAATAAACAAACCTCACAGATTTACAAGACACTTGCAAAGAGGGAAAAAAAAGTGATTGATATCATCGACGATGCCTTTGACGATATGCCTAAGGGTTATTATAACTGTTGCCTTATCAATGAAATTCTTTCGACTGTGACCAAACTAATAAGAATTAGCTTAAAAGAAGGGTTGTCTTGGTACCACAAACCTGAGCTTGGCTTTTTTCACAGTTTGGAAATTTCCATTTTCTCCCCATTTCTTTCCTCCACCAAAGAAACATGACAGTATGTGGTTTGGCAATGATAAACTGACCCTCAGTGGTAATAAATCTGCGAATGGGTATGAGCCTTCGTGTGTACTGATGTAAACCTTAGTGTTTGTTACCACATTCTCCATGATGTTCCCGTGACCCAGACTAGGATAAACGGTTACTGATGAGAAATGAACCATCAGATCATTTAGTCTAATCAACTAATATAGTAATAATGATCGTGACATGTTTAATGTCAATGGCAGTGAAGTTAATCCAGGACTTGTGATTAAATTTCTGGTGAATGAAGCCGTAAAACCAACTGACATTTGCAGAAGACTTCAAGCAGAGTACGTTGAGGAGAGTCTTACAGTAGCTGCAGTAAAACATCTGAATGGTGCAATGGTGGAACACACCTGATCCTTCATCAGATCCTTTTCAAATCAACGGATAACTTGGGGAAGAAACTGTACACACTCATCCACCAGCACCACTTTCACAATACAGGAACTCGGCTGGGAGTTATTACCACATCCACATACAGTCCTGACATCGCTCCAAGCCATTTCCATATTTTCGGGTTATTAAAGGAGTTCCCGGGAGGCCAGTGTTTCAGACGTGAAGCAGGCGGTCCGATAATATAGAGAAATTAAGGGTTTTCTGTTATTCTGCACAATCCAAAGTCCAGGTATTATTGTGCAACTGTATGTTGAAATGATTGTCCTGCTTTCAGTCTAACGCTATACAACAGAAACACATTTTACTCAGAAACATTTGAATTTGTTTCCATCAACTGCTGAACATTTTTCTGTTGAAGGTAAGAAATGAGAAGAGAGTTTACTCTTAAACTTGTCAACGCACAGATGTTACTGTGAAAGAATGTGGGTGAATGTTGATGTTGAGTTTTTGGATTCATCTGACATTTGCAAAGTCTAAAAAAAAAAAAGAAAAGTGAAGTTTCAAACCCTGTCCTTTTGCGAAAGATAAATTGTGACAGTTATGTATATTACATCTGAAAAAAACTTTTCATTTAAGTCCGACCTTTTTTTTTCATCGTTAACTCATGTTATTCGTCGTTATGTCTTCGCCCGGCTTTTGTTTGGAGAATTTAGAAAAGAATCATCTGTTTCTCCAGCTCGGAGACATCATGGCGCTGATAAGCCGCCTGCACAGAGAGAAGGAGCGGGAGTGGGAGTGGGAGTGGAGCTGGAATGGCTATTTGTAAACCAAAGATACATGTGCAGTAAAAAATGCTGTCAGGAAGGAAGAAGCATGAGACCCATTTAAACCAGTTCCACATGTGTGCAGGGGCTCGGGGGACTATCCTTCAGGGTCTGCTTAAGATGGACCCTGGGTATGTCTCTGGTGGAGCTTTTCTCCATCTCCACTAACATCACGTGCAGTTTCGAACAATAAATTACTGTGTGCTCACTGAGTTCGAATGGGTTTAGGAAAAGCTTTTTGATGTTTTTGTTCTCTCTCGTGCAGATGTGTAAGAGAAAAGAATGGCCATGCTGAAGAAATGTAAGTACCGGCTTTTACTACCAGCATTCCCAAAACATGTATAGTATGTATAAGTATGATCTGGAGTTGTTCTAAACCTGTTGATTTACATACTACGTGTAAAATACTTTCACTAATACAGCATAATAGGAGAATCATTAACAGCGTGTTGGGTTGATGGAGCCCACTGCAAAGCAAACTTACAGCACTGTTACCACCCCGGGGTGGAGTATTTTTCCCTAACAGCATGACCTAATGTGTTTCATTCCTCCTATACCACAACTTATTACTTGTAATTCACTCATTGTTCCATTTAAAATGGCTTTGTGTTTTTCACTATTGCCTTGCATCCTCCAGGGTCGAAGGTTTGAATCTTTTCTCTGGTCTGTGTTTGTGGGGTTTGCATATTCTCCCTGTGCTTGATGGATTTCCTCCGGGTTTTCTGGTTTCCCCGGACAGTCCTAAGAAATGCAATGTCGATTAGACATGGGGGGGTGATAACGCATGTGGCATTAGGTAATAATGTAACAACAAGACACAGGGGTCAGCCATTCTGGAATAGTTCTTGCAAGAACAGTATTGTGTCAAATGTATTTACAAAAACCATCAAGCACCATGATGAAACTGGCTCTCATGAAGACCTTCACAGGAAAGCAAGACCAAAACGTTACCTCTGCTGCAGAGGAGAAGTTCATTTAGAGTCACCAGCCTCAGAAATCACCAATTAACCAATAAACAGCATGTCAGATTAGAGCCGTTATGAAGGATTTACAGATTGTGAGTAGCAGATGCATCTTAATATCACCTGTTCAAGCGGTACATAAATATGTCAATTTTCAATTTATGTTTCCATTTGACATGGTAAAATGTTGCAGTTCCTCTATAATCCTGCAGGTGGTGCACCTTAAACTATTCCCACATTTACACCATTTGGCAGAGGCGCATTAATAACACAGAGAGCGACTTGGACTTGCATTTTATTGCATTATACATCTGAGCAGTTGGGGGTTAGGGGCCTTGCCCTTCATGATACTAACAGAATTGCAATACAAATTGAATCGCCACCTACTGATGATATCATATTGGGTGATCCATGGTGAATTCTATCCCTAGAGGTAGATTATTGTTCTAATGTTCTCCATAAATGCTAAATAATGCTCTTCTGATGGAAACTTCACATTTTTCACGCCACCTTCTTCTTCACAAAAAAACAAAAAAGTTGGTAGGTAAATACGGGAAAAGTTGAAGCTTATCAAATTCCTTGGGTTTAAGGCTTTAATCTATGAAGCAATTCCAGCTCAAGCTTAAAGAATTTCAGATATTATTCATCATGTGGAGTATGAGACATAACTGAAAAGAAGAAATGGTTACAAGGAACGTTCTGTGCTCCGACGTCATATACTCCTCTCAGAGCTGACATTATGCTACGTGTGTGTGTGTGTGTGTGTGTGTGTGTGTGAGAGGCTTGGCAGCTGCACTGCGAGTGAGGTAACCATCAAGTCTCGTGTGTATGCAGGTCCAAACCCTTCTTGTGCAATTATAATCTAGAAATTACAGCAAAGTGTTTGTTTTATGGAATAATGTTTGGAACTGCACTTTCAGCACTTGGAGAGAAAGTGACCTGACCGTGCAGGAGACTGAGACCGTGTGTGTTTTAGTAAGTTGTGTGCAGCGTCTCCTCAGCAGGTGACGTTCTGCACTTGAGCTTAAAAAACCAATAGTGTCAGCTTGCTTAATCGTGTCCTGGGATTGGATGCTAAATTCAAAGTAAGTTACTGTAAATAAAAAAAATTTTAAAAAGCATTTTCAATGGAATATAAAGAGCAGATATTTGCTCTCATAATCAGAGAAGGGTTTTCTGAAATACCATTTTATTAACTGGATTCCACACATAATTATAACACGCACAGCATTTTTTATAACTAATCTTAAAAAGACTTCCTTTTGTTACAGAAAGCTCGTGGCTCCTGTCCTGAGCCTCGTTTCACAGAGAAACAGAGAAAAAACGCTCTGACTTGAAGTTCTTTCCTCAGTGTTCACATCTAACTCTGACCGATCAAAGGGATTAAACCGACCCTGGGAATCCAGAAACATAATAATAAAGGACTGAAGCAACCAAGGAGATTTTATACAGAAGGATGATCTCATTTTATCTCGAGATAATCTCAGAGACTTCAGTGCTGTTGTTCAAGCACAGGGAAATCACAATGTTCTATAACCGGGGGTGCCAATAATTATGGAAGAAGCGTTTTAATTTTTACTTAATTTAAAAGTTGGGTTTCTCTCAACCTTTTGAATACCAAATAAATATGCATTATACAAAAACAAGTAAGTTTTTTTTTTGTGTGTGTGTGTGTGTGTGTGTGTGTGTGTAGCTTTATTTTGTAAAAAAAAAGAATGGTAGAGGGTGCCAATAATTTCCCAACAGCACTTTCTTTTTTGGTGCACCAGGGCGGCGATGGCGCAGGTGTTTTGGCCTCATCACAGTTTGCACAACTATTCAATTTTTTTTTTTTCTTTTTCAATCATCTGGGGCTTTTTTGGAGGTTTTAAGGCGCTCAAGAAGTCATGAAGATCAGCGCACAGGCTGGACTCTGCTGGATCTGTTGTTTTTCAGTGACCTCTAGTGTTTTGGCGCTTTATAACGCTGTCTGATTGTGGCAGGGTGTGCTGCTCATGATTATGGGATGATGCAAAACAGTGCTACTTTTACCTCCCTGATGTTAATTATTTGACAAAAGCAGCAGAACATCCTGATATCATCTATTCCTGATATCATTAAACCGATCTGCTTGTGATTTGTATTGTTTTTTACAGCTTTATTAATAAAAGACACATCATGTTGTTGATGGGGTTTTTTTTCTTCATTCTTTTCCAATTTCGCGTTTAATTTCAGTTCTTTTCATGACTTCCCGTTATGACAGCTGTAAACAGATGTTCCCTGTGTGTGTTCCAGTTAACCGAGTGCTCTCCATGTTCCTCGTCCTGATGGCACTGGCTCTGCTGTACAGCAAAATGTTTAAAGCATATCCGCCAGAAATCCACTCAGGTACTGCACATGTAAAGCTCTGAGGATTAGGCAGGTAAGGAAGTAAGGGTCTGTTGTTTAAATTTGCTCTCCTGCTACAGAACATCCGAGGAACGACGTGGCCCCGAACCGAACGGTGGACGATGAGTCCGAGACGGACATTCCCGTTGTGATCTGTGCAGCGGAGGAGCGTCTCGGTGCTGCCATGGCGACCATCAACAGTGTGTATAGCAACACCAAGGCCAGTGTCTTTTTCTATATAGTGACCCTCAGAGATGCTATCAAGCTAACAAGGTTCGTCATGTTGTAACACACACACACACACACACACACACATATACACATAGTTTCTAATTGTATACGTGATCCTTCGTTGTTGGTTTTTCATTCCTGATCTTAAACAGGCAGTACATCAAGAAAACCAAGCTGAAACAGATCAAATATAAGATTCTGGAGTTCAATCCCATGGTGCTGAAGGGCAAAGTGAAGCCAGATTCATCTAGACCAGATCTCCTTCATCCTGTGAGCACTGCTTTATAAAAGTGACTAAAGAGTGTATTCGAGGGCCGTTCAAGTCAAACCGAGACTTTTGATTGTGCAGAATAACAGAACACAGTTATAAGAGTAAAACCTCCTTTTATTTCTCTATATAATCCCCTTACACTAATGCACTTATCCCAGGGTTTCACTAGCGCTTGGATACCATCAAGGTAGAACGTTTTCTCAGTATGTCAGAGTCTTGTTTTGCGCTGCCTGATTCATGTCTGACACCTTGGCCTCCCAGGAACTCCTTTAATGACCCAAACACGTCGAAATGGCTTGGCGCGAGGTCAGGGCCGTGTGGTGGACGTGGCAGTAACGCCCAGCCGAGTTCCTGTAATGTGCATGGTGCTGGTGAACGATTGTGTGTACAGTTCCCACAGACAGATGCGTCTCTTCTTCAGTTTGCCTGTTTCATTTGCTGGGGATTCCGAGTCACCTCAGCCAGGATTCATGGATATACGGCCTCCTTTAGAATGCTTGCACCGAATGATTTACTAAGAGAGGCTAAGAGTCTCATCATCATACTGTTCTTGAAGTCCTCTGTAAATGTCAATCAATTTCGTGCTTTCATTCGCCACAAGTCCCGGTTTGACTTGAACGCCGTTGTTTTTGGATATGTAACACGAATTAAACAGGGTTTGCATGGAACCAACTCTGAATGGAAAATCTTCCGTTTGCGATGATGAATTATTGATGAGAAAAAGGTACACGGCCTAAAGAGCAAAATACGAGCTAACAACTGTACACATCTACCGTAAAGTGAAGTGTTTCTGTCTTGTGTGTTCCAGCTGAACTTTGTAAGGTTCTACTTATCGTTGCTTGCTATCAGCAATCATAAGAAGGTTGTTTACCTGGACGATGATATCATTGTTCAAGGTATGACCGGATATTAATTAGCACTTAAATGGCAGAAAGAAATGAGGACATTGGGAATTCTTACTTTGTAAGAAAGCAGTATATTTGTTTTCATGAGTGCTTCCCGCAGGAGACATCCAGAATCTGTACAGCACCGAGCTGCAACCTGGACATGCAGCGGCGTTTGCGTCAGACTGCGACCTGCCTGCTACACATGAGATGGTGCGCAGCGTGGGCATGCAAGTACGCAGCTTTTTGACCAGATCCTTATTTTATGATGCACGCTGACACAAAACATGAAAGCATTTTGGGTCTCTTTGTGTACACCAGACATCCTACATGGGTTTCCTGGACTATCGAAAACAGGCGGTCCGAGACCTGGGGATCAACCCCAACGACTGCTCCTTTAACCCCGGGGTGTTTGTGGCCGATATTGGGGAGTGGAAGAAGCAGAAGATCACTGTGCAGCTGGAGAAATGGATGAGCGAGAACTTCAAGTGAGCCCTGGATGTTAGGGGTTAGGGTTAACATCTCACGAGTCATTATAGTCATACCTTTTTAACTGCACCAAGTTAGAACCACAATAATCACTATTATCCACAAGAGTATGCATTATATATATATATATATCGTTGATACAAACTTTTTCCATCTTCGATTTACGCTCCGTAACTTTCATTTCAACCCCTCTACCTGCTCCTCTGATTAATTAACATACTTTTTCCCCCCCTTGTGTTTACAGGGAAAACCTGTACAGCAGTGCCATGGCTGGTGGTGTAGCCACTCCTCCGATGCTCATCGTGTTCCACAACAAATATACAACGATCGACCCTAAGTGGCACGTCAGACACATGGGTAACTCATCTCTCCATCTCGTACCAGTTTTGGTGCAGTTTGATACACTTCACAGCATTGGGGTCGAGGGTTCTAATCTCTGCTCTGGTCCAGTGTCTGTGGAGTTTGCATGTTCTCCCCGCACTTGGTGGGTTTTCTCCAGTCACACCAGTACAAAGACATGAAGTGTAGGCGAATTGGCATTTCCAAATCGCCCATACTGTAATGCAATGTTTTGTCCTCACCTTGTCCCGTATAGCATATAGAATTCTGTGGTCACCCACTTTAGTTGTCTGCTATAGGCTGTTGCTGAGCCATTTAATTCCTTCTAAGAACGTTCCGAAAAGTTGTTTCTATATCCATGATTGTGTTTTTCTGGCACCTTCACTTCCTCATGTTGAGAGTTCAGCTACTGTACCGAATGCAAACATAGAGGCACCTCAAGAGGGAACAGGTCACTCCTGGACATGCAACTGCTTGTCAGCGTTTTGTTCCATTATTTATGAGCCCCCAAAATAGGGTGTTTGTACATGAATGGCTGTAATTCCTGAATGGTTAACGCCACACTTTTGCAGAACCTCTTGAAAGTCTAGACTTCTTTAGACATCTTGAGTGTGTAATTTAATTTAACCTAATGTCGTACCAGTGGAGTCCAGATTCCAAAAAAGTTATTTTTGTTCTAAAACCCATGGGCCTCCAGCAACCCTACACAGGATAATCAGTATAATAAAAAAAAAGAAACTTATGTTATAGGAAGATAATTATTAATGAGGTCTTTGATGTGGCCGAATGCACTAATAGAAATGTATGATTTGCCTCGCAGCCAGAACAATCATCAGAGCTGCTGTAATAGACAATTAATCAACACCTATTGACCAATGAGATTTGCAAGTTCAAGAGCGCTGTAACATAAATTAGAAAAGGAGAATAGCCTTATATACTTAATGTACTCATATGAAATGCATCATAAATCTGATTATCTCTATTCATTATCTCCCTCAGGTTGGAGTCCTAATGCTTATTATCCCCAGTCTGTCCTCCAAGAGGCACAACTGCTTCACTGGAACGGTCGCTTCAAACCCTGGGACTATCCCTGCGTTCACACCGACCTCTGGGAGAAATGGTTTATCCCAGACCCCTCTGGACAATTTGTACTGGTGCGTCCTGAGACGTAAATGAAATTGAAAAAACTGCTACTGATGAAATCTACAGGTGAAGACTGGATGATAAACAGACTTATTGTTTTCATAATCGATTATACACTGATGAAAACAAAACTGTAAAACTTAAATATGTTTTGTTACTCCGGTACACTGTGCTCCATGTTTGTGAAGTGCTTCTAGACCTGTGATCGACAGATTTCTGTATCAGGTAGATAAGCATGTGATACCAGCATGGGCTCTCACAGCAGGAACTATAAGTATAATTCATCGCTATAATGCTTTTTACTTTCAAACAATCAACATTAACTTATTAGTTGGCTAACAATCTACAACAACAGTGTAACTGTTCGAAAAGTAAATGCATGGACTAAATATTAGCTGGTGTGTATATATTTTATGTAGGAATATATTCACTACTGTTCACTCAACACACAGCAGAGGGCACCAAAAATCACACCATGCCAAGACAATCCAGGTAGATTCACAGCTAGCTACTGTACACTACCAGTCAAATGTTTGGACACCTAATTGTAATTAATCTTCCCTGATTTTTATTTCTTTCTATATTTTTCTTTTGTTTTACAAATTTGTTCAGCATTACTGTGAAAGAGGGGAAAAAAGCCAAATGAAATAATCGCAATAAATACATAAAAGACAAGAGAGACTCCCTTGTTGGAAACATTTAATGGTTCACGTGACAGGAATTCAACACTCCATAACCAGGTCAGTTAAATATTAACAAATTTACAGTCATGAGGAATGTAAAAAAAATTCAAACACAACGCAGCTCCTTAAAAAACACCCAACCAGAACCCCAATCCCATCCCCAAAATGTTCCCTGACAGAGATGAAGCAGCCACTTGGGATTCATCATTTCTGCCATCAACCCCCAAACCCCCTTCTATTGTTGACGATCTCTTACAGCTCCTCCTTCTCTCTGGTTTTCTGAAATACAAATAGAAAGATGACATCAGGTTTACATAAATACAACCCATCCCTTTTGAGAATCCAAAGCTATGCATGAAAACTTCAATCTGTGTGGTTTTTAACAATGGAGGGAAAGGAAAGAGGGAAAAAAAGATTTCTAAAAAACCCTCACCGTGTCTTCTGCATCATCCGCCGACACCTCCTCTTCATCCTCAACCTCCTCTTCCTCTGCTGGTTCTTCAGGCTCCTCCTCTGGCTCTTCCTCAACCTAAGCACACAAAAATAATATGCAATATTAAAAAGGTGGACAAACTCCATGTACTACTACTATTGCCCTGAACTGAAAAACTGAATAATAATACATGCTGATGTGCGTTGTGCTCACCTGTTCATCAAGGTCAACATTCATGCTCAGCCTGAGCATGCGCTCTATCCTGTCTCCGTAGGCCTTGGTGTCAGCCAGCTGGTAGCCTGAGCGCAGAGTGGCAGTCTCGAACAACACCACTGCCAGATCAGATGCTGTCTGGTCATCTTCATTAGTCTGTAACCATAAAGCAATAATCAGAATCTCATGTATGTATTGTTCTATAACCCACTTGGAAAATGTTAATCATAAAGTTTGTGTGCAACTTTGGCCAGGCCAATTCATTTTTTTTTAAATAATGTATAGATATTTCACTATTCGTATACAAATTTTAATAGGGTAAAACACTTAAAGTTGTAAGGCAAGTAGCAGTGACCAAAACTGGTAATCATTAATGTGTGAAGAAAATAAATTAATTAAAAAAAAAAAACAATGACAACTGAAACAGTACTTCTGGCACCATGAAAGCAGGTCAAATGCAAATTGACCATCTGGTATTTAAATGGATTTCCTATATTCAGATTTGTAACCATTTCAGTAGTCTTTATACAAAATAAATTCCTCCATTACACAAAATCTCTCACACTTACTTGGACTCTCTTCAGCATCTCTTTAATGAGGGGGTGTTTTGGGTTGATTTCGAGTGTCTTCTTCTGACTTGCATAATAGCTGAAACAAAAAATTTAGTTAACTGCCTGATCAATCATAAAATACTTGAGTGGTGTTTATTTTTATGTTCTATTTCTACACTCAGACCAGCAATCTGTGAATGTATTTAAATAATTAAAAGCACTTGGTGGCATGCTGATAGAGAAAAATAATCAAGTGCAATATGGTATTTAAGGCATATAAGGTATTTAAAAGATCTTATAACTCATGCTGAATTTTTTACTCCTCCAATACCACTGCATTTTATAAAAAGAAAAGGTCTCCATTACAACCAGTGTTTTAATATAAACCTTTGACTCGCCAATGCTGGTTGAAAATCAGAAAATAATTTAATCAAACATGCATCAGAGTGTTGATCATTTAAATGCTCTTTTCACCAGGACCCTTTGTTATACGTACTTTGTGGAAATGTCTTTTCCTGTCTGATAGGCCTGAGCCTTCATGATCCTCTCCATGTTTCCAGACCAACCATACTGACTGGCCACAAGAGCACAGGGAGAGCTAGTCAGTCTCTGGGACAACACTGCTTTCTCAATCTGCAGGAGTAAACAACAGAGTTAAGATTGATTGCTCAAATACTCGTCTAATAAACACCTTATTTCTAAATTCCTGTCGTTGCATTAATTAAAAATTTACAGAGAGCTACAAGTTCAGGGACAGTACCTTATCCTTCAGGGACTTGTCCTTCATCCATGTAGTGAGAGGCTCAAACTCCTTCTCCAGGGCTTCCCTTTTCTCCTTGCCTTTCTCACTCTCATCAAATTTCACTCCTTCTTTGGCCACATTCTGGAACCGCTTGCCGTCAAACTCTGGCAGTGCCTGGATGCAGTATTCGTCCACTGGCTCGGTCAGGTAGACAACCTCATATCCCTTCTTCAGCAGCTTCTCCACAAATGGAGAGGACTCGGCCTTAATTGAAAATAATTAATAAAACTTTATATACACAAACATGCACAATTATCCAAAAATAGAAGCAACGCATTATCAAAATCTGTATGATTGAGACATCGGTATTATTTCTACAGTAGACCATCTCCAAACTTAATTTGAAACCAAACTTCTGTGCTGACTAAACAGCACCATCCATGTACTCACCTCCTGCCTGCTGGTGCCTGCCATAAAGTAGATCTTGTCTTGCTTCTCCTTCATCCTCTCGACATACTGCTCCAGACTGGAGAGCCCTGACTCACTGTGAGAGGTCTGGAAACGCAGCAGCTTAGCCAGCCTGGTTCTGTTTGAGTGATCCTCAATCACACCCAGCTTGATGTTGGTACCAAACTCCTTCCAGAACTTATCATTGTACTGCTCCTCAGCGATTTTCTTGATCATATCCAAAGTCTTGCGGACCAGCTTTTTGCGGATAACCTGAAAAAAGGAACATTTCTACTTCAACACTGTTCCAAGAGGACCAAGGAACTAATTGTGCTATTTATAGTACTTTTTATTAGTACAAACCTTCACTTCCTACCTACTAATAACAACTAATAAATATTCATTGTGAACAATTAGTGCATGTGTGCTGATCAGCTTATCTTAAGGTGCCCAAGTTTAGACCCAAGAGGAACATGTGTGACTAGACAGCCTTTGGACCACTGTACAGGATATAGCTCTTGTGAAGTTTTCTACCAATAAAATATATATATATTTTTACTTCCAACACATAGTAAACCACCAATTTATTGTTTTTTCCTTGCTTACACCTAAAAACATAGGTTTAGACTTACAATTTTACTTGACAAACAGTCAGGAAAATCTTGTCATGTAATGCCTTTTAAAAACGAAAACACTTTCCATTCAACATGTGAAGGTAAAGGAAATGACCACAAGTGAGCTTCCACTTGCTGAATGCAAATACAGCAATATGACCATACGTGTTGGTCCCCAGTTCTCACCTTCAACAACTTGTGCTGTTGCAGGGTCTCTCTGGAGACATTCAAAGGAAGATCATCAGAGTCCACCTGAAAGGAGAGATCAGATTTAACTCCTTGTAAAGTGCATGTTTACAATGTATACACACAGTATTATTTTCAATAAGGACAAGTTATAGCACTCACCACACCCTTGATGAAGTTCAGATATTTGGGCATCATATCATGGAAATCGTCTGTGATGAAGACTCTGCGTACAAACAGCTGCAAGAGGAAGTCAGTGAGATGAGACGTATAGAAGTTTGCCTTTTAAATCTTCCCCAATAATGCAATTTACTATTATTTTGTTTGCATCATCTTTACCTTGATGAAGTCATTCTTCTTGGAGCCGTACTCATCAAAAAGACCTCTGGGCGCTGCTGCAGGAACAAACAGGATGGACTTGAAGGTGACCTCTCCCTCAGCTGTGAAGTGGATGTGACTCAGGGGCTCTTCATTGTCCTGCATAATGAGATTTACCTTGTTAAATTTGACGAACCTTTTTTAGCATTTTATTTCAAGTCTTTTTGACGGATAGGAGACTTACCCTTGAGAAGGTCTTGTAGAAAGCTTTGTACTCGTCATCCTCTACCTCTTTAGCAGGCCTCTGCCAGATGGGCTTGATGTCATTCATCAGCTCCCAGTCCCACACAGTCTTCTCCACCTAAACACAAGACATCCTATCTAAACCTGTTTGGCTTGCTAATATTCTGGAGCTGGAATAGATTAGGGATGGAGCCCCTTGCGTTTACCTTCTTGGTCTTGGGTTTGTCTTTATCTTCCTCCTCTTCCTCCACCTCAGCCTCATCTTCAGAAGTTTCCTTCTCTGCCTCTTTCTCGGCTTCATCCTCCTCAATCGGCTCTTCCACTGTTTCAGTCTGAACAAAAAACTAACCATGAGCTCACAAAACATGGAGAAATATACACACATTTGTTTTGCCTCATAGGCTGTGATAACTGACCTTGCTGCTCCACACATAAATAGGGAAGTTGATGAACTGTGAGTACTTCCTGACAAGGTTCTTAATGGTCTCCAGCTCAAGGTAGTCAGAAGCTTCTTCCTTCATGACCAGGCTGAAAGAAAAATGCAAGAACAGTATTAGAATTACACTTAAGTGACGGTTTTAATAGCAAACAGTGTGACAAAGCAGTTTATTTAAAAAAAAGATAAGTGGTCAGGAAAGACTTCTTGAGATGATAAGGAAGTAACCCTGAATCAAAATGGAAGCCATGCTCATCTGGTCATCATTTATTGGGATTATAACATGGTACACTTTCATAATTGTATATTACAAATTCAAACAGTACCAAATGTGTGTGAATGATGTTCAGTACTAGCATATTATGAATAAAAGGTCTGAGATGAGCACGAGTACATCTGTATGACTACAGCAGGAGATCTTTTTTACATACGTTATGGTGGTTCCTCTGCCCAGAGTGTTGCCTCGTGGGTCCTCAATGATTGAGAACTCGTTCGAGTCAGACTCCCAGATGTGCTGGGTGTCGTTGTTGTGCTTGGATGTGACGATGACCTTGTCAGCCACCAAGAATGCAGAATAGAAACCGACTCCAAACTGACCAATCAGCTCAGAGGTGGACTGGCCTTCTGCCTGCATATCGGTCATCTTGTTGAGGAACTCGCTGGTGCCCGACTTTGCGATGGTACCCAGGTTCTTCACAAGTTCCTCTTTGGTCATGCCAACTCCAGTGTCAGTGATGTGCAACATTTTCTTCTCCTTGTCCGACTGGAGGGAGGGAAAAAAAAAAAAAAAAAAATTAGACTTCAATTTCTTGCCGTTTCCTGGCTACACTACAGAAGCCATGCTTCAGTTTAAAGGAGCCCCTTACTACCTGCTTGTCTAATCTTAACTCGACTAAAAATTTGTTTCTCTTTGCAATGCAAAATAATACCAGAAGCACTTAGGTTTCACTACTGAAAGCCCCACAGCAGAAATGGTCCATGAAACACACCTTAATCTTAACAGTCAGCTCTTCGTTCCCAGCGAGTGCATCGTCATTGGTGAGAGACAGCAACCGGATCTTATCCAAGGCATCAGATGCATTAGAGATCAGCTCCCTCAGGAAGATCTATGAGAAAACAGGAAAATTAAGTTTACCTACATGTAAAGAAGAGGCACTGAATTGTCATTTATTTTTATGCATATTTTCCTCACCTCTTTGTTCTTATACAGAGAGTTGATGATCAGTTTCATCATTCTGTTCACTTCAGCCTGGAAAGCAAACTTTTCAGATTTTTCCCTAATTTCTTTAATCTGCGCTGCATTCAGTCCGTCAAGTTGAATGGCTTCTTCCTCCCTGGTGAGAAACACACACAAGACAAATCCCAAGACATCTCATTAGGCTGATGGTCCTTGATCAAGAAGTCTATACTGGTGTCACCTTACATTTAAATATCTGAAAAGTAGTCTTGTATATAATCTGGAGATTGATTTTAAGCAACATTTTTGTGGAACATCTGAGTAACTTATAGATTTGGGTTGTAAGAATTTAACACACTAACCTCTGAACAACTTCATCGTCCGTCCTTGAGCCATCTCTGCTCTTACCCAGGTCATCCTCAACTGTACCATCTACATCGACCTCATCTTCTGCCTTAACAGATGCTGTAAGAAATCAAGGCATTAAATAAATATATGAACATTAAATGAAACTCAAAACAAGGTGTGGACAATATGACCTTAAACCTGTTTCAACTTGCATTATAATTTAAAGAAACCCTAATTACACACAAGAAAAACCCCCACACAACATATATAGACTCAAAAATATTTTAACGAGGATTAATGGTAAATAGCATTAACGTTACTCCTCTTCCCATTCGAGCATTCTGCAGGAAAAAAAAAAAAAGTTAGCTACATAGCTAAATTAATCTAATCTAGTCAGTAGGAAACTTTAGCAGGCTAACAAAAGCAAGCCCTGAGGTGTAAAATGGTTTAACATTAATATGTAATCTCAGGGGAAAAAATACAGAAAAATATAAAAACAGATGCAAGTATGACTAGCAAGCTAGCTAGCAATACTGAGGAAACTTCTAGAAGCACATGCAACCGAAGCCATTATTCTGCAGCTTCCTCATGATAAACGCCTGGTCAAGTTCACGTTCACGGCTGATAGAGAAACCATAACGTTACTTACTGAACACAAGAAGTGCGCAGAAAAGCCCTAAAATCCATAACCGCTTCATTTTCGGAAGCAGAAACGTGTTATAACCCAGCACAGGACAGGTTTAAAGCTCCTGAAGCGAACCACTTCCCCTGTGAAGTCCCAAAATGCAGCTGCAAAAAAAATAGACACAGAAGTCGGCTTTATGATATTCTGGATTTAGAGGCGATGCGCGAGCGAAGTCGACCAATCAGAGCTCCCCACGCACAATACTGCACCAATCGCAGAGCGAGCTACAGCCACGCTCCACCAATCACCGCTTTACATGTCCGACTTCACGTGGTCAAATCGTGGCCTCTCTGGATTGGCTCGGGTGTCTGTCAAACACGCTGCTTTTTTTTTTTTTGCGCTTTCGTCCCTGATCTGGAAGCAGTCGTAGTTTCTGGTAGAGGTGGTGTCGAATTAATAAAACTGATCTCTAATGAGTGGTGGGCGGATTTAGTTTTTAAAAAATCTACTATTTCTGGGGTTGTGCCATCCGGGTCAAATCACATCAATGTTCATATTAGCGACCAGCTGTTGCTGTGAGCTTATGGTATGTGATCTTGGTCAGTGACCAAACTGTGATTAAGGAAGTAAGAGAATCTGGGAACATTCCCAAAGGAAGTTTTCAGTCAAGATTTTAATTCATTTAGGCAATTCTTGCTGGTCAGAAAGTGTTATTGATTTACTATAATAGTATCTCTGACAGGCTTATACTTTGTAATACCTCATAATTTACATCCATCCACCTAGGAACCTTTGTAGTCCAACTAGGGATCCTGGAGGTTAATGGTGGCCATTATATTTATTCCCATTTTATGACTGTGCGAGGACCTCTGATCAACATTCACATGTGTATTCACACATTATGGGCAATTTTGGGAATGCCAATTAGCCTACCCTGCATTTTTGAAAACCATAGTACCCCGAAGAAACCAACCAAGTACTGGTTGAAGGTCTACGCACACCGCCCTGAGGTGGGAATCGAACACAGATATTGGAGTTGAGAAGCCACAGTGCTAACCCCTAAGCCATCCTGCCACTACAGCCTCATTTGCATAGTACTAACACACACAAAGTTTTTATTGAATGACCACTCTGCATAACTTAAAACTAACCATATATAAAATAACAGATTACGAAACAATCTCAGCTGAAAAAAATCCATTACTTACTACTCTTCAATCTAGACACTGATTATAAATTCACGACTTAGTACATTCACACTTGTCTTGCTGAAAGTGACCTGGGGAAGACAGATACACAGTAATGTTCAGATGAACTGAGATTTTTTCCCCATCATGGCTCGACTGGTGTGGAGAGATTTCCCAGGACCAAAGCATCACCACCTCTGACCTGTGCTGTTGATACGGACGTGCAGATCGGCTCCATGGCTCCATGGTTCTGACTTTTCCATTTGCATGTCACAGAGGATCTGGACAAACCTTTTTCCAGTCTTGTACTATCTGGTTTATCTGAGCCGGTGCCCACTGTGGCCTCATATTTGGCACGAGTGGCCTACCTGCCTCAGGGTTTGATGTGTTTGATGCTTTTCCACCAAAGCTACTGCTTCATGGATGTTTTTTTGTTTTTCCTGATGTACCTCAGAGACTGTTGTTCATGGTGTTCCCAGGAGAGTCTGATGCAGACAGCACACTGTATTGCATTAACACAACTTGTTGCACATGTGCACAATATATACTGTACATTCTGCACTACCTCAGTCTGCTTGATTTTGTACACTGGAAAGACTTTTTAATTGAACATATGTAGTCAACATAGGCACACTGGCTTCTATTTACATATTCCCCTCTTATCCATTGATTTTATAATAATTTCAGTTGATAATTACATAAATAAATTTAGCATTATAAAATTGCTCTGGTACACGTCAAATAAAACACTGCGATGTGATGTCATTTAAGAACTCTCATTTGCGTTTCCTACTTCACTGACTTTATTTCAATACACACAAAACAACTGATTTGGTTTGCACTATCTGCAGTACTCTACTATTTGTACTGCATATTGCTCAAAAACAAACCCTTTCCTTACTTCCTTTGGTGAAGTTCTCAACAGTCTTTTGCATTTAGCTAATCAACAGAAAAGCTAGGGCAACAAGCTGTAGGGCACCTTCCATCATGTCTTCCTAAGAAGGTACGTAATATCCTCACCCATGTCAAGTCAAATGTATTTATTACTACATTTCTGTTGGCTTTTGGGTAAGATTTGCGAGAACTGCATTAAAAAAAATACTTTGAAAAATAATATACATATAATAATTCTTACAAATATAATAGCATTTAATAGATCACTCACTTCTTCATAGTATATAAAATTATATTATGGGAATGGGAACAAAGGCTGCAAAATGCCTAAAGATACATATGGTTGTTTATGTAGCAAACTCAGCAGCAACCTCATTTCCCCTCTCGTCTGTTCCAATCACTCAGCATTCAGCAACACTAACCATCGGCCTGATCATTTGTCACCATCTGCACCTGTTTCTCGCTGGTTCATGCCTTAAGTTAGATGTTTTATGCTTGATCGATTCATAACTCGATACATGGCTTATCAAACAAAAATCATTCATCTGAAACTCATCATGTACAGGGACTGAGCTAAAACCGAGAGCCCAAAATTTGCCAAAAATCAGAGTCAATAAAATTCTTCAGGAGTCCGGGAGAAGTACATTCTACATATACTACATTCAAAATATGTGAAGGTCTGGCTTTAATAATACAACTGTTTTCTGTTAAATCGGGTATGGTGGCTGTAAAATGAGTCTAACCAACCACACAGCATATTATATACAGTATAATAAGCAGGACAAATAAGGGCAGATAAGTGTAGGTTACTTTACTTAAGACTCCACTGATGTCAATCTGCATGGTAAGATAACATATCTCTGTATTTTCCATTTGGGGCCTGCCATGTGAGCTAAGCAGTACTCACAACTAAGACACTGAAGTTGTGTTTTTTTCTGAACGGTGCTTCAAAAAAGTGTTTATACCTCAATAGATAGCTCACAAGTGGAAATCTCAACAATGTTCCAGTCATTTATTTACATTTATTTCTCTGAAAATAATGATGCTAATTAACACTGGTAGGCTTTTATGGATTGTTAGCCACGTTAGGCATCATTGTTGGATAATTTGTGAAAGATCTAACCGAATACTTTTCATAGTGTAGCAGAACATATTTGCAATCTAGTCAGGTCTCCTTAGATCTTCTCATAAATGTTTTTAAATCAAGATTAATACTCTAAGATCTTGCCAAAATGATCAAAATCCAGAATGTCATGATTCCTCATGGAAGATCTGCTCACAGTGCTGTGAAAAGAGCAATCTAACGCTGTACTGAAGCAAAGCAGATATACAGATCAAAGATTTCTACTTCAGGCAGTGTAGAGGAAGACGTGCTGATAAAGGAAAACTGATAAGCTCGCATAGTTTGCATGAAAATATAATCATGCATGCACACGAGATACGATATCATAATGGTTATGTAGTGTAATCACATACGGAAAAGGGTTTACAGTGTACAGTATAGAACAAAGGATTTCATGTTTCACCTAATTTGCTTTTGTAGATGAACTACAACAAACAAGGGTTAACAATTTTATTCTTCTATAAAGGATGTAGATTTTTGCACTCTGCTCTATTTCACACGGAAGACATCAAGCTTAGCACTTTAAAAGGAAACACTTGGCCAGTGATCTACAAGTTAGTTCCTGCCATCACAAATGCTATAATAGTTATAAACAGTCTCTGTTCTCTCTCTGGGTGTAGCTGACATGTCTCAAAGTTTCTTAAGTGTCTGAAAAAAATATTTTACAATGCACTGATACTGGACAGTCCTCCTCTAAAGGTTAAAAAGTGATCACAATATCAATGACTATAATATCAATCTTTGTTAAATAACAACCAAAAAGGCTGTATTATTATTACTAAATACTATTAAAATTATTTAAATCAATAACCTCTTTCTGACCAATCACAACAAAGCATTCAACAGTAACGTGTATACAATAATAGTTAGAGACAATTCAAGATTAGTATTTATCATTAGTTGTTTATTCTTTAGAAACGTTGGCCCATATTGATAGGATAGCATCTTGCAGTTGATGGAGATTTGTGGGATGCACATCCAGGGCACGAGGCTCCCGTTCCACCACATCCCAAAGATGCTCTGTTGGGTTGAGATCTGGTGACTGTGGGGGCCATTTTAGTACAGTGAACTCATTGTCATGTTCAAGAAACCAATTTGAAATGATTCGAGCTTTGTGACATGGTGCATTATCCTGCTGGAAGTAGCCATCAGAGGATGGGTACATGGTGGTCATAAAGGGATGGACATGGTCAGAAACAATGCTCAGGTAGGCCGTGGCATTTAAACGATGCCCAATTGGCACTAAGGAGCCTAAAGTGTGCCAAGAAAAGACCCCCCACATCTCTCTGGACTCTCGGGACAATAATTGCACACCCTTCACACTACACTACATTACACTACTCTCTGGACTCTCGGGACAATAATTGCACACCCTTCACACTACATTACTATTTATTCTATAGCACAAGTCACTTTAAGTACAAAACACTTTATAGCATACTTGCACACCCCCTGGACATCTCTATTTATATTCCATATTTTTCCATACTGTACACCTAGGTACACCTAGGCTTTCTTATATTTCTTATATCATATATATATATTTTTCTACATTTGCACCCAGGTTTTTCTTATTCTCTTATATTTTTCTTTTCTTATTGAATATTTTTACTGTACATATATTTTATTATTTTATTCTTAGTTAAATCTATTGCTACGTTCTTTGTTATATTCTTTTCATGTAAATAGTCTTAAATAGTCTTTTATTCTATGGTCACGGGCAGTCGCCTAAGCATTTCACTACATATCGTACTGTGTATGACTGTGTATGTGACAAATAAAATTTGAATTTGAATTACACCACCACCACCAGTCTGCACAGTGGTAACAAGGCATGATGGATTCATGTTCCCATTCTGTTTACGCCAAATTCTAACTCTACCATTTGAATGTCTCAACAGAAATCGAGACTCATCAGACCAGCCAACATTTTTACAGTCTTCAACTGTCCAGTTTTGGTGAGCTCGTGCAAATTGTAGCCTCTTTTTCCTATTTGTAGTGGAGATGAGTGGTACCCGGTGGGGTCTTCTGCTGTTGTAGCCCATCCGCCTCAAGGTTGTGCGTGTTGTGGCTTCACAAATGCTTTGCTGCATACCTCGGTTGTAACGAGTGGTTATTTCAGTCGCTCTTCTATCAGCTTGAATCAGTCGGCCCATCCTCCTCTGACCTCTAGCATCAACAAGGCATTTTCGCCCACAGGACTGCCACATACTGGATGTTTTTCCCTTTTCACACCATTCTTTGTAAACCCTAGAAATGGTTGTGCGTGAAAATCCCAGTAACTGAGCAGATTGTGAAATACTCAGACCGGCCTGTCTGGCACCAACAACCATGCCACGCTCAAAATTGCTTAAATCACCTTTCTTTCCCATTCTGACATTCAGTTTAGAGTTCAGGAGATTGTCTTGACCAGGACCACACCCCTAAATGCATTGAAGCAACTGCCATGTGATTGGTTGATTAGATAATTGCATTAATGAGAAATTGAACAGGTGTTCCTAATAATCCTTTAGGTGAGTGTATGTTTATAAAAATTATTTAATGAATGGTTGTTAATGGAGTTGGGTCAAAAGTTTTGTAGTTGTTGTTGCTTTTATGGCTGTTTTTGTCGCCCCCTAGTGGTTGTATTTTACTGTTACACACATGCTGAAGTTCAGATTAACCCACCAGCTGTTAGATGTTTTTTCTAAACCCGTAACCAGCTGATGGGAAGTCAAATGACTAAAGTGAGGACTGAGCCCTGTGTAATGATAAAGTTTAGTATGTGGAAACATTTAAGTTTAAATTAGTAAAGGAAAGATTAAACGAAGAAAGGAAGAAAATTAAAGACTAAATGAAAGATAAGAAAGGATGGAAAGTAGCAAGGACGAAAAAAGTAATTTTGGAAGGAAGGGATTTTTCAATCCAGGGATTCAAAAATAAATTGTTCAAAAAGAAGAAAGAAAGGAATGTAACATTTCTTCCTGTAACAGAAGGAAAGAAAAGAAAGGAAGAAAGAAAGGATGAAAAGACTAAAGGAAGAAATGATAGAAGGAAAGAAAGGTCTAGTGGAAGAAATGACAGAAAAAAGAAATGAAGGATGGAAGGCAGAAAATAATAAAATAGTAATTAAAGAAAGAAGAAATCAATATAATGTATTTATTCAATTAACTTCAATTAGGAATTAAAAAAATGATTCGAACAGAAGGAAGAAAGGAACGTAAAATTTCTTCCTGTAGCAAAATGAAAGGAAAGATTAAAAGAAGGACAGAAAAAAGAAAGGAAGTATGTAAGGCAGCAAAGATAAATTTATTATAAGAAATTACATTTCCCATGTATATTTTAATCTAATTATAAAATAAAACAAAATAATTGTTCTGAAAGATCCTGACTTTTATTGTGTAATCATAGCCGCAGCGGTCCACCGTCGGGAAGTGACGTTGCAGTAGGCGTGTCGGCAGCGCGCGTGGCTATCATGGGAGTCTCAGCGTTGATTTGAGGTAGCGCTTAAAAGAAGAACATTTACAAGGAAACAAAAACAAAAATGGAGAGCAGTAACACCGCAGGACTGATACCCAGTCAGGTACAGTGTGTGTTTGTGTGTGGCAGCTCATGTCAGTTGTATCGTGTATTTTGTACTTCTAACGAGCTCGTGAATGTTTGCTCGTTTCCTCTGTTTAAACATTTAACATCGGTGGGGAAACAGGTGTTACACGTGATACAACTGGACACACGTGGTGACTGATGCACGTGTAACAGATGAGGGATAAATCTAACGGCCACCTTGTTGCCGTGTGAACCGGCGTGCGCGTGCGTGCGTGAAAAATAAATACTTGCGCTGTACACGTTTTAACCGTTAAGCAGGACGGGACTTTTTACTCCGCCACAAACCCCGCCTTCTTTATTACGATTGGCTCACAAGGCGTACGTAGAAACTGACTACCAATGAGAAATGGGTACTTACACAGAAGGCGGCATGCGTCTAGCCAATCATATTAAAGGAGGCGGGACTTGCAGTTTTTTATATGCGGAAGTAATTTTATTTGTCTTTTTATTTATATAGCAACTTGGTACGAGGTGTAAAATGTCAAATGAACACATTCTAATATAAAAACCCTGCATTTATGTTTAACTTAAATTAAAGTTAGCTAATAATAATCACATTGAGAGCAAGCATTTGGAGTCAGCACTGAGTTTGTTTTGATTTGATTATCATTATTATTATTCCAGAGTGAAGTGGATGATAACAAGCATTCGTCTGAACATGAGAAACCTGCTGAATCACACGACGAGAGTTCTAAGTCTCAAGTTGTACTGCAGGCCCATGATGTTTTACCTGATCCAGGTGTACCAGGGCTGATTACGGGTGAGTCTACGTCGGAGACCATGGACTCTTCTTGCCATGAAGTCGTACCCGGGTCAGGAACAGCGGAGATTACCATGAAACAGGATGAGGATATGGAGACATGCGTGCCTGAAAAGAACCCAGATCAGTGCTTGGAAGCTGACAAGAGGACTGTAGAGAAAGACATGGTGAGTCCTCTCCTTGGAGGAGGAGGATCGCTGGCCTTGTTGGGCAGGCAGTACAGAGACGAGAGCTCAGACGACCTCTCGGACAGGTGACGACACAAATCAAATGCTGTTTACTTAAAATCTTGTGCTCATGGCTCTGATGGATGTTAATATGTAAAAGTGTACATACATTAAGAACCAAGTTAGGCGGACTGGATATAATCATGATAATAAGATACAATTATTTGATGCATGTAATTTACAGCAAAGGGAAATATTTTTTTTCACATATGCCAGTTAAAAGCTAGGGTAAGAGTGCAGGATCAGCCAGGATACAGTACTCCTGGGCTCACCAGTGGTACCTTGTGCATAATTGGTGGGTTTGGGACTAATGTTTGATAATTTAACTATATATACGAAATGCGTTTCTGTTGCACCACTTGGAAGCTTCTGTGCTTGGTGCGGAATCATTTATATCGCCAGCCATTGGCAATCAAACTGAAAATCGGGCAATTCTGGTCACTGGCTGATCAACCGGTTCATCTCTATGTAAAATGTAAATGTAAAAATAGTAAAAAGAAAAGATTTGTGTTAGTGTTGTGATACGTGAATGGCCCCACAAAAGAATCGTCATTTATAACTGAATCGATTTTCCCCTCATCTCTAATAAAGTGTTTATCTATGTATGGGGTCAGGGGTAGTCTGGTGGTTTAGGTGAGGTACTGCTGATTGAAGGGTCCCAGGTTCAAACCCCAGAGCCACCAGGCTGCCGCTGTTGGACCCTTGAACATGGTCTATCACCCTCAATTGTTTCGACACAGTTGGGTGTTGAGCTGGCAAACTGATTCCATTAAAAAAAAAAAAAAAAAAAAAACCTGACAAAAAATTATATCTTTCTGTTAGTGCGTGATGTGTCTAGGCACGATAGTCTATTAAAAAAAAAATTTATTTCTTATTTTTATAACCTGTTGGTGGGGTAATTTTTTTTTTTTTTTTTTTGCATTCATGTCTGTGTTGATATTTTGTAAAGGCTATATTATTATTATGTTAGTGTTTATTATTATCTTAGTGTATTTGGTGCATACATTAAAGCTAAAAAGTTATCTTTAGTTATATTTAAATGTTGTTGTAATATATGACCCTGACATTTTTATCATTTTTAAAAATAGTTTTTCATACATCAATTAATAATAACCAATGCGCCTATAATAATATGATTCTTTACCAGTGAGTCAGATTCATCTTCATCCACATCCTCCTCGTCCTCCTCTTCCTCATCTGACCCAGTCATTGCGGTTGTGAATGAGTTTGAGCAGGATGAAGACGAGGGCGTGGTTGCTCCTGGGAAGAAACCAGCACCAGTGAGAACTCAGGATGAGCTGCTTATTGAGGTGAGTGAGCATGTGTAGTGTTATCAGTATCAGTGCTGTATGTGCAGAAGACATGTATTAAAAAAGGCTCACAATGGATGAAAAAAAATGTTTTGGTAAAAATAACTGAATTTTCTGCAGGAACTTCCTGCAGTGGAAAATCTGACCATCAGTCTTCCTGAAGGCACCGACCTGGAGCCAGTTGGAATCATCTCGAGCATTGTGGATCAACTCGGTATGTTTACACAAATCCAAATCCGTAAGTCAGATGTTGCAGATAAAACTGGCCCTTTTTAGTTGCCATGGTTACCGTATGACGTGTTCACTAGCTCCATGAGCGATGATGGAGAAAATTCTAAATAAGTTACCTCCGGATCTCATGTTTGTTTCATTTTTCAGTCATTGTAGAATCGAAAAAGGACACTCCACCCCTGAATGACGACAGCGTCCTATTCACCAAGGACAGAGTGTCTATCGGCAGGGTACGCTCTCTACTCATACGTTCATGTGCTTTTAGAATCTCTTGATTTCAGAGATAAAAAAAAAAAAAACCTTTTACTTTGTCTGATTGCTCACCGCCGATGTACGGATCAAACGGAATCTTTTGATCTGTCTCCCCCCCCTCACAAGGTGTTTGAAGTGTTTGGTCCGGTGTGCCAGCCGTATTATATCCTGAGATTCAACTCTCAGGACGACATAGAACAGAAGGAGCTCAAAATAAGGGAGCCGGTTTACTTTGCCCCCAAAATCAAAGACTTCACAGAGTACATCTTTGTAGAACAGATCAAACAGTGAGAAACTCCCTTTTGTATATCACACATTGCCTGTTTACAAAGTTTACTCATATAATTTTTTTACTTATTTTTTTTCCCCCTGTGATTGATGTTCTGATTTTTTTAATGAATTCAGAGCTAAAGGATCTGATGCTTCTTGGAAAAATGACCAGGAGCCACCGCCTGAGGTAAACATGACACTAATAGAGTGGATAGGAAAGCATTTTTATGGCCTTACATTATCAAAAATTGTGTGTAAAAAGCCACAGATCTGCCTTTTAATATAATTGTTTAATTTAACCTCTTAATCCTATTCCTTAAGCAAACTTGTAGCCTTAACAGCTAGGAATTTGTCAAGAGTGCTATTTAATGACTAGTGAGTTCCTAAATAGACTAAATAGACTTTGTGTGTTTGTTCAGGCACTGGATTTCAGTGATGATGAGAAGGAGAGAATGGCCAAGCAGAAACTGAAGGCACAGAGGAGACCACAGCAGCAGAAACATGAAGAGTCAGACTCAGGTGAGCCACACCTCTAATACATTCCACTTTTGTACAGGCTCTTCACCTATTGAAGAATCTAGTTTCTCTCACACACTTATTCTCTCAGCAGACAGTGAATCCTCTGCCAGTAGACCTCCGCCTCCTCCAAGGAGAAAACCCCGGCAGAACAGGAACTCTCCGCGCGGTCGGCCCGCGCATCACGAACCCCATGCTGGCTTCCACGCTAACTATCACGCCAATCCTCACTTTCAACCGGACCTCATGCACCGAGCTCCCGACCCATACAGACCTCCTTTCCGAGGGCGTGGGTACCCTCCTTACCCCCAAGCCCCACCTCCTAACATGCTCATAGATCCATGGCACCCCTGCCCTTACCCAGGACCCATGTTCTATTCTCCACCACCTCCACCAAACTAAAAGTGTTGTCTCCGAGCTGGACTGACTTAGAGAAGAAATGACATTTGTTTTTTTTTTTTTTTTTTTTTATGTAATGCTATAAAGTCTTCAAAAATAACGGTACTTAAGTCTGTACTTTTTCTTGTCGCTGTGGGTGTAACTGAATTTGACTGTATGTGGAAAGAACATATAATTTGTGTAATAGATACAAAATAATAGGGATATTTTTTTTCCTTTGTTCCTTCAGGAAATCTTCAGGCTAAAGGTGTGTATCAGGACAAAACAAAACATATTAAAAATAGGATTGGGATGTGGCTACATTAGGGTGAATCTGTATAAAATATCCATTAGGTGACAGTTTCTGCTGTGACATTTGGATGGAAGAGTCAGAATTTGGCATAAACCTCAAAGCATGGATTCAGCCTGCCATGTATCAGCAGTCCAGGCTGGTTGTGGTGTTGTAATGGTGTATGTAATGGTATTTTTCTGGCTCACTTTGGGCGCCCCTGTACCAACTGAGCATGGCTTAAATGCGACAGCCTACCTGACCATATTGCTGATCGTGTTCATGCCTTTATGACGCTGTGTCACAAAGCTTAAATCATCTCAAACTGGTTTCTTGAACATGACTGTGTACTCAGATGTCATCCACAGTCACCAGATTCTTAATCCAATAAAGCACCTTTGGGATGTGGTGGAATGGGAGACTCGTGTCACGGATGTGCAGCTGAAAAATTTGCAGAAACTGCGTGATGCGATCATTTAAATCTGGACCAAAATCTTAAAGGAATGTTTGCAGCACCATGTTGAATCTACAGCATGAGGAATTAAGGCAGTTCTGAAGGCAAACAAAGTGGCTAGTGATTGTATAAGGACCACTGATTTATCTTTTTTTTTTAGGAGTTATACTCCTAAAAAACAACACATTCGAAGTTAAAAACAAATACGATGTACAAAATATGCACACTTGATGCCACTCCAGCAACAAGTAAAGTACAGATAAATCTGACAATCTCTGCATTGGAAAATGTGCAGTTTATCCTTTTTAAAATAAATAAAAAAATAAAGCCGTTGCATGTTGTGATTTTCTTCATGTCTACACGCCATCAAACGTTCTTAAAGAAATACTTCAATGTTGTACAAATTAATCTCCCCCCTAATTTGTAGTATATATCTGATAACCCTGGACATAACTTTTTTTTAAAAATTGAAATTCTGGCAATTTCATTTTAGAAACTATATTTCTACAGGATAGAATTGCAAACCACATTTTCCAAGTCTGTCAAATAAAAATGTAAGTGTATACAAGTACATTGCTGTAGGTTCTGGTTGTTACAAATTTTCACACTGCCTAGGAACTGAGAATGCAAGGAGTTATTAGTAATAAATACACTGTAATGTTGAAAGACACCAACTTGATTTACCCCAGCGTGACTGCAGAAGCCTCATATCAGTCTCAGATGAACTATGGAACGAGGGTTGTGGAATTTGGGCCAGATTCCTAAATCAGGAAATCTTCTAATGACACTGATGGTAATATACTTAAGTGCACCTCAATTTTGATTTAAGAGAGACTTAAAGGGATAGTTCAGGTTTTTTTTTTTTTAAGTTTAATGTTACAGTTTGGGGTTTTTGACCTTGGTATGAGGAAAATAATTCTCTTTTGTTATCTCACTTGCTACACCTGTGATAGAGAGCGTTTACTTCATTTAAGGTTCATCCAAGTATTTTTGTTTGCCTGATTGGCTGTAGTTTAAACACTTGGAAGATTATCGTAATCGTACAATACTAACAATATATAAGAGAAGACAAGACTTAAAAAGATAAAAACCACAAATAAAAAAAATCAAAGGGAGTTAAAAGACCACATAAGTCTTGCGGAGTCATTTCCTGAGGGGCCAAAACTACTCTTAAGGGGAACCGTCACCATACTTACCTTAATATTTTGCATGGTAATGTTATGTCTGATTGGTCTACCCTTCTGCTACATGTACACTGTACAAGGTGCTATCAAAAAGTTTGGAGACTAGTTTTGTAACACGCCAACAGATGGCAGCATGAGGCTGCACGCACAGTCACAGGGAGCACCGACCTTCATATACTGTAGTAAGTCAGTGTGCCAAAAGACATCGTCCTGTGTACATCAGGAGCTGTGCAAATCTGCCGCAGAGACGTTTGACATGATTTGGCAGGTTTACGGGCGATGCTGTAATGCGAGGTGTTTTTCAAGAGCGAAGGAACCACTGGAAGATGACGACAGATCAGGAAGACCTTCAACGAGCTCAGCCTCCGGGAATGTCAAAACCAGTCGTCAACTTGTGCATGATAATAGTCAGAGACCAGTCCACGGCATCGTTGCTATTGTTGGTGTGTCATACGGAACAGTCCAGGCAATCCTCACTTGTTTTTTGAACATGCGCTGTGTTGCTGCCAAGTTCGTCCCCAGGCTGCTGACCCAGGAGCTGAAAGAAGACGTCCGCCAAGAACCGTGGATGACCCGTCCTTCATGTCAAGGATCATTACTTGTGTGTATGGGTACGACCCTGAGACGAAACAATAGCATGGTGGTGTAGTGGAAGAGTCCATCATCTCCATGACCAAAAAACAGCTCGACCGAGTGCATGCTTATCGTATTGTGCATTGAGAATTTGTCCCCAGGGGCCAGACGGAAGACGTACTGTGAAAGAGACGCACGAATCTCGAAATTTTTTGATACTCAAGTCACAATTATTAAAAAAAAAAAGCAATATTGAAATGTAACAGTCTTGTCAGTACGCAGCTGCATAAGGGCACATACAGTAAGCAGCTTACGTAGGTTGAGGTTGATGTCCTGATAGTTAGTAAAGTATTATTGAACCGTTTCAACAGAAATTTTCAAAAGAAACTTTCTAGTTCATGACGTATAAAGAAACCCCGAACTCCACCTTTCCACTACATACTCCTTCTAATCCATGCTTCCACCTGCGTGAGTCATTTGACATGGCGTTTAATATGGAACTGGGATGAGGAACTGATCAAACACCGAGAGGTCGTCCAGATTGGTGCAATGGATCTGGTATCACATCTCTCATGTAATTTTTGCCAGTGTTGGTTATTGTTCCAGCTGTGTGTGTCAGAGTCACAGGGATAAGTCACTGTGCAGCTGAGTACCGCCAGCAGATTTACTATTTCCTGTGGACTCTGGGCCAGATGAATGGAAAGCCTGGGCCTTGTTTGTGACGAGAGGCGTTTGAAACAGGAAGCAGCTTAGCGCTGTTTATCGCACCACAGCAGTGTGACTCCTTACTTGGGCTTCCTCTTTAACACCATGCTGAAGTGTGTGTTCGTGAAAGGCATTTACAATAAAGTTATTGCTTTGTTGTGAGATCATTTCTATAGGAACAACATAAACAGGGACTTGTTAATTGGACGCTCCACATTAATTAAAAAAAAAAGAAAAAAAGGGTGTAATCGTTGCTATGGTGAAATTGTCTGTAAGGAGACGTTTCTGTAGCATTTATGGAAGGTGTCTTCAGTGTCAGCACTGGCGATGTAAATGATGTTGGCTTCAGGAAGGAGGGTTGCTGCAAAACTGCAGTGTCTTGATCTTTCTTTGGTCACGGCACGGAAGCCGATTTTTCGAAATCATACTAAAAAAATGTATTTCGCAAGAATCATCCTTAGGAAACTGGTGTCTGGAATGAAATGCAAAGGACACTGAAATGTTGGTGGACCAAGATCCCTCTACAGTATATGCATGCTTATATTAGCATTCCTTATACAGCGTCATCATATTAAATATGAAAGAAATGCATAATCTTTTCAGGGAAACCCTGATTCCTGCGTTCTGTTTGGTTGCTCAAGTGTAAAGGGGCGTGTGGAGGGAAGGACTTGATTTTTAAAAGGTACAAACATGGTACTTGGAGCAGAATTGAAAAAGAATTGATTTGAGGAATGCCAGGATGCATGCTCTGAGTTGTAATTTAGATAGAAAATTACCCAAGACATTTTAGACTTCCGCCCGGCCAAAAAAGTCGTCTCACGCTCCAAGATTTCATTCATTTTTTGCATTGGTGAATTTAGGTGTAAAAATGATTTCTCATGCTCCCAGAACCCCATATTAATAATTTGAGTCCTGGAATATGCCGTGTGCCATCAGGGAGGAAAAACTCCATAGATGTGACAACCTGCATGTTCAGGTCGTCAGCTGACTTCATACGTTGCTGAGCCTTGACCTGAGCAACTGAAGTAAACCCAGATCATACCACAGTCTCCAGAGGCTTGTACAGTGGACACTATGCATAACCGCTTAATTCTCTTCCCTTCTTCCCCTGATCACTCTGGAATAGGGACTCAATCTGACCTCATCAGACCACAGAATGGTCTTTTTCCGTTGCTCCAAAATACAATCTTTATGCTCCATAGCAAACTGAAGAGGTTTTTTTTTTCTTTTCTGATCAGTCCCATTAACGTAGTATTCATATGAACGCACAGCTGTTTAGTCCCACTCATATGAGTTCTCATCACACTGTGCATGTGGAAATGCTCTTACTCTACTTTCACTATTAAACATAGCTGGGATTTCTACGGTCAGTGTTTTTACCACGCAAGCTTTGAAGTGCTCTCCGTTCATGATTTTTTTCCTGACCATGTTTCGTCCACAAAGCTGAAGGTCAGCACAGTCCTTACCGGTTTTAATAGTGTGTTGGACGACTCTGTAAACAAATCCAGTTATTTTAAATCTCCTTCATTGTTTTATATTTTATTCTTAATAAATTATTATTATTTTAACCAAGTATACAAACATGACTAAGAAAACGAGAGTGGTGGGAATCAACCCTGGACCGGAATCGAACCCATACCCTGAAGGTGCAAAACGACAGTGCTAACCACTAAGCCTCCATGCTATTTCAATTCTCTTTTATAACTTAGTGCAACGACATGTAAATTAGGCTAATTGGCGTTCCCAAATTGCCCATAGCGCTATTGATTGGCACCCAGTCAAAGGTGTACCCTGCCTCATGCCCTTAGGTTCCAGGCCCCTCACAACCCTGAATACAGGACTAAGCGTAGACAGTGAGTGAGTATTTTTCGGTAGATGATTCAGGCCAGTAACGTGACCATACTGGAGTTAGGACTTTTGTTTTAGGCTAGGCAATGTTTGTTATTTTACATAATGTATTTTACATTAAAAAAAAAAAAAATGTCTCTCCATATGTTGACGGAAAATATTGGTCATTGTGTGTGTGTGTGTGTGTGTGTGTGTGTGTGTGTGTGTGTGTGTGTGTGTGTGTTTTTTTCCTGTTTCTATTTCTGAGGGTGCCAACATTTCCGAGGGTTTATCTTCTATTCTGAGAGGCCCACACCTCTTTGCGGATTGATTTGAAAATCTTTGATTTTTTCAATTTTTTTTATGCTGAGCTCAGTGACCTGAAGACAAGCAGAAGGTGGAAAAAAGAAGGAAGAGACAGATGTTTGGATGAAGAAGGACACCAGAAAGAGTAAACATCCAGCAAGAAAACTGAAGAGAGGAGAAGAGTTGAGCAAGGAGAGAAAGGGGGAGCAAAAGAGCTGGAGGGATGGAGCGACAGAGAGAGAGAGAGAGAGAGAGAGAGAGGGAGGATGAGGAGGAGGAGGAGGAGGAGGAGACTGGGGAAACGACAGAGAGAGGTGATGAGCAGTGAGCTGCAGGAGTATTAGCTGTCGCCCTCCTGAGCTGCAGATCTCATTAAAGGTAAGTTTGTGAAAGCTATATGTCTGTGTGTGTGTGTGTGTGAAAGAGAGAGAGAGAGAGAGATTGTGTCGCTGCCAAGCAGTCAATAATGCAGTTCATTGTTTTGACTTTGTTTTGTCAGAGAGACAGGATGAACACAGGAAGGTTGATTGCTTAGAATAGAAAAATCTAAATCATAACTGTTTTTTTCCCCTTTTTTTCTCAGACCTGAAGATATATGATCTAACTCTATCTGTGTGTGTGTGTGTGTGTGTGTGTGTGTGTGTGTGTGTCTTTGTCTCAGGATGAAGCGACCATTGAGGCACAGTGCGTGTGGAGCCTAAGGTTCCCTCTGAGTGTGTGTGTGTGTGTATATGTGTGTGTGCCTTTCACAGTCCTGCGTCGCTGCTCCTGCTGCGTCGGATCCTTCACGTGTGTAGACGTCTCTGATCCCCTGCCAGCCCCCCGCTCACGTTGCTACGACAACCATGGACTGCGGATTGCGTCTGCCTCCTGTCATCGAGGAGGTCATGGACTCTGCAGGTGCGTACGTATATGGTTGTGTGTGTGTGTGTGTGTGTGTGAAATCGTAGAGTGTATTTACAGGTGCATATTGTATTGTCCAGGGCAGGGAGGAGACACTAATAATACTTAGTGCCATTGTGTCTCTGTGTCTTTCATGCTTTGCTCTTGCGTAGTTGGTGAGGATGGGCATCGTGGCGTTAAGTCAAAGGATTGAATCTGTGTTAAAGTTTTCTATGGTGCGGGGATACATCATGGCATTGTTGACCTGGTGTGACTTCAAAGGAAAAAGAACAACACAAAAACAAATGCGTGCCAGGTTCAGGCCGTTCAGCCAGTAAAGAAGAGGCAGACAGAAAGACATTGTAGAAGACAAATTAAAAGACAGAGAGTCAGCAGGAGGGAAGCAGACGGCCAGTCCGTCTGTAGTGACACGTTTTTTTGCGTATGACTCAAAGCAGATGGCTGGGCACTGCAGAGTGTGACACGGTGCAAGCGCCATCCGGCATCATACAGTACAAGAAAATAATAAGCAATATACGTCCATTCCAGCATCACTGGAGCAATCAGCACTTCATAGGCACGCAGTATGTACAGTACGAAGACGTCTTGCTGCTCCTGATGTGTGATTGGTCTGGGTTTCGTCAAGTTCTGTCTAAAAACGGTTGTGCATTAAAAGCAATTTTAAAGGGACTCTCCACTTTTAGATTTGTTGCCAGGTGGTAGTGTGTGTACTGTACATTGTTTATGTGAGAAGTTGTGAGCAGATGTCACAGTTAATAAGAAATTAAATGTACATGATCTCAAAGCACTTGAAAGTAAAAGAACAACAAAAAAACGAGCTTTTCATGTACTAGGTCACAACAAAAACTCGGTTGCAAAATGAAGTATGAAAAGTTGTGTCGTTCGTTTCCAAGTTAAAAAAAAAAAAAAAAAAAAGACATTTCAACGTCTTACTGATAAGTGGAGTTGTGGTGAAGATAACAAACGTTGGACTTCACAGGGCGTCTGGGGGTATTGTTTGGGTGTCTGACACCAGTGTGTTGTGGGCTGGGGCCTCTGTGGACCTTCCTGTTTGTCCAGTGCATCCCATGGGTGCTTGATCGGGGTTGGGATCTGGGTTGGAGTTTGGAGGCTGGGTCAGTGCCCTTGGGCTCTTTGACTGCTGGACCCCGTGCATGCCAGGGTGCACTGGGTGTTCTGTCTGTCATGACCAGCATTGATGTTTTTTAGTAATTTGTTCTACATCGGCTTTTCTGTCTGATTGGACTGGACGGGCCGGCTTTTGCTCTGTGAGCTGAGGGTGCCTTTAATCCTGTCACCAGTTTACTGGTATATACTGTAATTGATTATCAGTGTTAATTAGTTCTCCTTCTGGTGCTTATAGATGCATATAACTCACTCATTTATCTCAAATATTGGCTTCTTATTAAAAAACAACAACATAGTAATTTGTTATGATGATGATGATGATGAAGAAGAAAAACACACATCACTCCGAAATCTTCGACTGGTATTCAGTTGAGTTGAGATCTAGTCACTGCAGAGCCCAAAGCATAAGATTTACACCATTTCTATGCATTCGGTGATGCCCTGTCCCCTGTGGATGAATGAATGAAATCATAACGACACCAGCCGGTGTAGAAATGAAACTAAAGTGAAATTATATCAACATTTAATGAAAGATTCCTCCATGAAAAAAACAAAACAAAAACAAAGATGGAAGAAGAAGACGTGAGTTGTCCTGGGCGTATTCTCCCTTTTAAGTATTCCTTTAGGTCATATAATGGCCAGTACACTGGGTGACATCTTTAATATTTGGTTGCAGGGGTGCTGTAAAGTTGGGTGCGGGGTGTTAAGGATTGTTAAGGAGAAGAAAATAAAACGAATAAAAAAAGACAAATGTAATGATCACGTGTTCGAGAGCCAAGCATTTCTGAGGGCAGTGACTGGTTTCATTATGTACTGTATGTTTACAACAAGGAGAAAATGTTGAAGGCCTAAAAAACGCTGTAACACTACCCTCAGCATTGGGAAACTGAAGATCTGATAAGGCAACACAACACCAACACGACAGTGGCTGATTTGTTTTTTACAGCGAGCCTTTGGAAGAATACCGCATGTGTGGTCATTTCCAATTTGCATGTTTATAGAAGCCGGATTTCTGGCGGAGGGGAAAGTGTAGGCGCTCGCTTCTGGTGTGCTTTTTGAACCACTCGGGCTGGAAAGTTATTATTAAATCTTGGAACATGCCTGTTCTTCCGAGCAAGTTTTCCGTTGACTTTGAGGGAGCATTTCATCTTACTAAGCTATTTCTGCATACAGCAAGAGAGCATTTCGATATGAACTCTGCTGAGGATGTAAAGCAAAGCTCTTTCTGTTCTGCAAATCCCACTGCGTGCTGGATCTCGACCCACACTTTCTGCTCTGTAGGATCGCAATCTCCGTCTCTGTCTGCTTTCCGTCCCATCCCAATCGGACTGCGCTCACATTACACAGGCGTCGCAGTGTGATGTACGGCATAACTGAGATTAATTGAGGAAGATGGGAAATGTTAATAGACTCAGAGAGGGCAAGGGACTGGAGCAGAAAACATGATCATTAGATATGATTACATGGATATTATTCTTCAATCTGAATCAAAAATTCATTTTGATTAGAGAATCCAACGCTGTCACGTGATAAAAAAGATGATGTTCTGATTAAATGCTTTGATCTTAGGTTCTGCCTGTTTTGAAGTGTTTAATCTGACAGAAATAGAAGGATAATAAGAAGAAGCATTTTTCTCCAGCTTTGATGTTCGGTTAAGCTCCCAATCTTTTCACAATCAATCCCACCTTCTGTGGTATGATTGGTTACCAGTATTCCGTCTCATCTGTAATTGCTCAGATGCTTTGCTATGCATGAAATAACAAGCCAATCAGGGCTCCTTCTTCAGCCAGAGACCCAGTGGAGGAAAATAAACACAGATGGGAGAGAGTTGTTCTCGTCGAGCTTGCTGATCAGGAGTGGAAGCTGAATTTACTTCCTGGAAACTCATCATATCACCTAATGCACAGAATGAACCTTACTGAGCAAAAGTGTTTACATACGTGTTAATATTTACCCATTTATCTGAATGGATTATCAAAGGTTTACATCTTGCTTTTTGCATGGAATTTAACTAAACACTGTTCTACATTATCTTATTGGCAGACAGGAAGAGAACCGACCTAGTCAGACTCCACAAACTTAAAAAAGCAGACTTATAAATACGAGCATTATAAGCATATTACAGGAACTCAGCTGGGAGTTATTGTCACATTCCTCCCTCGTACAGTACTGATGTCCCTTAGCACAAGTTTTGGCTGGTAAAGTAGTTCCTGGGAGGCCGGTGTTTCAGACAGTCTGATCCCGGCATACTGAGAAAACATTCTACCTTGATGGTAACCAAGCACAAGTGAATAAGTGCGCATATATAGAGAACACATAACCGTGCTGCGTTATTCTGCGCAATCAAAAGTCCCGGTTTGACTTGAACGCCCCTTGTATTTTCATACACATGTAAATAATATGGGCTTAAAATGTAAAAATCTGTGCAGATAATTTGATCCCACTCCAACACACACACAAACAGGCATGCACTCCTATAGGCACACACTTTCAAAATTTTGTGTTTCAGCATTAACAGAAATGAAACTCCTAAATTTATACAGAGCCCCAGTTCTATCTGGAGGTGACTGCTTTAGATGCAATGTCCTTTTAAGATTATTTTCCCGTGTCACTTGACAAACAACATTGGAAAGAATGCTGGTTGAGACTTGCGTCAGGTTTCGTGTGCTTGTGTCAGACATTTTATTTGCGAGTCTGTTTTATATAATATCTAGTGTCCCATAAGAAATTTTTACCACGGTACTTTAGCTGGCACGGTGGCTTAGCGGTGCGGTTAGCATTGTGGCCTTGCACCTCCAGGGTATTGGTTCGATTCCTGCCTTGTGTCTGTGGAGTTTTATTTAATTTTATTGTGAAGCAAACAACAAACAGGACAAAATAACAGAAAACTTCAGCATGGATTACAATTCATCACCCTAAAGTCAGTACTTTGTAGAGCCACATTTTGCAGCAATTACAGCTGCAAGTCGCATTGGACAAGTGTCTATGAGTTTGCCACATCTAGTGAAATTTTGGTGAGTTTTGGTGGGCAGCTCTCTCTTGGCAGGTTATTTTGTGGTACCATGTTCTCTCCATTTGAAGATGATTGAAGAGGATCATCAAACATTTTTTTTTATTTTTTATAACCCAACCCTGACTTGTTTGGAGAGCTTTTTGGTCGTCATGGTGGACTGTCTCTTGCTTAGTGATGTTGCGCCTTCAAAAAAAGGTGTTCTTATACTCACAGACCCTGCGACACTTAGATTGCACACAGGTGGACTTCATTTCACTAATTATGTGACTTCTGAAGGTAATTGGTTGCATCTGAGCTTTTGAGGGGCTTCATATCTAAGGGGGTAAATACATATGCACATGACAATTTTCAGCCTTTTAATATATATATATATATATATATATATATATATATATTTATATATTTATATAAATTTTATATTTATAAAATATATATTTTTCTCATTTCACTTCACCAACAATTTTGTGCTGATCCATCACATAACATTTTGATAAAAAAAAAATATTTAATTTACAGGTTATGATGTAACAAAAGATGAAAAAAGCCAGAGGGGGGGCGGGGGGGGGGGGGATACTTTTGCAAGTATGTGCCCTACGATGGATAGGATCTAGGGTGTACGCTACCTTGTGCCCTAAATCTCCCGCGACTGTATACAGAGTAAAGTGGTATAGACGAAGTGTGACTGAGTACTGTATGTACTACAGTGTACTGTGGTAAACTATAGTACAGTACATACCATAATATACCTTAGTATTATTATGCTACTTCAGACGTTACAATGGTAGGCACCAAAGCACTTCATCGAATCCTGGGCACATTTATGTATCGTGGCACTTCAGTGGGTACTGCAGTAGTCCTATAGTACAGTACAGTATGTACTTATCATATACTTTTATGAATACCATGGTACTTAGGGGGTACTACCCAATTCTGCAGGTATCTAATATGGTGCTTGTATGATACCATAGTGTAGACATGGACAAATTGAGGGGAAAATTCCCTGAATGAGTGGATAATATTCCATAGAAACATGTGATTCATCAGTAATGTCATGTGTTTTTTCCTTGACCCACTTGCAGTCGGAGCACTTGCTCTAGGTGGAGGCGGACGTGTCCGCAAATTGACATTTTAACTCCAACAGAAAATGCAGGGGCCTGTGGACGTTTCCTTCCTCCCTGTCCCTCAGTTTTCCTTTTCCTATGGGCCTCCCTTCCTCTTGATAACGCAAGCTGTGTCGTTTAGCTGCTCTAAAGAAAAGTCCTGGAGCAAGCAGAGGCACAGCATCAGGGTTAATCGGGGGAATATTTAAAGAGTCAGGAAGCCTCAATGCAGAGAGAAGGAAGGTACATGCACTGGGCTGGTGAGTAACTGGGTAGTTTTAGTGGTTGGATTTTTTCTTCTTCTTCTTAATGTCCATTTTCTATTCTCTCTCTTTCTCTCATTCCCCCTATCATACATTTTTGTACATATACTGTACAGGTTGAAGTGTGGGGGCATTGGTGGCTCAGTGGTTGGTCCCTTGCCTGGCATGCTCAGGAGGCTTGGGTTCGATTCCCAGCCAAATCCCAAACCCCAACCACTGGATGCAGTGCTGGTCCCAAGCCCGGATAAAAATGGCTTGCCTGTGACAACTTGTTGTGCGGATCCGCTGTAGGGTCCCCTCGATGGGAGCAGCCGAAAGACTAACAACTACTGTCCAGGTTGAAGTGTGCTACCTGGCAGTGGTTATAGTGTTAGCAAAAGTGTGTTACTTTTCCAACAAACCTGTCATTCTACAAAGTAGGGAGAGAAAGAGAAAGCTTTTTGCACAACCAGAACTCATTTGTCTTGAATTCTTCTGCCATGCCAGTTTTAATCAGGAGCTCCTTGCTCCCTAAATTGAGTAGCTGGTCCTTGAACTCTTTACTCTGAGGGTGGAGATCATTTTTTTGTTTGCATCCAATGATACTGAGTATAAAGTCCAGATGCTGGTTGCTGAACACAAAGGATGACATCTTTTCCTTTTAGGAGCAGGTGATCATTTTCGCTGGTAGATCCCGTTGGGTGGAGGAACTGTAACCATGGCAACAAAATGTGTGTCAGGCATGCTTGCTATAACGTCATACAGTTTATAATCTGCATGCCAGAGAGAGACAGGGGAAAAGACAGAGAGAGAGAGAGAGAGAGAGAGAGAGAGAGTGTTGCCGGATCACCTTAATCATGCAGGGTAAGCACTCATTCTCTCTCTCTCTCTCTCTCTCTCTCTCTCTCTCTCTCTCTCTCTCTCACTGTCTCACAGTCTCCTATTTCTCCATTGCTGCAGGCCCTGGATGGAGGTGATGTGAATAATTCATGCTTCTCTTCACTGCACCAGAAATCTGACGTGTTCTCTCTTTCATTTTTCCTTTCTCACTTTCTTTTTCTCGCACAAATCCGCTGCACCTCTTTTTTTTTTTTTTTTTGCCAAACACATTTTAATTATCCTGTATTAGAACTGCACATATTGTACAGTATGTTTCTGGCTATTTTTTTTTTTTTAGGTCTACCTTTAAATCCTTTCCTGAATGCTAAGAGATCATCTCTGATAGAGAATCTTAATCCATCTATAACACACTGGAGAAAATCTAACCTTCTCAAGGCATTTCCTTTATAGCGACTGAAACAAGCCTGATATTTGCAAATAGGATGCACTGGATGTGAAGCCGTATCATTAACTGTGTTGTGGATTTCCTGCAGGCTTGAAAATAGCAAACCTAATTCCTTCATGATGAACAAATAGTGATGGTTGTTTGAGGGCAGGGAAGTGGACTGAGTTAGGCAGTATACATGAGTTATAGTTTGCAACACTCTCTCTGTCTCTGTTAAAGAAAAATCTCATTTTTATGAAGCTCCAGCGAGCGGCTGTGATGCCTTTAGTTCATGGTTGGACGAGACTTAAATTGAGCTTATACTGAGCACAGGAGGGCAGAAGAAAAAAAAAAAAAAAACACATTTATATAACATCTGTCCAAAACTTGAGCAAGCCTTTCGAGGAATAACCTAAAAATCTGACAGCTAATGGAACTTTTGTGAAACTTTTGTGAAACAAATCAGTGTCCTGAGCTCCCAACTCAAACACGTCCTACTTCCTATTGTGTTTGGAGAATTTCTAGTGTATGTTTAAACTAATGCACTTCACTTTGATGCTGTAACCATGCGCTGTAACATATCCTGCTGTGCTGTACATATCTGCCAAGAAGCTTGTACAATAGGCACACAATATGTCACCTTATTGCAAAAATAAAGGGCTAACAAGCTGGAAATTATACACTGCCTGGCCAAAAAAAAGTCACACATTGTAATATTCCGCTCATATTCATGGAGCTTTGATTGTGGCACACAGTGTGGTGACCGGCGCATGTGTGAAAATGATTCCTCATGCTCCCAGAATGAGGTTTGCTCTCGCACAATTTGTGTCTTGGAATATGCTTGTGCGTAGCAGCGGAAGAAAAACTCCCGTGATGTGATAACCTGGTCATTCAGTACATTCAGGTCGTCAGCTGACTTCATTTTATTGCCACATAACGTTGCTGAGTCTAGACCTGAGCAACTGAAGCCACCCCAGATCATAACACTGTCTCCAGAGGCTTGCAGTGGACACTATGCGTGACCTTCTTACCCTGACATGCCCATCACTCTAGAATAGGGTCAATCTGAACTCATAAGGGGTGGTACAGTGACGTACAGGACTGTGGCCTCTCACCTCCAGGGTCAAGGGTTCGATTTCCACCTTTGGTATACTGTATGCTCGTGGAGTCCACATGTTCTCCTCATGCATGGTGGGTTTCATCCGGGTACTCCGGTTTCCTCCTACAATCCAAAGATTACTGTAATTAAGTGTATGTGTGTGCTGTGCCCTGTTTTGGATTGGCACCTTGTCCTGGGTGTACCCTGCCTCGTGCCCAAGGACTCCTTGGATAGGCTCCAGGCCCCCTTGCGATCTTCTGAAGGATAAGCAATATAGAAGATTTCCTTTCCCTAGCAAACTGAAGCTTTTTTTAAATTTAAATCAAACTTTTTTTTTATGCAACTTCACCAAGAGTTTCTAACCACATTTCTACTATGAAGATCAGCACTATCCTTCCAGGTTTTAATAATGTGTTAGACTGAATTACTCTTAAACTAATCCCAGCAGTTGTAATGTTTTTTTGCTTGATGCAGGCCAATAATTTGTCCCTATTGAAAGGGTTTTTTTTTTTGTAATGTGTAATGCAATAGCAATCTCATAGCCAAAATGATTAACTGTGACTTAGTGACTGTTTATTAAGGGAGCAAACATGACATAGTATTAAGTGGTTGTCAGAATCAGGACATGTTAAAATTACAGCCACAGTCACCTTGTCTTTTTTAAAATTAACAGACTATTTCTTTTCCATAATAATGCATTAACTATTCACCAATTTAACTTTATTGTCATTATACAGTACATATAAAGTACTGTATCTGGCCTCAGGTGTAAGCATACAACACATACTGTACTGTATTAGTGCAAACTAGCAAGTAACTAGTGAGACAGTAACAGAAACAGGTTTAACAGTGTTTAACATTTAATGAAGTGCAAGACACAGTTTTAGGGCAGTGTGCAGGTCTTGTCTAAGGTTACTGGAATCTGATTGTCAAACTAGCTCACTAGCTTGGCGTATGGTATTATATTACATTACATTACCTACAACTTTCAGTCAAGTCAAATCACCTTTATTTACTGTATAAAGCACTTTTATAAGTAACTAGTGTTGGCCAAGGTGCTGTAGATTGGCTTGGTTACATCTAAGCAGTGAAATCATGGAGCAAATAATAATAATAATAATAATAATAATAATAATAATATTAGTAATAATAATAATAAGACTAAGAAGAATAATTATAACTAAGAAGAAATTAAAACATCGTAAAGATGATAAAGTCCTTCAAATGCATGAGAAAAGAAATATTATTAGGGGTGCTAAAGTTCAACTTGGATTAATGATGAACTGTTTTGTGAATGCTGGCACAAAACCGACTGACATTTACACAAGATACTGTACTGACAAGCACAGTAAAGTGAAGAGCCTCTTAGCCGCAGTACAATATTTGAATGATGCAAACATTTTAAATACAGTGGAACCTCGGATTGCGAGTAACGTGGTTTACGAGTGTTCCGCAAACCGAGCAAAGATTTTTAATAAATTTTTAATCGGAAACCGAGCAAGTATTAGTTTACGAGCGCCGAGTATCATGTATCACGCATGCGACTTTTATTTTGACACCGAGCGGCAAGTGATCACAACTGAGCCAATGATTTTTCTCTCTCTTGCGCTGCGGGAAGAGACATACAAATACACGGCGCCTGCGCGCACAAACAGAAACACTTAACTGTCTGGATTTATTTTTACTTTTTTTTAATGTTAAGTGCAAGTTAATTTGTTTTATTTTTACTTTATATGTTGTATTAATTATTTTTATGTATTTATTGTTTTGGGCTGTAGAACGAATAATTTGAGTTTTCATTATTTCTTATGGGAAAAGTCTATTTGGTTTACGAGTGTTTTTGGAATACGAGCCCGCTTCCAGAACGAATTATGCTCGTAATCCAAGGTTCCACTGTACGGCCGTATGTCCATGAATGATCCCGGCCGAGGTGTCTCAGAGCCCACTGCAGTCGTTTCCATGAACATTCAGCGAACACCTGACACTTGTGACCAACTTACGGAAGACACACATCTGTCTATGGGAACTGTACATACAGTACGATCATACACCAACACCACATGCTCAATAAATGACAATGACAAAGCCTACTTGATTTAATTAATTAATTAATTTTTTCAAAAGAGTATATTGAATCACAGATCATTTTAATTAAACCAATACTGACATAACATTGGCACATTACATTTCCATTCAAGGAAACTAAAAGGAAACATTTACATTTAGAGACAGATGTGCATGGCATTTCACATGGACTTTTTGTTCTTCATTGATATTCTTTCAACGCAGGCTTGGTCTTGCCACTGAATGCAACTGGACTGTTTGTGAGGATAAATGTGTGTGTGCTTCTGATATATGCTTTGAGACAGATTATTAAGGGTAGAAGGTAGCCTTGGGATCCTGTCACTCAAGTGTTTGCATTTCTGTCCTCACAATTGAACTCTCTTTTAGTCCGGACTCATTTATTTCTTGGAATGTACGTAGTAGTTGCTTTGTGTGTAATGTTTTGGAAAAGAAAATTACAGGTGTATTACAGGATATAATGCTCAACAGCATACAAATTATATATGTGTGTGTGTGTGTGTGTGTGTGTGTGTGTGTGTGTGTTATTCCATGCTGGGGTCCTCACTCTTCAAGATCCATCCACTCATATGTCTGTCTATTTTCACTGCTGTCTCAGTGTTCTTTGCTGTCACTCTGTATTTAGCCAGCTGTGTGTGGCCTCACCTCTTCTGCAAGATAATCCTTCCTAGCTCTTATTACAGACACACACACACGCACACACACACAGAAGAAAAGCGGCAAATTGCAGCTATCTGCAGTGATTAAACGAAGAAGGGACTGGGCACAGCTGATGCTATGGCTCACTGAACTTCCTGCAATTAACTGTTGCCACGGGCAACAGTGATGTCAGCATTCAAAGGCATTGATGCAGCTCCGAATCAATGAAGCATCTTGTTTTGATTGTGTGGCTTTTGTGGAAAGTGCATGATGGTTGGCCAAATAGAAAAATCACAATTCAGGAAAAAATGACCTTGTAAGTCCTCCTCATCCAATCTTAACCCTTTCATTTATGAGTGCATTTCATATTCTCTCCTATGCCTTCAGATATGGCGTGTAAGACCCACATAGGTGCAAAACTTCCCATATAGAGCAGTAGTGAAGGTGTAGTTTCAGACATACTGTACTAAATATCTACTGTATACTGTGTGTATGTGAGTTTGTGTGTGCGCACATGCCTATTTTTCCATCCGTACTTCTCTGATTTCCCAGTGGTGCTGGGGTGTGAAAGCCACTTTAACATTCTGTGTCGCACCAGACACCTTCCTGTAGACCTAAGAATGAACTGAGCACATTTATATATATATATATATATATATATATATATATATATATATATATATATATATATATATATATGTATGTATGTTCTATGCACCTGTATGCTGTACTCCACACTACTCTGTAAAATGATCACTATACACAAGTGGACAAAATTGTTGGTACCCTTCGGTCAATGAAAGAAAAACTCTCAATGGTCACATAAATAACTTTAATCTGACAAAAGTAATAATTAAAAAAAAATCTATGAATGTTAACCAATGAAAGTCAGACATTGCTTTTCAACCATGCTTCAACAGAATTATTTTTAAAAATAAACTCATGGAACAGGCCTGGACAAAAATGATGGTACCCCTAGAAAATACTGAAAATAATGTGACCAAAGGGACATGTTAATTCAAGGTGTGTCCACTAATTAGCATCACAGGTGTCTACAATCTTGTAATCAGTCAGTGGGCCTATATATAGGGCTCCAGGTAGTCACTGTGTTGTTTGGTGACATGATATGTACGACACTCAACATGGACCAGAGGAAGCGAAGGAAAGAGTTGTCTCAGGAGATTCGAAAGAAAATTATAGACAAGCATGTTAAAGGTAAAGGCTATAAGACCATTTCCAAGCAGCTAGATGTTCCTGTGACTACAGTTGCACATATTATTCAGAAATGTAAGATCCATGGGACTGTAGCCAACCTCCCTGGACGTGGCCGCAGGAGGAAAATTAATGACAAATCAAAGACACGGATAATCCGAATGATAACAAAAGAGCCCAGAAAGACTTCTAAAGAGATCCAAGGTGAACTTCATGCTCAAGGAACATCAGTGTCAGATCGCACCATCCGTCGTTGTTTGAGCCAAAGTGGACTACATGGGAGACGACCAAGGAGGACACCATTGTTGAAAACAAATCCTAAAAAAGCCAGACTGGAATATGCCAAACTACATGTTGACTTCTGGGAGAATGTCCTATGGACAGATGAGACAAAAATGGAACTTTTTTGCCAAGGCACATCAGCTCTATGTTCACAGACGGAAAAATGAAGCATATGAAGAAAAGAACACTGTCCCTACTGTGAAACATGGAGGAGGCTCTGTTATGTTCTGGGGCTGCTTTGCTGCATCTGGCACAGGGTGTCTTGAATCTGTGCAGGGTACAATGAAATCTCAAGACTATCAAGGGATTCTAGAGAGAAATGTGCTGGCCAGTGTCAGAAAGCTGGGTCGCAGTCGCAGGTCATGGGTCTTGCAACAGGACAATGACCCAAAACACACAGCTAAAAACACCCAAGAATGGCTAAGAGGAAAACATTGGACTATTCTAAAGTGGCCTTCTATGAGCCCTGACCTCAATCCTATTGAGCATCTTTGGAAGGAGCTGAAACATGCCGTCTGGAAAAGGCATCCTTCAAACCGGTAACAACTGGAGCAGCTTGCTCATGAGGAGTGGGCCAAAATACCTGCAGAGAGGTGCAGAAGTCTCATTGACAGTTACAGGAATCGTTTGATTGCAGTGATTGCCTCAAAAGGTTGTGCAACAAACTATTAAGTTAGGGGTACCATCATTTTTGTCCAGGCCTGTTCCATGAGTTCATTTTTTAAAATAATTCCATTGAAGCATGGTTGAAAAGCAATGTCTGACTTTCACTGGTTAACATTCATAGAATTCTTATTTATTATTACTTTTGTCAGATTAAAGTTATTGTCAATGAATTTTCTTTCATTGACTGAAGGGTACCAACAATTTTGTCCACGTGTGTACTTCATTCTGTCTAACTCAGAGCCATTGTCCTCGTTAGTAGACACTTTATAGCATCATCTAATGGTAGCAAAAATGCAACACACAAATTACTATTTTTTTTTTTACTTATCAGGTCATGCTACTCACAAATATATAGGAAAAATGAAAAGTATGTGCAAAATTAAAGCTCGGGTCATGCTATGCTCCAGGCTTCTGTTGACCCTGTACACTATAAGTGATATAAACAATGTGTGAGTGAATATAGAAAAGTGTGTCTGTCATGAATTCAAACAAATAAATACTGCATAGATTCTTTATTCAGCTAGTACAGTGGAACCTTGGATTACGAACATAATTTGTTCCGGAAACTGACTCTTATTCCAAACACTTGTAAACCAAATCAAAATCTTCCCCTAAGAAATAATAACAACTCTAATAATTCGTTCCACACCCCAAAAAAATAAATACAGAAAAATAATTAATACAATATATAAAGTAAAAATAAAACAAATTAACCTGCACTTTATCTTTAAAAAAAGTTTTTAAAAATCCCAACAGATAAGTGTTTCCGTTTGTGCGTGCAGGCACCGTGTATTTGTGTGTGTGAGTGTGTGTGTGTGTGTGTGTGTGTGTGTGTGTGGAATTAGCCCCTTCCCTTGCCTTGTCTTACACAGTAAAACTCCTCCTCCCTCCCCCCACCTCGCTTTTTAAGTTTCACAACAAACACACACACAACGGAAACACTGACACTCACGTGAGTGCAGACTAACGGAATCACTGCTGTAAAGTAAAATAAAAAACAAAACAAATGAACCAGCACTCTACCTTTGAAAAGAATCGCGACAGAGCAGAGTTTCTGTGTAGAGCATTTACATTTACATTTAGGCATTTGGCAGACACTTTTATCAAGAGCGACTTACAAAAAGTGCTTTAAAGTTTACATCACTGGATATACTTACACTGGGTTAACTAGGTCAATAACTAAGTGCCATTAGTCTAACACCACTGGGAAGAGGGTTTTTTTTGGGGGGGGGTGGGGTGGGGTTTTTAGTCCTGTAAGTACTGGAGAAATAGATAAATTTTGAGTCGTCGTTTAAAGATCGTCAAAGTCTCTGCTGTACGGACATCTAGAGGAAGTTCGTTCCACCACCTAGGTGCCAGAACAGAAAAGTGTCTGGATGAATGCCGCCCTCAATCCCTGAGAGATGGTGGGACGAGGCGAGCAGTGCTGAAGGATCGGAGGGAGCAGAGTGTGTGTGTGTCTGTGTGAAGCCGGGGAGGGGGGCTGTAAAGGCAAGAGAGTGTGTGTGTGTCGGTGTGTGTGTCGGTGTCAAAAAACTCGGCACTCGTAAACCAAGACAGGCTCGTTGTCAACACCCGTAAACCGAGTTACTCGCAATCCGAGGTTCCACTGTAATTAAAATCTATTTAATTTTTTACTAGATTTCTAATGCATTATTTAATTAGCTAATTAATAAAGAATAATCTTCCATTTCAGATCACATCACCAAGAGAATAATTACAAAATCAACATCAACACTTTTTTTTTTTACATTGCCTGTCACGTTTCCTGTATTTTTCCTGTGCTTTAGTGTCGCGTTTGATCTGGAGACCTGGAGTATGTGTGAGAGTACGTGTACGTGTGTTAGTGAGTACTCCTGTGTGATTGAGCATCAAGGTTAAGGACGTTGGTTTTTGGTTACCCGGCTATTAGGAGTGAGAGCACAGCTATAAAGAGGAAGCTAATGTCACGGCTCGGATTAGTGCCAGATGAGTGAGTGAGAGTGTGTGTGTGTGTGTGTGTGTGTGTGTGTGTGTGTGTGTGTGTGTGAGAGAGAGAGAGAGAGAGAGAGAGAGAGAAGTAGAAAGATATAGAGTAAGGTATTATGGATCATGACTCATCCCATGTCTCCCCTTTCAAGATGATAAGTCTCCTTGATTGTTTACAGTTTCAGTTGAAATGGTGAATGAAGGGTCATATAGGGAGATCTGGTTCATGTGATCACATAATATGTTGTAGTGTGTGTGTGTCTGTGTGTGTGTGTCCCATTTCCCTGCCATTTCTCCTTGTAGTAATGTGACCTGAATTAGTGACCTTTTTCTGTTGTTCTTGGAAACAGGGAGCCGTCTGACCCTCTGGTCACAGTATGTTAATACGGCAGATGGATTGTAATGTTGAATATTACATACATTTAATCATTTTCACTGTAAGGCCCTTTAAGCCCTTTAGTGTTAAAGGTTTATGTGTCTTGGCCTGTATCTTAAACAGTGATTGACGACACATTTATGATGAAGTTACAGTAAACAGGGGTCAGTGGTTAAGGCATTGGACTATTAATCGGAAGGTCCCAGTTTTAAATCCCAGCACCACCAAGTTTCTACTGTTGGGCCCTCGAGCAACGCTCTTAATCCCAAACTGCTCAGATGTAAAATAATAATAATAAAAAAAAGATAAAATGTAAGTCACTCTGGATAACGGCATCTGCTAAATGCTCAAATGTAAGTAAACAGGAAGACTCACAAGATCTACTTAGCAGTCTTAATGCTCTGCCTTGAATGTTATACAAGACATATTTCATGCCATACACATGTGACGCATGTATTTAGTTTTAGGGCTAATACACTGTAACAATTTACTTAACAGACATTAAAAACTAAAAAAAAAAGTAAAAATGCAGTTCATCCATGTTTTTAAAGGTTACTTTTAGCTTTTTTAAAAAACATAATTCTAAAGCATTTTAAAAGCAGTTTATTAGCTTTCATAATTTGTTGGCACACTCCTTTTACATTAAATATACATTATTTTTCTTTCTTTCTACTATATTTACGTAACTGTTTTTTCTACCTTATTTAGTGATTGCCAGTTCCCACCTGATTTAGGACTCTCCCCTATCAAAGGGAAGCTACTAAACAGGAGGCTACACATTTACATCCACAGCATTTGGAAGACGCCTTTATCCAGAGCAACCTACTTTTTTTTTTTTAATATCTCATTATACATCTGAGCAGTTAAGGGTTAAGGGCCTTGATCAAGGGCCCAACAGTGGCAACCTGGTGCCTTAACTACTAAACTACCCCTGCCTACCAATTTCTACACAGCTGTTCACACAACGTTAGGGGGCAGAGTGGCACACTTAGAGGAATGACTGGCTAGTGTCACTCCGATTGATGTCGGAGAAAAAAGTAAAGCTCAGACACTTTAGCTATCTAGGACTGCCAGCCAAGGATGGCTGTAGCATTATTGGGATGGGAACTCACAATAACCTGATGATAGACCGGACTGCATTTCTGTTGCATGAGCTTAAAGTACATTTTACAGGGATTTGCGGAAAACAAGTCAAGTAGGCTTTTATTGTCATTTCAACCATATACAGTTCAGTACACAGTGAAACGAAACAACGCTCCTCCAGGACCAAGGTGCTACATACATGCAACATTATCAATAGCAATAATGACATGACTTGGTGGTGGCGGCATTCTACCCAGTCACCTCGCTATTTGTATGTTTCCTATACACAAATATGAATCTAGCAAAACTGCCATCTAGCAAATGCCTTTATAAACATTGAAAAATATAAATAATACAAACACATATAATGGACAAGGGAATGCTCTGAGCGGGCGAGAGAGAGAAAACAGATTTTCATTTAATCCTCCGTAGTGATCTAAGAGGATCAGGGTGTCGAATCGTCTTGTCAGGCCTGTCGACTCTGCGCAGGTTGGATATTTAGGCATGACAGCTATTAAAGCCAGGAGTGTTTGTTACACATGCTATGGCTCAAAGGATGCTGTCATTCAGCTAGAGTGTAATCTGGTATGATGCTTCCGTCTTTTATATATTTACAACGTGTCATTAATTCATGAGCTTGGGATTGTTTCTGAGAACGCACTAGCAGTGACTTCATGCGCACACACTCTTAACACACACACCGTTCAGGTCATCAGTGCAGTGACGCATCATTGGGACTCATGCGCCTTCATTGTGTCGTGTATAAAAAGAAATATTTCATAACCACACACACACAAACATAAATCTACGAAGAAAGATAAAAATGGAGGAACGAGAAAGAAATAGCTTATGCGTGTGTGTGTGTGTGTGCGTGTGTGTGTGTGTGTGTATAGACTGGAAAACGGTGGTCACTGGAAGGGGTGACAACACAGAGGCCAGTTATATGGAAAAGGGGAAGACAGAAGTTTTTAAGTGATGGACAGAGAGAGAGAGAGAGGGACTATTTTTATCCTCCTGGCTCCTGAGTCTGGTTTCAGATGAGGGACGACAGCAGGGCAGGAGACAGACAGAGATTCCACTACCATCCGTCACCCTTAAGGGGGAAAAAAAAAGAAAAGACACTTAGTGAGAGAGAAGGAGTCTGGGAGGGAAGCAGGAGGGCAGGATGAAGTGAGGTCGCTCTGTGATGGATTTACACTCTGCTTAGTGTTGACGTACTGACGTTCCCCATGCGCTGTGAATGACTTCTTCACCTGATTGGATATAAACGACACAAACATACATTACTGATATAGAGACCCGTCTTAATTCTCACAGCAAAATCAATTAGTGTAAATATACATATTGTGTAATGGCTTTATGTAACATACTGTACATTTTGATATTTTTATACTATTATTACTACATTTTCCTAAATCTGATTGGTTAGAAGGTGTTAATTAAGTTCCTACACTGGCTGTAAGGTTTATATCAATGCGCTTGTTTCCATAGTAACGTACACAAGAACTTTTATAGTGGATGCTGAACACGAGGTATGACTAAAAGGAGTTTTCTTCTTACTACAGAAAACTTATTTTCATATTGTTGATAAAGTACCAGTTATGTAACAGTTTTGGAAGTGTTAGGGCTTTGTGACAGAGACAGAGACAATTTTTTCCCTACTTGGACTTCAAGATGGAGAATTTTGCTGGGTGTCTTTTAGGTGCAGTATTTTAGAAAGAAAGCTAGGAAAGAAGCGGCATGGTGGTGTAGTGGTTAGCACTGTCGCCTTGCACCTCCAGGGTTCGGGTTTGAGTCCCGCCTCGAGCCTGTGTGCATAGAGTTCGCATGTCCTCCCTGTGCTTGGTGGGTTTCCTCCGGGTTGTCCGCTTTCCTCCCATAGTCCAAAGACATGCAGATTAGGTTAACTGGCTTGTTCTGTGTGAATGAGTATGTATGGGTAGATTGGCACCCCGTCCAGGGTGTACCCCGCCTCCTGCCCTACTGTAAGTCTCATGGGATGTGTTCCAGTCCCCCATTGATCCTGAATACAAGATGATGACTGAGCTAGAACAGAAGGTGGTGTAGGACCAAATGTTCATAGCTCAAGGATGCTTCACAACATATGACTATAAATAGATTAAAAGAGGATAACATATCTTTTTTTAGTTTGTACAAATGCATGATTGATGGCAAATGTGCTGTGATGAGAGAGGAATGAAACACTTGCTGTGGTCCCGTCTAACCCTGGCGTTTAAAATGGTCCTATAACAGCACAACAAACAATGATTTAACAGTGATGAACATTACAAGTCCCCCACAAATATCAAAATCATATAAAGTTCAATTACCTGCTGTAATAAAGCATTATGAAGTGGTTGGCCTTCTCGAATCAATGCAATCAGACTCGCACTACATGGTTGGAGATCTCATCCCTCCCCTAATGTGGAACCCAAAGTTCTGCCCTTGGGCTCGTCTGTTCACTAATTCACACAGGTGTAAGTCGGGAGGGTGGGGGGGTGGCGTCGAATGAAGAGGTCACAGGTCGGAGGATGCACAAATGTTTCAGCTGTCTCCATTCCTTTGTCCACCACACCTGCCACTCTTAAAATAAACTCCATCTCTCTGAGGTTTAGTACGGCTCTGCAATTCAAGAATCGCTCATGCTGATTTAAATCACCATTGTGAGTACAAACAACATTTCAAGAGCGTTCGAAATTGCAAGAAAGCCAATACGGTAATTAAAGTCATTATAGGGGTGGAACAAATCTTAGAGCAAATGCAACCTTGATTCATACATAATTAAGTGCCCCGCCCCTTTTCCTGCACGTCCAACATATGGTATATGACCAGAGGTAGAAAGAAATATTATCAAAAAGCAAATAGTTTTTTAATCCGTAGGTTTTAAATTGTAATAACAATAATAAATATGATTCTTTGTGCCAAATTTTGACACTAGGTGGCTCCATTCCTTATTTTTCAACATTAGCCACAGTGCTGAGTTTTTTTCTGATTGTGTGTGTGTGTGTGTGTGTGTGTGTGTGTGTGAGCGAGCGAGAGAGAGAGAGAGAGAGAGGCTCATGTGTTGATACTACAAAATGACTTTACTGCCAAAGCCATGCACACACACACACACACACACACACACACACACACACAATCAGAAATTGTAATAAACAACATGATGACATAATCTCACGGCCTTCACCGTCTCCCTGCACCCAGATGTTCTGTATTTTCTCATTGTATGATATCTGACATTATTGTCTTAAAAATGATCTTTCTTCGATGTTCTCGTCTCTCACGGTCTTCCTGTCTCTGTCTCAGATGATCTGTGTGACCTGAAGTCCGAGCGCCCGAGTCTGGGTGATGGACTGACGGATAAAGAGCGTGAATCCCTGGACAGTAATGAGGAGAAGGAGGAGAAGGAGGTGGAAGTGGGGAATGGAGAGAAAGGCCTTGAAGAGGAGAAGGAGGTGAAGGAGGAGAAGGCGGGAGACGGAGAAAGAGACGAGAAGAGAGGAGTGGAGGAGGAGGAGGAAGAGCTGGAGGAGCTGAGAGCGCAGGTGGTTCAGCTGCTGTTGGAACTGGAAGAGGCAAGGGAGGTGTCCCAGAGGCATGAGGAGAGCTACAACGAGCTGCAGGGTGTGTGTGTGTGTGTGTGTGTGTGTGCGTGTATGGTGTGTGTGATGAGTAGTGAAACATGTTGTTTTTGTGATAACGCCTTCGGGATTTCCCAATCAGCATGCTCAGCTGTCCCTGCCATGTGTAACATTCTCTCTCTCTCTCACACACACACACACACACACACACACACACACACACACACACACGCACACACACGCACACACACACACCAATACACATTTCTTAGCTTTCTCAATCATTCTTTCTCTCTCTCTCTCTGTGTCTTTAGGGCTTTTGGAGGACGAGCGCTTAGCTAGTGCCAATCAGGCCGAGAGCTTCACGAGACAGATCCAAAGGCTTCAAGGTATCTCATTACAGACGCACGTGTGCTCAGAACCGGATTTGAAAGGACTGCGAACGTGTTGAAAAACCACATTAACACATTTCGTGACACTTGATATGCATCATATGTAGTTAGCTACCAAAGCGCCCATGGACAATGTACAATAATTCAACATGATGTCACTGATATTTCACTTGTCTTCATGGTGTGAACCTGTCACGGTTACTGCTTGAAAGAGATACATGATAACAGAGGTGAAGTGAAACAAAAGACTTTATTGAACAAGACAGGGAACCAAAAGAACAGAACCAGAACTTTAAACATAGGACACACAAACTATAAACATGACAAACTAGACATTACAAACAGACGGAGAGACAGACCGGCTAGGAGACAGACAGACAGACTAGGAGAACATAGAGCCAAGGAGAACACAGAGCTAGGAAGTACAACAACAAACAGTAACCTTAGACGAACAGATGCAAGACAAGGACATCACAGAACTCAGGAACATTTATAACCAAAACTAATGAGCACAGCTAATTAGCAACCTCAGTTCAGGTGAGCGCCACATCACCTGACCGAGGTGCATTCTGGGGGTTTGAGTCCATCAAAAACTACCAATGAAAACAAAAACACCAAATGGAGTTTGTGGGCGCTTTGGCGCCCTCTGGTGGGAACCCCTGACAGAACCCTTTTATCATAGACACTAACTTTTACCGTATCATTCATAATATTGGGTTGTACTTTTGATTAATAGAAATAAACCAGGCAGCATGGTTTAGCAGTGTCGCATTACACCCTTAGGGTTTGGGTTCGATTCCTGCCTTGGGCCCGTGTGCTTGGATTTTGCATGTTCCTGTTGTGCTTGCTGGGTTTCTTCCGGGTACTCCGGTTTCCTCCCACTATAATTGACATTTCCAAATTGCGTGCAGTGTGTGTCTTCGTGTGCCCTGTGGTTGATTGGCAATCTGTCCATTGTGTACTAGTTCGGTCTTAAGGACTCGTTCTTTTTGAACAAATCTTTAACGTGGCGTAGTCTCAGAGAGTGACTTGTTCATTTTCCACTGGGCGCACATGCGCAACGCATCGCAAAACCTCCGTAGGTTATGTACAGGAAACAGAATTGAGTTACCTCTCGAGTCTTTTGGTCCGAGTCGATCGTTATTTTGTCACGTGACTCCCATAGATGCTATGCAGTGCAGTATACAGGGAACAGAATTGATGTTTCTCAACGAGCCTTCTAGTCCAAGTTGTTCGTTCTTTTGTCACGTGACTTCCATAGACGATATGTAGTGCAATAGATTCAAAAGAATAAACGATTCTGACAAAATTTGTGTTGGGGTCTGTTTATATATATATATATATAACAACAAATCAATATTGAGTTTCTCATTAATATGCTGCAAAGAAAAGTCTTTAGATGAGCAAATGAATATTTCTTTAGATGAATGAAAAACGTTTTGTTGTCCCTTATTGTTTGAGCAGGAACTAATGAGCGCTTAAGTGTCTAATCTGTCACTCTGTCCCTAGTGGAACCAAAGATACGTTCTGATTTATAGAACCCATTTTCGTATTTATAACCCTGCCTGGAATAACTAATGACTTCTCTACTTTTGTAATGCTTTCACTTGGGATAAGACTCTTTATTTTAAAAACACTGGACTGTATTATATAACGGGAAATAAATATTTGCCACATTAAGTCAGACTCAACCCGGTATTTGAGGGCGGTTTTATTCATGACCGTGATCTGTGTCTATACCATAAGGTACCACAATCATGACCTTAGTGAAAGCCCTAAGTGACCCTAAGTGAAAGATCAAGGTCAACAGTCAAGGGTCAACTTCCTGTCTCTTTTACACTGGTATCTTAGGATACAGCATAGTCCAGAAACATGGCTGCCCCAGATTAGAACTCACCTCCACAACAGACATTCATACAGTAAATGAAGTCTCAAACAACCACACACATGTTGCAAAAGTATACGCTCTCTGTCCTTATTGCCATTCATTACTGTTTTCAAGGTTGAATTCTTTGCTACTACACTATACACTATACTACACTATACTACACTATACCATACTACACTGTACTACAATATACTACACTATACCATACTATACTGTACTACAATATACTACACTATACTACACTATACCATACTATACTATACTATACTATACTATACCATGCTATACTATATTACACTATACCATACTATACTGTACTACAATATACTACACTATACTACACTATAACCTACTATACTATACTATACTATACTATACTATACTATACCATGCTATACTATACTACACTATATTACACTATACCATACTATACTGTACTACACTATACTACACTATACTACACTATTCCGTGCTATACCCTACTATACTATACTATACTATACTATACTATACTATACTATACTATACTATACTATACTATATTATCTGCTGCTATACTATAGCACACTTTATTATCCACATTTCCCCATACTATGTTACCAATACCTGTTGTTCTGCACTATTTCAAGGCATATATAACAGTCTGTTACTGAATTATACTACACTATATGGTACATTGTTATATACCATACCATACTGTCAGCTTCAATCAAATCCTAATCAAATCTGATCCTAATGTTATACTATACTACACTATACTACATTATATGTAAAATTATGCTCAAGTCCAAATAATTTATAGACAGTTCAATTAATTTACTTTATATCTGCAATATCAGTTAAAGAACAACACAGGTTTGTAGAAATGACAAACTGTTTACAGTGTGATAGTCTACATTATAATATACACTTACCTAAAGGATTATTAGGAACACCACACTAATACGGTGTTTGACCCCCTTTCGCCTTCAGAACTGCCTTAATTCTACGTGGCATTGATTCAACAAGGTGCTGAAAGCATTCTTTAGACACGTTGGCCCATATTGATAGGATAGCATCTTGCAGTTGATGGAGATTTGTGGGATGCACATCCAGGGCACGAAGCTCCCGTTCCACCACATCCCAAAGATGCTCCATTGGGTTGAGATCTGGTGACTCTGGGGGCCATTTTAGTACAGTGAACTCATTGTCGTGTTCAAGAAACCAATTTGAAATGATTCGAGCTTTGTGACATGGTGCATTATCCTGCTGGAAGTAGCCATCAGAGGATGGGTACATGGTGGTCATAAAGGGATGGACATGGTCAGAAACAATGCTCAGGTAGGCCGTGGCATTTAAACGATGCCCAATTAGCACTAAGGGGCCTAAAGTGTGCCAAGAAAAGATCCCCCACACCATTACACCACCACCACCACCAGCCTGCACAGTGGTAACAAGGCATGATGGATCCATGTTCTCATACTGTTTACGCCAAATTCTGACTCTACCATTTGAATGTCTCAACAGAAATTGAGACTCATCAGACCAGGCAACATTTTTCCAGTCTGTCCAATTTTGTTGAGCTCGTGCTAATTGTAGCCTCTTTTTCCTATTTGTAGTGGAGATGAGTGGTACCCGGTGGGGTCTTCTGCTGTTGTAGCCCATCAACCTCAAGGTTGTGCGTGTTGTGGCTTCACAAATGCTTTGCTGCATACCTCGGTTGTAACGAGTGGTTATTTCAGTCAAAGTTGCTCTTCTATCAGCTTGAATCAGTCGGCCCATTCTCCTCTGACCTCTAGCATCAACAAGGCATTTTCGCCCACAGGACTGCCGATGTTTTTCCCTTTTCACACCATTCTTTGTAAACCCTAGAAATGGTTGTGCATGAAAATCCCATTAACTTAGCAGATTGTGAAATACTCAGACCGGCCCGTCTGGCACCAACAACCATGCCACTCTCAAAATTGCTTAAATCACCTTTCTTTCCCGTTCTGACATTCAGTTTGGAGTTCAGGAGATTGTCTTGACCAGGACCACACCCCTAAATGCATTGAAGCAACTGCCATGTGATTGGTTGATTAGATAATTGCATTAATGAGAAATTGAACAGGTGTTCCTAATAATCCTTTAGGTGAGAGTAGTATAGTAATCAGATTTCTAATCGCTAATTGTTAGTATTATCTATTGTTGATATAGTCTCATCTATTTTGTCATAAGAAATCACATGCAAGTAAACTAATTACCATAACCTCTGCTAGGCATCTTGTATTTCTGCATGATCTAAAGTAAGTATTTACATTGTTCCCTATGGGAAAATGCATTTCGCCATACGAAATTTCACCTTAATAACTCGCCTCTAGAACGAATCAAATACTTATGCTGAGGTACCATTTTATTACCATATAAGGAATGAGGAGAAGGGGGCAACCAAGAAAGAGAAGCCAGGGAAATTTAACACCGTCTAGGGAAAATGTAAGAAAGCACAAACATAAATCTAACTGTTATTAAATCCTTATTATCAGGTTTTCCATCTTGTTTCTGATGGAACACAAGAGTGTTTCATGTTGTACGTTGATAGCCTGCCCATTGCCTGCTCCTAAATTATGATTTGAAATGTCTCTTAATCAAAGAAAAGATATTTACACCTTTACCTCTGTCTAAACAATATGAAAAATACAGTGCATTCAACATCAGATTTAAACTCCCGGCTTCACAGCTGTACAACAGTTTAACATTATTCCAGTGTTAAATTCCTTCTGAAACACAATTGCCACAATGCAGCTGTGATTCCCATTAATGAAACTATCTAAATAAATTTTATTGTAGTGCATGCAGAAAATCTCATGCTGAGTATCTAGTACATGTTGTAAGTGTCCTGTGTCTTCAGTTTGAATTTTGTCCCTTTTCCAGCGCAGCTGTATTATCATTTAATTTACTCAACCACGATCACATCTTTAAGTGACTTAAGAGAAGAACAGATTATTTTGACCACACACAGCAAATACACTTTTGTAATGTGATCATACTACTCTACAATCCCCATCCTCTGCACTAGAGCAATGCTTTATTGGATGCAATAAAGAACCAGGACCTGATCTTATGCTTTTATTATTATTATTATTATTATTATTATTATTATTATTATTATTATGCTTTAACTTTTCTCATCGGTTGTTCCATTCATTGTTTTGTGTCCCTGCAGCCCAGCTGCGCTCTGTGCAAGAGGAGCTGGACAGTCTGGAGGAGGAAAAGGCCAGCGAGCTGTGGGAGGCCCAAGAAGAGCTGCGTGTGGCGCAGGAGGAGGTGCAGGAGTTGCAGCAGGCGGCTGAGGAGGCGGCAGCCGAGCGGGAGAATGACATCGCGCTCCTGCAAGAGGAGCTGTGCAGGCTGCGGGCAGAGCTGGAGAGACTTCACAACACCACCCAGGAGTATGAGTTAGAGCTGACCACTCTGCGTGCTGAGATCAGCATGAAGAGCCAACGCAGGGAGGAGCAGGGACAAGCGGGCACAGAGGGTCAGTTAAACTCCACTCCACTCCACTCCACCCTATTATTTTACAAGATACTGCTATACTTTATGGCAACATGGTGGTAGTGGTTAGTGCTGTGGCCTTGCACCTTCAGGGTCGAGAGTTCGCAGAGTCGCACCTCTGGTCTGTGAGCATGGAATTTGCATGCTAAATGAATGTGCTTTTTTGTCCCAAGCCTAGTTAATGTAAAGGCGATGGGTTAGGTGGAAGGATGAAGATATCATTTGTAAAAAGCAAAGGATGACTGAAATTAATGGATCAGTGAAGAGCCATCGACACCAATAGTTAGGAAAAGCTACATAATATTCAGTAATCAAAGACCAAAATAAAGAGTAAGCACTGGAGCCTTACCATATGCAACTAATTCTATTGTTCTAGATGTATAGCATAGCATAGCATAGCATAGAATAGCAGTGTACAGTATAGTATAGTATAGTATAGTATAGTACAGTATGGTATAGCAGTGCACAGTACAGCTCAGTATAGTATAGTATAGCAGTGTACAGTATAGCAGTGCACAGTACAGCTCAGCATAGTATAGTATAGTATAGCAGTGTACAGTACAGCTCAGTATAGTATAGTATAGTACAGTATAGTATAGCAGTGTACAGTACAGCTCAGTATAGTATGGTATAGTATGGTATAGTATAGTATAGTATAGTAGTGTACAGTACAGCTCAGGATAGTATGGTATAGTATAGTACAGTATAGTATAGCAGTGCACAGTACAGCTCAGTATAGTATGGTATAGTATGGTATAGTATAGTATAGCAGTGTACAGTACAGCTCAGGATAGTATAGCATAGTATTACAAAGTACAATATGGTATAGTGAAGTATTAAGTAGTATAGTACAGTCATTATACTATACTATACTATACCATACTGTACTATACTGCACCATGCTATACTATACTATGCTATGCTATCTGTTGCAATCTTATTGCACACTTTGTTGTCCACACAACATCATACATTACTAAATTATACTACACTATATGGTACACTGTTATATACCATAATATACCATACCATACTGTCAGCTTCAATCAGATCCTAATCAGATCTGATCCTAATGTTAAACCATACTATACTCCACTATACTACAGTATACAGTAGGTAAAATTATGCTCAACTCCAAATAGTTTATAGACATTTATATTCAATTAAAACAATCATTTACTTTATATCTCTAATATCAGTTATGAACAAAACTGTTTTGTAGAAATGACAGAAATTGTCTACAGAGTGATAAACTACATTATAATATAGTATAGTAATCAGATTTCTAATCACTAATTGTTAGTATTATCGCTTCATCTATTTTGTAATAAGAAATCACAAGCAAGCAAACCTATTGCCATAACCTCTGCTAGGCATCTTGTATTTCTGCATGATCTAAAGTAAGAGACCACCCAGATATGCATTCTTCTGGAGAATCAGGGCACAGATATCAAACAAGATCTATTCACAAACCCACTGCACACCCACTCTTAGTACAGAAAACTCTTACTGGAAGGTACAGTAACTGCCTCTAATTAGGAGAGAAGCCGACTCCAACACGGCAGAGTTATGTAGAAACATAGTGTACATCCACCAGCCTCTCTGGGCCCATTAATAAGGGAATGTGCATGAGAATGTGTATCCGGAGTCTGGGGAGCGTGTAAGACCTCCATAGTTTGGACCACAACACAACTGGTGTTGTATTCCCCATTTTTGCTTTTTGTACTTAGACCAAACAGGAAAAAACAAAAATCAGATGACATTAAAATTTTTATGATGTACTTCTATATATATATATTTTTAGGATACTTTGATGTTAAGGAGAAACAGAGTCCTTATAATCCTCTACATTGTCTTGTGCTAAAAGTTTCATTACAACATTATGATGGAGTTTGATTTGAGAGTTTTAAAACCGTATGCTTTAGCTACATGCTTGCTTTCAAACCCAGCTCAGCTTCCAGTGTGTAGCAGTTTTTATTTCCTGATTTTTAGAGGCAGGATATAAATTTGGTTAGTGCTTGATGTTTTTTACACACCCCTGAGCTTAAAAACACACTTGGGAGAGTGGAGATCTAGAGTGGACTTAATGATTAATGATACAGTAAATCTTGATGATAAATGAGGGGGAGTTAAAAGGTGTTTGTGCGTGTGTGTGTGCGTGTGTGTGTGTGTGTGTGTGCGTTTGCGTGTGTGTGTGTGTGTGTGTTTGTGTGTGGAGTAAATTCTCATACATACTGTAGAGAGTGAGAGAGTTTAATGTTTTCGGGCTGTATAGAGAATTGAGTTATGGGGTGAAGTGTGGTGTTAATACTGAGAAGGTGCACATCTGTATTCAAACCTCGGATGTAACTACAAAAAGATGGACAAAGGGGCAAATCGAACAATGCATCTACAGAGTTAAATCATTCATCCTTGCTCAGTGCCTGTATGGTCAGGATTACAATGGAGTGAATTAGTACTACAAGTACTGCTAGTTTCTTTATATTTTGCTCATTCAAATCAACAAAATAATGTGTATGAAAACTAGACATTTTAGTTCACAGCCACTTCGCAAATCTAAATACAGAAGGGAAAAAAAAATGAATGAGCTAAACTTGAGATTTAACTGTAGCAGATCAGTGTTTAAACAGCTTGCCCTTTCAGTTGTGGCCACAGTAAGGAAAAAAGAAATTATTATTATTATTATTATTATCATCAAATGTATGCTTTGATATATTATGAAGGACGTTCGAGTGAAACCAGGACTTTTAATTATAGCAGAATAACAGAACAATGTATGTGGGTAAAAACTACCTTTTATTTCTACACCATTGCACTTATCCCACCATTTCATTAGTGCTTGGATAGCATCAAGATTGAAAGATTTCTCAGTACCTCACACTCACGACTGGAAGTCTTCAAGTCTAAAACACTGGCCTCCCAGGAACCCCTTTAATGGTCCAAACTGGTTGTAAAAGGCTTGCATTAAGGTCAGGACTGTAGTTGCCGAGTTTCTGTAATGTTCAAGTGGTATTGGTGAATGATTGTGTGTACAGTTCGCACAGACAGATGTGTGTCATTTTCAAGGATCATGCATTTTTTCAGGGGAATGACTGCAGTGAACTCCGAGCTGACTCAGCCAGAATCTTCATTCACGGACAAACAGCCTTTAAAATGTTTACATCATTCAAGTGTTTTACTGCGGCTAAGAGTCTCATCACCGCGCTGCGCTTAAAGACTTCTGCAAATGTCACTCGGTTTTACGCCTTCATTCATATATATAAATATTTGAGTCAACAAACCTTGAATAGCACCCTAAGTGCATGCAGGAGTGTTTGTGATTGTTGGTATATGTCTAGTCTATCTTATTTTAGGACGATGACCCAGACAGTTGAATATCTAATCCCAGTGACATTGCTCAACATGTGAATCAAAATAAAACCTGCATGTGAAATGAAGGACATGGATGAAAAGCAAATGCTACTACTACTACTACTACTACCAGCCTATATTTGAGATCTTTTATTATATATCACTGATGGCTTTTGTCTCATGCTGTGTTATTCTTGACCTAAATGATGAATAACTTTGATTTATTTTAATGTGGCATTTCACATCATCATCATCATCATCATCATGATCTTTTCATTCAGTGGTTAGAAAGGCTGTAATTTGAAGTCAGTTTCTCAGTGGATGTCATCGCTCTAGGCTATCCAACATGAGCTCATGAATCATCATTAAACTCGTATTATAGAGATCACATCACAGAGACAGATATGGAAGAAAGAACAGAGTTGAAGAGATACGCAAGCGTCTACGTAATATTTAAAATTAAACCTGGAATTAAAATTCAGAATTTCCTATGAACATTTTCAGTACTTGGTAAATTACATGTATATGGGACAAACAAACAAACAAACAAAAGCAGATAAGTGTTCTTTATTCATGTCCATATACAGTACTTGTTTGACAAGGAGCTCAACCCTTACATTTGTGTATTGTCCACATGATTAGGAACACCTGTACACCTACACAGTCATGTCATTATCCAAAGCAGATGCAGGTCAGAGTCAGCATCAGTTAATTAATAGCCCAAACTGGACAAGAAAAAAAAATATTTCTCAGGTTTTTAACTGTCCACTTTCAGTGTGTCTGTGCCAATCACAGACTCAGACTCCTGCTTTTGGTTGACAGGAGAGGAACACGATGTGTCATTCTATTATTTTAGCCCAAGGTTTGAACTTTTGTACGTGCTGAGATGCTTCTCTGCTCACCATGATTTTAAATATGTGAGTGCTTACATGAGTTGCTATAATGTTCCTTGCAGCTCAAACCATCTGGCCAATTTCCTCTTATCTCTCTTTTCGACGGGGCATTTCCACCCACAGAACTGCCGCTCAGAACTCAGAGAATATGATTTTGTCTGAAAATCCCAGGACATCGGCAGATTCTTTCATTCATTCACTCATTCATTCATTTATACCAATTGTCCTGTTGCAGATTTTTTTTTTTTTGGGGGGGGGTTTGGGGGGGGTCTGGAGCCTATCCTATCCCAGAGCACTTTGGGCACAAAGTAGGGTGCACCCTGGACAGTGTGCCAATCCATAGCAGGGAATGTGCATATACACACACACACACACACACACTACGGATAATTTAGGAACACAAATTAGCCTTATCTGCAGGGAGGGAGGGAGGAATACATGTGGGAGGAAACCGGAGCAACAAGCATGGGGAGAACATGCACACAGACTCGAGGCGGAATTTGAACCCTCGACCCTGGAGGTGTGAGGCCACAGAGTTACCCAGCAGATTCTAAAATACTCAAAACAGCCAATCTGACGCCAACAACCATGCTGCGGTCAAGGTCACAGAGATTTTTTCTTCATTCTGATGTTATAAATGAACATTAACTGAATCTATTGACCTATTGAATCTGCTCATGATTTTACACAATAAGCTGCTGCCACATGATTGGATGATTTAGATAACTGCATGAATGGGCAGGTGTAGACAGTAGGTGTTTCTAATACAATTGACTGTGATTGTATAATCTGAACATACAGTAATCCACAATACACTGAGTAGTTTTAAAATGTAAAGAATGTGTTATTTATTAAAAAAACAAAAAAAAACATAAGAGATAAAGAGGAAGGATTTATAGTAATATCGTACTGTCGCCTTGCACCTCCAGGGTCCAGGTTCGATCTCCGGCCAGGCTCGATTCCCGTCTCTGTGTGCATGGAGTTTGCATGTTCTCCCCGTGCTTGGTGGGTTTCCTCCGGGTACTCCAGTTTCCTCCCACATTCCATAGACATGTAGGTTAGGCTAGTTGGCGTTCCCAAATTGCCCGTAGTGTGTGAATGAGTGAGTGTATGTGTGTGTATGTCTGTGTGCCCTGCGATGGATTGGCACCCAGTCCAGGGTGTATCCTGCCTCCTGGTCTAGGCTCCAGGCTCCCTGCGACCCTGAATACAGGATTAAGCGGTAATGACGATGAGTGAGTGAGTGATTGTACTGTGGGCACACATCTACCATTTCTCTTGAATCACCTGCCCCACTAAGCTGTGTGTGTGTGTTACAGTGTTTACACTTTACACTATTTCTGATGCATCAGATGACGTATGGTTCATCATGCTCATAATCTTTCTCTTTAATAACCTGTTTAAATCAGGCTTGTCCAGATAGACATAAATGCTAGAAATGTGTATAGAGCAACACAATGCCTACATTATTATGTGGAAGGGAAAAGCTCATTTATACCTCCTTAGTGCACTTTTAATATCCTACAAACTTGCGTATTGATGGAAAATATATTAGATCACCTGCTTTTCCCTACAATAGTCTTTTTGTTAGGATGTTTTAAACAGCAGGCATTGCGCTAGTCTTGCAGTACAGTTGTGCACTATTTGACCAGCCTTTCTAATGCTTGTGCAAGCTCTGAAACACATATGGCATGTTTTAATGTCGTAATGAGAGAGGGCCTCTGGTGAGGCATTACAGTGTTTGCAGGAGCGTCGATGCTCTCTGCTTTCCTTCAGCCCGCTCAGTGGCAACAGCTCATCTATATTAAGATGGAAACTGTAAACAGCATGGCTTTCAGTTCTGCACACAGCCCGGAGGAGTATATTGAATTAAACACCACTGCAGTGGTCACATGACCTAAATCATTCATTGTTATCTGATCTGGGCTCAAATGGGGAAAGAGAGTGATAAAATGGTTGAGCTACTCTCAGATTTTCTGCCTGACCTTCTGATGCCCTTTGGGCCACACTCATGCATAACACACGCATTGAACTGGCAGCAGGGAAAGAAAGATAACGGTTGTTCCTGTTAGATTTGCTGGAGGAGGCAGCCCTGGTGCGGCATTGTGGAGGACATTTAAACAAGAAATAGCTTATTGGCCGAGCAACAACAACAAGCTGCTGTTTTGTGTTGCTCTTATAATCAGGGACCTTTGCACACATACAGATGGGACACATTAAATATAAAACAAACGATAATTGTGTTTGTAAAGTGTTTGACCACTATGAGCTACAAGAACGGTTTGAAATGGAATTGTACTGGGAGGATGGAGAACACCATACCATAGCAAACAATACTATTCTGTAGTAATCCACACTATGCTATGCTATGTTGTATAACAACGTTATACAACATGACATTATTCTATACTATGTAGTCCATATTGTATAGTAACACATTAAAATGTATACTATCTGGTCATATTATTTTATACTAAGCTCTCCTAGACAACACTGTAGTATGCTATTCTACAGGCCTACTATATAGTACGTATATACCCTATACCCAAGATCCATAGAATCCTGTCATACTACTATATACTCGTCTATGCAATACTAATCTATTTGATACTTTATTGTACTGAACCACATTTATATATATTTCTTAAGAAAAATCTTAAAATATCCTGTCTTACAATACAATTTTATACACACATTATATCATGATGTCATAGTATACTTTATACACAAGGGGTGTTCAAGTCAATATGGGAAAATTCTCGTGTATGAAGAGATAAAACCAATTGACATTTACCGAATGAGACTCTTAGCATCAGTAGAACATTTGAATGGTGCAAACAGTTTAAAGAAGGCTGCACGTCCATGAATGGCGATCCCTCCGAAAGTGGCTCCGAGACCATTGCAGTCGTTCCTGTGAGCATTCATCAAGTGGAACTCCTGATCATTGAAAATCGACTGATAACGTATGTCCTACTTGCAAAAGAGATGCATCTGTTTGTAGTACATTACAGGAACTCGGCTAGGAGATATTGCCAAACCCCTGTACAGTCCTGACCTCGCTACAAACCATTTCGACATGTTTGGGTCATTAACGGAGTTCCTGGATGGCTCTGGCATACTACTTGGGCAAACTTTCTATCTTGATGATATCAAAGCACTAGAGAAATGCTGAAATAAATGCATCATTGTAGTTTATTATATTATGGAATTATTATATTATTACCTATTAGAGATATAAAGGTAGGTTTTACTGTCATGACCATTTTCTGATATTCAGCGCAATCAGTCCCAGTTTGCCTTGAACACCCCTCTTACTATGATATGCTACACTATGTGGTACTATGCTATACACTACACTATACAGTCTATACTTTTCAGGATCTTTAGTGATTTATTCAAATGAAAAATGTGTATGTCGTTACGAATTCAGCTAAGACAATGTAAATCACTTACTTTTTTCATCCATTTATTTTAACACATAACATACTGAACCCATGTATTTTGTTCCGGATTTGTGATTGGACAGGAGAAGTGGGACAGCTGAAGGATAAATGCCTCTCCCTGATGGACGAGTGTCAGACTCTGAGAAACGACAACCAGCACCTTGCTGAGAAACTGCAGCTGCTGGAACAGCAGAGAGACAGGTGAGTGGCCATGATGCCCGTCAATCACACAACCACAGAGATCAGTCAACTAAGAAACAGATAAAAGCCAACCTAGCAATAAAGCATAGTCTTTTATTAATGTAATTCTTTCATAAAGTGCATGTGTGTGGGGGCGTGGGGGGGAGATAATGATATTATATTGTATTATACTAAAGCATTTACAATATCATGTCATCATCACAAGTGGTTCAAAGTTCTGCTTTGTTTACTGATGTAAGACAGGCACTGAAACATCATACAGTTCATCATACCATACTGTGTGGTACAGAAAAACATGTTTTTAATCCGGACAGATGTGTTATTTTTTTTCTTATAGACAAATTGACGTGTCTTGTATAACCACACTCAAAACTATTTTAGGTAAAAAATATGCTGTAAAATAGGCTTAATTTACTCCTTATCCCCATTAGCTCTGTTTTTTTTTTCCTTAGCAAAATTCCTGTCAGTTTAGCTTATTCATGCTAGCTGGCTCCCCTTGACAATTAAGATTATGGATATTTATTAGCATGACATTTTCCTCAGTAAATCTGTCAGGGTATCAGCTAGCTACAGTAGCTAGCATTAGTGTTACATTAGTGTTATCAACATTTAACTCAAACCCCTTTGATTATTATAGTCAAGTTGTTAGCTAGCATTTCATCTTTATTGGCTAAGATTGTAAAAATCTATATGAATTGAAATCCTTTCTCTGCCCATGTTGCTAGCTAGCTTGCACGCTTTATTAGCATGAATAAAAATTCTTTGAGTCATACTGCCAAGGGTGTACGCTAGCTAGCTAGCTTCAGTCATGAAGATTACAAACATATGATACATATACGATTGTAAATCCTCTCGGCAATACCACAATATTAGTTCACATGCTAGCTGGATGACAAAACAAATGGGCCTTAAAGACCTATTTTGCTTTTCCTTTCAATATCCCTATGCACTCAAAGAAATGTTTCCAAATGGCTGTGTTGGTTTCAATCAAAAATGCCACATGCTGCGAAACAAAGTCACGTTACGATTAACCACACTCCGTGTGGGACAACAAGAAGTCAAATTCCTTCATGCAGCTCTGTCAAAGCATTTACAATAAAGACATGAAACACTGAACAGCTTCTATCATCCTCTGTGTAATACATATAGAGAGACATGGGAGAATTTAGGAACTGTCTACGATCACTCTCAAATGATTGCTCTGACATGTTTTTTTTTTTTTTTACCAACTCTGTGAAAAAAATTCTAGTACCATAAAATTTTCCTCAGTAGAAGGACCAGCTACCAGTTTGAACTGGCCACAAGTGTTTCTGTGGGAATTTGTGCCCATTCATTCTGTAGAGCATTTATGAAGTCAGGCACTCATGTTGGACGAGAATCACTGGCTCGCCATTTCTGTTCCAGTTCATCCCAAAGGTGCTTGATGGGGTTGAGGTCAGGGCTCTGTGCAGACTCACTCACTCACCATGTGTTTATAGTCCTTGCCTTATGCACTGAGGCACAGTCATGTTGGAATATAAAAGGGCCTCCCCCAAACTGTTGCCGCAAAGTTAGACGCTTTGCATTGCCCAAGATGTCTTGGTATGCTGAAGCATTAATATAATAATTAACAGACAGCCAAATACTTTTGTTCTTATTGTGTAGGTTAATACTGGCATGATGCAGTACAGGCATTACCATATTAGATACCTGCTGAATTTTGGTAGACATGTCCTACCCAATAAGTACCATAATATAAGTACCATGACATTGACCAAAGTATTGTGGATTAACCTTACCAACTGTAAGTAACATGCCCCTTGGAAAGATACTACAGTGGAAAAATACCCCTTGGAAAGATATTACATTGGCACCAAGTTTGGGAAAGTAAAACACATGGTACAAGATTTGTTTTCATTATCACTGTAAAACAAATTGTGGACTGAAGTGGAGTTCAGTATCATGGCATTCAAACCCCATAAGCCAAAAAGTTAATGCTAGCCATAACCTAGCCTTCAAATTTCCCAGATTCCAATCCGATTGATCATCCATGAGCCAGACAAACAAGTCTGATCCATCCTGCATCCCACAGCACCCAAAGGATCTGCTGCCATCATCCAGTTGCCACACATGACAGCACACCCACTGAGTCCATTTGGAGCCACGCCCAAAGGAGCTGAGCCGCACAAGGGGAACCCACACAATACTGGGCTTAATGTTTTGGGTTTTTACAATGGCTTGAGTATATTCAAAAAGTCCCATTACAGTGAAACTCTTACTCACGGACTGTAATGAGAGTACGTGTAGTTCTTTTCTGTCCGCCCTTGGCTGAAGCCCATGCCTTTGTGAGATCTGTGGCAGACATTTCTGTAGTAATCCTCTTCAGAGTGCAGGAGTTCAGGAATGTTCAAGAGTTTTTTCTTAATGTCTAAAAGTTTGGTTTTGAGGCTTAGATCATGTGACTGAATTCCCATTCAGTTCTCATCCCTTGTGCATACTGTGAACAAGTGTTAAGACTCAATAGATTCTACTGAGAGTGAATTTGATATGCATGTTTGAGTTTTTTTTTTTTAAACGTCACTTAAACAGTATGACAAAAAAAACAGTGCTGATGTTGTTAGATGATATTTTGATGTTGGTGATAGGATGCACTCTCTCTTCTTTAGGGAGCTAAATCCTTGGGTCTAAATAAAGTTATGAACACAAACCCTAACCATTAACTTTTTTATATGACCTGATTTTGGTTGGTGGCACGGCGGTGTAGTGGTTAGCATTGTCGCCTTGTACCGTCCGGGTTCGATTCCCGGCCAGACTTGATTTCCGTCTCTGTGTGCATGGAGTTTGCATGTATGGATGGAGTCTCCAGGTACTCCGGTTTCCTCCTACAGTCCAAAGACTTGCAGATTAGGCTAATTGGCGTTCCCAAATTGCCCGTAGTGTGTGTGTGTGTGTGTGTGTGTCCTTCGATGGATTGGCACCCTGTCCACGGTGTACCCCGCCTCGTGCCCTAAGTCTCCTGGGATAGGCTCCAGGCCCCCTGTGACCCTGAATACAGGATAAAGCGGTATAGACGAAGAGTGAGTGAGTGATTTTGGTTGGTCTTTGTTTATGATCAAATTACCTAGTACAAGTTACCACACTCTGTAAATGTCTTGCTCACCAGCTCACCTGCTCTACTGCCTTCTTTTCTCTGCTCTTAGAGAAGAACAAGATGGTCAGAGGGCGGACAAGGAGCCGGCAGCGAAGGCCGAAGTCTACATGAGCATAATGGAGATGGAGCAGAAGAGCCAACAGGTGGAATCGTGTCTCCAGAAGAACTCGAGTGATGACAAAGCTGTGAATCCTGAGGAGAGCAGTGAGGATCTTAGTGAGGTGTTCACTCTCCGTGACCAGCTAAAACAGGCTGAGGAGAGAGCTTCCCAGGTCCAGAGAGATGTATGATCACCTTACAACCACTGAATTACTTTTGAGTGCAAAAGTTTGCACCTCCTATCGATTCTTGAAAATACTCTTTATGAGTGTTTAAACCTACAACTCCCTTTCTTTCTTTCTCAGTGTGAGGGGTTAAAAGGAGAACTTCTGGAGCTGCAAGGACTTTACGAGAGCAGTCAGAAGGAACGGGCTGAGCTGGAGGCAGAACTACAACGCTGCAGGGCGGAATTTGATAGGCTGGCAGGACGGAAGGCACAGGTAAGTGCGTGAAACCTAGTTAATGGTTAATGAAAAAAAAACTCCTCCTTTAGAAAGGTTTGGCTTGTTTAGGAAGAAACTTACAATATGACAATGATACGAAACACTCAGTGCAATATTCAATGCTAACATGCGTCTGCCTGTACGCTTGCAATAACGGTCATCAGTGAAGACTCTGTTTCTCAGTGTCCGTGTCGTTCAGATCACGCCCTCATTGGTTAAGTCTGTGTGTCTCAGCTTGATCAGCTGGTCACCTTCTCACACACATTAATTGTGGGCTTTATGTTTTCTGTCTCAACTTGTCCTCTTGTGTGTGCTTTAACAGTCTAACAATGTCCTTATATTGCCATGAATCAAATATTAATTCTTGTGTCTTGATTTAGCTGCTGATTTAATTCCCCTTATAAATCCTGAAAATATTTCTTTTTGTGGCTTTCACTATTAGTATCTTTACCTACCCTGCTTTACTGTGAAACACAATTTATTTGTTTTTTGCTTCATGTCCTTAGGGTGTACTAACTTTTGCACATACAAACGGAAGCTCATGTGTGTCTTGCACATATTGTTCCTGGGCTTTATGTTTTCTGTATTAATTTGTCCCTGTGGATGGTTTTCTAGTCTAATATTTTAAGATATTAAAATCTTATTTTTACTTTCCTCAACCATACTAATGCTTGTGTACCAATGTGCACTAAAATAATGCACCATACTCATGTCCCTGAACTCAGATTCCACATTCCTGATTTTTAATGTCAGGAATATTTAACTCCAGGAAAGATATTTTGTCCGTCCAGCTTGAGTACTTTGTCTCACATCACTCACTCGCCCTCATGGTGCTGCTGTCATCATTCTGAGCCTGCTTACACTGTGGTGCTGTCAGGGTTCCTCTGCTAGCATGTACTAATTATACAGTGTGGATCAAGAACTTTAAATGGCCTTTGGCCCTAGATGATTGATGGGATGAGTGTAAAGTCTGCGTCTTGTAATTTAACTATCACTGGGGGTCATGTTCTAATAGCAGTGTTTTTTTTTTTTTTCTGTTTTCCCTTTCCTGTGGTCTGCCATTGCTTCATTATGTTGCTTTTTAACCCCTGTGTGACCATACCCCCCTGCAATCACCACACACACACACACACACACACACACACACACACACACACACACACACTGTGCAATATTAAATTTTGAACTAATTAAATGTTTTCTTATAAACAATATCTATCTATCTATCTATCTATCTATCTATCTATCTATCTATCTATCTGTCTGTCTGTCTGTCTGTCTGTCTGTCCTGTTTTTCCATCTCCTCATTCACACATTTTATATATACACATTTTCTATCCGTTGTAAACCCTCATATTCCCGTTGAATTATTATTTTTCTTATGTTTTATATCATGCATGCCGTCTCTCACCTCGTTTTTTTCTCTTTCATCACTTCCTCCCCTCATCTGTCCCTGCGATTCTTTTGTGTTTTATCCCCTCTCAGAACTCCTGTCCTCCATCTGAGTCCCCTGTTCTCTCCATACCCTTCATAGGATTGGTTGTAATAATGGCGCTGATATGGTGCTGCTGGACGGAGCTCTTGTCCTAAACTGGGAAAGGTACGGCGCTTTGCCTTTTCTTTCTCTATGAGCATCTCAATTTGACTTCTGGACACACGAAATGAAGGAATGCAATATGTTTCGATGGTAATGAATGATCCGAATTATTGCAGCGGAAATGTTGAATGCTGTACTCTGTTGTTGGGGTTTTAAAGACGTGCACATTGTTTCACAACCATTGGAGCCTCTGAAGCAGTCTAAGAGATCCTATCTGATGTTGCTGTGCAGTAAAAAAAGAACGAAGATTTTACTACAGAAAAATGACTGGAATTGTTTGATACCGTACTTTGATACGACTTACATTTCACCAAGCAAACACATGGAAACGCTTGTATGTAACTTTTAATTTTGCTTTGGATTTCTTCCTGCAATCCTCATGTTGGGTTACGAGCCAGGTTAATAAACATGCTGGAAAAAAACAGTCGTTCTGCCAAAAACATGTCCGAAACCTTCATTTCTACGTGTAATTTGTCGTGGCTTGATCAATTTGTTGGACAGTACTGCGCAAAAGTCTTCAGCAATGTTTGTGTTATGGCTTCTGCATTACTAAGTACAAAAACATGTCCAAGATTTACTTTTGCAAAAACAAAGTGAAGTGTTACAGAGAAATGTTTGTATGTTAGTTACGAAAGCAATATATTACATCGTTATGTTAAGTTATGTCCTGGTATGCTTACTGGTCGGCTCCTGAACCAGTGGAAAGACACACACACACACACACACACACATCACACGCACGCACGCACGCACGCACGCGCGCACACACACACACACACACACACACACACACACACACACGCATGCTTATAATCAAAAGAGGTATATAAGCACTAATCCATTTCTGCTACAAAGTCTGTTACATCACAGCATGTTGTATAGAAACATGAGGGTTCAGGTGAGCCAATGGACGAGCAACGAAGGGGTTGTTTTATGGAACGGAAAGATAGAGGCATGGGAAAGTGCATACAATGTCAATAAACCCTTACAGACAGAAAAGATAATTTTTAAAAAGAAAAAAAAACTGTGGAGAAAAAAAACAAAAAACAAATATATATATATACACACAGCACACCATTATTTTTCTTGTGAAATTCCCAATAAGTTTGATGTGTCACATGACCCTCTTCCTATTGAAAAAACAAAAGTTGGATCCATGATGGCCGACTTCCAAATGGCCACCATGGTCACCACCCATCTTGAAAAGTTTGCCCCCTCACATATACTAATGTGCCACAAACAGGACGTTAATATCACCAACCATTCCCATTTTATTAAGGTGTATCCATATAAATGGCCCACCCTGTGTATATATAATAACACAAATAGAGTTGTTTCATCAAACTGATCGACATTTAGTTTATTACACTTTGCTGTTCTTTGTAGTCTTTCTTATGTACACATTGTTTAATATAAGGCTTCAAGGCATTTTTGCTTTTAAATATTTGCATCTTAAGACTATAAGGTTATTTCCATACAGAAGATACAAGGCCAAAGGTAAAAAGGTAAAAAGGTCCGTACTATCTGATGAAGTACATATTTGTAGTCAGTGTATCACTACAAATCAATATCTATCCGGTCGTTCTCTCAATAATACTTAAACAGGCTGGATATTTTGAATTATATAATGAAGCAATAAAGAAAATTCAGTAAAAGAGCCTCACGGATGCATGTGGAAACTAATATGAGTTCACAGAATCAATAACAAAAAATAATCTACAGAATAAATCTACACTTTTGGAATAACCCTGAGAGATTCTTAGCTCAGTTTTCTTGGAAACCATCAAAGGTTCTGCGTGAAAATCTATAACAGAGTTTCTCTTTAAGAGAAGATTTCAGGAAGACCCAATTATGATGATTTGAACTGTTGAGGACCTGAGCACACAAAACCCACCAAGATCCATAATACTGCATTCTATACTCCTTAAGGGATCCTTACGTGTTCACTGGATGCTTAATGGTTGAGAAGTTCTACAGTTTTCTACTAAGGCACAGGATCTTTCTTTCAGAAAGGAAAACCTTCATCTGTTGGCACGCTGTATAGAATGGACCTCTTAGGAATTCATTCTAGTCCTGCTCTTTTTTTTGGTCTTCTACCTCCTTTTTAATGATGGCAGGTTAAATCAGGGTCAATAGTTTAAAAAGTGGTCTTATTAAACTTTGCACATTTTGAAAACTTTGATGAAACTTAAAACTTGAAACTCTAGGTCTTACCACTGAAGAAACAGTCTTTTTTGGGTGGATTTTTCTCTATTTTCTTTCCATTTTGGTCCCCTGTCCATTCTCACGCACCAGACGTCTCTCCTCTGTCATGCACCATTTAGAAGCGAGGTTAAAGGCTAACAGACTTTCTCCAAGACAGGTGACGCTAACCAACTGTACCTGTTAACTCTTGCATTAGTGGAAACACACTCAGAGTAAAGCGCTATCTCTCCTCTTGCACATACAAAGGCCGTTCAAGTCAAACTGGGACTTTAGATTGTGCAGAATCAGAACAGAACACAGTTATGAGAGTAAAAACTGCCATTATTTCTCTATATAATCCCCTGCTACACTAATGCACTTATCCCAGTGTTTCACTACTGCTTGGACACCATCAAGCTAAAAAAGTTTTCTCGGTATGAACACCGGCTTCCCAGGAGCTTCTTTAGTGCCCCAAACCCAGCCAAGTTCCTGTAATGTGCAAGTGGTGTTGGTGAATGATTGTGTGCACAGTTCCCACAGACATGTGCATCTCTTCTGCAAGTTTATAAAAAGTTATCATTAGATTTTCAAGGATCAGACGTTCCACACACCGAATGTTCATGGCAATGACTTCAGTGGGATTAGAGCCAAAGCTCATTCACAGACATACAGACACAGAGTCTTATCAGCGTACTGTGCTTCTGTAAAACTCACAATCCACAAACTCAGGCCTGGCGTACAGTATGACATAAAAAATCATGGCCTTAGTATATTGGAAATAGGGGCTTTACCCTCAAATTGAACCAGTTTCGTGTTTTGATACAGTACAACATATCCTATAGCAGAGTTGAATCAAATTTTGAAAAAAAAAAAAACACAGAAAGAGTTCTACATCTGATTTAAACTATCAGTTCAACTTAGCTACTTATCCAGCATGGAAGTGTTTCTGCCACTTTTCCTTTTGATCACCGCTTCAACTCGCTTTGGTCTTTCATGTAATAAAATCACAGCGAGCAGATATGTTTCGCCTCTGGCCATTCTGGCTTCACTGGTGCTGACACCTTGAGTGAATATATAAACTGCTATGAAAACTTTTCAAGCAGCAACCTGAGCCTGAACCAGTGGTGAACTCTGATCATGATGAATGTGGTATAGCACAAAATACTGTGCCGTGCATACAACAGTCAGAAATGGAGATTTATGATCTATTAGAGGCGTCGATTTCATGCAGTGCAGTTGCCATACTCAGTAATGACATATGCGTGTCATGTGCACCCGGAGACCTGTAGCGATCAGCAGTCTTTTCAAAAATATGAATCTTTTTTTCAGCATAACTGAGCAGCCGGGACCAAACTAATACATACCTTATAGGGCAGGAAACACACACACACACACACACACACACACACACACACACACACACACACACACAGTAAGAGAAAAACACTTTTATTTTTTATTTTTACTCTTGATAGCTAATTTGTTTGTTGATGTAATAGGCCGACCGGGAATACAATACTAATAAGCTGAACGGGGACATACTGTATGCGCCACCCTACATTACATTACATTACATTACATCATGGCATTTGGTAGACGCCCTTATCCAGAACGACTTTTTTTATTTTATCTCATTTTACATCTAACAGTTGAGGGACAAGGGCTTAACGGCCCAACAGTGGCAACCTGGTGGTGGTGGGGTTTGAACCTGGGACCTCAAGCAGTAATCCAATACCTTAACCTCTGGCCACCTATTGTAGCAGAGTTGGACATGCTCCAGTCAATAAATCAATTCCTCTGCTGTGTTTGTATAATGGCACAAGGACAATAGTCCAGTTAAATGGCCTAGTCGAGCTATAACCACATCTTAACTTTACTTTTCATGTATAAATGTACTGAGTGACTTAAAAATGCTGTGTTATAAATTGCTGATTTTAACAAGGTAGGCTTTCAAGGGAATCTCCATTGATTGGGAGCTGGGGAAAAAAAATAAAAATAAATTGCCAACCTGAATATTGAGAATTTGTTAAAGGTGATAGCTATTGGCTAATAGTATACTATATGTTTTACCATTTGATCTTAAACTCCCATGTTGTTTTTGTTCATTTATTTATATTCAATTGCATGTTCAGGGTGGCAGGACCGAAGACCCTTATATATTCACACCCAGGGGCAATTTAGCATAGCTAATCCACCTACATGCATTTTTGAAAAGCTGGGGTAAGCCAGACAAAATTGGTAACAGATGGAGGAAATCCCATCTCCCACCTCTTCCACATACATGAGCTCAGTGAGATTTGATTAAGAGGGGTGGGAAAATATATCATCCTTGCTGCTCACAGCTAATTTTGAACCTAATCCTTCTAAGTAGAACCCTATAACAGAGCGTTTCCATTTCAGAAAAAAAGGAAAGTAGATACTGTTTAGAACGCTATAACCATTGACCATCATATTCCCTAGCGGTGTCCTCCTGCTGACTTCTGAAGTGCTTGTACATTATTTGGGTGATGTTAACATACATAGAAGCTGATCTGTTAAGATCAAAGAAATGACTTGACAAATTAGCATTTACACATCTGAATGACACTCTTCTTCCTGTTGACCCTAGGAGGAAGAGGGAGACTGGAACCTCGTTATGCTGGTTGCCGTGGCAGCAGCGGCCGTTTTGCTCGTTCCCAGTTTGACCCGAGCGTTCGCTTGAGTCCGGACAGGAAGTGACCTCTATCAGGTCAATGTCTCCTCTTAACTTGCCTGCTTATCTTTTATGTGGTACATATTCATGGATACACTCACACATACACACTACTGCCATAATCGTAATCTCTGCTGAAACGGACTGCACAGTCTCAGTGGAGAGAAAAAAAAAACCCAACAAAAGCACACACACACACAAAAAAAAAAATCAATCACATTCATATGTGTTGCTTTTGTTTCTTGCTTCTGGCTGCGTGTGCCTCAACTCCTCTTTCATCACCCCTGCTTTGGACAGTCTCTGGCTTTAGACGTGCTGCTTTTCAGATGTACTGTGACAGCATGTAATATGTGATACTCAGATTCTTCCAGTCGTATATTACTTTTCAAATGCAGTACCGACAAGGTTTTTAATAAAAAAAAAAAAAAAAAAAAAAAATATATATATATATATATATATATATATATATATATATATATATATATATATATATATATATATATATATATATTGTTTAGCTAGTTTTACACTAGAGCAAGAGCAAATATCTTGTATTCTGACGCATGCATTAGACAGTTTAACCAGCAACAATGTTAAATGTATATGTTCTGTACCTAACTGTTGGATCAGTCAGTTTATATTTTCCATTTCATTTGAAAGGATGTTCATTATCGAGGCAAAACTGTTCAGATGGCGACAAGTCATACAGTAGATGAGACTTATGATATCAAACCTCACCGACAAACCCATATATATGATATTTACACTGACAGTATGATACACTACTAAACACACTGCTGTATAAATTCTAACACTGGTTATCATTACAATTTCAGTAGAATAGATATTTTTGTATATACGTGTGTTATTAATATGACTTGATGGAATGAGTTTGAACACAATTAACATATACATTAGAAGAGAACGTTATTTTTGTAAAAATCTGAAATGTCGTGTGTAAAAACATTCCTTGAGTGATATTATCGACCTTACAGAGAGACATATTTCAGAGCAAATAGCCCTCTCAAGCAACTAATACACTGCAGCTCACAATCAGTAAGACTTCATTGTTTTTGGCTCTGTAAACCACTCGCGAGAATCTAAACGGAAAAAACAAAATTATAAAGTCCACTTCAGGGGTGCATAAACATTTCCTGTTCAATTGGATACTCACGAAGCATAGCATCATCCTTTCCTGTCCGAAGGAGTTAACAGAAGGTCTAGAATTGGCTCTGGATATGATATTTTGTATATCTGGAGTCTGTTATTTACCAGCGTGAGAACCAAAGAAATGTCAAGAATTGTCAGTAGTTATAAGGTAAACTTGCAGAATAAATGAATCAGAGACATGACCACAAGTGTCTCAGAATCAGCTATCTGGCAGCATTATTTCAGAGACACAGTACAGAGCACCTTGAAGAGAAATGTAGCATAAATACAGTAGCTTTTCCTCAAATATGCAGCTTCAAAAAGGTTCCTAAGAAGGTAGGCGAACGGGCAGAAATGTGTTATCTGTTAGAGACGTTGCTCAGTGAATAATAATAATAATAATAATAATAATAATAATAATAATAAATGAATGATTCACTAGTTTTTCTGTAGATGTTTCATCTTGGACAGGGTCGCAGTGGATCCAGAGTCAACCTGAAAATACTGAGTATGGTAAGTTAGTTAATGCAGGGCACAACACACACTTACCATATATACCCTACAATACCAGTCCAAAAATTTGGACAAACCTTTTACTTCAATGTTTTCGTTTAAGGATTTATTTTCTACATTCTAGAACAATATTGGAGATTTTAAAACTATGAACTAACACATAAAGCATTAGGTAATTAAGTAACAACAACAACGACGACGACAGTCAGTTGTTATTTTAAGACAGGAAAGTCAGTTGTTCTGGAACAGTATTGTGAAATGCTTTAGCAAAACCCATCAAGCAACACGATAAAACTGACTTTCATGAAGACCATCCCCGGAAAGCAAGACCAAAACTTCAAAGTTCAAGTTACCAGCCTCAGAAATCACCAATTAACAACACCTCAGATTAGAGCTGTTATGTTTATGTTATGCCAGTTGTTTTCAGTATTGTTTCACAATGTAGAAAAAGAAATCAGTGAACATCAGGGAATTAAAAGGTGTGTTCAAACTTTTGACTGTTACTGTAAAAAAAAAAAAAAAAAATCTTTAATTGATTCTACATAGACATGAGCACAATATTAAGTATCTCAAGTTGCTTGAAGTTATTTCCAGTTCTGTCTTATAGCACATTGTACATTGGCTTCGTACTTGGACTGTACTCAGTGACAATGAAACTAAATCAAATGTACAGTAATTTAATAGAAAAAGTTAGATATTTGAAATTGAGCTGTTTTCCAGGCCACAGAATTCAATTTTCTTGCTGACTCACCTCCCATTATTTATGCATTAAAGACGTTAAAGACGAGACTGCCCAGACTTGGTATTAAATCAGGCCTATTCGGTAAAGCATCACAATGAAAGTAAGTAATGACTGCTGATGTATATAAGTCACAAAATTATACCAAGCATTTGTTCATATGGGTTTCTCCCAAAAACGATGCCAGCAGGTTGAATTGCAACTCCAAACTGCGTCTAAGTGTAAATGAATGTTTTTTTTTTTTTTACCAGTCATCCACTCTGTTCCCAGGATAGGCTCTGGATTTACTGTAACTCTAATTTGTTAATTTGTTGTTAATTAGCTCCTGTGAAATATCGAACAGTACTGTATATAGAATCCACATGGATTCCTTTTTTATTCACCTGGATCAAGGTCAGAGCCTAACATAATAATGCCACTAAATTGAAAAGGAATATTCCAAAATCCGTTTGCTTGAAAAAAAACAAAACAAGATGTGTAGCACAAATACAGTAGCTTTATCTTAAGTATGCAGCCTCATTTAGAAAAAAGAAATCCTAAAAGTTCTATGGATGGTTAGGACTTGTCCTTTATAGAGTTTCCTGTGAAAGTAAAACTTTTCAGGAGGTTCCCCTTTAAGGGATCTCCAAGAAGGACAGACCAAAGAATTAAGAGTCCTAACAATGTCTAAATGTGAGCTTGCAAAACTGATGAAATTTCTGTTAAAAATGTTTTTTGTGTATAAAAGAAAAAAGAAAAAAAAGAACCGTTCTAGTTAAAAATGATAATCTTTGCCTGATGTAAAAGTGATAAGTGTATTACTCCATGGACAGTCTTAAAAATTGTGACTTTGTGGTAGTAGAATTGGAAAGTTGTGAGTTTAAATCCCTAAAACATCAATCAAATGTTAAATCCCATAAATAAAAGTCCTTTGTTGGTTCCTTCAACTGAGATTTCTCCTTCAGGAGATGCAGAAAAACTAAATGAAATATTAATGAAATCATGAACATCAAGATTGAGCACAGCATTGTATGCTATCACTCTCATATTTACAAATGATCTTTACTTACCCATACCTTTTGCCTGGTAGCTTTATCTTAAAAGCACAAAGTGGCTTATAAATACTGCATATCTACAGTACAGTAGGTGACTTTATCGAAAGTGTTCCATATCACAATATAGTATATAACCGATTATTAGTACAGTACATGCCTTCAGCCAACAGTGTTATATCGTCCTTCATACCACGATGATGTATGCAGGTCAACCCTGATTGATAGTAATTATCTTACCGGCTGACATTTACAGAAGACTTCAAGCACAAAACAGTGATGAGACTCTTGGTTGCAGTGGAATCTTCGGATATTGCAAAAGTTTGAAAGAAAACCGTACGTCCATAATTGATGATCCTGACACTTTCATTCTACAAACACCACTAGCAATTACAGGAACTCGTCAGGGAGTTATTGCAACGTCCTCCATTTCCATATGTTTGGTCCATTAAAGGAGTTCCTGGGAGGCCAATGTTTCAGATGTGAAGCAGGCAGACCAATCATGGCTTTGTCTTTCTTGATAACTTTCCACCTTGATGGAATCCAGGCACTTGTGAATAAGTGCATTAACCCAGTTTTTACTCTCATAACTGTGTTCTGTTATTCTGCACAAAAGTTTAGTTTGACTCGAACGTCCCTCGTAGTAACAACTTACGCAAAGACTTGTGTGTCAGTCGCTTTACATGACATTTGTATGGTCATGCTTTCTGTAACTATATATTTATTTGGTATTTTCGTATGACACTCCAATGTCAGTGGTAAAGTTGTAGCTTTAGATTATATAGATTTTATAGATGCTTCTCAAATAACACGAGAAGCTGCGTAAGTTTAAGAAAGAAATAACGGGAATGACTGCTCATACAGCAGTTCCTGAAACATTCAGTAGGGCCTAACTTAAGTATTAATAATATTAAGTTACTATTAATATTAATATTATATTAATATTAAGTACCATATTACTGCAAACAGATAAAAAAAAAAAAGCTGTTGGCTGATTGTTGTGGTATGAGATAAATTCACCACTAAATCCTTTCACACAGTATACTGTACTGTACATTACTCTTACTTAACAGAGCAACAAGTTCTCCTCGTCCAATTCCAAACCCAACACCAACAATTCTGACATGTAGCTGAAGACAATGAATGCACATAAAAGTCTGTGCCTCTTTTGTAACGTCGAAACATTGTTATTGTAACGTCGAAAAATGGTGTCATGAGATGAAATCTATTCAGGTGTGTTTCTCCTGTACATGGCTTATCTACAGCGAGCCTAAAGTGTTGTACAGTCCTGTCTTCCTGGATCCTGTCTTTAGACTTCAATGCTAGTGCAGCTGAATGTGTCCTGATCTGCCGATAGTCTGACTTGACAACGCATGCAACACAGTAAACACTTCTCTTCTATCTATGGTCAGTTGTACCGTATTGTAGATAACATGAATAGGTATGCAGCTTTGATGAGATGTACTGTGAACATGAAGCCTACAAATCGACAGAATTGTCATATCAGCAGAGATATTGAGATTTTGTATAGTTAAAAAAAAAAAATATATATATATATATAACAGGAACACAGATGATAATCTGCAGTGGGCGCTTGTAAATCCTGTAAACCTGAATGTGTTTGCATGTTTCTCACTGTGGATGCACTTCCAGTCTTCTTTCTTCCGGCCTAAAAATGTCAAGCAGAGCATGAGTCTACGTTTGCATTTTCTAATATTTTTCCAATTTTTCTTTGTTGTGCAAGATAATTTGTTTTGTTATTAAGTCAATTTATTCTCTGTTATGTTTTGTATTGTCAAAAATTTTCTATGTTTATTTCTTTATGTCTATTCATAGTTCCTTCCTTCCTTCCTTTCTTTTTTTTTTTTTTTAAATACAGTCCCATAATTTCTAAATATGCGCCAGGTATGTCTGTAGTATAATTTGGTAGGTGTTTTTTTTTTATTCATTCCATGATATATATTATACCTTCTTACTATACTTTCTTTTTTTTTTTTAAAGAAATCAGTTATACTGTCTATAGCTATAGCTTAATTATGTCAAACGAAATTTTTTTTTTTACATTTTTTTCTCATTTGAAAATACCCTAAATGCATGCCTAAAAATCACATTCTTTACACTTCTGAATTATTATTTAGTATTATTATTAAGTACAGCTGACTGAACTGTTTTAGCTTCCTAATGTATTTTATTTAAAATGTTTTACCATTTTTGAACGGACTATTTAAAATTTTTTTTATTATTATTTTTTTTTTTTACACTACCCAGTACTTTCAAATTTTCTCTACACACATACCTGGTTAATACTTAGGGAACTGTAAAGGAATGCTTACATACAATTTTTTTTTTTACAAATAAATTATTTGACCTGTAATGATGAGTAAAACACAAAAGAAATATTTAATCTGCAGAAAGAATTGACATGTGAGTTACCTGCGAAATGATCTGTGAAAATTAGAGTTGAAACAAGATAACGTATCAGTATCATTTATAAAAAACACTTTATCTAGTATGCTACCTGTGATTTCTACATACTCATCAAATGTGATATGTGTTCCTTAATGCCTTTAAATATGATTTTCCAGACTATTTTAGGTCCATTACACATTCGAACACGGAAATATACTTACTTCCATTTTGTTACTTGTGAATAAAAGTCTCGTCCTAAATTGGTCTGGTTCAGTCAGACGAAACATTCAGTCAGACGTCAATTATGTCAATCTGAAAACGAGCGAGATCTGGAAGGTGATGATGTTTTGAAATGTATAGTTTATGTGTGACTCTGTGGAGATGCTGTTGACTGTCTGTGTGTTACCCAGCTTCATTAAACTGTATTGTACAGTGTCTATTTGTGTAAAAAATGATTAAAAACTTGATGTATTTTGGTAATCTAATTGTACATTTTGTAAATGATTCGACAGAAATAAAGTAGTTTATCCATGTAGTCTTCTAGTCTTCTATGCTAATGACCTGTATATTATGCAGGACACATGACTTAGCACTAACATGGTGCATTTATTTATTAAATTATTTAGATAATATAATACATTATTTATTTCTTTTCTTTTTAAATTGAAATTGCAGGGTTAACCTTAAGGTTTCTATTGTTGACAAATTCTGTCTCATAATTGTATGGTATTAACTTCAATTGAATTCAAACTGAGAATAAAGAAATATCACAGTACTGAAAAAAAGTACAGATTAAGTATAGAAACTATCAGTTTGTCCATGATGAACAAGCCGGGGTGATGGTGACGGGGAAAAAAAAACTCCTTGAGACATGACAATAGGAAGAAACCTTGAGAGGAAGCAGACTCGATAAGGAACCCATCCTCATTTGTCCTCAATAAATCTCATTGTTCTAAAAATGCCTTGTGCAAATACAGTATGTACAGTATAATCTTAGCTAGAATGCAGCACTTTCTCCACAGATTTGTGTGAGATTGTTTATAGTCTTTACGATGATTTTACATGATATTTTCATGGGAAGTAGTCCAGATCCAATTTGGCAATCAACAATATTTTTGGTTTAATTAGAGGAAATCTTGATTTGTCCATGTAAATCTTGGCTTAAAACACAATATGGTAAAAAAATCATATTACTTCACAATATTTGTATGAGAGGAATGCTTTTGTCATTTTGGAACTGGTTAACGATATTCACATGCTCACGTCATGCTGCGTCCTGAAAATGATGTGCTTTTAGATACATAGTTACTGATATATATATATATATATATATATATATATATATATATATATATATATATATATATATATATATATATATATATACGTTAACAAAGGAAGATCATTAGACTTGTACCATTAATATCCTAAAAGAATTTTAGTGGTTGATATATATTATTTGATCTATATCATTAATATCATTTGATCTATACTGTTGAGTTAAATAACAAAAGGAAGAAAAATGTATACACAAATTTATATGGACGTTTAAAAAAAAGTGTTAAACTTTTTCGGTTTACCATATTTGGTATTCAGAGAAAACGCACCATGAATTCAGAAGAGCATTACAGATTTGATACAGTTAAAAAAGAAAGAAAAAAGAAAAAAGGTAGACATCACAAATGCAGCTGCCTGTCTGGATATTTGGGAGTATTTTGTAATCGTGTGCACCACATCTATTTTATTATGCTATTAAAGACCTTGTATATAAATTATGCATTGTTTAACACTAATAGTCATTCTGGATCTATTTGTTGAGTTTAGATTTCAGCCCTCCCAGCTAATACTGTATCATGACCTGCATGACTCACATTTACAGTGTGGTCCACCAGGGCAGAAAACTGAGAAAGTCCAGAGCAAAAGATCAGTATTGAGCAATAAACCTGCTGAGATTGTTTAAACTTTGAATCATCTTTCCATCCCTCCCCCCCCCCCCCCCCGCCTTTTTTTTTTGCTCCATCTTTATTGCCCCCATCACTCTGTATTCTCAGTGACCTCAGTGGTCCGGTGATATCATTTGATTTTCCTCTTCGCCGAGGATTTACTGGCAGGACTCGAATAGATAGACTCCACTAACATACCGAGATAATAAGTCAGAGGCCTGACTTCATACTAGAATACCTGGGAGTGCCTCAAGGTTATTTTTAGACTGTGCATGTCAGAGAGTGGAGACAATTATCTTGTTCCTTAGTGCTCATAACTTGAAGAATGTGTATATGTGTGTGTGAGTGTGTAGTGAGTTGAGACTGCAGGGGTTTTCCTCTTTCAGTAACTCCAAGCATTATACATTTCTAACATTTAGTTACTGTCGACCACTACAGCTCTGAATCAGACACTCACTTCTTCGTTCCATTTTCCAAACCACAGACTTTAAACAATGTAAAATTACTGTAATCAAAAAAAATAATAATATTAAAGCGGTCTTGTCTGCCTTTTGGCATTAGTCTAACTAGTTCTTACTAAAGAAAAAAACAATCTGGAAAAGGTCCTTTGGTGCGTCCATCTGTCATTTAATATTTTTAATGCAGAACCCCATTACAGAATCTTTGGCTGTTTGTGAGTTCCGTGTCAAGCACTTAAGAGCTTAAGAATCCATAACCTTGGCAAGATCCACCCCAAAACTCTTTCTCACAGAATCAGGTTCGATTTTGGACTGTGATCTGTCACAAATATGCTCAAGTTTTTAAGGTTTACGCTTCTTGCAAAACATTCCCATGCTAAGAAAAAAAAAAAAAAAAAAACAGGTTAAATCTAAACCATGTCCATGTCTTTGCTTGCAGTCATTGATAGAATTCTTAGCTTAACTTTTACATGTTTTAATTCCAGAGAGAGGTACAATTATAAAGAGTTTGTTTGCCGTGATGACTTCTCCATGCTGGAAAAACAATGTTTAAATGTTGACTCTGGGGACTACATCCTATAAAAAAAACTCTTTAAGCAGTGGCTTGTGACCATACTGTATATCTTTTTGGATTGATGACAACATCAGTGTTGTCAAACTCGAGCACTCAAGAGGCTATCGCACTTGACTTACAATAAATATTCACTGTCTGTTTTTTGTTTTTTTTACAGTAGCCTCTTACTGTAAGGTTGGAAACTGACAATGTACACCAATTTGGAATGAGAGAACAAAACTACAGTATGTGTTCTGGTGTAAAAAAAAAAAGATCCAGCATTGGAAAAAATGATTCTTATGGCCACTTATTGCATTAAAAAATATTCAACCTTCTGACCAATTTATATCAAGGTTTCTGTGGCACAGTATAAGATGAATGTAGTTAATATGCATCTGCACTATCTAGTAGAGGTCCTATTATTTTGACGTCTATGGTTATGAAGCTACACACGTGGACAAAAGTGTTGGTACCCTTCGGTCAATGAAAGAAAAACTCACAATGGTCACAGAAATAACTTTAATCTGACAAAAGTAATAATTAAGAAAAAAATTCTATGAATGTTAACCAATGAAAGTCAGACATTGCTTTTCAACCATGCTTCAACGGAATTATTAAAAAAAATAAACTCATGGAAGAGGCCTGGACAAAAATGATGGTACCCCTAGAAAATACTGAAAATAATGTGACCAACGGGACATGTTAATTCAAGGTGTGTCCAGTAATTAGCATCACAGGTGTCTATAAGGAAGCGAAGGAAAGAGTTGTCTCAGGAGATTCGAAAGAAAATTATAGACAAGCATGTTAAAGGTAAAGGCTATAAGACCATTTCCAAGCAGCTAGATGTTCCTGTGACTACAGTTGCACATATTATTCAGACATTTAAGATCCATGGGACTGTAGCCAACCTCCCTGGACGTGGCCGCAGGAGGAAAATTGATGACAAATCAAAGAGACGGATAATCCGAATGGTAACAAAAGAGCCCAGAAAGACTTCTAAAGAGATCCAAGGTGAACTTCATGCTCAAGGAACATGTCAAGTCAAGTCAAGTCAATTTTATTTATATAGCGCTTTTAACAATTGACATTGTCGCAAAGCAGCTTTACACAATAAAAAGACGTAAGTTTGTATGCAATGTGTATGAATCAAAATGATAAGATTGTCCCTGATGAGCGAGCCGAGGGCGACGGTGGCAAGGAAAAACTCCCTGAGATGGTAATAGGAAGAAACCTTGAGAGGAACCGGACTCAACAGGGAACCCATCCTCATCTGGGATGGCAGGATAGCAGGGATTGATCAGCATAATAATGTGTACTGGAAGTTCAGTGTAACAGGATATGTGTTAAAATTAAAATGAGTCCAGTTTGTTCCTGTTGGCTCAGGTAGACTGTAGGAGATTCCAATCCTGAGCTATCGAACAACTGAAGTCACAGGTCCCCAGAGCATCAATCGATGATAGGACAGTCTTAATGGAAACCATCCCCAGCCACCACACGAATCCATGCAGACCACACGGGGCATCCATGCGACGAGATCTCCAACCAGAAGCAGGACTCCAGGACGGGTTAGACGGCTCCAGAGGGCAGAGGGGTCTGGATCACTGGCAACTCAGGAGCGAACATGTTTAGCTCGACAGAGAGACAGAGAGAGGGAGAGAGAGAGAGAGGAGAGAGCAGAAAAGGAGAGAGCAGAAGAGAAGGAGAGATGGCAGTTAGGTATGGTCACAGTCAATATGTATAAGGTGAATGTAATCAGTGCAAAGTGCAAGCAGAGACTCCGGCAGGACTAACTATAACAGCATAACTAAAAGGGAGAGCCAGAAGGAAACACAAACATGAGGGCTCCCTGAGATGTAAAGCAACCAATCACCTCACCAGATTAAAATTATTTCTGTGACCATTGTGAGTTTTTCTTTCATTGACTGAAGGGTACCAACAATTTTGTCCACATGTGTATGTTTGATATTAAAAGTCACAGAAGGTCTATAAAAAGCTCTGCAGCTCAGTTTTTTTTCCTAGACATTCTTATCATTTGATTGTGTCACCAAAATACAAGACATTCACTGCTGTTTGAAAAGCAGGTATTACTACACTGACATAACTACTATGACCACTGTTATTCTTTAACACAACGTCAACTTTCTTAGGCACTTGAAATTTCTTCAGGCAGTCTTCAGGAATAGCTCTCCAGACTTTTTTGAAGGACATTCCAAATCCATATCTTTTTTGGACATTGGCTGCCTTTTGTTCTCTTCCCTGTCCAAATGATCCCATACTGCTTGAATAATGTTGAGTTTCTGGCTTTGGGAAGGCCAAGCCATGACTGATAGTGTTCCATCGTATTTTTTTCCATCAAGGTATGCGTTGACTGCATTGGCAATGTGTTTGGAAGACCATGAGAAAATCTGAATCTTTGGAAACAAAATATAAAGAAATGAGGGATGGCTCAAGACATTTGCACAGTACAGTATGTATGACGTACACATACCAGTCTGGCCTCTCAAAGATGAGATCTGGTGGTCCAGAATAGGTTCACCCTATTAATAAACAAATAGTATGTCAAGGGATGAAAATGGACAGTGGGAGAGTTAATGGACTATAAGTTGATGCAAATGCTAATCATAGTATGGCATAGTGTTAATAATTATGATGATGTAATCCAGATTTACAGTGCTTTATAAAGAAATGATTCTTTTTTTAAAGTATCATTTTTAAAGCTGGGTTTACACTGTGCAGTTTTTTAAAGACAAAAATCATATATCCATGACCAATCCTTTATTCGTTGGTTGAGATCTATGGTTTTAGAGGAGTCAGAAGTAGAACTATGAAATATGATTAGCTGACAGACAACCAACTCAGTGTTGGATGGCCGACAACATGGCTCTGCGAGTGTCTTATTTATTGAAAAACCACAAACTGGAGCATGGTACAGTATAAGATTAGACCAACCTCTATATATTTTATAATAGTTACCCACCCAGTAGGGGTCACCACAAAAGATGACTAGGTTCAAATATTTAATTTAACTGGTACAGCTTCCAGTGTCTGGGATTGGTTCCCTAGAAAAAATGGTGCCCCTAGTCTATGAGAAAGAAAAAAAACTTTTAACAAAACTAATAAACAGAAAAAAAATATCTTTATTACCTCAAGCTTAGTTTGAATCATATTCTCTAACATCTGAGCCTATTTTCTGCACAACTCTGAATCTCACTGATTGCTGATGTGAGCGGAATGCAAGAGTTTTCCTTAACGTTAGAAGCCCTTCATTGTGTAATCTGACCTTGCTGGTCTGTTTATACAATCGTCTTATACACTCACTCAACTGCTCATTCTCTATACTGCTTGTCATGGGAAGAGGTTCGGAACCAGGGGACTTGGGGGACAAGGTGGGGTACACATCACAGGGCACTCACACACACAGACACTCTGTGAATAATTTCACAATGTCAATTAACCTGAAATCAATCTGCATGTTTTTGGGACTGTGGGAGGAAACCCACCAAGCTGGTGGGACTTGAATCCGCAACCCTTTAGGCGTGAGGCCAGAGAGCTAACCACTACACCACCGTGCATCCTTCATCTATTACTTAAAAAAGTGTTGAAATGGCACAGTAGCCTATAAACCTGTCTTTCATCAAAGGCAAAGTATGTTTGTTTTGTTACATTTAAGGATTTACTAAACCATGTAACGTCCCCAGAAAAGAACAGGAAGATATTTTCATATTAAAAAACAAACAAAAGAAGAAGAAGAAAAAAAAAAAACCAAGCCCTTGGGACTGAAACAGATTTCAAAATCGGTTTGCAGTGATGTCAGTGCTGAAAGTAATAGAATTAAATAATAATAAAAGAATGGTAGTGTTTCCACATTGTGCCCCTCCAATTTCCCAACTTAAAAAAATCCCTCCTGTCTATGTCATGTTCACTTTCTTTAATATGCCCTCATGCAAGCAGACCTGCTTGTTCTACAAGATCCTGCCGTCATTTGCTTTTCCTGGCCTCGATTGTTGAAGAGGGAGAGGGAGAGAGAGAGAGAGAGAGAGAGAAGTGCACACTGGCTTTACAGCAGGAGAGAAACTCCAGCCTCAACCCCCCGCCCTGAGCCCAATTTTAGGACGCCTAAAAATATGACCTGTCCCAACTTCAGCGGCGCTCGAGGGGGCTTCGGCCAATCATCATCCCCCCGCGGTGCGCGTGGGCCAATCACACACCGCGTGCGTATCTTTATTCAGATTGGAGAGGTCCCCCCTTCTCCATCCCACCGGTTCTATATGGTCACGATGACAGGGGCATGCCGAGGAGTCCAGCCGAGTGACGCGAGCTCCATGCTCTTGAGTGTGTGTGTGTGTGTGTGTGTGTAGCTTTTTTTTCTTTTTTAACAAGCACCTCTTAGGGCCTGCCTTTATTTAACCTACGGAGCGGATCCGGGCCATTTGTGCGCCTACGCGTCGCCGAGCGCGCAAGTCTCTTCCCGGTCCTCGGTTCGTGTGCTGGAAAGTCGGGACGTGAGAGGATTCCTTACGTTTGAAGTTTAACGAAGAAACAACAAAAAGAAACAAAGCTGTGTTTAGAAAAAAAAAAAAAAGTGACGTCACTCCGCAAGAACACACGCGTTCCAGAACTGTCTTTCTGATTTTCAAAAATCGCTTTTGCAACTTTGTTGCTCGTTGACTGGTTTTTTTTTTTTTTTTGCCATTGCCTGGCACTGCCTGGCTCTCTGTGTCTCTCTCTCCGCCTGCGGTGAAGTTTCACACATACGCACACTTACACACGCACACGCACACAGGCGCGCTCGCGTTCGCGCGCCCCAGCCGTACGGACTGCCTGCACTATAAAACCCAGGGAGGAAAAAAAAAAAATCATGATGAGCAACAACGCGTACTACGAGCAGCAGCAGCAGCAGTTCCAGCAGCAGCCGCAGCAGTATTACTACCAGGACGGCGAGGACGGAGGCGGAGAGGAGGAGATGCCCGCCACCGAGAAGGACCTGGCCGAGGACGCGCCGTGGAAGAAGATCCAGCAGAACACCTTCACGCGATGGTGCAACGAGCACCTGAAGTGCGTGAACAAGAAGATCGTGGATCTGCAGAAAGACCTCAGCGATGGCCTCAAGCTCATCGGGCTCCTAGAGGTGCTGAGCCAGAAGAAGATGTACAGGAAGTACCACGCCAGGCCCAACTTCAGACAGATGAAGCTGGAGAACGTGTCCGTGGCGCTGGAGTTCCTCGAAAGGGAGCACATCAAGCTGGTGTCTATAGGTAAGCCGTGTGCTTCGGCACCAGGTGTAACTTCTGCAAATCTCTAGTGGAGAGGAGAGGGATTCGCGAGGGAATCGGTTCCATTCGCGCAACTCTTGTAAATGAATCGATTCACACCGTATTTTTTTTCCTCTTTTTTTCTGATAGATGAAATATCAGCAAATTTACTGTTTACATTTCTAGTCATTGAACTATATTACTAATTATATACATTTATTCATTTTAGAATATTTTTTAAAAACATAAAAACTATCAAAAGAAAAAAGGATCAAAGCTCCACAATAGCTTTCTTTAGTGAATCAAACACATCAAACAGCCTTCCTACTGTTTGATGTCTTTGAACTTGTAGTTTCTCCATTAAGTGATTCATAATGCACACCACTGCTGTAACCAGGAGATAATTTTTTCTCTGGCTGAAAGCAGAAGTGTCAAACCGTCTGTTGTGATAAAACTGCACCAATGCTCTGTTTTATACGTTCCTATTGTTATCCCATTATTATCGGCTTTAAATAAGCTTGCAGCATGCAAAAGGACTTTTAACAAATCACATGTGGTGAATGTGGTGTTGGTATCCTGCTGAATCCAGATGCTCCAGATGTGACTCTGTGAGTTTTGAATGATGAATCAGAACATTCACCTCGTGTCACATCAGCGTTTCGTCAAAGGGTGTTTTTGAGACTGTAACAGCTGATTTATAGAATATTTCAGTTACACTGTTTCAGAGCATATTAAGTGCTTTAAGCATTTCTGAGTTTTTATCAGTATATTCATCATGCAAAAAGTTATTAAACAAATCCACTTGGTGAAAGTTTAGTTTGCATTTTATCATGCAATAATTAATTGCTTCTGACACATTTAGCGTTTGCATATTTATAACCCCGACGAGTGAAATAGATGGAGCCGTCACATTAACAGCGTTGCAGCCGTTATACTTCGATGGCATCATCACAGAGAAATCTGTGTGTATTGTTAGTTCTCATTTATAAGACAAACAACACTAGACAACATGGACAACAGTTTATTCTTGTGCATGACTGACACTCTATGTAGTGGATTGTTGTGCAAATGTGTGTTTACATCACTCACTCACTCACTCGCTTACACATACATACACACACATACAGTACACACACAGTGATACATATTTAACACAGCTGTGCTAGGTCAGAAAGTGCAGAAAGTGAGTGTGTCCATCGCTGGAGGGTGTGTGTCTGCTCTAAGTCCAATTCACGGTCCATGCTCAAAGGATTTCAGTGCGATACTTCATGTGGAAATCTGCTGTTGGCCTGGAAATGACATTTGAATAGAATCGATTCTCAGTCCGATGTTACAGTGGAGGTTATTCTGGAAAATCAATTGTCTTTTCTTTTTTGTAGCGTAAGTGAATCTCAGAAGTCTGTGCAAGTGCTTTCCATACTCAATAATGCATAGTCAGAGCTATGAAATAATGCTGTTTAAAGGCTGCATATGTTTTGCCAACCATTTTGCAGATCAGAGCCACAAGGCATGTTAGTTCCATGTTCGTACTCTACAAAATCCTGCACACACCTCTAAGGAAGTATACATAAGATAAGATGTGAGCTCAGCCAGGATGTGAATGTTTTCAGCAGGAATGGATGTCTGATGACAGGATCATGTGGTGATAATAGAAAAATGATGAGAGAAGTGAGGGTTTTATTCACCCGAAGAGACGGCAGTCGAAATTTGCTCCCCATGACAGGGTAATGTATTGGCAGCCTTTGTTCCTGGAAGCTCGCTTTGGACTCTTTGTTTCCTCAGCACCCTTGTACTCGCCTCCACTGTCTCTCATCTTAGGTCCAACTCTCTCTATGCAATGGTAGAATTTGCAAATCTGACAGGAGATATTAAAACTGATCTCATCCACAGAATATTTGCATACAATTTGATGGAAATACAGTAGGTAATCCATCAACTTTTTGGAAAGGGATTGAAAACTGGCAGAACTTTCAGATAAAGTCCAAGCGAAGAGAATAAATAGGGATTGGCTTGACTAAGTACGTTGGCTTGCTTCTCGCTATCTCTACTGGGAGAATGCTGTTTATAGGTTATAATGCTGATCAGAAAAGGCTAGAATAAATGGACTAGGCTTCCTTTCTCAAAAAATGCCATTTACGTCACATTATTCAGAATTAATAAATAGCATAAAGTGATTTCATGAATGTTTAAAAAAAAAATACATGCATGAAGTAGAGGCAGATTTCTGACTTCAATACTGTAGTTTATCACTTTTCAGTAAGTGAACTGATTGAATGAATACATTTTAGTCCACATATTCAGTATTCATAAACCAACCATCATTGGTGCTAATGTCTCTTTGTGGATTCAGCGAGTAAAAGAACGGCACCAGATCTAATATCATTCCAATGATGAATAAATCAGGACATTGTAGCACAAAAGATGTGGGGACTGAGCGAGTAGTTAAGCTCTGGAGTATACATAGGGACACAACTTGATTAGGAACAGATGTGTGTTCAAAGTGACCACAGTGTGTGTGGAGAAGAAAATAGGTCAGCAGACTCAGACACACACTCCAGAGCAGTACGTTTGGGCCCAGCTGTCACTAGTGATAACATGAACATTTCTAGAAGGGCACCTGTCATGGACCACTCTCTACCTCTCTCTGTGGGGTCGACTGATGGAGGACCAAGAAAATCTCCCACCACCAGCCTACCTCTCTCAGGCTAGGTTCTATAAGAATCAGCTTACTACCTTAACAGGAATTATTGCACTCTAGGTTTTTGGAATCATCACCCATGCACTGAACATTGTCACAGGGCCATGTACTGTATATTGCATATTCTATTTTCATTACCTGCAGTTTACATTTAGTGTTATTTTGTTTTATACTGCAGAACGTGACCATTGAGTTAAGTAGCATGAGTTACTCAAATGACGTTCTCAGTAGATTCTGCTTCAAGACATTTCTTTTGTTTGGATAGAGATGATTTTGGTGTTTGCTTGAACAATTGGAACAAGTTCCTTCAGATATATCATGATAGTTCCAATGCATGATGTTTCTGTCTTAGAACAAACCTGTTCAACTTGGATTACTGTTTGTGTGCACTGTTTTTTGTTGGCATTTTTCCCCATGTGGGATTTCTCCGTTTTTGTTTTTTTTTGGTTTCCTGAGACCTCCTATAAACATGCTGGTATGTAAGGGGTCTAATTTTAACTGCCCCTTTGTGTGAATGAGTGTGTAAGTGTGAGTGCGCCTTGAGATGGATTGGCAACCTGATCCAGGGTGTATTCCAGCTTTATGACCGATGTTCCCACGATACGCTCAAGATCCAGCATGCAGTTACTGAAGATAAATGAAAGAATGTATAATAGGTTTACCAAGGAACATATTAGGAACCTGATACCAACCTGAATAACATGGTGTGGTTAAACACAATGAGGCCCAGGATCTTTTCAAGTCTATGGTTTTTCAACACTTGGGTAGACACTTGTATGATTGACCAGTATGACCAGTATGATTAAGACACGGAATACCAGCAGGCATTCCTTGATCCAGTGTACAATACCAAGATCTCAACCCTGTCATACACTGGATTGCCAGTTGATGTGGACCTACCTAATAGCATGATGCACAACATTTGGAACAGCATGAATTTGACATGGTATTTGAATGGCTACAAAGCCTTGCTTCAAGTAGCCCTGCATGTTGGATTAGACAGAAAAAGATATAAATGTAGCAAGACGTTATAGCTACCAAAACAATCCCTTCTCTTTCTTGTAGTATCCCATTCAAAGGCTTGGACACATTTATGCTGTTGTGTATGCCAAAGGAGTTGCAACTTGTTATTAGAATGATGTAACAAATCAACTAGCTTTACTTCTTTTTCAGTCCTGATGCTATGTTTTTTAAAAAAGCAGAATAGAGCATTTTTGTCATTTCCATTTGCCAAATCATGTTTTTTATTCAAATGTCCTGCATTAGATCTTTTCTGAGTGGGTGATTGATGCAGAGACAGCTGGACTCTGGGCTCTATCCACTGACAGGTGCTGGAAATAGACTCCAAGCTAAACGGAGTGGGGCTGATGGGGCACAAGACTGAATGAGTGGGGAAATGGATTGCAGAGCTTAAAGGTTACTTAAGTAGTAGCCATGATTTCCAGAAACATGAGCTGACATCAGGTCTCTTTCGGAATGTGAGGCTTTCTCAATAGTGTAGAACATGGAAATCTAAAATCTGTTACTGATATTTCAATCTCTTTTGAAGTTAAAAAAATAATTTAGCCACTCATATTTGGTGTTCAAAGCCTGGTGTAGAAGTACTTAACCTTTACTAGTAGGATGCATGGGCTCTTGAATTATTACACCAAATATTGCTACTTATAGAACTAATAATAATAATAATAATAATAATAATAATAACACATTGACATCAATACTGGGGGATTTTTAAATGGTCAGTAAAGACTTATTGGATACCACTGCATGACAGCATCAATTGGAAACCAATGTGCTTTTACTCTACTTTAACTGTATCAAATCCAGATGTCTTTGGGAAACCACACAGCTGGAATTAAGACTAGTAAGGGAGAAATTGAGTTGTTGAGTGAATTAGAACATTCAGCATGGGGATTGATTTCTGTTTCCCACTTTCTATGTCTTGTTATGTATGGATATATGTTAGTGTAGGTTACATATGATTTTTTAAAGTAGGGATTTTGCCAGTATCACCCAACAGGAGAGCTGAGATATCTGTAAACAGCAGGCAGCCCTGAACTATGATACTATAATTCAGTGAAAATGTATGTTACATCAAAAAACATTTCAAATAAAATTTTACATTTTTAATGCAACAATTAACAATTACAATGCTTTAAGCTATACCACGGCTCCTGAATCCCCTCTGATACGTCTAATGCTTTTTACCCGTTTTTGCTGTGAAGTATTGTTAAAACACTTCAGACCATAGGTAGCTAGCTTGATGTAATTGTTTTTACTGTGTGTGCTAGCAAAATCTTTAAAATCTAAAATCTAAAGGCACTCCAGTATCAGAACTCACTCCGTCATTAGATCTCTAAGTTAGATAGTTTGTTTATTGTTAACTTATGTTGTTAATTTATGTTGTCATATCAATCTGTCTTGTCTCTGCTAGCCAGCTAATTAGGCTTCCTAGTTAGCTAGTTAGTTTGTCTGGTAATTTATGTTGTAAATTTATGTTGCATGTAGCACCTTGGTCCTGGAGAAACATTGTTTTGTTTCACTGCGTACTAACTGTATATGGTTGAAGTGACAATAAAGCCTCCAGGGTGGGCCATTTATATGGATACACCTTAATAAAATGGGAATGGATGGTGATATTAACGTCCTGTTCACGTCCTGTTTACCAGATATCAACACAATTTCGATCTGCTCATCACGTGTTAACCTCTTCGACATGTCAATGGCTGTGAACAAAGAGAAACTTGTAAATAACTCATGAAAGAATAAAGTTACTTTAAAACCAAGCACACCATTGTTTTTCTTGTGAAATTCCCAATAGGTTTGATGTGTCACATGACCCTCTTCCTATTGAAAAAACAAAAGTTGGATCCAAGATGGCCGACTTCAAAATGGCCACCATGGTCACCACCCATCTTGAAAAGTTTGCCCCCTCACATATACTAATGGGACGTTAATATCACCAACCATTCCCATTTTATTAAGGTGTATCCATATAAATGGCCCACCCTGTACTCGACTTGACTTGATTGTCTATACCGTTTTATCCTGTATACAGGGTCATGGGAGGCCCAGGAGACTTAGGGCATGAGGTGGGTTACACCCTGGACCGGGTGTTAATCCATCTCTGGGCACACTCACACGCTCAATCACACACTATGGGCAATTTGGGATCGCCAGTTATCCTTATCTGCATGTCTTTGGACTGTGGGAGGAAACCGAAGTACTCGGAGGAACGGCGCAAGCACAGGGAGAACATGCACACAGACCCGAGGCGGGAGTCGACCCGAACCTTGGAGATGCAAAGCGACAATGCTAACCACTATGCCACCGTAGCAGAACTGTAATGCAGAAATCTAGCTTTAACAAAAAGGTGCTAATCAAAAATGCAAATTTTAAAAAAATGCTAACTTTTATTTATCTGTTATGATGTTATTTGAAGTCATTTTAAAGCTGGCAAGGTTGCTAGCAAGCCCACTTTGCACAGCCTGATGAAATTGTTACTGAATTTCAGTGAATTTTGGAACCGACATCCAAGGAATACTTATTTGACAATTCTGAAGCATGTCCTTGCTAAAATCTGGAATTTTCTCTGCTACAGCACAGAGACGGATATATAGAATATAGCTTAGCATCGAGCTCTCAGATTGTTAGCTAAATATTTAGATGCTTTCATATATTAACTCTATTTCTTTTGGATTTTTTATTGAAATAAAAAGAAGTTGCTGTTTCCAAAGGCCCCCCAGAAACACAGGTGTCCAGCAAAGCTACAAAAACATTTAGGCTAAACATGCTAATCAGATTATGAGGCTTTTGCATTGACTGAGACATGAATGACCAAATGAAACAGCCATGTAAAAAACACTGTTTATTAGGCATATTTAAAGTTATAGTTAAGTAAAAATTATTTTGAGACAAACTGTGATAAAGGTAGCACATAGGATGATGAAACAATTAGTGCAATTGTTCTTGCTAAATCTTTGACATTTTCGTATTTCAATTGCAAGTTGATAAGTTGAAAACAAAGATAGCCTTTGGAGAAGAGGTAACACTGAATGACCAGAGGAATTTGTTAACTATCTTATTAGCTGACATATTTTGAGACTAAAAATGCTAATTTTAATTATTTACGATCATTTAAAAACTTCCTATGTCTTTAGCAGAGAAAAATCAGAAGGTATGATGGCAGAACTTAAAACTTATTTGACAATTCTGAAGCATGTTCTTGCTTAAATCTGGACTTTTCTCTGCTACAGTTATATAGAATATAGCTTAGCATCGAGCACTCTGACTGATAGCGATAGAATTACCACCCACCCCCAATGTATATATAATATATACCCCCACTCGCTATGTGTGTGTGTGTGTGTGTGTGTGTGTGTGTGTGTGCATGTTCACTCTCCTCTTCAGATAAAATAGTGTCTCTAATTGTAACCATGTGTCAGCTAGTCAGTTCAGTGGAATGTTCGAGTGGAATGAGAACTCACACACACACACACACACAAACACACACACAGACCCACACACTTACTTTGATTGTTCAAGTGCTGTCTAATCTTCACTTCCCGTCTTCCTGTCACAGATACTGATTACATGTTCCCATGATCAGCCTTCTAGAATATTAGTTAATTACATAAACAGAAACTTTGCACCGTGAACCAGTCAATTATAGATGTACGTATATGTCACAGCAGAGACTCATGTACGTGTCCTTCTTTTTGTTGTTGTTGTTTTTTTTGTTTTAAAAAAAAATTAATTTCCTGATTCTCTTGCATGACCAAACATCTTGTTGTTTATGGTGTAATTAAACTGTTAGTATGGTTTATTTGGATATTTCAGAGCTGTCTGCTTTCAAAATTCCAAGAACGTGATTTTTGTCCTTCTTTCTGGCGTTTTATATGCCAGCTGACTGCCTGCCCACTAGGAATTATACACGCTCTAAGTTTTTTAGCACAGAGATGGAAAAACAGATTTTTTGTATGCCAGTTAAGCTAAAGGAGGCTGGGACTTGCGCATGCACATGTAGAAGAGTGGAGGATAGAACTAAATGTATACTGCACACCTACAGGTCATAAAAAGTAGATACACCTACATGGATTTTCACTTCCTGGATCTTTTGTATTATGATTTTATGATTTTGTATTATAATGACCAGTAGGACGTTTCTTAATGATACGGTAAAGTAGCAGTTAATCATCTTCTTTACCATAATTCATAATGATGTGATATGACTATTCAAAAGGAGGATAACGTATAAGTGTGGAACTAAACAACAGTAATAGGAAGAGAATAATGCTATGCCTGGTGTATATGCAAATAATTAATCAGTGGCTGTGATTTAAAACACGTAACCACCCTGAGCATGATTCTTTTCTAATAGCAATATTATTCAGTGAGTGAAACGCCTGATCGTTAAAAATCAATGGACAACTTTTACAGAAGAGATGCACCTGTCTGTGTGCACCGTACACACAATCACTTATGAACAATACTTGCACATTACACGAACTTTGCTGGGAGTTATTGCCACATCTCCGTACAGCCCTGACCTCACTCCAAGTCATTTCTCCATGTTTAGGAGTTCCTGGGAGGCCAGGGTTCCAAATGTGAAGCAGGCAGTCAGTTCGATCATCCCTCCAGCGTACTGAGAAAACGTTTGACCTTAATGGTATCCAAGTACAAGTATAAACTGGAGTATGTGCATTAGTGTAGCAGGGGATTATATAGAGAAATGAGAAATAGAGGTTTTACTTTCATAGCTGTGATCTGTTATTCTGCACCGTCAGAAGTCCCGGTTTGACTTGAACGCCGCTTGTCGTAACAGCTTTATATGACCTGATTACAAATGTGCTGTTATTCTGCACAATCAAAAGTCCCTCACACTTTTAATCTATTTATAGTTGTATTTCATATTGTGTAACATCAAAAGACAAGTTATCTCTTGTTGACATGTATGTAGCTTTTAACAGCTATAAACAGAAAGTACAAAGCTGTTTCATTCCAAAGACTTAGTTATAGGTTACCCCCGACTATAACAAAGTGCTGGCACTCAAGACCATTTTAAAAATCTGTTCATGGTAAGCCGTTGCCATACAATTCCTTGCAAAATTTATTAACACATTAGAACGTGCATTCATATAAATTCTGTAGCTGGAACTACTGCTAAGCTGGAACTGCTGTTATAGAAAATTAATCAACACTGTCTGACCATTCAGAATTACGAATTCAACAATGCTGTGCTATAAATATCTCGAAACTCTGGTTCAGCTGTTGAAAAACATAGAGTGAGAGTCATACTGGTGACTATGTGACCTCTGCAGCGTGGCTGTGAATGCCAGGAGCCCGAGAGGACGCCGTAGCAGTATCTGTTGTCCATGGTATCAGGCACAGAGTGCTGTCAGCAGCAGCCTGATGATGTCATTGACTAGGCTGACCCTGGGTTGCCAGAAGAATGCCTCCATCTTCCAGACATAAGCAGCAGTCTTAGTCATTTATTAAACCTCCAGAGAGCAAAACAGGCAGAATAACAGAATGCTAGAGAATAAGTTAAGAATATTTCCCAGGGAGCACTTTTTGGGAATGTTGAACGATGTCTGTGTGAGTGTTTCTGTGTGTGTGTGTGTGTGTGTGTGTGTGTGTGTGTGTGTGTTTGTGCAACAGCTGTGGGCAGACAGATGTCCGATTTATAGTACTCCATTTTGAGTGTTTCTGAAGTGCTTTGTGTATTTGACCTGTATTCCAGTTTTCCCCCAAGTAACTGAAACTGATGGTGAACGTGGTAAACACACTGATTTACACCGCTCTTACATAATCGTTTTCTCCTCATATCTTTTGTTTCTACGTGTCTCAAGTCCATTACAGTAATAAACCTAAGAAGGGGAAAAACTTCTCGAAATCGTCATGACGGCTTGTTTCTGTCTGTGACTTAAAATAAATGTGTGTGTGTGTGTGTGTGTGTGTGTGTGTTTGTCTCGACTCAAAAGTGAGGAATCAGCAGACTCATCTTAAGATACTGTTTGTCTTTTTCCTCCCTCTGACTTTGTGTGTGTGTGTGTGTGTGTGTGTGTGTGTGAGAGATATCATTATCTGCTTTACCTCCTCATTCAGTATGTGTGTATACAACATGAGTGTTTATGGTAAATGAACATTGTGTGTGTGTGTGTGTGTGTGAGAGACACTGTTTTCGTCTCCATACAGTACCCTCCTTTAAAAATCTGAATGCAGAATTGATTGCAGAAGTTTGTGCCTCCAATGGCTTTCTGAATGAAAATAAAAAACAAAACAAAACATCCAAACAAACCAAAAATCCAGAGCAACCTACAGCCTGAATATTACAACATCCCAATCTGTAAGTACTGTTAGCTCGTATCTTTATGAGGAAGTCCTTTTCACATGGTATTAATATGTGGAGGATGTGGCGAAACATACATTTCATTTCTTTGGTATAAAAGCAGTTTCACTCTGTATCTCCTAGCCTAATGATTAAGTGAGGATAATAAAGGGCAGCCAGGATAATTACAGTAGAGCAAACACTTCCGATCTCAGTCACATCCACCTAATTTCTGGCCCCTCAAGCTTCCACCTTTTGTATTTGGCAGCCGTTTCCGGTTCTTGTTAGTGTCCTTCCCCACTGTTGCCGGTTCCACCTGTTGTTCATTCCAGCCTTTACAACTGAAGCCATTTGGTTGCTTCAAACATTTATTTATACAAAGTGCTAGTTCCCTGAGCCACACCAGCAGGATGTGCCAGGGCTTATTAGGCAATTAGGCTAGCTTCAGAAAAAAAGAAAAACAGAAATTCATGTACATAATGGTGAACAATATAAAGATTTAGAAAAAGGATAGTTTGGATAGTTTCAAAAACGTTGCTGAGACCTGGCAATACTGCAGACTAGCTGTCTTGGCCTAAAGGGGACCTACATGTACTGTATTATGCAATTAGAGTGGACGAGCAAAAATGTGAATAAAAACATGAGGAAAAAAAAAAAAACATTCACTGCCTTTTGTTCTGCCTCCAGTTTTGTACTGCTAGTTACATTTTTTCCCTGTTGTGACATCATTTCAGAAAAGCCCCTCCCCTGGATTGTGGTTGAGCTGCAGTGTGCTCAGCAGTAGCTCATTACATACTGTAAACACTGAAAAGGCGCATTTGTAGGAGGAGTGATACTGGGGCAGTTTGAGCTATGATAAAATGTATTATCTGAGGGGTATTTCAGCTGGGGCATTCAGAGACACATTTTGGGAGCGCTCTGGGACTTGATAAAAATAGTCAAATATGGGACCTTTAATGCACAGCTTGTGCTCTGTTATATGCCAAGAGTCTGAATGAATCTCGTAAACCCAGTGTCCTTACAGAGTTTCATTTATTGTTATCATGATGAAAGACTCATACTGTATTCAGGCAGTGCTTACAGTATATTTGGTGTGAAACTCAAAAGCTTAGTTTAGACTAAAACTGTCAGGAAGGCTCAGAATCTCTCCTTAATGTGAATGCAAAAAATGACCACATATTGTTAACTCACGTTCAGTAACAGCTGCTAGGAATTCCACATAACAAATAAAACCTAATTGCTTCCTCACTCACTCACTCACTGTCTATAACACTTATCCTGTTGAGGATTACGGGAGGCCTGCAGCCTATCCCAGGGGACCCTGGGCATGAGGCGGGGTACACCTATTCATTCCATTGCAGGCCAAATGCCAGTTCTCTTAATCTGCATGTCTTTGGACTGTAGGATGAAACCAGAATACAGCATACTTAAATACGCTGAATTAGATGATCATAAATTAAGGTTAAGTGAGGTTTAGTGTCTATTAATTGAATTTACATGTCTTTTCTAAATGCTATGCAAAAATATGATTATAGCGTTGGAAATTGGTAATATTGCTAATATTTTTGGGTGGCTGGAAGCGATTATCTGGTTGTATTTCCTATGGAAAATTGCGACACAATATTTCACCTTAAGAACTCACCTCTGGATCGGATTCAATCCATATGCCGAGGTTCCACTGTATGCAGAAAGAACGAGCTGACTCCAGACGCACTCACAGACCACAGACACGCAGGAATCAAACCCCGGCTCTGCTGGTGCGAGGCCACAGTGCTAACCACTACGCCAATGTGCCGCCCAAAACCTTATTAGTCTCAGTGTTTTGAATGCACTTATTTACTTGGAGGGATTTGTCCAAAATTTTCTTCCCAGCACTTTGCACAAGAATGAGACATGATCAGGGTGAATGTATTCAGAACCGCCTGATGTGAAAGTTATTCAAATGTATTTATTTTATATTTATTTATATTTCATTTTAGAAAACTCGGTGTGTGAACGTGTATGTATGGTGCTTTGTGCGTCACATTGCGCGGCCAGTGTTCCTGGGCCTGTCTCCACATCCGCTGGGACCCTGACCAGGATAAAGTGGTTACTGAACGTGGACCTGCCAAAAGAAAATAAAAATGGACGCGGTCAAAATAACACAGTCAAAACTGAAGCTTTCAGTCAGCATGAGGTACAAATATTTTGTTTGAAAAAATCCGAAACATTTTTTTTAACCGTGTTTTTTACTCTACGGCCTTTCCACAGGAGAAACAAGCGCGATTAAGTGTAGTGCAGATAGAGACGATGGAGCAAACGGTTTAATATGAAACACTGAAATGCCTTCCATGTGTGACGGAGACAAGGCATGCTTTGTGTCAGGTCTTGACGAAGTGCCTACTGTGAGACGTTCGAGGATTACACTGGGAGCGAACGCACACTGGGAGTCAACTGTATGTTTTTGACCCCATCAGTTGTTGCTTGGTCAGGCCTAGTAACAGCTGTGACAGCAGCTGACTGGAAGAAGGGAGCGTCTGTCCCTGAGTGCCCCAAAGCGTCTACAAATTTCCACATCTCCTTTTCTCCTTGTTCTTGGTTAGCAGTTTTCAACAAACTTCACGTCCCTGACTAGACTTTTCACTGAAACATAGCAGGAAGCAGAATAAAAAGTGGCTGAAAGGAAAAAAAAATAAACAAGCAGCATCGAAACTATAGGATCCTTCGCGGTTTCTGAGGTTCCTTTTTTGTGACACATGAAGCGGCACACTTGTGGGGTCGACGCAGCTATTTCTAACCGTTTATTCACTGTTTACACAGGAGTCAGGTTTTCCTCCGGCTGTTTGAAGGAGAGGAAGACTAATTACCATAGAATCTCTGTAGGAGAGGAGAGGAGGCATTCACACTAACCATGCCTTAAACTCCCTCATGCTTAGGCCTCTCTTTTTATATTGTACCAAAATGAGTAAGTGCGAGCGCATTAGTGGTGGTCTGATGCTAGATTTCCTGGTAATTGTGCATAGACATGCTGTCCTGCCGAATGCGAATTCTCCGTTCCACTGTGCAGCATGGTCCAGTTGGGACTCTGTTTAAAGTCTCTGTGTTGGCAGCTAAGAGACCACAGAGGCATAATGAGTTAGGACCTGTTACTATCTGTCATGTGGTTTGACATGAACGACTAAAACACAGAACCATTTGGAGAACTAAAGGTTGCTGAAGTTGATGTTCTTTATAATTAAATGTCCCTGGTGTTTGCCGCGACAGGACTTTTTATACAGTAACTTGTAGCGTACAGTATGTGAATGTGAATGTGTAAATATGCGTATGCATTTTATATAGCACATGCTGCATATGAAGGGCTGCAATGTGCATGTGTGTTAACTACTCCATTAAATGTACCTGCCATGAATTTCTAGAACTATATAACTAAAGTAAGCCTGCTAAATGTAGTCATGTTGTGAATCCTCCGTTCTGATTGGTCAAAATGTGACGATTAATTCATTCTACAATGCTGTATCAGTTCAAGCTGCATGGCACATAAATGTGCTCATACTGTACTACTGCAGGAGTCTTTCTATAGTAATGGTTAATTCTCAAGGACTTGTATCCCGGACATTTATGTGTTTTGCATTTTTGGAAGTAGTCTCCACGTCACTGCTTTTAAGAAGTCGATCTGCTCGTTTGCGTGGTTCATGGCAACATCGAATGGATAAAAAGAATAGCTTTCTGTTAATTAAAGATGACAGCTTATCTGATCATTTTTTTATTTTAACAATTTTGTTCATTTTCACACATACAGAATACACAATATATACACATATACTTTATATGCTGTATATATATATATATATATATATATATATATATATATATATATATATATATATATATATATATATTTCCCCTAATCCTCTCTGACTTGTGGTAAGTATAGTTAAAGGTTATACTATACAAAACAACAGCCGTCCTATGTGAACTCTACTTTGACTCTTCTTCACAGTCGCTCCTGTGAACCTTCAGTGAGTGGAACGCCTCATCCTTGAAAAGTCCGTGGATCACATGTAACCAACTTGAGGAAAAGATGCAGCTGTCTGTGGGAACTCTACAGACAATTATGCAAACACCACTTGCACATTATTGCCATATCCCCTATACAGTCCTCCAAGCTTAAATGGCTCCAAGCCATATCCTCATGTTTGGGCCAATAAAGGAGTTCCTGGGAGGCCAGAGTTTCAAACATTTAGCAGGCAGTCCGTATTGAGAGAACTTTCTACCTTGAACTTTCTTACCCAGCACTAGTGAAACACTGGGATAAGTGCATTAGTGTAGCAGGGGATTGTATAGAGAAATAATGGGAATTTATTTCTACCTTAAGTATTCTGTTGTTCTGAACAATCAAAAGTCCCGTTTTGACATGAACAGCTCATAAAAATTGCGTGTTATAAGAGCAATAGAATAACTGGTCATATGCTGTTATTGTATAATAAATATACTTCTCAATCATTAATTATTTCCCATGACCTTAAAAAAGAAATATAGCATGTGTGAAATATTGCTTTTTAGTTTTAACCGGTTTTTCAGCCTGTTCTGACCTCAGACTCTTACGATCATAAAGTTATTTAGCGGCAACTATGAATTATTTAGTGACTACAGAGAAACTAATAAAAAGGGATGTAGTTACAAGCCTGAAGAATGTTCTTGGTCCCTTATAGCACAGAATAGCCTTAGTGACACTTCAGAAATTTATCCAGCTGCTTTCCCCAGTCCTTTTGGACTCATTATGCGTGTGTGCCAGCTGTAAGTGTGTGTGTGCGTGCGTTTTAACTCTCCTGCCTTTGGGCATCACAGGTTGGACAGGAGCATGTGTTGCAGATTGAGAGACTGCTGGTCATGTGTGTCCATATTAGGACATTATATACACTGCACCTGTTTAGACAGTGAATGATATAGGCGTGTGTGTGCGTTTGTATACTTGTGTGAGTGACTGAGTGTGTGCTTGCATGCTTGAGTGCATGTAAAGATCTCCATTTGCAGTCTGCATTGGTCTTTCTCACCTTTCCTAGTGTGCTGCGCAGATGGAGGTTGCGGTCCTCATGTCCCGCTATCATACGCTTTACATCTGAGGGTGTTTATATTGGACAGACAACGATAAATGAAGTGTTCTGTGAGAGGTCAGGCCTGTACAGCCGATTTGGACGCAGGGCTGAGTGTGGGGCACAGCGCTTGATCCATAGCCACACACTTTAGTGCATGCCACTTTGGAGTTGGCCACTATTGGCCTCTTCCAAATGGTTGAGATGTACAAGTATCAATATATTTACTGTACAAATACTAAAAGTTGTGTTGGTACAACAGCGCAAATGTTTTTGGGCATTAGATCGATTGCTATGCTTTGAAACAATTTAAAAGACGTACTGTTTAAAGACACAGCCATATCTAGTGGATTTTCTTCAGCATAGATTACCTCAACCGAATGGTAGAGATGGCTCAATCAGGTTTAAAGTATTTAACACATTTTTCAACACATTTTTAAAAGAGTAGATTGCTAAGGGGACAATAACAGATACGAAGGAGAGGTTTGTGGCATGATCGGTAGCCTTACAGCTCCAGGCTTTGAAGTTTTATCCTGATCTTAGGTCACTTATCTGTGTGGATTTTCACATTTCCATGTGGGCTTCTTCCTGGTTCTCGCAATAAAACTGTTATGATATGTTGACTGGCTACGCTACGGACCTTGCTAATGAGTGTGTTGTTGTCTGAGGCATGGTGTCTCATCCAGATGTACTTCCTGGATGTAAGGATAACTCGAGGATAAAGAGCATACTATAAATAAATAAATAGATAAATAAATAAATAAGCAAGCCTGCCATTTAAACCACGAGTGCAGGATAGTGTTGCATTTCTCTCTCTGACAATATCTGTGGATTAGTCTTCTATTTTAAAACACATCTCTTAAGTTTGTCCTGCATGTCTGTCCCTTTAAATTCAGTTTAAAGTAGCACATGAACTCTGTTTGTACGATCGCGACTCGGACGCGATGAACGGAAGCTTGTGAATGCATGGTCAAGTCATACAGACTGGAAGTGCTTAACCACTTCAAGAGCACTTCAGGAAATCCATGTTAGACATTCATCCTGAAATTCTATTCAGATTCGTCCCGAAAGAGCTGTTCCCCGAGACAAAACAACTTCAACTCTGACTTTTGGCCAGGCATTTACAATCTCACAGAGGTTAAAACTAGACAGCTGTACAGAGCCTTCACACTCCCAGTGGCTTTGAGGTGTCTCAAATAAAACTCATAAAAGGTCAAATTTTACAGGAAGCCATAAAGAAACCTTTATAATTACACTAAAGCCAGTGCAGTTAAACACTGCGGTTGCACACACTTAAGACGAGATAAGGAGGAGAAAGGAATTTGATTAGATACATTAAATTGGTTTCAGAGATGTTTCTTTATGTTAATAAAATGATCAATTAGTGCCAATTAAAGTAGCTGAGTGACCTGAGCATCCATCAATTCAATTTCCCTAGCCTTAATAACTTCCTCTGAGCAGCCCCCCCCCCCCCCCCCCCCCCCACATACTCTCATTTTTCTTGACATATCTGCCGTTTTTCCAATCAAATCTGATGACAGTGTTTAAACAGCACACTCCCTCACTCACACTCTTAACGTCGTCTGTACCGCTTTATCCTGTATACAGGGCGCCGGAGGCCTGGAACCTATCCCAGGAGACTTAGGGACACGAGGAGGGACACACATGCACACATTCACACACTACGGGCAATTTGGAAACGCCAGTTAGCCTAATTTGCATGTCTCTGGGCAGTGGAAGAAAACCAGAGTACCGGGATGAAGCCCTCGAGACACTGGGAAAACCGAACTCCATGCACACAGACTTGAGGCGGGAATCGGACATTCGTCGTCAGGTGTATTAATGCCACTGAATGAGATCTAAGTGTCATATAATGTCAAATGTCTCTAAAAAAAGTCAAATACGTATGCGGTTCTCTTACTGCTTTGCGTATGAAAGTGTGTGAGTGTTTCTCATTCCCAACACTCTTCCATTGTCCTTGGGAAACCCTGTGGAAAAAATGAGTTTCAGTGGCAGCCGGCCATGCTTTTTTCTCGTTCGCCCCGCTGTCTTATACTCTTATAGAGATATGGTCATGAAATCACTTTTTCCTTCCACAGTGAACTTTGCCTCTGGAATGGTGAAGGCACATATTGTATGCACACACACACACACACACACACACACACACACACACACACACACACACACACACACACACACACACACGGCCTCAGTGAACATTTTGAACGTGTATTATTCAGGATGTTTTGTCTGTGACCTCGTGAGCGTTTCTGTGGAGAAAGTCACATAACAGGAAACTCGTTTCCTCTCGAATTGTGTGAAAATGGACTAAGCCAGGAACCCGTGTGCTTTCTCTCGCCACTCTTTCCTTTGCCTAATGTTCCTCTTTAACACGAGCCGATGAGGAGACCACATCGCCTTGCTCCAAGCTACATCTTTACCCTCTGTTCCATGTGAAAAAGTATTCACCCCCACCTCTCTGAATCCTCCCTACTCCTTCTTAAAGCCGTTTCTCTTAAGAGGAGGTCCAGCTTCTAATGTAAACCAGATCTCTCCCAGAAATCCCAGAATGTATCTTTCCTGTATTATCTAAACAAAGGAGACGGATTCCCAATAGCTGAATGTCCTAAAGTATTGTAGTGTTTTCTGTTTAAGCAGTATATTCCTGAATTTAGGCTGCATGGCGGAGTAGTGGTTAGCGCTGTCGCCTTGCACCTCCAGTGTCCGTGCTCGAATCCCGTCTTGGGGTCTGTGTGCATGGAGTTTGCATGTTCTCTCCTACTTGGTAGGTTTCCTCTGGGTACCCTGGTTTCCTCCGACAGTCCAAAGACATGCAGATTAGGTTAATTGTCATTTTCAAATTGCTCATAGTGTGTGAATGAGCATGTGAGAGTGTGTGTGTGTGCCATGTGATGGATTGGCACCCTGTCCAGGGTGTACCCCGACCCGGGCCCCAAGTCTCCTCGGATAGTCTCCAGGCCCCCATGACCCTGGATACAGGATAAAGCAGGCAGGATAAATGCACAATGGTTAGAGTGAGAGTCCTGAATAAGTCCTTAAATGAGATTAAAAAATGGAGCTTGCAGCATCACTGTGAAACCACCAAGATTTTTGTTCTATGTCAGAAAAGGTTAAAGACACAACTTTTTCCTGCTGTTACAAAAAATGCTTAAAATGATAAAAGTTTTTTGGCAATACAATAAGACAATTTCTATTTTGAATTAAGTAGAACATAGAAATAGAAAACGATTTACTAACCATTACAGATGGAACAAGGGTTTCTAATAATGATACTGAAACCAGAACCAAAACCACTCTGAGACCAATAATCCCCCCCCCCCCCCCCCCCCCCTTTCTTATTAAGCATTTAGCAGTCAAACGCTTTCATTTATGGCCTTATATTTATTTATGGCTTTTCTTTTGTGGCCACGTGCCATGAATGTAAACACAGAACAATTTTGAAGTAAATATGAAATATGAACATAATAAAAATGAATCCTAACAAAAGATCAGCTATCAGACCAGAGCCATCTTTAATAATCACATATTCGATTTATTTATTGTATCTTATAATAAAAAATACTAGATTAATTGAACCATTTTTTAAATTTGTTCCACAACATTGTCTTTAAAGGTCTCATATTTTAGTTTTTTTATTTTTAACAAGTTAACACAGGTCTCAGAGCTCACCATAAGTGTGTGTGTGTGTGTGTGTGTGTGTGTGTGTGTGTGTGTGTGTGTGTGTGTGTGTGTGTGTGTGCGCGTGTGTGTGTGTGTGTGTGTGTGTTAATGCTCCAGCTGAAAAAACCCTCAGATAAACCTTTTTATTTCTACCTCAAACCACTTCAAGCTCTTGCCTAGCCACACCCCTCAGGGATCTTCTTATATGAGGTCACACGAGGGGAAAATCTAATTGGCTTGTTTAGGCTGTACAAAAACACAGGGAATGTCTTTCTCATCATTTTTCCTAACTTTTTTTTTTAGGAAACCTTTTTTTTTTTTAGTGGGACATGACATGTGAACTCAGTTGAGAAGTAAAAAAATAAAGTTGAGAAGTAAAAAAAAAAAAGTCAGATGTACAAGGAAAATCTGCTTCTTACTCCAAAAGTCGATTTCTTTAGACTACATCCTTTAAAGTTCCTGATCTTTAAAGGCAACCATACATTCCTGGCAGAAATATTGTGGTTTTAATGAATTCAGGTGTTCCCTGTCCAAAAGCAATGAAGCTGGAGGTCATTATTGAGGGCTTGGGTGTTCAGGCCCTCTGGAGGAAACCCAGAGCGGTGTCTGATACATCAAAGAGCTTCTTTTTGTGGAACTTGCTATCTGATCTCTAAACCGTGAGCCAGTTATGAGAGCAGATAGAGTCAAAGTCCAAAAGAAATAATCCAAGCTTAGCTTCAAGGATTTTGTGCATATGTGTGTGTGTGTGTGTGTGTGTGTGTGTGTGTGTGTGTGATACCTACATTATGCTACAGTATCTCGTGTATAACTGTTATCCCACATAGCCTCTCTCTCTCTCTCTCTCTCTCTGTATGTGGGTGTGCGTGTATTTGTGTGTGTGTGTGTCTGTGTGTGTGTGTGTGTCCTGCTTAATGTCTTTCAGCTCATTTCTTGTTTATTATTCTTAGCTCAGATCTTTGCTCTGATATGAACATCATGTGCTCCATTGCTTCAATTAATTCCTTTAAGCTCCAGGATATGACGACCTTTTGGTGTGTGTGTGTGTGTGTATGTGTGTCTGTGTGTGTGTGTGTGTGTGTCTTTATATAAAGCAGTCCTGTGCTTGTGAATGAGATTTTACATAATTCATATTCTTGTTTACACAAAGAAGACTTCATGGCACCTGTGCAGTATATTATTGATGGTACAATATTCTGTATTCAATAGGAATATGATATACAAGCCTCCAGGCAGAGGTAGTATTTATTAGCATGTTTTTCGCTGGAATTGAATCGGGTGTCTCCTGGGCTATGATGCACAAAAAAGGAAGAGAAAACAAGGGCTCTGTTAATAAGGTTTAAAATCTAAAGGTCAGTGCAAGTATGTGAGGAAATTACGGAGAATCACATGCTACGCTTTAAGACCATCAGAAAACTCAACAATAGGAAGAAGCTGTTTTTGTCATATACAGTATACAGTACATTGCAGAGCAGTGATTTCTTTTGTGTGCACATTCCAGCTTGTTAGGAAGTTGGCGTCAAAGTGCAGGGTTAGTTATGATATGGTGCACCTGGAGCAGAGTGTGTTTAGCTCTAAACCCATAACCAGGCAGCAGGAGGTTCTGATCCCCCAACTTTCTAATCAGTTAAACCAGAGCCTTAACCAGTAAGCTACCACTTACACCACTGAACAACAAAGACAACTGACACAGTATTTGATCTGTTCAGGTATTAGATCACATCTTGGTCGATTTAAATTAGGCACATTTTCAGATTTCTGGTTCAAAGAGCTCCAGTTTGATACCAAGTTTCTTAGTGTATCTGTCCGCCAGTGCGCGACTGTGGCCAGTGCGAGTTTGTTTATGAGGAGTGCATTAAAAAATCCTATTTTTAGAATATTTAAATAAGGATGATGTGATTTTAGTGAGACAAAGGGAAGCCTCTGTCTCAGTTTGACACCAGGATTTCCCTGCTAACCCTAAAAATACCTTCACCAGCAGCACAGTTCATAGTGAAAAAATGCATGTTTATTTTATCACAACTTGGTTAGTGTTCATTAATGTGCTTTAAAACAACATTGAGGATTTATTTTTTTAAATATTTTTTTATTTTTTTATTTTTGGGATTTTTCCCCGATTTTCTCCCTAATTTAATCGTGTCCAATTCCTCCCCGTCACTAGGGGGCTCCCACATTAAGGCTACTACTACCACTCAGCCGACACTATCACGTGTTTCCTCCGAACCACGTGACGCCAGCCGACCGCATCTTTTCGAACTGCTCGCTCGCGCACCGTTGGGGGCGGCGTAACACACTCGGAGGACAGCGCTATCCGCTCCCTCCGTTGCGCGAGCTCACAGACGCCCCTGACTGGCTGTAGAGCCGTGATTAATGTGGGAGCACTAAGTACCTCTAAGTACCTCTCTAAGTACCACTAAGTACCTCTCATCCCTCCCCTCTGAGAGGCCAATCAGCTCTCTCTAGACCTCCGGCTGCGAGAGGTTACAGCACCACCCGGGATTCGAACTAGCGATCTCCGGATGATAGGGCGAGCGCTTTAACCACTGCGCCACTCGGAGGCCGACATTGAGGATTTAAAACTTTCTCGATTCTGTCATTCCTTAGATAATCCTTGATATATATTTAATACATTTCACCTACTGGCTGTAGAGCAAAACTAACCAGTGCAACTTGACTCCTGACTTTATACTGTATGTTGGATCACATATTCTACACAAAGCTCTATAATGATGCAGAACGACACAAATAGAATAAAAAGAATAAATGAACGAACTGCCAAAACTATAGAGATCTGATCAGTGATGGTTGTTGCGTGAGTGCAGAATTACTGTTAGAAGTCTTTCATGCTGTACACGAAACTGTACAATGTACAGCAATTCTTTTTTGCTCCGGCAGTTATCCAGCTGATCAGGTTGCTCTTTCTGGTTTCCATGTAGAGCAGTATGTGATTATACTGTATATGGACCTGGTGATTTACCACTGTGGAGAGACATCACATGACTTTCTAACATTCAGGTCTCAAAGCATTGGAGCATTGATTGTTGGATAGAAAGTGAAAATAAATAGGAATAGAAGTCTTCCCCAGTTGGTTTCAAGTCACTTTTCACAATAGGCTACAGTATGCTATGAAGCAGTACCAAAGATTTAATCGTTGCCTCATGATTTACTACCTCGAGTTACCACTAATGGTCCTTCTGAAATCAGCAAACATCTACACCATTCTACGCCAAGCCTCCTTATCATTGCTCTACAGTACAGACCAAAAGTTTGGACACACCTTCTCATTCAAAGAGGTTGAATTTGTATTACGGCAAGAAAAAAAGCATCTAAGTGAAGAAAAAACGAGCGGCCATCATTACTTTAAGAAATGAAGGTCAGTCAGTCGGAAAAATTGGGAAAACTTTGAAAGTGTCCCCAAGTGCAGTCACAAAAACCATCAAGCGCTTCAAAGAAACCGGCTGACATGCGGACCGTCCCAGGAAAGGAAGACCGAGAGTCACCTCTGCTGCGGAGGATAAGTTCATCCGAGTCACCAGCCTCAGAAATCACAGCAGCTCAGATCAGAGAGCAGGTCAATGTCACACAGAGTTCTAGCAGCAGACACATCTCTAGAACAACTGTTAAGAGGAGACTGTGTGAATCAGGCCTTCATGGTAGAATATCTGCTAGGAAACCACTGCTAAGGACAGGCAACAAGCAGAAGAGACGCGTTTGGGCTAAAGAACACAATAAAGAAAACTCGCTGAATGAGAAGGGGTGTCCAAACTTTTGGTCTGTACTGTACTGTATATGCTGGATCGTTGCTGCATATGATGAGGCCCACCACCACCACCATCACTGGTGACATGGGGAAAGCTGATTTTGTGCCTTGATCTGTTTTGGGAGGAATTATGATGGTCTGTTTTAGGAGGAAGAAAAAAAATATTAATGCTAAGGAGGATGGAAATGCATTTTCCAAAAGTGACATGTACAGCAGATAACTACATTAATGTGTCCAAAGATGAACACAATCCAACTGTCTTTACTGATTGAAGATTTGAAAACTATAAAAGAATCAGTTTTAGGTTTACCAAAGGACCAGATTTAAGTAGCAAATTGTTGTAGGAGATCATGAAACCAAATTATTAGGTAAGGTTAAGTGTTTTATTTACAAAGACATCAGTTGAGCTACAAATAAATCATGATGAACCCATATATGGTAAAACTTGACAGGACTGTAGTCACATGTTGGACGGTGTACACACTAAATTGCTAAAGTCTAATGTAGATTGTCTATAAACGTAATCTTTGTGACAATACTGTACTGTATATACTGTACATATTCTGTTGGACAGAAGTCCATTCATTACTTTATATCACAGTTTCTCCAACCTGATCCTGGAAAACCTTTTAAATCCTTAGTGGTGTCCTTCCTCAAACACACCCAGTTCAACTAGGTAACTGTTAATAATGAATTAGTTGTAGCAATTGATTATTATTGAATTCTAATTATATATACACACTGTATAGGCGCCTTGGATCCAGTTGTCTTGGAATGTCCAATATTATAATGTAAAGATGAGCTAAAGGAGTAAAATTTACTTATGAACTGTCTGTACTTGAAAGAAAAAAAATCAAAAGACAATGCAGTCTTTACATCTTTAAATTCCTCCTCTTTTTGACTTTTTTTTATTTTATTTCTGACCACCAAGCCAAAAATCAAAGGTCAGTGCATCAAATTTCCAACATTACACATTTTCTCCGATTTCTTGTTCTCCGTTAGCGAAAATGTGTGCACATGTGTGTGTGTGTGTGTGTGTGTAGGAGGACTTCTGAATGCTTCTAGAGTCAAAGTGTAATTGAACACAGTGGCTTTTGTCTTTGCCTCCTCCAAGACGGCCATGGTGACTGTCCTGACTCCTCCAGGCCTGAAGAAGTATATTGTTTGGCTGGTTATCCCGAGCGACACCCAACCATCGTTCATCATGTGGAGCAACCACATTGAAGCAAACAGTCAAGGAACAGGGACTGGCTTTTATAACACCAGCTGCCTATTTCTCCTCCTGATGCTCTCTGAGAACAGGATAGGCAGAGATACAGTTAGGGACAAAGTGTCCAAGAGACAGACACAGAGACGACATCTTCTGGTACCAAGATGTTGATGCGTGTTGTGCGGTCGTGAATTTTCGACAGCGTTAAACTCTCCGCGCTTCCCGTCTCCTCCCATGGTATGTTCAATGGGCCGTGCCGTGGAATTCCAGGAACATGGCATCAATACCGCTTGCAGTTCCCAGCATGCACAGCAGACACACCCTTCATTAAGTCTCTTTGAGTCCAGCTAATTTTTCACCATTTCATGGGCAGAACTGGTTGTTGGTCTTTAAAAAAATATTATAACACAGTATTTACTCAAATCGGAAGCAAAGAAATATCGACGCAAATGAATGATTAATAATTGAAAAAAAAAATCTGATTAAAACCGAATAACGCAATCAAATCATAATCAAATTATTCTGAAGAGAAACTAATAGATCTGAGCTGATTCACCTGAATTGTGACTCTGTAAATAAATGATGTATTTAGTTGTGATGTTATGAATTTGGAAAGAAGTGAATGATTAATAAATAAGGGCAAAGTGATTTAAATAAATATAAATATATGATTTAAATTGGGAAAATATATGGTTCATATAGATCAGAAACAAATAGTAAGGAAAGTGAACTGAGTGAATTGGCTCATATGAGAATAATTCAAATAAAGAAAAGCCGGAATTATTAAAGATATTAAATGACATGAGTTGTTGAATGATTTTAATAGATGAAACATAAACGCAAAATGATTTGGTTTAAGGCCAGCAATTCCAATTCGTTTCAACTAAACAAGTAAAATTCCGGCTATTATGTTATAAAAATTCCGGCTATTATAAAAATAAATATATATGTTTTTTCATTATGGTTATGTTGATACTCACTTTAATCATTAAACTACAATTTGTAATTTTTTAAAAATCTTTGATCTTTGAAACCGAGCATAGGAAGTGAATCATTCAAATGAAAAGGATCAAATGATTCTAATAGATCAAAAAGAAAGTTGTCATAATAATTTGCTGTCTGTCGGGGGGGGTGGGGGGGTGGATCTGTAAATACTGGCATTGTGGTTGAGATAAAAGGCTTTCTGAGTGATGTGTGTCTTTATGCACTGTAGCTTACTGTAATCTGGAGCATCGGATACGCAAACAAACAAAGACCCTCTTGATCGCACTCCTACAGAAACAACACTGGGTGTCAAGTGATGTTCACTTTAAAGCTGGTGGACCAGACTTGTTTCTACATGCTGAGTTGTGTGTGACTGTGTGTAATATGATTCTCCATTGCATTCATGTGGACGTCGAGGCCTGTGTATTTTTGCATCGGCATAGGAGCAGAAATAATAATAGAACGTACAAGTGAGTGTGTGTGTGTGTGTGTGTGTGTGTGTGTGTGTGTGATTACATGTTGGGCTACTTTTTAAAACCGAGTAACACTGTATCCACGCCACAGGTGGTGTTAGTTGTTAGATTCAGGATCTATGTCAGTGTGCTACAGCTGTAAAACAGCTGGATTTTGTGAGCAGCAATGTTTATCACATCTCACACTTCCTGCTTTATGAGACATATTTTTTTCTTCTTTTTTTTTTTTTTACCCATGATGCCTTTTCCTGTCATATTGTGCCTTCTTATAATTAAAGAGACACTCCAGTATTTTTCAGCATATTTTTTATTTAATGCACTTGAGCATATGTCTAATAACTATGGACAAGAATACTGAAAAAGAGAACAGACAATTAGCTTTCTAATAGATATTAAATTACGTAGATCAACTTAAGACTTCAACATGCCTAAAGATACAATTTAAACATTGGTTGTTCATGTAACAACCTCAGCAGCAGCCTCATTTCCCCTCTCGTCTGTTCCGAACACTCAGCATCACCAGTCATACTAATCACCAGCCTGATCATCTGCACCTGTTTCTCACTGGTTCATGCCTTAAGATAGATGTTTTTCAAGCCTGAATGATTAATTCCTAGGTCACTGTGCGGCTTAACAAACAAAAACATTCCTCAGAAACTGTTCAGGTACCGGGACTTGACTAAAAATGGGAGCCAAAAACGAGAGCCAAAAAAGTCCTTGAGGAAGCCAGGAGAACTATTTCTCAAGACCCCTATAGTATCTGTCTGGTTTGAACTCCAGAATAATATGATGCACATTGAAAAAGTGCAAAAACTGGACCTGGACATAAAGTCTCAGATGTGATGTGTGTGAGAACCAAAGTTTCAACCAAGTTAAAGTGGGGAGAATTTTTGAAAAATTTCCAAAAATGAATCACCCCTTTCATATTAAAACCGTTACTGTTGTTAACACGCACGCGCAGACAAACACACACACACTGTCGGAGAATTTCTTTAATTGAGTCTTCTGATAGTCTGTGATTTCCTGAAGGTTATAAGTAGCATACAGTATACTGTCTGTCTGTCTTAGGGAAAAAAAAAAATATATATATATAAAAAAAAAACACTCATGGAAATATTGACTAGGATATTTTATTTTGCTGGAATGTGAGCAACGGGATGAGTAAGGTGAGAGAGAGAGAGAGAGAGAGAGAGAGATGCTTTCTTTGATTTGGCAGTAACATTAGATTGGACTGATCTGAGCATGATGAATTTGCTCTTGGAGAGCATGCTGAAGTGCTCGCTTTAGTCAGCTCCACTGGGGGCTGCAGCGATGTCTGGTTTAGATTTCTGTGCGAGTGTGTTTTATTTAAACTGACCTCATTATATGGAGCGAAGGTTAAATGACATCAGCCCTTGGGCTTTACCCTGAAGCTCGGCAGTGTCCGTCTCGGCTCACATTCCTCGCTGGGGTCTCGAGCCTTACACTGACTGTGGCTGGGGACAGAACGGCGTGCTGGCCAGTGAGTCACCATCGCTGAGCGTCATTTCTGTGGTAGTAAGAGTGAGGCAAATCTAACACGCAAGTGTAGTAACGAGCGCAAGCAAACGGAGTCGGACTAGAGTGCTGGAGCAAGGTGAGAGAACATTGCGCAGTGGAAAAAGTCACACACATGTGCCCGTAATAAAGCGCTTTTTTTCCCCTGACAGACGGATCCAGATGTTAGGAGCATTTAGACCAATGAAATGTATCAAAATGACAGGCGAAGTGTTACGTCTGAGAGTAGGAAGACGGAGAAAGACAGGCCAGATGCTCACAATCATACTCGTATGCACGGTACTCAGGGTCAGTAAGCAATCATAGCAAAACTAATCCGGAGTTATCCCAGGGGAAGCGCCTCATTAGAACGCTGTTATTATTCGAAGAGCCATTTGCTTGCCTCAGAGGATTAAAGCCTCAGCTGTTTCTGGGTGTGAATGTGTGTGAATGTGTGTGTGTGTGTGTATGTGTGTGTGTGTATGTGTTTGAACCACCCAGGTGAGGCGTGTCGGACCTGATCTATTCTAAAGTCGCATTCTTATAATAGCACAAAGACGCTCCCAGTGTAACACAAATTGTTGTGTGAAGGAGTCAGAGGCCACGATTAATTCTTGAGATGTTGAATATGCAAGATGAAAAAAAACAAAAAAAAACACACACACACACACACACGAAAACGCATGTTGATTTTAGTGATGCTATCTTAATTTGGTCTTTTGGGCATGCTTCTCAGACAGCATAAAAATGTACAAACAAGCAAAAAAAAAGGTAATAATTGGATATTGTGATGATAATCTGTAAATAAATGTATTGTTTAAGGAATAAAATACAAGACGTGACAAGAAAACGCGTTAGATAGATAGATACCTTATTGATCCCTGATGTTGATTATTTTCCAATATTCAGACACCCTGAGGTGCTTTATTCCTTTTACACCACAGAAAATTGGAACCTTACAGTATGTATTTCTTGTGCATTGTAATCATTTGTTAATCCTTCATATTTTATTTATTGATTTTTAGTTGATATTGTGGAATTTTTTGCAAAACAAGTTAAATCCTGTGATCATTTTTTGATAAAACAGTCATCCCTTCTCCTGATTAATATAAAAAAAAATGCATCTTATGTTATTCAGAGACACAAAAAATCTTTGTTTTTAAAGGATCTGTTATAGAACATTTGGAAAGAGAACATTAACATCGACCCTGTAGCTGAACTGCTGTTCCATCCAGAAAACGTTCTGGCCGGTCACCATCAGGAATTCAAAGTCCCCTTTTTTAAATGATAATCGCAATAATTTTCCATATTTTTTCTTTAACAACTATTCTTTAACACCCTCTGCTCTGTACGATGATTAGGATTTTATCTGAGATTTAGTCACAGCATAAAAAGAGGAGGAAGAACAGATTTAAATCGAATGGTTAAAGTTTAACACAGTTAACATAGCGAAGCTGCAACTGTAAAAAACTGAGACGTTATCTCATTTAAAAGTATTTCCAAATAACAAACGTGCCAACAAAAAGCTTTAAACAGCACTACCAGTCTCGATAAAGATGTTAGTTTTGGATCAGTCCGAGGTATTGAATGAAATTTTAACATGTCTAATCAGTGCTTAGTGGGGAAGGTGACGATTTATTTTTCATTGATTGGATTCTCTGTATTTTTCTGCATGCAGACAGTAAAGCCATAGTGGATGGAAACCTGAAGCTGATCCTAGGACTGATATGGACCCTCATCCTGCACTACTCCATCTCCATGCCCATGTGGGAGGACGAGGACGACGAAGATGCCAAGAAGCTCACTCCCAAGCAGCGCCTCCTGGGCTGGATCCAGAACAAAGTCCCGCAGCTGCCCATCAACAACTTCCACCGTGACTGGAGGGATGGTAAAGCCCTGGGAGCCCTGGTAGACAACTGTGCCCCTGGTGAGTCCATGGTTCCCATCTGCGTGCATGAAATTTATAGAGTTGTACCCATGACTCTGATGTGGACATGACTATACGATGTTGCGATGACTATACAGTAATTACCATTAGGGTATAAACGGCTATACAGCGACTGGTTTATGAATTTATAATGTACATAAGGGAAAGATCATTATGTTTTTGGTTCTTTGGTTTAAAAATGAAGCTGCCTTTCTGTTTTTCAACGAGTGTGTGTATATGTTCTTAGTGTATGCGTATGCAAAATAATTAAAAGCATTTGCTAGTAGGCCCAACTCTAATGACTTCAAATGTCAGTCAACGTGGCTTTTTTTCTGTTCCAAGCATATGCAATAATACAGTACACACTGAAACTAAGATGCATTACTTCAATCATTTGCAGTAATTTTCATATTTCTAAGGAAACATATCTGATAACGCAACTCCCATGTATAAAATATTATCATCAAGTGTTATCATTTGGTATACTCTTTAGTTACCAGTCTCATTGTAGGAATCACAGAAATTGCAAGATGGACTTCGACACAATCCAGCCAGAACCCTACCCTTGGATGATGTTGTAATTTGGTTGTAAAGATGTTTAGTAATTTACACTAATGCAAACAGATTTTTCAAGCTGTGTAATGCAGTTAATTGGTCTGCACTGAAAATATGTCTAGCATTCCTCAGCGGGATTTACTATGTGCATCATCAGAAATCTTTATGCCATTAAAATTTAAAGGGAGGTCTGAAAATAAGTTAATAATAAATTAATAAAATTGTCCAATTCAAATATAAAACACTAGATAAAATGACATTGAGATAAAGTTAAATGAATGAACATTTATTTCGAGCGTTAATTAACATCCATTCACACAATGTCTGAACACATCCATGGTAAGTTTAGCGTTCTTGTCAGAGAGTGGGATGAACGCAACAGCTTCCTGCCTACGTGTGCATGTACTGTATCTTTCGCATTTTAGGTCATTCTTATGTCTACCATTCAGTTTTGGGGCGCTTGTTGTCATGTATGTGTATAGAAAAGCTTTGCCAGCATGCTCCCTTGTGCCCAGTGGTTAACTTGCCACACTCCTGCCACAGTGACTAGAGCTCGAATCATTTTGGTATTAATTTGTTTTTGCAACATTGTGCGAAGGGCATTGGTTATCCCACCATCATGTGATCAATGTTACTTAAACTTAATTTTGTTAAAGTAACTTTAACTTTAAAATTGTCCCAATGTCTGTAATGTTCCCTATTTACTATTTGGTCAGTATTTGAAAATGGAACGGTGGTGACTCACTGGTTAGGCTTTTGGGCTAGAGTTTCGAAGCTTAGTTGAGTTTTATGTCCGAGCACCACCAAGCTGCCGATGTTGGGTCTTTGAGCAAACTTTCAACTGCTCATATATATGTATATATACACGTTCTTTTACACCAAATTAGTTTATTTCAACAATGAGAAATGTTCAACAAATTAGACTTTTCTTTTCAAACCTCTATTTAACATTTACTGCCATAAAAATAACATTTCTGATGATGCACATACTGCAGTAAATCATGATCGCCCGAATGCTAGACATGTTTTAGTGCCGGTGTGCAGACCAGTTCAGTCTATTACACAGATTCTTATGGATATGTTGAACAAATGTTTGCATTACTGTAAATGAAAGCGAAGGAATGTTAAGTGGCCTAACAAAATAAATTACCTGTTTCTTCAGGGTGTCACTGGTAAGCTAACGACTTTGTAAGATGATTTATCTTGGATTAAACAGGTTTAACCTGAACACTGAGTAAGAGGGCAGGCCTTGGCCAAAGCACACATGCTTATAAAAGATAAGAAAATTTATTAGAAACCAGTGACACCTGTATGGGCTGCAAACAGGTTTGACCAAATATTGAAATGTTTCCCGGGAAAAATATTTGAGGTAAATTTAGAAATAAAAATATGAGAGTTGTTCAAGTCAAATTGGGACTTTTGACTTCGCAGAATAACAGAACACAGTTATGAGAGTAAAAACAAACTATTTCTTTACATAATCTCCTGCTACAGAAATTTCACTAGTGCTTGGATATCATCAAGGTAGAATTTGTACAGCTCGAGAATCTCATCACCTCATCAAGCACTAAAGAGTTTGAATTCTTCTGTAAATATCAATCAGTTTTATGCTTTCATTTATGGGAAATTCCATCCCAAGTGTCAGTTTGACTTGAATAACTTTTGTAATAGACCTTTTAAGAAACTAACTCGTTACTACAAATGTATCTCAGACCCACAGTTTACTGCTATCGCTTGATAATTATATTCTGATTAAAATATGTGGAGGTTTAGGTGTACAGTAGCCATTCATATTGCATACACATAAGGGATGCTTTGACGAATATATATGGCTTCTAAATAAAACCGACAAGAACAAGACTAATTCTGCTGGGACACCAGGGAAAACATACTCTCTGAATAACCACAAGGCTTATGAGATCAAGGAATACATCCCTCCATGGTGCAAAAACAGGCTGTTGGTGTAGTAATTACAAAACCTGATATAAAAAGGTATTCAGTTTCAGGCAGGTGGCTTTTTGTAAGGTTTTTCCTAATTATGGAGGAAAGTAGTTCATCCAAGCAGGAACAGAAAGCTCCAGTGTCCTCCCCCAAACTCCAACCAAACTTATTGACTCATACGTGCAAGAAGGTGGCTCATAACAGGGCTGTTGCTAGTGGGGCCCTTTATGGGGGTCCTTGGGATCACACCATGCTTGACAACTAGCCCTCGTGTATAAAAGCCATCTTTAATCCTTCTTGAAAATTATGTTTACGCTGCATTTTTTCCCATTGCTTAGGGGTCCATGTTTTGTGCTGTATACACCAGATATGTTGTCTTTACACAATGATTTTCTGAATGACAGCCATGCAGAAGTCCAGCGCTGGGAAAATCATGCTTTGGGAAAACAGCTTTGGTTAATTACAGCCTTGATTCTAGTTTCTAGTCTCTAGAGGTTGTGCTTTAGAGAGTGTGTGGTTCCATGAATGGGGCTCTGCGTATCCTTTAAACTTTTATTTCAAAGCCTTGTTTTATATATATATATATTTATTTATTTATTTATTTTAAATAGGAATCAATCTAATTTTACTGAAACAGCTGCGTTTTGCTCTGGTTGTAAGGAATATGGTTTTTAGTTCAGAATCAGCAAATACCCCAAAAGTGGTTAACTAGCTTCCAGGCTACTTTCATTAAGACATTAAGGACATATTGTAATGGTTTACTTAAAGTAGATATTTCTAAAAGAACATTTTATCTTCAATTTATTTATAATTTGAATAGCATGTTGGTTTTCAAAATGTTCAACAGTGACAAATATCACCATGTCATTCATAAAGACTGAAGAATGACACTGCAGACTTTTTTCTTCTCATAATCATCACACAGATTGAACTTCCTGTCTCGAGGAATATTCCAACAGTTTTGTAGCGCAAAATTTGTTCAGGTGTTGTGAATCAGTAGTAGAAAACGGATTAAATGGATTTACATATTAATGGAAAAAAAAAAAAAAATTCAAAAATCAACATATTTTAACATTACTTTACATACATCTTTGTGACTGTAATATCACTGGGACTGGGGCACTCTAATCATGGTAGTCTTGGTAAACAGTCTAAAACATCACTGTCAAAATGGTGATCAGTGGTCCTTTTTGTTCGTGAAACAACTTGTCATGAATTTTCAAAAACGTCGCCCTGTGAGCAAAATGCATGACCTTGTTAGACGCATCGTAATTGGACCCTCACTGTTACGGGCAGACACACACTGCTTCAAATGACTCAGTTGCATTAGTAATGTTAGTAATGTAGTCACTTTAAAGCTCTGATCATGTGAAGCACGTTGTACCGTATGCACACACCCACACACACACACTGTTCCAGCTTTGTAGGTCGTAGCATTCAGGAAATATATTTCGTAAGACTCCAGTCTGGGTGTCTGAACACAGCTGCCACACATCTGCTTTCCTCATCCAGGGAAAGCATCTTACGACTCGCCCCAAGCATGAGTCTAATTTTTTTTTTTTTTGTTGTTCAGACTCATAACAGCACAGATCTGGCTTGAGTAAAAGCTTTGATCTGAGAAATCAGAGAAATCATGAGTGGAAAATAAAATGAAGGAATGAAAAATTAGACTGATTCACTGCTATAAACTTGAACTTGAATGTTGAAATGCTTTTGCTAACAGGATCGTTATATAAATCAAATATGCCAAGTTTTTTAAGTATGGTATGAAACAGACAGGGTATGCTGTTGTAGGAGCAATACTCAATGATGGGATAGAACCAAGCCGGGACTGAGGAGTTACTGTTTCCAGTGATAGTGTTGATTATTTGCCCATAACAGCATGTCTTGAAGTGTGTTTGCCTACTAATATCGCAGCAATTTACCAACATTTAGAATGGATTCATTTATTTATTAAAAGAAGACACTTTTTTTTAACTTAAGCAATATCACATGACATGGGAGTGCTGTTGTACTGAATATCAGTGGGGCATCTGTAGCACAGCAGCACATCCTTGAATGAAATATAACTTTTGTACAACAGGTCCACAAACACCATTTTGCTTTGTTTAAACACCAGATTAAGCTTTGTTTTTGTGTTTAACTTTCGGAACTGGCAGAACTAGCATTGAACTGGCAACTGACAATTAGCTACCGACAGTTAGTGTAATTAACCGGGTAAAAATAGTTACAAATCTTTACTGGCTCTATGTACTGTAGCAAGAACGTGAGGAAAATAAAGAGGAGTTCGACAGTCCTGAGAAACGTACAAGATTTACTTAATATTTTCATTTATTTCGCTTTTGAGGATCAGCCCTGTTATCTTCCAGTTTCCTGGGTTGAATCTTAAACAGCATTAAATGGAAAGCTAGTGTGCTATGTAGGGTGTAGAAGTGCTTGGTCCACACAGTAAGTAGTGCCCTTAATCATGGGTTAGAGAGGGATTTGGGATGCAGCTTTGTTTTACAAGCTAGTCAGCTTTGTAGCTCAGCTTAGGTGTAAATAAAACAACACAAATTGTTCTGAGAGAATTATTTAGAAGCAATTATTACACAGACAGAATGTTGTTTAAGATGACAACATTATCAAATGTGTTTTCTCATGTGTCCGTGTGTCTGGTTTTGAAAGTGGGTTTGTGAAAGAAAATATACATCACTCATCTGAGTTAGCTACCTAGCATGTGGCTAATAAAACCTAAATGTCCAGTTTCCCAAATACTGTAGTCTGTTGAACATTTTGTGAATGGCATAACTCCACCTGGAAACAGCATTTGGGACATACTGCTGAATTATATTCTAAATAAACGTTTTCATCTGAGTTTTCAAACCTGAAATACATATCTTTGAAATGCTGCATGCTGCTTGTTACATTTATTTGAAGGAAACTGAATTTATAGAAAAAATTCCCAGCACCAGCAATGTGCACCAGACAGAATGTTCTTTACCGAATGGGACACATTTTAATATGCGTACCGTTATAAACAGATGTTATAAAACAAGGGCATAAGTCTTTAATCTTTTTGTAATGCTGGCCCTATAAGTCCATACGATAACTGGTTATTATGGCAACACTATCCTATTAGAACATGTGCATCAGTTTAAACCTGTGATTTGCCTTAAGGCAGTTCTAACAAAAGTAATCAAAACATTTTGTCCAATTCGATTGAGAAATCGATGGATTCACTGCAGGGTGGATTGTGTTGGTTTACAACATGCTTTAGCGCTGTATGCCAAATATGCTAAGAGGAAAATCGCAGTGCTTAATCTTGCCTGTTACAGTATTTTGTATTTATCAATAAACACCACACAGTGTTAACTGGCTGTAAGAACATGAATATTAGAGAAAAGCCCACACTAAGGGCTCACTAGTACTCTGTGAAATTAGCATTGCTGGGGACAGAGATTGTGGACAGTGAGTTATTTTATTTTGGATGGGTGTAGTGTGTTGGTTCAGGTGTGTGTGTGTGTGTGTGTGTATGGGAGAGGGGAATAATTTATACTGTAGCAACATGGAGAGTGTCTGAAACAACAACCCAAACACAATTAAGTGAAAACATGTGAAGCCTTTTGACAATTCCCTCTAAACCCCCTGGGAACGTTACTGTTTGTCTTCTTGTGTATTTATATACTGCTTCAGGGCAAGTGGTCTTGTGGGTGTATTTATTGCATGTGCAGCATTACTGTACTTTACCTTGCTGTGTTTTTTTTTTCTCAAGCCTTTATTTGGTCTCAGAAGTCACCTCAGTGCTTACATGGCCATTTTGGGTCTAAATGCCACTCTGGGCCTTTAAACCGGGATGAAAAAGCTTCTGCTTTATCACTTTTGGCAGCTGGAGTTGGACAGTGTGAGCTAATTACAGGCCTGTGTGAGTTTACAGCTCAGTACTTGCTGTTCCAAAGGATTAAACAACCTGAACCTGGTTCTGATATACATGTCTGGCAGCGACAGTGGAGTCTTGTGGTTTCTCGATCTTTACTTACATTCGATCCAAACGTCCCTCGTACCCTGCCAGATCGTTATCCAGCGTCTGATAATTTCATATCGCTGCATTCACATCACCCATAAGTGTAGCTAACATTTAAGCTCCAGGAAGTTATCTGGTATTTAGACCGCCCGGGTTTATTAACAAATTGGACGTGTGAAAAGAGCCGGAGGTTCTGACATGAACATGGAGGACAAGGTCGTGTGTTCTAGGTTTACGTACAGAGAAGTTGGGGGTTTAACCTCCAGCACTGCCAAGCTGCCAGTGTACTGAGCAAGGCTCTTAAATGTCTGTGTTCTTGGAGTGCTGTAACATAGCTGACTCTCCGCTCTGTCTCCAGCTTCCTAACAAGCTGGCATATTTGAATAAAACATGCTCTGTGCTGTAAAGTACAGTATCTGTGACAAATACATCTAACGCTAATACCAAGTACACTGCTGTTACTACCACTAATCAGTGTTGGGGGACGTTACTTTTTAAAGTAACTAATTACATTACAAAATTACTGTCTTCAAAAAGTAATCAGTTACATTATTGCATTACTTTCTGATAAAAGTAACTAGTTCGAGTACTTTTCCACTGCAGAAAATGAAAACTCCTTTGTGCTTCCTCATGCATGTTGTTTTAGTCAAGACCTTCATCACTCCGCGAAGTTTGGCCCATAATCTGTTTACTACTAATACTCCAATTGTGTGTGTGTGTGTGTGTGTGTGGGGTGGGGGGGTGGGGGGGGGGGGGGTTTAGGACGAGTTTCTCGCACACACGCACACACACACACACACACACACACACACACACACACACACACACACACACACACACACACACACACACACACACAGACCAATGGATTGGGAATGACTGCTGTCTGGCTCACGGATTACATAAATTGTCTGAATAACGGATTACATTTTTGAAAAAGTAACTACGTAACTGAGTACTTGAATGGCGGACCTAACGCCTTAGATTACTTGTTACATCAAAAAGTAATCCGAGTCCTCTAACGCGTTACACCCAACGCTGCCACTAATACTACAAATCCTTTTGCTATTATTATTATCACTACTAATACTACTGCTATTACTAATACTAATTCTACTAATACTACTGCTTTTACTACTACTACTACTACTACTACAAATCCTTTTGCTATTACTATTATCCCTACTAATACTACTACAGTACTATTAATGCTACTACTACAATGCTACTACCTTTTTGCTATTACAGTACTATTATCCTAACTAATACTACTGCTATTATTACTACTACTGCTACTGCTACTAATTCTTTTGTGTGCCAATTCTTTGGTCCTACAGATGGCACATACTGAACAATTCACACATTGGCAGCCAGTACAACATCCTGCGTATTAATTTTTTTTTTTGCAAAATTTGTTTAAAATCTAAAACAACAAAATCTGAATATTTCTAAAATTGTGAAACTAAAAGCAATTCATCCTCTAAGGATCGTGGTAATAACGTCTGATTGCTGTTGATTTCCATCATCTGTTGCTACAGTATTACTACTACTTGTACTACTACTACTACTACTACTATAATACAAATACCAATACTAAGGCTAGTTTTATTCGTTTAATACATGCTAATTCTTAGAGAAAATGTAGCGTACCTTAGTACACTAAGTAAATTATGGGATGATATAACAATGAAGTATATATTAAATGTACTATTTAATACAGTAATATAGTATTTAATACAGAAGTATACAAGCTGTTTGCTTGCTTAGATTGCGTTGGATAGAAGTACACTTTTAGATTTAATAGGTAAGTTTGATTTTATCCAGGTTAAACTTTATTTTTGTCTTGAGCAATGCAGGCAAAAAAAAAAAAAAAACTAGTACACTGACATTGCCCTTTTTCTATTCTGAATATTTCCCAGTGCTTTAACTATCGAGCCTTAGCCTTCAGTCTGATGCCAGGTGGAAAACTCATCCAGTACACTATTAGAAAATGGCATTACAGTGCAAATTGCCTATCTATTTTCAATGAAGCATATTAAGATCCACACTCACCATACACAGACGTGTTAAATTGTTTGTTATGATCGTTGCAATGACAATGAGGTTGGGTTGTGGAACTTAAAGGTATGGTGTCTGTGTTTTGTGATTAACTCTCTCTCTCTGTTTCTCTTTATCCTTCTGTGCCTGTCATGTTTTGACAAGGTCTGTGTCCTGACTGGGAGATGTGGGACCCCAATCAGCCCGTGGAGAACGCCAGGGAGGCCATGCAGCAGGCTGACGACTGGCTTGGTGTCCCTCAGGTAGGCAACGGGTCTCTCTCTGTGAATATTTTGATCTTGGAAAAGAGAAACAAGTGCAACATTACTTTAACTTGCAGTGTTAAGTTAGTCAGTGCTTTTAGGCTTCTCTCAGACTGCAATCTGATTTTGTTCGTGTCTATAATTGATCAAGTATATTCTTCTCTTGTCCTCGAGCCCAACATCAATCTTGGCATGACTTCTATTATTCTCAGGGCTACCTTTATTTAATAGTCAAGGAACGGGAAGCAGGCTCATTTGTGATGGAAAACACAAACATTAATTTAAAGTTTAGAGCAGAAACCCATAAGGGAGACATCGTGAACTTTCTGAAGAGATTAGTATGCAGTGTTTGAACCCGAGTCTGCAATTAAGTAAGTATCATTGTAATGATACTGTAAATATGTACTGTAATTAGGGTTTGTGAGGTTCTTTCCTCTCATTAAATGCTTGTGATTAAAATAGTCACTGTGTCATTTGTGTGTATTTGTTTGAAAAAAAAAAAATATATATAATGATCATAATAATAACAAAGGTAAAAATATATGTAATAAAAATTCAAAAAATTCTTCAGGTCTGTGTGCATGGAGTTTGCATGTTCTCCCCCTGCTTGCTTGGTTCTCTCCGGTTCTCTGGTTTAGTCTCACAGTCCAAAGACTGCAGATCAGGCTATCTGGTGTTTCCAAATTGCCCGTAGTGCGTGAGTGTGTGTGCCTGTGCCTGGATTGGCAGCCCATCCATGGTGTACCCAACTTGATGCACCCAGTCGCCTAGTATAGGCTCCAGGCCTCCTGTGACCCTGCACAGGATAAGCGGTAAAGAGAGTGTATGAGTGAGAGTAAGAGATATAACATGGGAATTAAGCGCAATGGGAAAAAGTAGGCTTTATTGTAGCTCAGGAAAAAATATCCAAGATCTAAAATCCAGTATGTCCAACATTTCTCGGCACAGCTTATAAAATATCCCCGCATCATAACGATCCTATAATTTGAATTTGATTCATGCTTGGGTCATTTTGGTAGCATTTAGTGAAAGTGTATGCAGTTTTATTAGTGTTTACCACAAGTTTGGCTTGGTTGTATTTTGGATCGCACCACTGCCCAAAGTACTAATGTGAACAAAGTTTTTATGGCACTTCTCTTCAAATTAAACAAACCCTGAAATATCACATTCATTCGTTTTATGTTTAAAACTGAGCACAGGACCATTGTGTTTTATTCCTTGCTTATTCATCCTGATGATGTTTTCTACACCTTTTTTAGAGGTTACATGTGGTGCATTCAGTTGGTTGGATATGATCGGGAACGACATACTTTTGCCCAAATGGAGACCTAATATGCACTCCTTTCAACAGCTTATGTCAGATGTAGTCCCTTATTTGCTGTTATAATATCCTGCACTCTTCTGGGAAGGCTTTTGACTATATTTTGAACTGTGGCTGTGGGATTTGTGCTTTGGGATTCAGCATTTAGTGAGGTCAGGTACTAATGTTGGGAAGGGGTCCTTGGGTACACGCATCATTCAGTGGGGTTGAGGGTAGGGCTCTGTGCAGGGCACTCAAGTTTTTCCATTCCACCCTTGCACTTTCATACCAGAGTAGATCATGGTGTCCTAGGGAAAAAGTAATCTTACAGCATACAGAGACATTTTATACAGCTGTGTGCTTCCAACATTGTGACAGCAGATTGTGAAAGAACCATATGGGTGTGATGATCAGGTGTCTGCAAACTCCTGGCCATGTAGTGTGTCTCTCCACAGACTACTGTTAAAAAATAACGAATAAAGTAATAGAAATCGTCCTCTATTAGCACTTTGGCACTTCAGTTTACCGTGACATTAAATCTGATACTTTGGTTGTGTGGCATTCTCTAAATATGGCATTAGAGAATAGTACACTTTGGCCGAGTGCACAGATAATCACTCAAGCGAAAGAAATACAAAGACAGTGCTAATTAAAAGACTATAATGATTAATTATATAAATGGACTAGCTTACAACCTCTGTATTCATTTTCTCATTTTTTCTCTCTCAGTCCAAATTCACAGCAGCTCTGTGCTTTGGCTGAGTTCGAGCTTCATGACTCAGATTCTCAGCTGTACCAAGAGAAATGTTGCAACCCAAAACACATGTTTGTTTCACTTCATGAAGCCGTGTTGAATCAGAATGGAATCACTTTCAGATTGCAATTGAACGAAGCTGGATTTCCTCGCTCAGATAGTCTCAGACCGGTTATTTTGGTCCACACCTGGGTGTGATGCTATACACTCACCTCTGCAAATGATTTCAACCGAGCTGGGAAACACACCAGGGTTTGATTCAAGTGAACTAAACACTGCATATTTGAAAGGTTGGGTTGAGGCGGAGATCAGGGAGAGGGAACTTTTCTCGGCCCTGGTAAACAAAGTGTCCCCCATCAGTATTAAAAGGAAGAATGACTCGCCAAAACTTAATCAAAGTGAGCAAGATGATGGCTTTATTCAGTTTATTATGTGTCCAAGAACCAGAGGGCCAAGAACAGGAAGATCCCTCTGAAAGTGCTCTAGATGTTATTTGGAGAACATGCCAAAAGCATGAACATTCCATCAGTGAGAGCTTTAGTGTGCATGTTCATGACTCCCAAGCAGTGAGAAGCAAGAGTCCAGGTGTGCCGAAACTAAGAGCGAACGTTTCTGGAAGAAACAGGGCACAGTTTCATCATCACCTAGCCGATTCTGTTCATACAATGAATCACTTCGTGGCAGCATCATGCCGTGGGAATGTCCTTTTTTCAGCAAAATCAGGAAATCAGGATTGGATGCTTCAGGTCCTCCAGATGTTAATTCATCTGCTCCTGGCACGTTCAAAAAGAACATCTTTTGGCAAATAAAGAAGACCATGTCCAATTTGCTACATTGATCTGTTAATATAAAACTTTTAACACAAGTTGTAATTCGGATATGTTCTCTCTCTCTCTCTCTCTCTCTCTCTCTCTCTCTCTCTCTCTCTCTCTCTCTCTCTCTCTCCCAGGGCCTCCCTGCAGCTGCGCTAAATTCCTAGGGACACTATTTTCAGACGGCCCTTATCCTTTCAGTCAGGGGTTAAATAAAGCAACCACTTAAACAGCATGGTGTGGAAGAAAGGTGTGAGTGGATAGTAGAGACACAAGTGACTCAGAAAACAAGCTAAACTGCAAATGGAATTTAATTAGTTATTTCCCTGACGTTATACCATTAAAGAATGTTTAATGATGTTGTAATAGAAGTGAGTCATAGCATAAACAGACTAGCTTGACAATAACTCTCGTAGCAGGTTAGAGAATATAAACTCCATGTCCCGATTGCCTTTAAGTGCAAAACGTTTGCCATTTTAGGCAACATGAAATACATTGTCCCGCATCGATTTTCCACGCTTTCTTTCCATGTTAAAGAAAAACATCTTCGAAACCCTTTGTGCCATTTCGTACTACTCAGCTGTTAGCCATGAGATACGATTCTTTGTAAAGATGGTTCCACATTCCAGACTGCAGCTTCAATTCCACATTTTCACTTTCTTATCGATCTACAGTACATGCCCCTACTTGCCCCATAACTGAAGTTGTTTTTTCAGACGGTGTGCCAGTTTTCAACGTCACATATCTTTTTCTCAGGAATTGCATGGGGCTACAATGCGTTCTGAACGGATCATAACTATGTCCTAATCTTTTTGAAAGCTCAGCCCTTCACAGACAGAATTCTAATGGGTCAAAATTTTGTGACAAAAAAAAAAGGAATCGTCCTGAAAAAGTATAACGTATAATTAATGTATATAAGTATCTTTTTAAAAAATTTTTGGGGGGGGTCACAAGAGGACAAAATGCCATACCTTCATGAAATCATTGTTATTGTGCTTGATCTCATCATTTAATAAAAAATGTTTTTTTTTTTAAAGCATTATGTGCTGATTTGATATTCAGAAGTGAAAGTAATTTCTCATTTTGTCGAATTACATTTTAATCAGTGCATGTGCGTCACACTGAAATGGAGTCATGGTCCAATCCTAGCATTAATCTGTGTACAGAAAAAGAGCCAAGAACTGAAAGACTTCTTTTCTGTGAGCTGTCCATATGAAAGAATGACCATCATATGCTCATTGTTTCTACCAGGGGCATATTCAAGTCAAACCCGGGACTAATGTTAAACTGATGTGAGCAATTTTAAAGTCGTTCCTGTTCACGTTCAGCAAGTGGAGCGTCTTATCCATGACAATCAATGCATAACTTGTCGCCAAGTTGCAAAAGAGACGCATCCGTCTTTGGGAACTGTACATACAATCATTCAAGAACAACATTTGCACTTTACCAGGACTCAGCTGGGAGTTATTGCCACTTCTGACCTTCCGACCTGTCAATCTTGATAGTATCCAACGCTGGTGAAAACGATGTGTGTTAAGTGAATTAGTGTAGCAGGGGATTATATAGAGAAATTTTCTGTGTAGTATTCTGTGTGCTGTTATTTTGCACAAACAAAAGTCCCGGTTTGAATTGAACACCCCTAGTAAAGTGCTGCTGCATTGTTAAAAACTTAGTTGGTTTTTTTTGCTACTTAGTATTGCTACTAAAATGTGTCTTTTATGTTAAGTGGTAATATGACAGAGTAAATGCATCTGTCACTTCAAATATGATCTTGTGTGCTTACAAGCATTGCTTGCCTCTGTAAATCTTTTTTTTTTTTTTTTCATTTAAATGCAAATAGATGCTAGATATTGTTACTTGTTATCCCTACCACAGTTTAACCTCTTTGACATTTGCCCTGTCCAGGTTATAGCTCCAGAGGAGATTGTGGACCCCAATGTGGATGAGCACTCCGTCATGACTTACCTGTCTCAGTTCCCTAAAGCCAAGCTGAAGCCTGGCGCTCCTCTGCGCTCTAAAACCCTGCACCCCAAGAGGGCCAAAGCCTATGGTCCTGGTGAGGGACACTTTTTTTCAAATCAAGAGCGAACAGTGTTGTTTTTATTTTAGATCTTACTTTGATTATTATTATTATTATTATTATTATTATTATTATTTTATATCTTTCTCTTTGTTAGGTATCGAGCCAAGAGGTAACATGGTGTTAAAACCAGCTGAGTTTATAGTGGAGACAGTCGAGGCGGGGCTTGGTGAGGTGCTGGTGTACGTCGAGGATCCTGAGGGTCACACAGAGGAGGTCAGACGTCATGATTAATTTGGAGGCTTTGAGATATCCGTAAAACTTTCAGCTTACTGTATGCTTCATTGTCATTATCATTAGCAAAGATCACAAAAAATAATCCTCGGTCCGACATCTGTACTTCTTCCAGGCTCGAGTGATCCCCAACAATGACAAAAACAGAAGCTACTCCGTAGCCTATTTGCCCAAAGTGGAAGGTCTTCATAAGGTACCCACCTTTGTTATTCCTAGGATTGTTGTTTAAAGGTTTTACATTTCTTTTCTTTAATGAGAAAACTATTGACGTCCTAGACTCTTTTTGGATGGCTCACTAGTATTACTTCAGAATAAAAAACTCTGTGTCTTGTGCTCCCCCTGGGCCAATGATGTTAAATACACGTTGCTTGTCATTTATGTAAAAAAGTGTCTGCTTGCTTCTGTATCCAGGTGAAGGTGTTGTTTGCTGGGCAGGACATTAACAACAGCCCCTTCCTTGTGAATGTGTCCAAAGCCCTGGGAGACCCCAACAAGGTGCAGGCACGTGGTCCAGGCTTGGAACCAGTCGGCAATGTGGCCCATAAGGCCACTTACTTTGACATCTATACTGCAGGTAGACACGTCAATAAGTTTCAACAGAACACATTTAACAAAGCATGGAGTAATCCGGGGTAGTTTGATTTATTACCATAATCCTGAGTCGTACTTTGTTGTTTTACATGAATACGTGTCCTCGCAGGTGCGGGCGCAGGCGACGTGGGTGTTATCATCGTGGATTCACAGGGTCGCCGGGACACGGTGGAAATCATACTAGAGAACAGAGGGGACAGTAATTTCCGCTGTACATACTGCCCTGTCCTGGAAGGACCTCATGTTATCTATGTAACATTCGCCGGCCAGCAAATACCCAGAAGCCCTTTTACTGTACACATCTCAGAGGGTGAGACTTGACAAGCCTGCATGCCTGCTATATGATTGATCCAATCCTGACCAATTAATGATCATCAACTTTCTGTTTTTTATTCAGTTTAATTATTTATTTTAATCCAGACCTTATACACACATGCACAGAACGTTAACCTGTTAATCTCCTTCCTATGTATAAAGTGAATTCAGTGTATTTTAACGTAAGCACTTAAAACAGATTTGAGCGCATTTGACTTATACGGCAAGCCAAAATCAAGTTTGCAAGTGAAAAATTTGAACTGAAAATAAAAAAAAGTTGTAATGTTATTAATTAATCAGGAATTTAATCATCAGATGTTTGCAAATCAGAAACCTTGCACGTTGCGTTCAATGCATTGGGCGGAGTCTGCGCTGATGATTGAGGGGTTAGCTTCATGAAGTTAATACTTAGCATAATATACTTCATTCATTCATTCATCTTCTATACCGCTTATCCTGTGTACAGAGTTGCGGGGGCCTGGAGCCTGTCCCAGTAGACTTACAGTAGGGCATATGGGGCGGGATACACCTGGAAAGGGAGCCCATTCATTGCAGGACACACACACTACAGACAATTTGAGAATGTCAATTAATCTAATCTGCATGTCTTCGGACTGCGGGAGCAAACCGGAGTACCTAGAGGAAACCTAGCAAGCACGGGGAGAATGTGAAAATCACACAGACACAGACGGGAATCGAACCCTGACCCTGGAGGTGCAAGGCCACAGTGGTAACCATTGCACCACCATGCTGAATATTGGCTAAAATTAACTAGCTAAAAAATTTAACATTAAAATACGTGCTATACTACAAATCATTCCAATAAAATAGAGGGACTCTTCACCATCAGGGATTTTTAGATGAATTGCAGCCTATATACGTATGATATGCTAAATATCAACTCCGTGAATTTAACCTCTCATCCATTACCTATTACATTGCAGGCAAAGGTTAATGAGGTAAATACCTGATTACATTTTTTTATCAAAAACATTGCAAATAATATATATTTTGTTTATTTTCCGTTAATTTGTTTTTGAATTGCAAACTTGCTTTTTCATTGCAGTGTTAGATATGCGCTCCCAAATCTGTGCTTGGAATAAAAAGACATAATTCACTTCATACCATCCTCGTCCCTTCTTATCAATTGCATCGTTGTTATTTGCATAAATACCTAAAGTCCGTAATGTGGTTTGGCTGATGGATGTTTTTTTCAGAAAGGGACCTATTGATGACTGTGCACAATTTCTTGAAAAGTGTGTTTGCTGACTGTGTGATGCTGTGTGAGTGTCCAGGCTGGAACGTGTGTTTTGGGTAACACTGGAGGTTATCTAGTGTTCTCTGCTCCGGGGGTTCGGTACACACACATGCACACACTCATACTCACATATTCTGAAAGTGTTACTGTGTTTTCTTTCGCCTGTGTGTCATTTTAGCTCCTCTGAGCAGCGTGCCGGCCGGTTCCCCGGTTCAGATAATCCCTCAGTCTATTCGCACGCCACCCTCCGAAAAGTCCAAGAAAGTGCCCCCCCCAACGCCGCCCAAACCCAGGCGAGCAAGTCAGTACGGCCCGCTGGGGTGCGGCACATGCCTGCGCACACTTGGTCGCTTCGCTTCCCTCCATCCCCTGTTCCTCTTTGTTCCTCCCTAGTCATTCCTGATCCTTTCTGTCTTTCCTTCTCCCTCCCTGACCATGTCAATCTCTCCCTGTCCCCGTTTCCCCTTTCAATCCCTCTGGTGTGTCTATTTCGACACTCCAACCCTCTTTCCCCTGGCTTTTTGGCATGTTCCAGTGCTTGGCCATCTGCAGCATCAAGACTTTACATACAGCTTGCAGCAGGGAGCGATTGGAATGTATGCAGAACTGCGTGTGAGAGATTAGAAACAGACAAATGCTCGATTTGCTTCAGGTCTCATCTCAATCCTGCAGAAAGAAAGCTGGACGATCACCTTTACACATGCTCCACTTTCAACTGCATGGCCTTTGCAGTTAGGGCTGGATCTGATATTTTTATTCTCTATTACATGCTAATGCAATAATTCCAAAATTAACTGATCATAACATTATTTAAATAATTACTGAACTCAAAATACTGAAATTAATTTCTAATAACCTTAACTGACCAGTGGAAAAATATTCTGCATGTAGTTGATGTATTGTCAAAACACTGATCTGGTATTACAAGGCTCTTGTCAATGTGACCGTCTAGTAAATTATCATCATCATCATCATCATCATCATCATCATCATCATCATCGTCCGTCTAACACAACATGGATAATTCACCTTTATTCATGTGCAAATGAGCGGTTTTCTAATAATATTCTTTTCTAATAAGGCAGTGTATGCATTTTCTTTTTCTTTCTTTTTTTTAATCTTTGTCTTTTTTTTTCATCTGACTAGATTTACAAATGGGTTTCAGTTGATTTTTTTTTTAAATGATTGCCATTGTGAGCCCCTTTATGATGTGGCTAAATTACGGTCTTAGTGCTGTTATTGCTCTGTAAGGTCTTAGCTTGCCTTCAAAAAAGAAACCCAGATCTAAAAGAAGTCAATGTAATTTTCATTCAGTAACTCATTTGGAAAATTGGCCTGCCATTTCTAATAGACCAGTTTTGACAGGAGTCTGTTAGTAGACTATGGACTGGTCTTAAAGTGGAACATATGTTTGCTTTCAATTTTTTTTAAATACCATGTTATAGCCTGCCAAGTTAGCACGTGATGTATATTTAGCTAGCTCATATAAATTGACAGGACATAAAATTCCTGTTACAATTCCTGTCAGTTTTGTTCATATTAGCTTAGCTAATATTTAGAAGTAAAGTTGACTTGTTAGCTCTACTGCTAAATAACGGTCAGGTTAGCTCATATTCGTTTGGCTAGTTTCAGGAATGAAAAGTTTAGACACTTGTGACTTATGAAGGATTTTGTCAGGAATCCTGTCAGAATTCAAACCAACAAACAAAAACATATCTCAAACTATTCTTTGTCTATTATTGGATTTTTGTTATCACTGGAAGTTAATGTGTCTCTTTGGCTAGCTGAAATTCTGCTAGCTTGACTAGCTTTAACAGTAAACATTACGAATGCTTAACCATATGGTTTACATGGGATTAAGCAGGTAGTAAAATTTAATGACTGACAATGATTAGCTACTGTTAGTTAATATAACACTACGAATATAACACTATGAATGATTAGCTTCTGTTTGTTAATATTCAGTGAAGATTACAAACATTTATGTCATTATGTGGCGGTGTAGTGGTTAGCACTATCACCATGCACCTCCAGGGTCTGGGTTCAATTCCCACCTCGGAATCATAGTATGCATGTTCTCCCCATGCTTGGTGGAGTTCCTCTGGGTACCCTGGTCTCCTCCAACAGTCCAAAGACATGCTATAACCCCAAATTGGACGTTGTGTGTGAATGTTGACCGGCGGTCCTACCGCAGTCATAAAATATTGTAATAAATGCAATGGTCATCACTGGCCCCCACGGTCCCTAGTTGGACTGCAGAGGATCGTAGATGGATGGATATCATTATGTATAATATGTATAACACATTTTCACATATCAGCTCATGTTACCTACAGTAGCTTTCTAGTTTACCAATACAAAATAAATTTTATATGTAGATTTAGGACTTCTTAGATTTTTTGTAAGATTTCCTATTGTTAGCTAGCATGCTAACATTAGCCGTAAAAGCATTCTTACTTTGTAAACATATACAACCGTATTTTGTTGTAGTAATCCATCTCTTTCTTAGACACTGAACCTGTTTGTACTATTACGTAGATATGTTAGACCTGGCTTTACAGTATATACGTAGCATTTCATTATTTGTTGAAATTCACATTATTCAATTTAACAAATACATGCCAACTCTATGTGCTTGAGCTATTAATTGTTCATGTAACCACCCATACTTTACTTCCATATGCAATGACTTTCTCATCCAAACTAACACTACATCTTAGCAGCTCTGTGTTATGTCAGTGTGTGTACAGTATGTGAGACTGCCTAAATGTTTCTCTTTGTTTATTTTGTGTAAAAGATTAACCTCTTTTCTCACTCATCAGCGAGCAACCCGAATGCTTGTCGGGCCATCGGACGAGGTCTACAGCCCAAGGGTGTGCGGGTGAAGGAGGTGGCTGATTTTAAAGTTTACACGAGAGGGGCAGGTAGCGGAGACCTGCGGGTCATCATCAAAAACCCAAGTAGGTGAATTCTGAAGATGATGAACCATCATTAAACTTTATATATCAGTGTTTTATACACACTTTAACTGTCACTGTGAAAATATTAAATTAATCTTTGCTTTTACTGTTAAGAGGGTGGAGATGAACCTGTGAAGGTGTGTGACCTCGGCGATGGGGTGTATGAGTGTAATTACTACCCGATTTTCCCTGGAAAATATACTGTGATCATCACCTGGGGAGGACATGCCATCCCACGAAGGTCAGAACAGTATGCTGGCCAAAATCTTTACAAATTATTGTCAGCAGATTTCAGACATATGTTAGTGATATAGCAGATGTTAGCCTAGGTGAAAAGTCAATTGCTTTAATAACAAGCTCATTAATAAGAGATTGAAATACAGTGGAACCTTGGATTGCGAGTAACTTGGTTTACGAGTGTTCCACAAGACAGCAAAGATTTTTTATAAATTTCGACTTGAAAAACAAGCATGTCTTGGTTTATGAGTGCCGAGTTGTTTGACACCGACAAACACACTGACACACACACACACACACACACACACACACACACACACACACACACACACACACACACACTCTCTTGCCTTTACACCCCCCCTCCCCGGCTTCACACAGACACACACACTCTGCTCTACAGAGAAACTCTGCTCTGTTGCGATTATTTTCAAAGGTAAGGTGCTGGTTAATTTTTTATTTTTATTTTTTTACTTTACAGCAGTGATTCCGTTAGTCTGCGCTCATGCGAGAGTCATTAGAGAGATTACTTTTTTTCCCGTTAAAACAGAATTTCCGTAGTGTGTGTGTTTGTTGTGAAACTTAAAAAGCGAGGTGGGGGGAGGGAGGAGGAGTTTTACTGTGTAAGACAAGGTGAGGGAAGCGGCTAATTTCACACACACACACACACACACACACACACACACACACACACACACACACACACACACACACACAAATACACACATAAATACACGGCGCCTGCGCGCACAAATCTGTTGGGATTTATTTGAACTTTTTTTAAAGGTAAAGTGCAGGTTAATTTGTTTTATTTTTACTTTATATATTGTATTCATTATTTTCCTGCATTTATTTTTTTGGGCTGTGGAACAAAGTATTTGAGTTTTCATTATTTCTTATGGGAATATTTGATTTGGTTTATGAGTATTTTGGAATACGAGCCCGCTTCTGGAACGAATTATGCTCGTAATCCAAGGTTCCACTGTACAACTCAGAGATCATTTGAAATGGTGTCTGGATGTGGTGTGTGTGTGTGTGTGTGTGTGTGTGCGCGCGTGTGTAGCCCATTTGAGGTGTTGATCAGTGAGGACGCGGGAACTCAGAAGGTGAGAGCATGGGGTCCAGGCCTGGAGACAGGCATGGTGGGAAAATCAGCTGACTTTATTGTGGAGGCGATCGGGACGGAGGTGGGAACTCTGGGTAAGGCTTGTTATGTTTTTGGTTTTTCTTTATTCCTCTGACACATCGATAGGACTGGATGCCTTAGACTCAGTTTCTATGGTGTGAGAGTAACTGGATATAAATATAAGCTTGTGTTTGTGTGTGTGTGTGTGTGTGTGTGTGTGTGTGTGTAGGATTTTCCATTGAAGGACCATCTCAGGCTAAGATCGAGTGTGATGATAAGGGTGATGGCTCCTGTGATGTTCTCTACTGGCCCACAGAGCCTGGTGACTATGCTGTCCATGTCATCTGTGATGATGAGGACATTAAGGACAGCCCCTTCATGGCACACATTCTTCCTGCAGCAAATGATGTTTTTCCAGAGAAGGTCGAAATACAACCAGAATAGTTACCACAATGACTAATGATACATGGAAATATTTAGATGACAGTACTGATGGTTTTTTTCTTCTTGCAGGTGAAATGTTATGGTCCTGGTTTGGAGCCCACTGGCTGCATCGTAAACAAACCAGCAGACTTTACTATAGATGCTCGAGGAGCAGGGAGGGGCCAGCTGAAGATCTATGCTCAGGTATATCGCTGCAGCATATCGATATTTATATACGTATAAATGTGGGCAGAACCTCTGGAGTTTCTGTGGAGTTAAATTTTAACCAATTTATCTTAGAATTATTTTACAAGCCATTTTCTTCATGTGACCCATCATTTTGTAATAGGACACAATGTGATGTGAGGGATGCATTTTTATGTTCACAAATTGCCTTTATATTTGACTTTGTGCTAATCTTTTTTTCTTTAGGACTCTGACGGTTATCCTATTGACATTCAAATTACAGACAATGGTGATGGCACTTTCTTTTGCATTTATATCCCTACAAAACCGATCAAACACACCATCATCATCACCTGGGGTGAGGTCAATGTACCCAACAGTCCATTCAGGGTGAGAGCTCACTTCTGACAAATACATGATATACAGTACAGTAATGGTCATGTTACATCAGGAGTTCCAGGAGGCTGTACAGTAAATGAGTCTTGAGGAGATATGTTTGCTCAGTTATCAAGTGCTTTAAACACAGTGGCAAAGAATCCTTAAACTTTGCATGCAAAATAAATGTATTAATGTTGATTTTGCTGCTATTTTCTATTACCAAAAGTTATTTATACACAATGGTCAGACTGAAGATGTCAGCCTTTGCACCACTAGGGGCCTAAATGGACAGTTGACAAGAAAATTAACCAACACCACTCCAAAAGTTAAAAATGTATAAAACCGCGGGGGGTGCAGTAACCATACTCAGAGGTTTGACATTAAGTGTGCATTCTTGTCTTGACTGAAATTCAGGTGAACATAGGAGAAGGCAGTCACCCTGAGAATGTGAAGGTGTATGGACCAGGTGTCGAGAAAAGTGGCCTGAAAGCCAATGAACCCACTTACTTCACTGTGGACTGCAGTGAAGCTGGCCAAGGTCAGTCTGTGTATTTTACTTATGTCCCTGCACTCATGTTGAGTGTTTCTTTTTTTAAACTACATTTTAACCGTTAAATTCCAGCAGTGCATTATTTACCCTTGATACAAAAAAAAGATGAGTTACTTTCACTAAAATTTACAGTGGAAAGCACATGAAGCGATGCAGCCATCCTGTTTAGTGGCTAAAGTCTAAACCTCTGGGGACAGTGTTATGATCTGGGGATGTTTCAGTTGCTTAGGTCTAGGCTCAGCAACGTTATGTGGCAATACAATTCCAGCAAAATCAGCTGATGACCTGAATGTACTGAATGACCAGGGTATTACAGGGTATCACTGATAGCTCATAATTAATAGTTGATAGTTTGTCATTTAAATTGTTCTTTGAGCATAAGGAATCATTTTTAGCCTCACAGAGTTCTTCTTTAAACTGACTTGAGGAAGACATTACGGAGCGAATCACCTCTCCTTCCAGCAATACAAGATGCAGTACGACCACCCAAATGTTTGGACACTCCTTCTAAATCAATGGTCTTTCTTCATTTTTAATTTCTTTAAAATTTTTTCAGTTCAAAATATGCAATAATCTCCTTTGAAGAGTTGATGCAAAGGCACTTAAAAATACTGTTCTTTCAGGAACAACTGACCTACATGTCTTAAAATAATAATGTTACTCCAGCTTACATTATTGCAGCTTTGTTCTAAAATGTAGAACATAAATCACTAAACCAAAACATTGACTTAGAAGGGGTGTCCAAACTTTTGACTGGTATTGTATCAAGCAAAAATTGTTGCTTACAAAGTATGTTTATAATGAAATATTTATAATTTATAATTATAGTTACAAATTATATTAACTATGGATGAAAATTTGTGAAGTTGTGACGTTGGATAAGGTCGTTAAAACAATGACATGCCACATAAAGCCACTGATATTCAAAACTGTATAAAATTGTCATCTTCATATTCTGTTGCATAGGAGATGTAAGCATTGGAATTAAGTGCGCTCCTGGAGTGGTAGGCCCTGCCGAGGCCGACATCGATTTTGACATTATCAAAAATGACAACGACACTTTTACTGTCAAGTACACACCACCAGGCCCTGGGCGATACACCATCATGGTGCTGTTTGCTGATCAGGTATCATTAGCATTTAAAAAAATTTTTTTACTTATTTTTATTTTTATTTTAAATTATGACTCTGTCCTCATTTTAGAATGATGTGAACAATATTTTTTCTGTCAACTCTAGGAAATACCCATCAGCCCCTTCCGTATTAAAGTGGACCCCTCTCATGATGCTAATAAAGTGAGAGCCGAGGGTCCAGGACTCTGCAAGACTGGTACGGTTCTGCATCTGTGTGTAAGGCAGCCTGTCAGAACAGGCAATAATGATTCATATAAATCCAATATAATGTTGTGTTAATGGGATGCAGGTGTGGAAGTGGGCAAGCCGACACACTTCACGATCTACACTAAAGGAGCTGGCAAGGCCACACCAGAGGTGCACTTTACTGGAGCGCTTAAAGGAGACACTGTCAGTGACTTCGAGATCATCGATAACCACGACTACTCCTTTACTGTCCGCTACACTGCACTACAACAGGTAGGAGGAAGATCATATGTGGTCTGCTTGTTTATGAAAAACATAGAGCTTTAATAAATAACATTTCTTAGACAAGATTACACCTTGGTTAAGGAATGAAGCACAACAGGATGTACAATAGTGCAATAATACCATCCTGAAGTGGAATATTTTCCAATAAGAGGATTAAAAAAAAATTTTTCTCTTAAAATGACAAAGATTGACACTCCATAAAACAGATAACTCTGTATATGCATTTATGTGTATGTTCATTGTCCATTGACCAATCTAGCTGAAGAGTTGTGCTAATTAACTGAAATACTAGTGAAAAGCGGGCTATGTAACATTGGTATTCAGATGATGTGGGTCATCTCTAGACCTAAACCCAATTGAAAACTGTTGGAGCAATCAAGCAGGCATGGATTGGGCGAGTGACACCAGAGTACAGCGGAACCTTGGATTACGAGCATAATTAGTTCCGGAAGCAGACTCGTATTCCAAAACACTCGTAAACCAAATTGAATTTTCCCATAAGAAATAATGAAAACTCTAATTCCACAGCCAAAAAAATACATACATAAAAATAATTAATATATAAAGTAAACAATATATAAAGTAAAAATTAAACAAATTAACCTGCACTTTACCTTTAAAAAAAGTAAAAATAAATCCTGACAGATAAGTTTTTTTGTGAGCGCAGGCGCCGTCTTTGTGTGTGTATGTGTGGAATTAGCCCCTTCCCTCAACTCGTTTTACACAGTAAAACTCCTCCTCCCTCCCCCCACCTCGCTATTTAAGTTTCACAACAAACACACACAACGGAAAACTGTTTTAATGGGGGGAAAAAAAAGAAATCTCTCTAATGACACTCTCGTGAGCGCAGCCTAACGGAATCACTGCTGTAAAGTAAAAAAAAAGAACAAATGAACCAGCACTTTACCTTTGAAAAGAATCATGACAGAGCAGAGTTTTCTGTGTAAAGCAGAGAATGTGTGTCTGTATGTGTGTGTGAAGCAGGCGAGGGAGGTGTAAAGTCGGTGTGTGTGTATCGATGTTAAATTACGCGCGCACACACATAGGAGACATGCTGAAACAGAGAGGGAGATGTTGATTATACCAGTAAGAGACAAACAGTAAGACCCAGCAGGGGACACGATTACCCAGAGAGAGAAAAATCATTGGCTCAGTTGTGATCACATGACGCTCGGTGTCAAGCAGGCATGCGTGATACATGATACATGGATACGTAAACCAAGACTTGCTCGTTTTTCAAGTCAAAATTTATTAAAAATTTTTACTCGTCTTGCGGAACACCCGTAAACCGTGTCACTCGCAATCCGAGGTTCCACTGTACTTCTTTTTATTGCCCAGCGTTCTGAGGAATAAAGAACATTCCTACAAACAAAATTCATATTAAATATTGATTGCTATAAAACAATTTCATTGGATAAAATAAATTATTCTTATCTTGATTTTCATTTTATATATATATATATATATATATATATATATATATATATATATAAAATAATTATACTGTCATTAGAACCTTGGTGTTCACTTGTGACCCAATACTTTTGGCCAACTAATATACTTTTGTATATGAAAATCCCAAAAGACTGATCAGTTTCACTATTGCGTTTGTGATTAATACGTTATAGGTTTGATGTAAATTCTATCTAGTGAACTGATGTACAGTACAGAATATTATGTCTATATTAATAAATACTGTAGATCGAAAGCTGAATATTTAAAGATGTACATTTTAGGACTTACAGTGAAGAAACCAAACACACTAATCTTGTTGTCATCTGCATGATATGTCCACGATATATCGTGTCAGTGCAGCATTTTTCGGTTTCTTCAACATTTACACACTATAGGCCTTGAACTTGAAGGAAGGAAGTTTGCTAAGGGATATCAAATCCCACACACAACCTTTTGCTTCAAGGGGATAATAAATTCAAGGTCTCACGGCTATAAAAGAACTGTGTGGTAATTGACTTGACAAAGTGTTAATTACCACTTGATGACTGAGACTCAGATGTGAGCAGATTTGTCATGACACATTAAATCACTCATATGGTATGTAATTGCTGACCAGTTTAATAGAGGTTTGATAGACATTAAACAGTCTACATTTCGTAGGGTTTTCACTACTGTGACAATGATGTTCCATTTAGAAATATATATTAGAAATATTTGTTTTAAGTAAAATTAATTTTAAACTATACGATGAAATGTTCTTCACAACAACCCAAATCCATATTTCAGCAGAATAACTTAAAAAAACTTGCACGTTGCTGTCTATTTCCATTCTAACATCACTTTATTTTGAAATGTAACTAATGAAGTATTATATACTACCAATGTAAAGCCAATGTATCCCACTGAAACACATTTATTCACTTATGGTAGAATAAATAGATTTTTTTTTCCTGTTATCGTTTTGTAGGGTAACATGAGTATTTCTGTGTGCCATGGAGGCGACCCCATCCCCAAAAGCCCCTTCGTTATTAACGTCGCTCCACCACTGGACCTCAGCAAGGTCAAAGTCCAAGGACTCAACACCAGTAAGTCTGCAGACATTCCTTCTGATAATTATGCTGTGTTTTGCTTTACAGTATGTGTTTTGGTTTAAAAATGTGAACCCTGATGACTGACACTCTCCCGTGATTCCCCTGTATGTACTGTGTAGAAGTGGATGTTGGGAAAGATCAGGAGTTCACCGTTAACACACGTGGAGCCGGCGGCCAGGGCAAAGTGGATGTGAAAATCCTCTCACCTTCTCGACGACCAATCCCATGCAAAGTTGAATCTGGAACTACCAATGATGTGCACTCTGTGAAGTACATTCCACCAGAGGAGGGACCCTACAAAGTGGACATCACTTATGATGAGAACCCTGTTCCAGGAAGCCCCTTTACTGTAGAAGGGGTGATGCCTCCTGATCCCTCTAAAGTAAGTGTTATAGTGGATAATGAAGTTCTGTCCCTTCATCCAACATATCCATCCATCCATCCATCCATCCATTTATCCATACAACATACCAACACATACTCTATTCATCCATCTATAGATATCCATCCATCCATCCTTCCATCCATCCATCCAAATATATATCCAAAAAAATTTGGGCCCACATTCCCACCACAACCCATCCATCCATTCATGTATCCATCCATCCATCCATCCATCCATCCATCCAGAAATATTTTGGCTCACATTCCCACCACAACACATCCACCCATACAGCCATTCGTTTATCCAGCCATTTATCGATCCATATATTCATCCATCCATCCACCAAACCATCCATCCATCCATCCATACATCCATCCATCCAGAAATATTTTGGCTCACATTCCCACCACAACCCATACAGCCATTCATTTATCCATCCATCCATCCATCCATCCATCCATCCATCAAGATCCAATACGAGTCAAGTTTGGACACACCTTCTGATTTCATGGTGCTTCTTGATTTTTCGTTTTTTTTTTTACATCATAAAACAATGCTGAAGGTATCTAAGATATGCAATTATCTCTTTTAAGATGTGTCTGCTTCTTGTGCTCAGTAAAGCATTGATATTGGCTTTAATCTGAGGTGCTGTTTGTTAATTGGTGATTTCTGTGGCTGGTAACTCTAAATGATCTGGTTCTCTTCAGCAGAGGTTTGATTAGAATTTGGGGCTTGCTTTCCTGGGATGGTCTTTATCAGAGCCAGTTTCATCATGGTGCTTGATGGCTTTTGCAATTGCACTTGACAATACTGTTCTTGCAAAAAAAAAATCCCAGACCTTTGTGACTTAAAATAACAACTGACTGTTGTTGTTGTTGCTGTATTGTTTTAGAATGTAAAAAAATAAATCCAAACTTGAGTCCAAACTTGTGACAGGTACTATACCTGCTCATCCATCCATCTACTGTAAATGCATATCCAAATACCTTTTGCCCACATTTCTACCTTAACCCATCCACATGCCTATCCACCCATTCATCCATATATTTATCTTTTTATTTCCATACCATCTATCCAGTCATTCACCAGTTTATTTATTCCTCCTCTATTCGTCTTTGTGCATTACATACTATACAACTGCATCAGGTTTATTGGGGTCTCTCTGTTTGATATAAGGCAATTTAATTATATGGTGGTCTACTAAAAAGCCATTACCCTGAGGGGAATCACACTGTGTGCTTTTACTTTGTGAACCAGTCACGAATCATTTGACTGCATTTTCTTGGGTTTAAGATCTGAAACTCATTAAAAGTTGGCTTAAGTCGGACAAGCCTTTCTTTGTGAGAAAGAATGTGTGAGCAGAGAAATGAAACTGTGCAGCACACACTGACTGAGCAATCAAGAGAGTCAGTGACCAATACAATCGAGCTTACTGCGTGTTGTAATTAAGTCCTGCAGACGCCATGCAGATCTTTGCACTCATGAAAGGTCTGTGTTTGTTTCATTTATCAATGTTATTGCATAAATGCAAGCTGCTCATTTGTTTTTTTTTAGAAGTGAGGAATGTTTCGAGACTCATACAGCAGCAGTGACCATCCCGTAAGATGTAACCAATTGATTTCAGCCTCCCAGGAGCCTGTAAGGCTCGGTAATTAAACATTAATGAAGGGTATTCATCAATAGTAATTAATGTCATGCATCCATCAGCATTCCCTCAGAACATTCCTCTGTCTGCGTCTTCTCATTAACCTTCTCATGACATGTGTGTGTGTGTATGTGTGTGTGTGTGTGTGACTTCACTGTTCCCTTAATTAACTGAGCACAAGATTACCTCGCCAGTGATGTCATTGGTGTCCTGCATAGTGTATGTGAGCCACATGTTCCATTTCATAATATTCATATAATTAGACATGGAAATCTAATATGACACGGCAGAATATTTAACTGCTAGAGGAAATGACAAGAAGATGTTCAGGGTGTTATTAATTTGTCGAAGAAGAGGTGAAACAGAGTGTGTTTGGGCATGGGGGATTAGTTTAAGGGTGTCAGGTATGCTTGCATTTTTTTTTTTTAACTTCCTATAGGGAAAAGAGCAAAACACTGTATATACTACTGTACATACTATAGTCATGTATATATTAGACGTTTAACAAAATATTACTGTCTATATCTGTTTTGTGCTCAAAATTTGTGCTCAATCTCTATTGAAGCCAGGATGTCCTGTAACTGACTGGTGTTCCTGAAAAAAGTGCCTGCTATTAGTACAAACCTTTCTATTGATTCTTTACATTTATTTTATACATTTTATCACTGAGTTCATACAAAAATATTTATAATTTCCAAACATTAGTATTCCAGTACAAATTTAAAACGCGGCTGGATTTTTGCATACATAAAAGAAACAGGTGTCCTCAGAAGAACTGTTCTGCAGGATGCTCATTAAAACTTAGTAACTAATTTCCTTATAAGATTGCACTAATTGTACCAGAGACAAAAGGGTCCTATCACCTACTGTATCACTACAGGGTTGGGAGTTCTACTCTTGCCTGCGATGAGTGTACGTGGAGTATGCATGTTCTCCTGAACATCTAGCAGATTTTCTCCATTTTCATTCGGTTTCCTCCCACATGTGACTGGTATTTTCTAATTGCTCATAGTGTACATCATGACCCAGGGTGTAGACTGCCTTGAGTGCTAAGTTTCCTGAGATGAGCTCTATATCCCTGCACTGATTAAGTGGTATAGACAATTGATAAATACATATTTATGTAACATAAAAAGTCACTATTTACCGGTTTATCATCTTATCATTACTACACTTAATTTCATTTCATTGTACTTAAGGTGCGAGCCTATGGACCAGGCTTAAGAGGAGGAGTTGTGGGTAAACCAGCTCCATTTGCCATTGACACCAAAGGTGCCGGTACAGGTGGACTAGGCCTGACAGTGGAGGGTCCCTGCGAGGCCAAGATTGAGTGCCAGGACAATGGAGATGGCTCCTGCTCCGTATCATACTTGCCCACTGAGCCAGGCGAGTACTCTATCAACATCCTGTTTGCCGAACAGCACGTCCCGGGCTCACCCTTCAAAGCCATGGTGCAGTCTGTATTCGACCCGAGCAAGGTGACGGTCAGCGGGCCAGGCTTAGAGAGAGGCAAAGTGGGCGAGGCTGCGTCCTTTACAGTGGACTGTTCCAAAGCAGGGGATGCTGATCTCACCATTGAGATCATCTCAGACTCGGGAGCCCAGGCTCAAGTGCACATCCAGAACAACAGTGATGGCACATACTCCATCACTTATGTGCCCCCTTTCCATGGCATGTACACCATCACCATTAACTATGGCGGACATGCCGTGCCAAAATTTCCTGCCCGTGTCCAGGTGGATCCTGCTATCGACACCAGTGGGATCAAAGTCTACGGACCAGGAGTTGAACCCAGAGGTACACATTCTCAGCCCACTGAAAACTTTTTATACATGCACATTCATACTGTACTTTATCTAGCAAAAGCCTCCTTTTTTTTAATGCTAATGCATTTCATCTGTAAACTTTTATTAGCCATCTGCATTGAATTTACACAATCTATTTACATAAAAAAATCAGAGAAAAGTATAAAAGGTTTACATAAAAAGCAGCCATTTGTAATAATTTCAAAATGCCTGTTCAAGTTTAAGTAGTCTAAGATAGATTACTTTAATTTTTTCCAAGGTTCTACCCTAAGTGTGTGTGATGAAGCATTGGTTTAATTGTAACATTTGCTGACTCTTATGCAAAAGGGATTAAAAGCTAAAATTCAACTGATCTGATCTGCATGTCTGAAATCTTAAGTCTGAAGTATTTTTTTGTGCTTGCACGACTGTACAGGAGTCCTTAGAGAAGTCACTACACACTTTATTGTGGACACCCGTTCTCACAATCTGACCGGAGGAAACCATGTCAAAGCCTGCATTGTTAACCCTTCAGGCACCAACACAGATGCGTACATTACTGATAAGGGGGATGGAACCTACAGAGTGGAGTACTCTGCATTTGAGGATGGTATGATATACAACAGTTTTGTCTTCTGCTCCAAGATCGTTTTAGACCAACATGTCCCAACAATTCCAGATATTATTTAAATCTGAGTGAATTGAATTTCAGGTTCAGGGGTCAGCCTTTGAGGATTAGCCTAGTATCATCCTGTATGTAGAAAGTAATGAATTAAGACCAGATTTTACAAACTGCTTCTTTATTCTATTATAAACATACTCCCTAAGCTTTTCTGTCAACATTTAATAACATAAACTGCTGTGGTTTTAAAGCAGCCGGGATGGTCTAACCTTTATTAATGTAACTGGTAACACTGTTTTGACCTATAAATCGCATAACTAAAGAACATAAAATAGACTACAGTACTGCTACAATATAATCTTATATCATTGTAATGAGGACCGTTTAGCATTTTTGTTTGGTTTAAGGTCACAGATGAAGTTCATTTATAAAACTGGACCCGAGAGGTAAAAATATTGCATATAAAGAAGTTCAATGCTCAATTTCCAAAAAGCATTGTGTGGTTAAAATATTTATGATGTGTAAAAATGAATTGAGTGAGATGGTAATAATGTATAAAGTATTGAGAGATGCAGTGGTGGAGTTTCTTATTATAGATAAAACAATCATTAATCACACCGACCAAACATCGTGGACCTTGTATACTTGTCCATATATACAGGTGTGCACCTGATTGAGGTGTTGTATGATGATGTGCCGGTTCCTAAAAGCCCATTCAGAGTGCCGGTAACGGAAGGATGTGACCCGAGCCGTGTGCGGGCATATGGGCCGGGTCTAGAAGAGGGACTAGTCAACAAATCCAACCGTTTCACAGTGGAGACCAGGTACAACTTTTATTACCACTTATTATTCAGTTTTTTATCTAAAGACATGTTACCAACCAGCGATAAAGTCTGAGCCTGTCAGTGGTCTGCCAAGAATCCTGGAAAGCATCTGTACTGTACATATCGGTTTGTTTCTTCTTACAGGGGTGCTGGTACAGGTGGACTCGGCTTAGCCATCGAAGGCCCATCTGAGGCTAAGATGTCCTGTAAGGATAATAAAGATGGCAGTTGTAGTGTGGAGTACATTCCCTTCACTCCTGGAGAGTATGATGTTAACATCACATTCGGAGGTCTTCCAATCCCAGGTGGGATATTTCACTTAACAGGATGTGTGATAGGAATCCAAGCTTTATTTGCTTAAACTAGTATTTTGCTAAGAGCAGGGATGTAATAACACTTCTTAATTTTGCGGTCATTAATATTTAGAATTATGTTTAAGGGCATGTAAAATGTTTCTGTAATGCAGGCAGTCCATTCAGAGTTCCAGTTCGAGAGCTTGTGGATCCCAGTAAGGTCAGATGTTCTGGCCCGGGCCTGGGCAACGGAGTGCGAGCTCATGTTCCACAGACCTTCACCGTGGACTGCAGCAACGCTGGTCTCGCCCCACTGGAGGTGCTACTCTACAGCCCAACTGGTAAAAGCTAACTGCACCCAAAAATACACATTTAGCCTCATCGATTAACACTCTGACGCTAGTTGCATAAATTGTGTTAACCCTCTAGAAGTATTGGCAACCTTTTGCACAGGTTCTTACATGAAAAAAAAGAATTACAGCTTAAAAGGTTACCATAACATTATATATTATGTAAATGTTCTCATTACACATAGAGTGCCATTAGTGCGCATAAAATGTAACATTGCATTTATTATAAATTTTCTATCCATGAAGGGTGTCAGTAATTTTCAAGAGTTAACTTGAAGCATTTTTTTAACAGTTGCTTTTTCTAAATCGATCCAATCATTCCAAACCCTCACCCCTGCAGGAGCAACAGAGCCAGTTAACATTACAGACAATGGTGATGGTACTCACACTGTGATTTACACACCCTCCAAGGACGGCCCTTACACAGTTTATGTCAAATACGCTGACCAAGAAGTTCCTCGGAGGTACCTTCATGTTATAGTCACACTCTACTCTGTTATAATTACATCATTACCTGAACGTTCAGTTTTCTCATGAACATTTTCTCTGATCTCATTTAGAGAATGTAAAAAGGCGTTAACCCCATTGCTCTCTCATCCTTTTTTTTTTATTTTTTATCAGTCCCTTCAAGGTTAAAGCCCTGCCTGCTCATGATGCCAGTAAGGTGCGTGCCAGCGGACCTGGTCTTAATGCAGCCGGTGTCCCTGCCAGCCTTCCGGTAGAATTCACCATTGACGCGCGGGACGCTGGTGAAGGACTCCTTACTGTCCAGATCCTGGTGAGTCACATGATTTATTCTTTGGGTTTGGACACACTTTATTTTAGACTAGAATTTATTAAACCTGCTCCACATCTTGACCTTTGACCCCAACTACAGGATCCGGATGGGTGCAGGCGCGAGGCCTCTGTGTATGTGGAGGACTGGGGAAGGAGGGTGTGGGACAGGCATATTGTAAAGGGCACCATTCCCTTCTATATTCTTAAGAAAGGCTGTGTAAGGCCTCCATGTGGCCATCTCTGTTTCCGTTCCCTTCACCATGTCTGGCGTCTCTCCCCCACTTCCTCCTTCCCTCCCTTTCCTTCGTTTCCCTGCTTCTTGAGCCACCATATCCTCTTGCTACAGTGTAATGGATCCTTATACTTTTACCTCTAATAGTGTAAGACAACCTTCCGGAGTATCATATGATATAGAACATATAACTTGTCAAAAGCGTGCTGGCTGTTATCTAGTGCAACATTCTCATCTCATAGTACCATTCTCAAATCTCTTAATTCTACATATTTTCTTCATTTAAACTTAAAAATAGAGCTTCAGGAGTTCAGCTAATTGAAGACACTTCATTTAGGAACAAATGATATATTAGTCTGCTGCTAGAGTGTATTTGATAAATGTGTACTCTCATAGATGCTATGCAGTGCAAAACGGTTCTTCTCATGAGTCTTCTAGTCCGAGTCGTTCGTTCTTTCGGATCTGTTGCACTGCATAGCGTCTATGTGAGTAACGTGACAAAAGCGAATGACTCGGAGTAGAAGACTCATTGAGAAGAACCATTTGAGAAGCACAGAAAAGTTCCTGTGTATGACATGAGGAAGCGAACTTGAAAGGAACCAGACTCAAAAGCGAACCCATCCTCATCCTAAAACCAAAATCAGAGCAACTGCAGTCTTAATCTATCATAGCAAAAGTGGAACCAACCTTATTCGTCACTTCTTTATCTTCAAGCAGACCATACGGGTCTACCAGCAGCAGTGAATGCTCTCCAAGTATTTTGTCTTATACAATGGTTTATATGATGCACCTTTTTGCAGCTGTATTATTTACCAGCACGCCGAAATGCATAGAAAATATGTAATTTAATTTAGGAAAATCTTTGTTTTTTGTAATTTTCTACCTCTGCTGGTCTCTGTGGACTCACACTCCATTGAGTTTGATCTAATTTTTCAGTGTGGTTTCCATAACATAACTAATTAAAAGCTTTGCTCCCTAAAATATAGACACATAACACATTTATGCAAAATCCAATTTGTTTTCTTAAGTTGGGAGATATTATATCAGCTGTATGGTAGATTCATGCAATCATGCGATGATACTTACAGTACAGAGACTGTCACACGTGCTTGTTAAACCGACTTTATTTCAAATAGGATCCAGAAGGAAAGCCAAAGAAAGCGAACATCAGGGATAACAGAGACGGAACATACACGGTGTCCTATGTGCCAGATATGACAGGCCGCTACACCATCACCATCAAATATGGAGGAGATGAGATTCCCTTCTCTCCTTACCGCATCCATGCGCTGCCTACTGGAGACGCCAGCAAGTGCTTGGTCACAGGTAAGCTCATCAAATCTGTACATTTTAGCTTCCTTTGGTTATGCTGTAGACTTTACATAATGACTTTAATCAGTACAATGAAATAAATAAAATATTACTATCCCACATATCTTATGTATATTAATTGTATATTAATAATGTTTGCTTGCAGTTTCCATTGGAGGACACGGCCTGGGTATGGTATCTCAATACTAAATGTGGAACCATACATTCCATATTATGCATCAAATTATACAGTACAATTATCGAACGCAAATTTTTGTAATTTTTAACCGTAATTGTGAATTGAATTCCGATCAGGCTCTGGACTCGGACCCACCATTCAGATTGGCGAGGAAACTGTTATCACTGTGGATGCAAAGGCTGCTGGGAAGGGAAAAGTCACATGCAAAGTGTCCACGCCTGATGGAGCGGAACTAGATGTGGATGTGGTTGAGAACTCAGATGGAACTTTCGATATCTATTACACGGCTCCAGAGCCAGGGAAATACATCATCACTATTCGCTTTGGAGGAGAGCACATCCCCAACAGCCCCTTCCATGTGGTGGTGAGCACGCTTTGCATTATGAGGAGTCAATACGCGTCAGAATGTAAAATGGTAGATCAGCTAGTTCTGGAGTTTTTTTTCCCGTGTACGGATACAAACAGGACATCTCGACAACAGTATTTGCTGATTTGGAATAAAAAATTGAACTCGTCCTGATCAATATTCCTGATAATTAACCATTTAAATGTTACACATTTTATTATGTAAATAATTGGTTTTACACACATTCATACTTTTAATACTCTAAGGGCAAGCTATGATTTTATAATGTGTTGAATGTTTTGAACCAGATTGACCCATCTCCATCACTCGGTCGAGGTACACTATGCTAAAACAAAAACACTATGCACTAGATATGGCTGTGTATTTTTAATTACTTCATAGCATGCCATTAGAAATAAAATAGGTTTATTGCCCAAATTTATTTATGCTGTTGCACCCTCACACACACAAAAAAAGAATTTCCTTTGATGTATTTGTGATTCCTTTGTTATTTGTCAATATATTGCTACTTACGTATACCATTAAGTGACATCTCAACCATTTGGAAGAGGCTGATTGGAACTGGTCTGGTTAAAAGAAAAATATTCATATTATTACTTATGACAAAACATGCAGATGTTACATGATGATGTTAACAGGCTAAGTGAACAGTTGGTACATCCCCCATACAACAGCAAAGAGCTTCACTTACTGTACCATGTACGACAGAAAATTGCCAATGCTAACTGTAAGAACATTATTGTAAATCTTGCAGGCAGATATAATGTCAGAGCTGCTGTTATGATCAACACATTTGTTGGGAGACAACTGTAACTTCAGAAGCTCGCTTGCCTAGAAGGAATATGTTGATTACCTAGAAGCAGTGACAGATTTAAAGCATGAGTGTGGTTTCAGCCAACTAACCATGTGACTTCCTCCATCTCCAGGCGTGTGATACCGTTCCTATAATAGAAGAGCCGTGCGATAAAGTGCAGTTACAGCAGCCCTACTCGCCTTACCAGGGCTACTCCCCTCACTGGGTACACATTTAAGCGCTCTCCACAACTCCCCTCATCCAATCTCCATCCCATTCATTCATTCACTCGTTTTTAACCCCTCAGCCATTCTCTTCATCCATCTTCTCTACAATCTTCTCATTTCAGCTGCAACATTTCAACTACAGTTCAACTACCCAAGTCAACCTTTCAACTGAAACCTTCTTGACCTGTATTCTTCTTTTGTGCATGGCTTGCTTGTTTCTATTGAGTAGGACCCTCTCAGCTGGCTCTGTACTCTGTACTTCTAACTATTCGGTGGTGCTTACACAAATCCGGTTCTGTTCCAGGCCACTGAGGAACCAGTGACAGCCATTAATGGCATGGAGCCCATGCTTCGACCCTTCAGTCTGGTCATCCCCTTTACTGTGCAGAAAGGAGAAATCACAGGTTTGATCTGAGTATAAAATATAAAGTCAGCTGCCGGAACAAATTATTACTAGACAATAGCCTGTTATCAGCTTTAGAATTTTTGGCACCTTCATGAAAGTGAGCGATATACAGTATTAACTGAACAATAGATTAAATCATTTATTTTTTGTTCCTCCAATTTAGATTAGACATATTCTTTTTTTTTTTTTTTTGTGGACCTGGTAGAAAACCATGGGCACAGAGGGAACAAAGAGTAACACACACCTGGGAGCAAAAAGCTAGCCACTGCATAACATGTCTAAATAAAATACTATAAATTAAACCACCCCCAAAAAGTTATTTTTTACTTTATTAATTAATTATTTTACTTAAAGGAGTATTTTCTTCAGTTGCAGGTTCAAATATTTACTTTTTGTGTACAATTAAGGGGTGCCAATAATTCTGTCTTGTTTAATATGGAGCTGTTTTATTTACAGTGTATAGTGTATATATATATATATATATATATATATATATATATATATATATATATATATATTTATTTATTTTTTTTTTAATTGTAAACATCTCGGTTCATGAGAGGAATGACTCTCACTGCATGTTGTTTAGGAGAGGTACGAATGCCTTCAGGCAAGACAGCCCGACCTCACATCACTGACAATAAGGACGGCACGGTGACGGTCAAGTACGCCCCTACTGAGAAAGGGCTGCACGAGATGGACATCAAGTATGATGGTAACCACATACCAGGTAAAAAATCTCGGTGCTTTTATCCTCATTTATTATTATCACTGATGCTTAACTGTATACCGGACATGAAAGCCCAGGTTTGACCTGTTCCCTTCCTTATACAGGAAGTCCGCTGCAGTTCTACGTCGATGCCATAAACAGTGGTCATGTCACTGCTTATGGGCCTGGCCTGAGCCACGGCATGATTAACAAACCGGCGAATTTCACGATTGTCACCAAGGACGCAGGAGAAGGTATTTTCGTGACTTAAAAGCCCCGTCACTTTCCATTTGCTCCCCGAGAGCAGTTTTTTGCCCTTTTATTACCAACGATGATTTAGAGTTGTGTTCTCTTTCTCCATCAACGTCATGCATTATTCATGTGCTGTTTTTTTTTTTTTTTCCTGTTCTGTTCCAGGTGGACTATCTCTGGCAGTGGAAGGTCCATCTAAAGCAGAGATCAGCTGTAAGGACAATAAAGACGGCACCTGCACGGTCTCTTATCTGCCCACTGCACCAGGAGATTATAATATCATCGTCAAATTCGATGACAAGCATATTGCTGGGAGCCCTTTTACAGCCAAGATTACAGGTGGGTGTGTGTCTACTGTATGTGGAATATAAGAGGAATAAAACACACCTGGCTAAAATCACACACACTGTTGTTTATGAATGCTATAACTTTCCTTTATTGTTGTAAATTTAACCCTCTGTCTCCTCACCCGACTCTCAATTTTGTTGCCCTCTTTCTCTTGTGAAGGAGATGACTCCATGAGAACGTCCCAGTTGAACGTAGGCACAGCGACAGACGTGTCCCTGAAGATAACAGAGACAGATTTGAGTTCTCTCACCGCAAGCATCCGTGCTCCGTCTGGTAATGAGGAGCCCTGTCTGCTCAAGAGACTGCCTAACCGTCACATCGGTGAGCAAATCTACATCATAGTGTCTCGCTCCCTTCTCTTTTAGAGTCATATATTATTTGGCTTTTTAGGAACATTTTCGTATTTTACCTTATTTATAGGAGTTTGAGACCTTAGTTATTTTAATTAAGATTGCATTTCTATTAGATTACATTTATACAATTTCAAATGCATGCAAAGTTATAAAAAAAAATCCAATTATTTTTGCAGACACTGGACTGTGCAAAAAGCCATTGAAATGTTTTAATGTTTTAGCCAGTTAAATGTTTTTTTTTTTTTTTGGATTTTTCCCCGATTTTCTCCCTAATTTAGTCGTGTCCAATTCCTCCTCGTCACTAGGGGGCTCCCACACATTAAGGCTACTACTACCACTCAGCCGGGAGGGCCGAAGACTATCACGTGTTTCCTCCGAACCACGTGACGCCAGCCGACCGCATCTTTTCGAACTGCTCGCTCGCGCACCGTTGGGGGCGGCGTAACACACTCGGAGGACAGCGCTATCCGCTCCCTCCGTTGCGCGAGCTCACAGACGCCCCTGACTGGCTGTAGAGCCGTGATTAATGTGGGAGCACTAAGTACCTCTCATCCCTCCCCTCTGAGAGAGCTCGGCCAATCAGCTCTCTCTAGACCTCCGGCTGCGAGAGGTTACAGCATCACCCGGGATTCGAACTAGCGATCTCCGGATGATAGGGCGAGCGCTTTTAACCACTCGGAGGCCCCAGTTAAATGTTTTTGTATGCGCTGTTGGCATACACAAGCTTTTTGTTAGGTTAATACTGAAAAAAAAAAAAAAATCATAGTTAGATGACCTGCCTTTGGACAGTGCCCATCAACCAAACTGGATTAGACGATTAGGGAAAAAAAAAAAAACCTCACAAGATGGAATAAGGACACACTTTAAAGTACATTACTCCATGAGCCAGCTGAGTAATCTCTCTGTTTTCTCCACAGGGATCTCCTTCACTCCTAAGGAAGTGGGTGAACATGTAGTGAGTGTGAAGAAGAACGGCAAACATGTGACCAACAGCCCCTTCAAAATCATGGTGGGGCAGTCAGAGATCGGAGATGCCAGCAAAGTGAAAGTGTTCGGTAAAGGCCTGGTGGAGGGACACACCTTTGAGGTGGCCGAGTTCATCGTGGACACCAGAAATGCAGGTGAGTTTCGATGTCTCAGTTGGCTGCGATATCTCGATATCGATATCTCAGTTAAGACATGCTTAAATAAGGATTCAATTTATATATTCATTTTGGCAAAAACATCAATGTTAAATTAATAATAATCTGTATGTATATCGTACTTTTTAATATTAATTCAATCAAATCAAAGTGTTTTGTATATGGAAATAAAATATTAATGCAGAAGCACAATTACAGTAGGAAGCTATTGATTTAGTGATGGTGGCATGGAGGCTCACCGTTGCCTTGCCCCTCCAGGGTCCGGGTTCGATTCCCACCTCAGTGTGCATGGAGTTTGCATGTGGTGGGTTTCCTCCAGGTACTCCGGTTTTCTCCCACACTACCTGTAGTGTGTGAATAAGTGCATATGTTTGTGTGTGTCCTTAGATGGATGGGTACCCGGTCCAGGGTTTAATGAGAAGTAAAACAAATGACAAAATTCAAGTTAGACAAGGAAGGAAAGAAAGATAAATCATGCTTAGCAGTTCTTTAGCTGTTTTCAGGATGGACCTTATGGCTTCAGGAAATCAAAACTATGTGCAAAAGCTTAGTAAGCAAGAGTCATTTACATACTAAGCAGTCTCTGTAGCTAGAATAAGACTGTGGTAATGTGCTTTGACTTGTTTTGTTAATACCTTAGGGTGAATTAACCAAAAAAGTAAAATATTGTGAGCACACCAGTATTAGTACTTTATTAATATTTAGGCTTGGATTTAATTACGCAACATCCCACGAGAGCGAGTGCTGTTGTACTGGTTATCGGCACGGCCGGATCTTCAGTACACAAGCCATGGTCTTGTGCCTAACACAGCATCACAGCCATGCTGATATCCAGTACTTGCTCCTGTGTGTACCTATATTTGTATATTTTTTCTCTTTACTTTCTACCTAACCGTGAATGGCGGAGCTGGCGACTGACACTTAGCAACGTTAATACTGTAGTTAACACTGTAATTAACAGGGGTGAAAGTTTTTAATTATTACTGGTACTATGTAAAATAAACCATGAAGGTGATGGCCAGTCTTGAGAAACTTATCAGATTTACTTTATTCTTCCACTTGTCCTGCTTTAGAATATCATTCAAACGCTGTTAGAAGCTAGTTAGCTCTTGTGAACCATGAACAAACATGGATGGTTCAGAGGCAATTTGGAACTACTAAAAGACAAAGTGTTGTTTAAGATGACAATATCATCAGATGTGTGTTCTCGTTCATATGTGCCTGGATTGGAATGTAGGTTTTGGGAGGCTGTTGCTCTCTCCTCAGTACTGTCGACCGAACCAACCTACTTGCTCCCATGCTCCGACTGATCATTAGACTGACTGACAGCTGTAACGTGGAGTGATGCATATAGTTAAACCAGAGTGGTGTTATGCTGCATACAGTATCACCACTCATGGAATGCCTCTTGTCCAATCAGATTACTCAGATTAAACTAACACTTGCATATTTATTAACATTTAATAACACATACTGTATTTAATCCCAAAAAGTCTTCCATTTTATTCTAAACACATAATTACAGCTATATCATCAGTATAGAGGGAAAAGCCTGAATTATATCCAAGGGGATGAAGATCAATTGAGAACATTAGTGGGCTTAAATCAGAACCTTGTGGGACAACAAACTGCAGTTTTAAAGTCTGTGCATAATGATCATAACACACATACTGTATATTACATTATCTGAGCATGTCTCCTAAGTGTTTAATTGTAAGAGTGATGATAATGATAAATATCTTTCCAAACTCTGTTAGGTTATGGTGGGCTGGGTCTTTCCATCGAAGGTCCCAGCAAAGTGGACATTAACTGTGAGGACATAGAGGATGGCACATGCAAAGTGACCTACTGCCCGACAGAGCCAGGAACCTACATCATCAATATCAAGTTTGCGGACCAGCACGTGCCAGGTACAGAACATGGCACATAATAACAATAATTAAATTCCAGTATGTTTTAAACACATCATACACACAAAATATATAAACACATTGTTTTTCCTTACTGACATACAGAACACATTTAGTGCATTGTTGCACTGATCCATTTTAATGGAAAACAATGTAGATGGGATTGCTTTGAAAGAATCATTTGTTGTTGGAGGTGAATGCAGTTGACATTTAAAGAAATCCGTGTTGCCACAATGTGTAAAACACACACACACACACACACACGCACACACACACACACACACACACACACACACACACACACACACACACACACACACACACACACACACACACACACAGCCATCACGCAAGTGAAACACAAGGCACAACTGGCTTTGGTAGGCACCATAATGACCTACTGTACCACACTGAAGGTCTGAGGCCTTAGCAAATTGTCCTGCATTTCAAACAGAAATAAGACATATTGTTGCACCAAGCTTTTTGATCCTTGCGTATTGTTCCCACAATTAGGACAAGTAGAAGTTGAAGATTTTGGGGTTATTTGTGATGCTTCTGTGTTGTATGCCTCTCTGCAGGAAGTCCATTTACTGTAAAGGTGCTGGGAGAGGGCAGAATGAAGGAGAGCATCACGCGGAGGAGGCAGGCTCCCTCTATAGCTACTGTAGGAAGCACCTGCGATCTCAACCTCAAAATCCCAGGTAAGGAGATTTTACAGCTCAGCCGAGCCCTTTAGGCGGTATAAAGAACCTAATGGAGGGGAAAAACAACTTTGGAGGACTTGTTTTTTTCCTCACGGCACCTTATTCCATCTGTCACGCAACCTGTGCTTTGTTCCAACTTTTTCACTTGCTTATTCATTTAAACAGCGCTAGCATGATTTAGAAAACCAAAAGAGCTGCATTTTGAACAAAATGAGACACAGCATGCAGGATTTTTTTTTCTTGCTGTCCTGATTTCCTCTGTCTTACTGCTTTTTCTTCCCTCCTTCTCTATTGCTCTGTCTTTTCCTCCATCTATCTGGACCCGCGCGTCCTGCAGGGAACTGGTTTCAGATGGTGTCAGCTCAAGAAAGGCTAACGCGCACTTTCACACGCAGCAGCCACACATATACACGCACCGAGCGCACCGAGATCAGCAAGACACGGGCAGGCGAAACCAAGCGCGAAGTGCGTGTGGAGGAGAGCACTCAGCTTGGGGGAGATCCCTTCCGGGACGTGTTCGGAGGATTCATGGGGCAATTCAGTGGCGTCCAGTCCCGCCAATCTGAGGGTGTGTGTGTGTGTGAGAGGGGGCGCTCAGCTGCTCTAACATTAGTGTGAACTTGGGTTTATTTGCTTGCAAATCAATTACTGTTGCAGTCCTATCAATATGTAGGAATAGAACTCCTTTCAACTGCACTTCCGTAACTTCCGTATACATTTCTCTGTTGTTCCACTTCCTTTTCCTCCTTCTCTCAGGTGAGACTGGTACTCAGGAGATGACAGCTCAGGTGACGAGTCCCAGTGGAAAAACAGGCGATGCTGAGATCATTGAGGGTGAAAACAGCACCTACAGTGTACGCTTTGTACCCCAGGAGATGGGCCCTCACACAGTCAACGTAAAATATCGGGGCCAGCACGTTCCCGGGAGTCCTTTCCAGTTCACTGTGGGGCCACTTGGAGAAGGAGGAGCCCATAAAGTGCGTGCAGGTGGTACCGGTCTTGACCGAGGAGTAGCAGGAGTGCCAGGTATGTCAGTTGATGTCGCTGTGATGGTGACTGTATTAAATGCAAATTAAACATAGGAAGTTGCATCAATGAGAGACTATTTTATCTTATATGAGTGTGGTTGCTTCTGCCTTGTAGCGGAGTTCAGCATCTGGACACGTGAGGCAGGTGCAGGTGGTTTGTCCATCGCCGTTGAGGGACCCAGTAAAGCTGAAATCTCATTCGAGGACAGGAAGGACGGCTCATGTGGGGTGGCTTATGTGGTCCAAGAGCCTGGTAAGATCTAAGACAATAACAACATACAGTATGCTCACTATAGGTATTATTTGATCCTTATATTGAAATACATTTTATTATTGTCTTGTTATGATGGATAGCTTCATATTGACCCAATGTGTTTTTGAAGTTGTTTACAAGGCTGTATTTTGATGATCGACAGGTGACTATGAGGTGTCAATCAAATTCAATGATGAGCACATCCCAGACAGTCCATTCATCGTTCCCATAGCAACATTGTCTGATGATGCACGCAGACTTACGGTTACTAGCCTGCAGGTGTGTTTCTCTTTCTCTCTCTCTCTCTCTCTCTCTCTCTCTGTCTTTTTTCTTTCCCTCTCACACACATATGACTGATGACTTGAATTGTATAAACTTGTGAGAGATTATTTGAGGTTAGGCTTGGGGTCACGCATGGTAGGGAAGTTTCATTTCAAGGTTGGTATCTGACAACCTGCTCCATTCATGTAGCCACTTCTCTAACAGCAACAATTTAAACGAATAAAAACACCATATTCATCTTTATCTTTACTGCAACAGAGACACCATATCAGTCATATACTAAAAAGAAATGCTTGTGCTCCTTATTTACACAGCAATAAAACGTGTTTACACCAGTCTTTTCTCTGCCTCTTTCACAGGAAACGGGTCTGAAAGTGAACCAGGAAGCTTCCTTTGCAGTGCAGCTGAACGGAGCACGGGGTATGATTGATGCCAAGGTTCACACACCCTCAGGTGCAGTGGAGGAGTGCTACATCACAGAGCTAGACAATGGTAATGTGTGCGTGCACACACGCAAATATATATATGTACAAATCACATTAGAACAGATGTTTATTGTAGTCAATAGAGAGGATTCTGTATCTGAACTCTTCAAGCCATCTCTCTGCAGATAAGCACGCGATTCGCTTCATCCCACGTGAGAACGGTGTCCATTCCATTGACGTACGCTTTAACGGGAGCCACATTCCTGGGAGTCCCTTTAAGATCCGTGTGGGAGAACCAGGTCAGGTCGGAGACCCGGGCATGGTGTCAGCTTTTGGCCCAGGCCTGGAAGGAGGAACCACAGGTAACTAACTGACCTCACTCGCTTATAAACAAACACATGTAACATTTACTTGACCTCGTGTGATATGTGTCAGCGCATCAAAATACATTTGGCATTTGGCAGACGGGCTTATCCAGAGCAACTTACATTCTTATCTCATTATACATCTGACCAGTTGAGGGTTAAGGGCTGTGCTCAAGGGCCCAACAGTGGCAACTTGGTGGTTGTGACATTTGAACCTTTTGAACCGTAGTCCATTGCCTTAACCACTGAGCTTCCCCTGACCCCTAAAAAATAAAGTTGAGTGCAAAATTTTGCATACCTTAAGAATAAAAACATAGAAAGTATGCCATGTATGGAAAGAGCAAGCACAATGAGGGGGGTCTATTATAAACGTATGACAGAGAACAAAGAGAGGTAAGAGATAGAGGCATGGAACAGTTCAGACAATGTACTGTAAGAAAACTCTAATGTGGTAAAAAAAAATGTATGTTCACAAACAGTTTTAAAGGTTTCTCACTTTTATTATAGCATGCTGCATTTCAATTTTCAGTTGACTGACTTTCCTTTACAGCGGCTCTGACAGAAATTGCAGTTGTAAGATAAATCACTGATTTATATTAATGATCATGAATTAATTAATGAGATGGATAAAAAAAGATACAGTATTGTGAAACATTGCCTAGGGAACTATTTATGTACAAGAGAGTCAGGTGTCTGTGCTGTGTAACAGTCAATGCATTTTTCAGTACAGGAAAGACAATGGACACTTTCTGTCTAACATGGCTTGCTGCATTTTTTATTTATTTTTTGTCTGACTAACTTCAGTAGAGTGAGAAATGCACATCTGGTGAGGAAATGAATCTCTCTTACTGCTACATCATAAGTGGGAACAGGAACTCATTAGTTTCGGGACGTTCCACAACATTTCACATAACTATGAGCTGATAAAAATTATGATACATTGTTCTGTGAGAGGAATAAAACACTTCAGGATGTGTAGTTATTCCCCACCCAACTTCAGGGTGGTCAGCTCCAGCAATGTTATACTGATCTACACTATTGGCTCTGTATTGGGATTTATAATACGTTATACTGTAGGTCCCCTACATATGAACATGTTCCCTTCTGAGAGCTCATTCTTAAGTCCAATTTGTTCGTAAGTTCAACAAACATGGTCAAGGTACTAGGATACCAACAGAATTGACTATACACAATATAAAACTATACTGTTCTTGTTCTAATTCTTAAGACATTCTGCCAATAGTTGAACGATTTATGTTAAAAGAATGAGCAATTTTTGCCATCTTTTCACCTCGATCCCTTCTCTCAATTATTTTCACTTTTTGGTCTCCATCGTTATTGCTTGGCGCTTCTTGGCGGTACCAGCTTCATCGCTGCTGTTTTTTTTTTACGCTTGCTTCCAGACGTGACAATGTATGCCGGACATCTTCTCTAACTTCCGTGTGTGAGTGCATGTTCATAGTGGATCTTTGAAAATGTATAACTTCAGTGTTCATATGTAGGGGACTTACTGTAAAATATATGAGCTCTTGGCTATTTTAATATTTTACAACTTCAAAAGAGTATGGTATGGTAGGAAAAGAATGAGACTGTGTGGATGTATGGGGTCAGTAGGGGGCTGGGAAATCCTGTCTGCCTTCTACTCTAAATCACTGAACAGGTTTCATCCTTTCTTTTGACGTTTCTCTAAGGTGTGCCCTCTGAATTCATCGTAAACACCGTCAACGCTGGGACCGGAGCTCTCTCTGTTACCATCGATGGACCCTCCAAGGTGAAGATGGACTGCCAAGAGTGTCCAGAGGGTTACAAAGTCACGTACACACCTATGGCCCCAGGCAGCTACCTCATCTCCATCAAATATGGAGGACCACAGCATATCGTCGGCAGCCCTTTCAAAGCTAAAGTCTCTGGTAAGACACTGTGTTGTTGCACAATACTCAGATCATAAATTATAAAACTTGTGTGCTCTATTTTAGTAACGGAAAGAAATTTTATTTTATTTTTTTATTGGATAGCTGCATGTGATGTGGTGCACAGAGGTGCCTGCTGAATTGCTCCTGGTGCTTGTGGTCCTATCAGTTCCTATTGTACTCTAGTCATACTGAAATGTTACACAATGCTGATGTGTGTGTGTGTATGTGGGTTGATGATATCCTGATTTTGGTCAGGATTTGGTGAAGCCAAAATATTTCAAACACATTACTTATAATAATAATAATAATAATAATAATAATAATAATAATAATTTGTTCATGCTAGGTGTGCAAAAAAACTGTGAATCACATTTGTCTTTTTAAAGAGTTATCACAGGAGAGGAGGGAAAGCAGGTTTTTTTATATAGTCAACGGAAATATATGATTACAGCTAAATCAGTCGATACCTTTTAGCTTGTTTTTCCTGTAACATGCTAGCCACCAACTTCTGAGCATGAGGGCTAATACTTACTCAAGGTTAGCTAGCAAACCTTGTAATGGTTATAAACTCCACATACAGTAGTTAGCCAAAAAGGTATCTGTCTTGCTAGCAAACCCAGCCACTATAAATAGCTAAGCTGTGCTATTTAATTGTTAGCTGGCTTATAGCTAAGTTTGCTAGCATTATGCTAATTTACTTGATTGTTGGTCTGTTCTATTACTGAAATATCATGACTATTTAAATTATTATCCCTTCACACAGCTGGTATTCTGTGTTAATATCAAACAGATTACACAAATAATATTTCTCTTCACTTGGAGAGAAAAAAAGCATCTTGGAGCATTGTTCCAGTGCGCTCTGCCCGCAATACTCCTGTGTAGCGATGTAGCGATTTGCCTTCAGAATAAAAAGCCATTCATAACTGACTCGTCCGAAAGAGGCTGGAGCTCAGTGATTTTGCTTGCTTCTTCCACAGACAAGTGTTTTAAATGTGAAAGTGCGCGTGACGTGAGAGCATGTGAAGGTGAGTGATTGCGTGCGTCTCATGCTCAAAGAATAACAGTTGGCAGCTTTGTGTAATTATAACCAAATGCTGGCTAATTATTAGACTAATGCTTAGAGAGCTTAGATAAGTAACATTTGTGCAGTGCTGTGTGGTAGCTAGGCTGGCTAGCTAAGCGTATACAGGTTTATGTGAGTTAATTTGTTAGATTATATACAGTGGCAAGAAAAGTATGTGAACTTTTTAGAACTTCATTCATTTGTCATAAAATGTGATCTCTAGTCGTGAAGATCAGATCACATTTTGGGACAAATTAATTCTAAAAATCGTGAAATTCCATAAAGGTACACATACTTTTTCTTGGCACCGTAGAGTCCGTCCCATATACAGTGGAACCTTGGATTACGAGCATAATTCGTTCTGGAAGTGGGCATGTGTTCCCATACACTCGTAAACCAAATCATCATTTCCCATAAGAAATAATGAAAACTCAAATTATTCGTTCCACAGCCCCCAAAAATAAATACATACAAATAATTAATACAATCTATAAAATGAAAATAAAACAAATTAATCTGCACTTTACCTTTAAAAAAAAAGTACAAATAAATCCCGACAGATACGTGTTTCCGTTGGTGCGCGCGCGTGTGTGTGTGTGTGTGTGTGTGTGTGTGTGTGTGTGTGCGTGTGTGGAATTAGCCCCTTCCCTCGCCTCGTTTTACACAGTAACACTCCTCCTCCCTCTCCCCACCTCGCTTTTTAAGTTTCACAACAAACACACACACACACACACACACACACACACACCGGAAACACCGTTTTAACAAGAAAAAATCTCTCTCACACTGGCATGAGCGTATATTAACGGAATCACTTTTTAAGTTTCACAACAAACGGACACACACATAAACACAACAAAAACACAATTTTAACAGGGAAAAAAGAAATCTCTCTGAGACTGGCATGAGCGCATACTAAGGGAATCACTGCTGTAAAGTAAAAAACAAAAACTAAACCAGCACCTTACCTTTGAAAAGAATCGCGACAGAGCAGAGTTTGTGTGTTTGTGAAGCCGGGGAGGGCGTGAAAAGGCGAGAGAGCGTCTGTGCGTGTGTGTGTGTGAGACGAGCAGAGTTTCTGTGTGTTTGCGAAGCCGTGTGGTGGGTGGGGGGGGTTTGGGATGAAAAGGTGAGAGAGTGACACTCAGTGTCAAAATAAGAGTCGCATGCGTGATACATGATACTCGGCGCTCGTAAACTAATACTTGATCGGTTTCCGATTAAAAATGTATTAAAAATCTTTGCTCGGTTTGCGGAACACTCTTAAACCACGTTACTCGCAATCCGAGGTTCCACTGTAGTGTTATTTACAAGCAGAAGAGTTCTAAAAAACAAAAAATCTCTTTCTGTATGTGTGTGCAGGTCCACGTCTATCTGGAGGACACAGTCTCCATGAGACGTCATCTGTCCTAGTGGAGACAGTGACTAAGTCATCAACCATGGCCGGATCTTTTGCATCCTTGCCTAAATTTTCATCTGATGCCAGCAAAGTGGTGTCACGAGGTTCTGGTCTTTCAAAAGCGTTCATCGGACAGAAGAACACCTTCACTGTGGACTGCAGTAAAGCGGGTGAGATGACAAACTGTAATCCCAGTAGTAAAAGCTTGTTTTTAATATATTTGGTGCACAAAATTTTTGTAGCAAAAGTTTTGTACACTCCAATTAATGGTTATGGTCTATGCAAGAGGATTAGAGTTGTGACTTTTTTAAACCCTTGGGAATTCTGAGATTAAAGGTACTCTAGTCTAGTCATAGACTTTAGTCATAATTCTAACTTATTTTTCATAACTCTGACTTTTTTCTCAGAATTTCAGAACTCTTCCCATTAAATTCAGAATTCTGAGAAAAAAATATCTGGTTTTATTTCTTGTAATGTACATAATTTATTCCTCACACTTAAATCTCAGACATTTTTTCCCCTCAGAATTCAGATTTTTAATCTCAGAAGGTTTTATCTGAGGAAATGTGCATCCGTGGTAATGCGTATGATTACATTCTGCAGGGACAAACATGCTGATGGTGGGTGTGCACGGGCCGAAGACTCCGTGTGAAGAGGTCTATGTCAAGCACATGGGCAACAGGATGTACAATGTGACATACACAGTTAAGGAGAAAGGAGACTACATCCTTATTGTCAAATGGGGAGATGAGATGGTACCCGGCAGCCCCTTCCATGTTACAGTGCCTTAATATGGACCTACCATAAACCCTTCTCTCTAATCTCAGAGACTTGGCTGTCTGTCCTGGAGGAAAGACAGCGCTCACTGACAGTGCCAAATCATTTCACAAATTTCTGTCTCACCATTTGACAAGCAATCAAGAAGGCATCACATCACAGTATTGCTTAGTTTCCTTGCCAATCTGCGCCATGTTTGCATACTATCCACTTGATATTTTTATAAGATCATTGATTCACTAGTGTTATTTTCATGGCTCTTCTTTTGCTAACAGTATTTTTTGTACTTTCTATTTTTGTGATGCTAGAGAATGTATGAAACGTGAGTGAATGTCAAAACAGCCAAATAGATCGATATGAACTTTAAGAATATAAACACATGCTTAGACATCAGCTACCCTAAAATGTCAGAAGCCACTTCAACTTTTATTTATTCAGTCCACTTTCTCACTTTCCCTGACAACACTTGTCTTATTATTTTGGAGAAAGAATTTACCGATTTTAAGGCTTTAGTCCTAGCTGATAATCATTAGTTGCGAGAACCTGATGAGAAGCATGTCTCAGGCTTAAATGCATCCCGATTTTTCCTGCTGTGCCTACTGACAGCATTGCATGACCTGGTGAGAGAGACTTTTGTACCACTTATCATGGGATTGTTTGAAAAACCCATAGAAGTTTAAGCAGAGCAGTATTAAAGAGTGCCATTTTATAGTTATTTTATATGGATTAAATAAATGATGTGTATGGAAACATCTTACCCTGTTGTTTGTTAATTCTGTGCTGGCATATTAAAGTTTTATTTGCTATTTTGCCATTCAAAAAAATGTGCACTGGTTTTGTATTATTATACGGCAACAATTTTAATCATTTTAAGCTTTTGTTTTGAAATAAAATAAATTCAAGTCCAAATACAACTTGATCTGCACTGAAAGTGTTAATGATAACATAATATACAGTAGTGCCTTGCACAAATATCCACCATGTTGAATTTTCCCCCTATATTATAAACTAGAACAGAAATGGGGCATGATTGAGATATGTTATGAATCTATAGTTTGTTTAGAGAAAATATCAAAAACAAAAGAAAGAAAAAAATGCAGGCAATACCGAGTTCTCCCTTACTGCGTTCACAGGACATCATCAGCCCTGGGTTCACTAATCATCAGCATGTGTGCAGATATAAAAGCAGGAGTCGTGGCGGTTTGCTGGTCTGGAGCGTTCATGTGTTAACACAATGCCAAGAGGAAAAGACATAAGCAATGGTCGTAAAGAAGCAAGTGTTGCTGCACATCAATCTGGAAAGGGTTATAAAACAATTTACAAACAATGTGAAGTTCAACATTCTACAGTGAGAAAGATTATTCACAAGTATTCAAGATAGTTGACAATCTTCCCAGGAGTAGACATCCCAGCACATTCTCCCCAAAGTCACACCATGCCGTGCTCAGAGAGAGGAAAAACAAGCTACATTTCAGACTCTACAGGCCTCACTGGCCATGTTAAAGTCCATGACAGTACAATTAAAATGAGACTGAACAAGTATGGTTTATTTGGAAGGGATGTCAGGAGAAAGCCTTTCTTTCTAAAAAAGAACATGGTAGAACAAGGTCTCTGAGGTTTTCAAAGCTGTTAAGCATGGTGTTGATGGGATGGGTTTGTTTTGCAGCCACAGGACCTGGGCATCTTACAGTCGCTCTACTAGAGGCAAATGTACTGTAGGGTTCTCTGTCTGACAGCTAAAGCTTGTTTGAAATGAATTGAATCATGGGAGCTACATACTGATTTTTTTCTTTTTGGCTTATTTTTTGTTAAATAAATAATGTCACGGTGAAAAATGTTATATGTTTTATATGTTATAAGCTTCTTGTATGAGGTCACAGTTGGTGGAAAATCTAATTGGTTTGTTTAAGCTTGAGCCAATACAAAAATGGAAAAAGGAAAAAAAGCAGGAAATGTTTCTTACTTTTAGTTTTTGTTCACACACACACACACACACACACACACACACACACACACACACACACACACACTGAAGGTCCACCTGAAACTCTAAAAATTATTGAATATTGATTTTGCATAACATCATTAAGTACTTAGTATTTTATTTATCATTTGTAGTCTCCAGTGTTGGTGCTTTATAATATTTAGACCTGAAGCTGTAATTTTAGGAAACAATTCTGGAAAAAAGAAAAAAAAATCTGAACAGAGGAATTTCAGAAGCAGTTTGTCTGATAAACAGCAAGAGTTAATAATGGAACTGCTGTTTTTATGTATTACTGTATAAACGGTTGATTAGACAGTATTAGATGTAGTACTGTGCAAAAATGTTTGCCTCATTTCTTCATATTAAATTACATTTTGTAGATTCAATGAAAGCAATAGGAACTGTGACAGGCTGCAGAGTGCCTAAATATTTAAATAATAATTAAAAAACTGTATCTTAGCAGCAACCTCATTCCCCCTCTCATCTGTTTCAACCATTCGGCATTTAGCATTAGCAGTATACTACAGTACTATATCACGTTCCTAAAAAGACTACATCAACATACAAGAAAGACTTGCTCTTTGAAAGAAAAATAAGAGAAAATGAGGGTGGCTCAAGACTTTTGCACAGTACTGTAGCTATAAACAGACAAAAAGTATGATGGTGTCTGACATTCTTAAAATTCCCGTTGCATGAGGGAAACAAAACACTCCAGCATATGCTGCTATTGGCACATAATCGACCGTGGTTAGGTAATTCTGAGTCTGTCTTCATCTCACAACCCTGTGTGTGATGAATTTCCCTTAACAGCACACCCCAAGTGTTTATCTTATACTGTAGCCTTACCTTCATTTAACCTGTCAAATACTTATTGAACATCCTAACAACATTATCTAATCATTTGGATTTGTGTATTAATGAGGCAATATTCATTTATTCTGAGATATTTTGTAAGATACTGCCTGTCTAGAAGCTAAACTGAAGTCAGTTTTAATGAAAAAGAGCAAGTGATGAATGCCTGGTGGATACACGGTCATTTATGATGAGGATGTAAACGGTTGAGGCATGACGCTTCTGTGAATTAAACTGGCATATTTCTGCCGCAATTCGAAAGTCAGAGGAAGGAGAGAGGGAAAAGATGATTAGATACGAGATTTAAGAAGCACATCCTGTAATAGGAAATGTCCTCACACCTGAGGCATGTCTCAATTCTACAGGTTTTAAATTAGACGCTGGTCAGACAGACAAATAATAATGAATGAGTGCCTCAATTTTTCAAACTCGTATCTTACTGTGCAAGTTTTAACTATGATACGAAATTGCCTACTGCTTCGTCCATGTAATGTGTCTGTGTTTTAAGCTTCACACTCTCCGTCTGTAGGGCCTGAGGTTAATAGGGGTGACTGGATGTCTTATCAGAAAATGCAATCGGCTGTTTCTGGAAACCAGACGATCTGAGGACTGATTGTGTGTGCGACAGTGATGATAAATAACTCTATCATTGGCAGTTAGTCTGTTATGGCACACTGCACAAATACACAACACACACCCACACACACACACACACACACACACACACACACACACTGTTTATGTACAAGCAGCAGCAATGTGCACGCACAGCATAACAAACACTAATGAGTGATACCGTATTCAGCATGTGCCTCTAACCGATGCAGTGTGAAGAGTACACGCAGTCCTCTGTCGCCTGTTCCTGCCAGGTTACAAAAGTCTCGACAGATTGCTGATGAATGTACTTTTCAGCGTCTGAAATGCCTGCTGAACAAATAAATATTGGATAACAGCAGCCATGTTAATTATGTCTCTTGTCCATCATTAGAATTTGCTTATAGATATTAGCGAAATTATTTGAATCACTAATTACACTAATAAGTATTTAAACAACAAAATGTAAGGATAAGGATTCCAAAGCTAGAGAGAGAGAGAGAGAGAGAGAGAGAGCTTTGGAACCTTGGATTACGAGCATAATTAGTTCCGGAAGCGGGCTCGTATTCCAAAACACTCGTAAACCAAATCTAATTTTCTATAAGAAGTAATGAAAACTCTATTTGTTCCACAGCCCAAAAAAAATTAATACATAAAAATAATTGATACAATATATAAAGTAAAAATAAAACAAATTAACCTGCACTTTACCTTTAAAATAAATAAAAATAAATCCCGACAGATAAGTCTTTCCGTTTGTGCGCGCAGGCGCCGTGTATGTATGTGTGTGTGTGTGTGTGTGTGTGTGTGTGTGTGTGTGGAATTAGCCCCTTCCCTCACCTCGTCTTACACAGTAAATCTCCTCCTCTCTCCCCCCACCTCGCTTTTTAAGTTTCACAAAAAACACACACAACGGAAACACTGTTTTAATGGGAAAAAAAGAATGACACTCATTAGACACTCTCTAATGACACTCACGTGAGCATACTAACAGAATCACTGCTGTAAAGTAAAAAACAAAACAAAAAAAACTAATGAACCAGCACCTTACCTTCGAAAAGAATCGCGACAGTGCAAAGATTTATGTGTAAAGCAGAGAGTGCCTGCGTGTGCGTGTGTGAAGCCGAGTGTGTGTGTGTGTCGGTGTGTGTTGGTGTCAAATTACACGCGCACACACTGCGTGCGGGTGTAAAGGCGAGAGTGTGTGTGTGTGTGTGTGTGTGTGTCTGTGTCAAATTACACGCGAGCACACACATATGAGACACGCTGAAACAGAGAGGCAGATGTTGATTATGCCAGTAAGAGACGAGCACCAAGACCCAGCAGGGCAGACGATTATCCACAATTCCGCAGTACAAGAGAGAAAATAATTGGCTCAGTTGTGATCACGTGACGCTCAGTGTCAAACAAGAGCACATGCGTGATACATGATACTCGATACTCGTAAACCAAGACTGGCTCGGTTTTCAAGTCAAAATGTATTAAAAAATCTTTGCTTGTCTTGCGGAACATTCGTAAACCGCGTTACTCGAAATCCAAGGTTCCACTATAGATGTTACATATCTACATCTCTATATCTATTATTTAGAAATTATAGAAATTGGAACAAATAATTTACTGCGTCAGGCTGCAAAGTGCCAAGATACGATTTAAAAATTGGTTGTTTATGTAACAACCTCAGCAGCGACCTCATTTCCCCTCTCGTCTGTTCCAACCACTCAGTATTCAGCATCACCAGTATACTAATCACCGGCCTGATCATCTGTCATCATCTGCACCTGTTTTTCACTGGTTCATGCACTGGTTTAAATTAGATGCTTTTTATGCTTGAATGATTCATAGGTCACTGTGTGCCTTAACGAACAAAAAACATTCATCTGAAACTGCTCAAGTACAGGAACCGGACTGAAAAGGAGAGACAAATGAGTTCTTCAGGACGCCTGGAGAACTATTCCTCGAGACTACATTAGAATGAATTTAAATGTAAATCATAAATAATGACCCAATTATAAATATGAAAAGGCATCTACCAAGAAGGAGGAGAAGAATCCCAAAGAAAATAAATGATTTTCAAGACCCTTGCGCTTGGCTTCCTAATAACACCTAACATCCAGTAATAAAACCCATGGTTCGGATGTGATCGTAATGCTTACATACAGTGCATTGCAATAAAACATACCAGCATATGAAACATCATCAATTAACACAAATAGAATTTACGCATACAGTAATGTCCTGGTTAATTCAGTCTGTAATTTCCTTTTATTATTTATGTGCAGACGTGCAGTCAGGCAATCCAGAATGATGTTGCTTTAAATAAATGCTTCATTAAGTAAGGACTATTAGTTTGACATTGATTTTGGTGTAGGCCAAAATGGCAAAGAATTGTGTGTTAGTCAGACCATTTTTAGCCACATCAGATACAACAACTGCGAATGCTTTGGACACCAAAGCTAGCCTTACAGCATGCACAGTGCCTACAATGTGTTTAGGGTTTTTTTTTGTGTGTAAAAGGGCCCAGCTGTAAGCTTTTAGTCTCATCAGTGTAATACTCAGATTCGAATTCCACATGGGTAACGTAGTTGGACTAGACCAAGTGATAATGTTTGGGCCATAATTGAAGCATTACATATTGGCTATCAAAGAAAGAGGCACAGTTAAAGAAATTAGAAGCACTTATTGTAACCAAGAGCATGTAAGCGCACTTTTAAATATGACAAGTGTTTAGTCCATGTGAATGAAAGCCTGGTGTTTTTCCTCTGTGTAATGGTTATTTAGGCAAGTCCAGACCAACACGAGGGAATATGGGTGAGGTCTCAGTCTGCTTCCAAGTGCCTTCCAACTCTGAATTGACCCAATAACTACACTAGGTGACCCGAACATGCCATGTATTTTGTGTGTAAAGCTGCCTTGCACACTAGATGTTAGATGTGCTAGATACTTGGCTGATGAACAAAACGAGAAAACCACTGGATGTGTTACACAAATATTTAAAAGTATTATTTTTCTTCTTATTAAGAATAATTATCTCTAAGTAGTTCATTAGTGCTGGTGCCATGTTCATCTATGGGAACTCGGATTTGGCAAATAATAATATTTGCTTGCTTTGTGATAAAGTGCAGCATGAAACAAAACCAATTCCAATTCTGCACAAGACAAAACAGAATGTGTATTGCAGAGAGGGAGGGAGCGAGAGAGAGAGGGAGACAGAAAGACAGAAGAATCCTAAAGAAAACACAAAGAATGTTGTGCTTGGCCCCCAAATACCACCTACCTGTAAGATTCACTTACATAAACCTCAATTCGAATGGGATTATAATGCGTACATTTCTATAAAGCATGCCTGTATAAGAAACATCAACAATTAAGCATACAGTAATGTGCTGATTGATGTTAATTCGCTGTGTAATTACTTCTTATTGTGTATGTGCAGATTTGCAGCCAGGCAACAAATCATCAATAATTGATATTGCTTTAAATGGATGCTTTACTGAGCAACGAGTCCTAGTCTGGCATTGATTCTCATGTAGATGAAGAAGGCAACCGAATGAAGCATAAATCTCATTCTGCTTTGGTTCCGAGTCAAAAGGAATCAAAACAAGATTGTGTGTGTGTGTGTGTGTGTGTGTGTGTGTGTGTGTGTGTGTGTGTGTGTGTGTGTGTGTGTGAGAGAGATGGACAGACAAAAGGGAGAGAGAGACAAAGAAGCAGACAGACAGACAGACAGACAAACCGAGAAAGAATGACAAACGGAGAGAGAGACAGACAAACAGAGACTGATGAGAGAGACAGACGACAGAGAGAGAGAGAGAGAGAGAGAGAGAGAGAGAATACAGTATGATATAACTTTGGTGCTTGAATAATGTGTTGTGACCTCCAGTGACCTCCTGACTTCAATAAGATGCAGTTTTAATTTTCCTCCACTTGATGGCAGCAGGGACTACACAAATGTCCATTCCCATTTGTCCATTTGTTCAAACTAAAGATGCCATATGAAAGACTTTTCTAGATCGAGTCGGTCATATTGCGGCCACATTTATTATTATAATTTTTTTTCAGTTTTAAGGAATTTTAGTTTCTAATAGCTAAGATCTGGTCCTTGTGTTGGTGTGTTTTACATACTATATATATATAGTCTCATATATATATATATATATATATATATATATATATATATATATATATACATATATATATATATATATATATATATATATATATATATATATATACATATATATATATATATATATATATATATATATATATATGTGAGACAGAAAGTCAGAGAAACGCAGGAAGTGAACGAGTGTAAATAAGGGATTATGTGTTTTTTATTCTGTGGCCAAGGTTCCTGGTTGCTCTTTAGGACGATGTCGTGGGACTGATGATTAACGATGAGATTTCGTTTTCTCTCAAGCAATCTGGTCAACTGTGAATTGATATTGACTGTCTCTCTCATATTCTCTCATGACTCTTTACTCTTTCTCTCTATGTAACCAATCATTGTTGGAAAACATGCTATTTTCAGTAGTATAATGCTGCCACAAATAAAATGAAAAGCCTCTAGGAATCTCCTCATTGATGCCGCTATAATTGTTTGCGTCCTTTGCTGTCATTTTAATGGCCTGACTCATTAATATGCTGTGGATTCACATACAGTGCTTTTCTATTCACTCTGGTTAGAACATTAATAAGCATATTATTAGTCTGAATGGATGGTTGGTAATTAATACTCTTCAGGAAAGGCAGAGAGGGAAGGAGAGGACCGGCTCCAAAGGACTAAAAATACCCCTCCTATTTATACGAGCCGGAATTCTAATCCAGGCGGGATGACGCACAGGACGGCTCCATTACAGAGCCAAAGCATCGCTTCTCTCCTCCTCTCATCCCTCGGCTTCTTCTTTCTTCTTCTCACCTGTTCGCAACTCCCTCTGCATCGCTTATATGACTTGTCAGAACTGGTAGTGCTTTTGAACTTTTTCTTTCGGCTGTTTGATTGTGAGGAGTTTGCTCTGACCTCAACCTCCCTGTTTCTTTGCGTGACTTCTCGCTGTGATCTCATCTTCCATGCATCTCTTTCAGCATTTCTTCTGCTGGTTAAAACAGCAAAGTAGTCGCGTTGTGGACACCCTCGTGATCTTGTCACCAGTTTACTGTATTGGTGCGCACACCTCCAGGTTCGAGGCTTTGATTCGCACCTCTGGCCATGTGTAGACATGTGGAGTAGGCTAATCGACGTTTCCAAATTCCCCCGTAGTGAGTGAGTGTGTGTGTGTGTACTTGCTTGTGTGTGCTATGTGATGGATTGGCGCATCATTCAGGGTCCCCTTGGATAGGCTCCAGGCCTCCCACAACACTGAATAGGAGTGTTAATGTTATGGCTGACCTCTGTGTATTGTTTTGTGATGAGAATGGAGTGAGATTCTGGTCCACTGGTAATTGCTGTAAATATGTCAGATTTGTCCATGTTATGCGTAGAGATGCTTTTCAGCTTACCTAGGCTGTAAAGAAGCATTAATTGATCTACCATAGACTTTGTATCAGCTCAAAATATTGTACTCTGTCCATGGACTCTGTTTTTTTGACTCAATTATGTGCAGTGGATGGATTTGTGTCATAAATCCATCAGTTTAAAAAAAAAAATTCTTTGTGTAATTCTGTAAAGCTGTAGGTGGCTCAGTGGCTTAGTGGTTAGCACTGTCGCCTTGCTTCTCCAGGGTCCGGGTTCGATTCCCGCCTAAATCCAGTTATCCTAATCCGCATGCTTTTGGACTCTGGGAGGAAACCGGAGAAAACCCAACATGCTGCGTACGGGTGTAAAGGCGAGAGTGTGTGTCTGTGTCAAATTACACGCGAGCACACACATATGAGACACAGTGAAACAGAGAGGGAGATGTTGATTATGCCAGGAAGAGACGAGCACTAAGACCCAGCAGGGAAGACGATTACCCACAATTCCGCAGCGCAAGAGAGAAAATAATTGGCTCAGTTGTGATCACGTGACGCTCAGTGTCAAAACAAGAGCGCATGCGTGATACATGATACTCAATACTCGTAAACCAAGACTGGCTCGGTTCTCAAGTCAAAATGTATTAAAAATCTTTGCTTGTCTTGCGGAATACTCGTAAACCGCGTTACTCGAAATCCAAGGTTCCACTATAGATATTACATATCTACATCTATATATCTATTATTTAGAAATTATAGAAATTGGAACAAATAATTTACTGCGTCAGGCTGCAAAGTGCCAAGATACGATTTAAAATTGGTTGTTTATGTAACAACCTCAGCAGCGACCTCATTTCCCCTCTCATCTGTTCCAACCACTCAGTATTCAGCATCACCAGTATACTAATCACCGGCCTGATCATCTGTCATCATCTGCACCTGTTTTTCACTGGTTCATGTACTGGTTTAAATTAGATGCTTTTTATGCTTGAATGATTCATAGGTCACTGTGTGCCTTAACGAACAAAAAACATTCATCTGAAACTGCTCAAGTACAGGAACCGGACTGAAAAGGAGAGACAAATGAGTTCTACAGGACGCCTAAATATGTCAGATTTGTCCATGTTATGCGTAGAGATGCTTTTCAGCTTACCTAGGCTGTAAAGAAGCATTAATTGATCTACCATAGACTTTGTATCAGCTCAAAATATTACACTCTGGTCATGGACTCTGTTTTTTTGACTCAATTATGTCCAGTGGATGGATTTGTGTCATAAATACATACGTTTTTTTTTTTAATTCTTTGTGTAATTCTGTAAAGCTGTAGGTGGCTCGGTGGCTTAGTGGTTAGCACTGTTGCCTTGCTTCTCCAGGGTCCGGGTTCGATTCCCGCCTAAATCCAGTTAGCCTAATCTGCATGCTTTTGGACTCTGGGAGGAAACCGGAGAAAACCCAACGTGCAAAGGGGGAACTATGCAAACTCCATGCACACACACCCAGAGGCAGAAATCGATCTCGGACCCTGAAGGTGCAAGTTGACAGCGCTAACCACCAAGTCACCACACCGCCTACAAATAATTTCTTTCTAAAGATTCCTTATTAATAAGGTTCCTGATTGTTTAATGCATTTGAACAGTCTACTTTGACATTATAATGAGGACGTGGGCGTGACATCAGGATATTTGATCTCTACTTTGCCGGATCGTATCTTTTCCAGTGAGCCACTTTGGTCTCGCTTAGTGTGAGGCTGCTGGTTCAAACTGACATCCCTCAACCACATGGATGAAACTGCAGTTACTCGTAATTACCTCACGTCTTACGTACAGATGAAGCATCTGATGGATAAATTGCCTTAATTTATCAGTCATTCATTGGCTGAGTCAGTGAAGCAGCTCCTCCAAAACCCCTAGCGTTCTCGGGGGCTAATTCGTTTAATGGAGAGTCTGTTTCATCCAGCTACTTTCTTTCTGCACTACTTTTTCTCAAATGCTCCTCGTTTCTCTTCTGGGTTAGCAGCTCAGTGTGAGACTCAATGACTGAGCAATGTGAAGCGCCATCTTGTTTCCTTTTATGCTTCCTGAAATGCGACCGTATTACTTCCAGGTCCTAGTGCCGGTCGCGTTACGAGTGTGCATGACAACATGTTGTCTATTATTTATTTTAAAATAGAATAAATCAAATTAAATGCGTGCATAAACAGAAAAGAGAAACGGATTGGTTTTCTATGTTAGCTAAGAACACTGTTGAACTTGAGGGGTGACGGGGGTGAGGGAGGTGAGGAAGGGGGGGGGGGGTCCCGCTTGGCAGAGAAAATGCAATAAAGTGCCCTCCAGGGTGCCCTTACAGTGAAGAAAACGTGATGAAGTGTTCTAATGGGTGGAAAATACTATAGGGAAGAATTGGTGAAGAAATGCCCTCTAGGGTGCCGCTATGTGTATGGAAATGCGATGCTATGCCCTCTAGGGCGCCCTTCCAGTGGAGAAAATGAGAAGCAGTGCCCTACAGGCTGCCCTACATGCAAGAAAATGAGATGACGTGTCCTCTAGGTGCCCTTATTATGAGCAAAAAAGACTCTCTAAGGTGTGTACTGTAGAGACATGATGTTTTTTTTTTCAGATAAAAGTTATAATATCTGTTAAGGGTTTTACAGTAAATAATGAGCCAAACTGCTCTGTCTGTCTTTCTCTTAACATTTTCTCCTGTGTCCTCTTTCCTTCTCTCCTTACATTCTGCTCTGTCTCCTCTCTCTCTTTTTCTTATATCTTCTGTTGTGTATGTATATACTGAATGTGTACACACTGTCTTTCTCACATCTCTCTCTCTCTCTCTCCTTTCTTTCTGCATCATTTGTAGTTTTTTTGTGTCGAGTAAAATGGAGTCGACCTGCTTTGTAACCTGCAGGTTTCCACCTGAATCACTGAGCTCAGTCCAGACCTAAGTGACCATGTGAGTGAGTGCAATCATGCACATCACACATATACGAGCGAGAGAGAGAGAGAGAGAGAGCGACAGAGAGAGAGAGAGAGAGAGAGAGAGAGAGAGAGTACATTTTAGTTTGAAAATGAAAAGGCCATATTTTTCGACAAAGAATGCAAAATCCTCCAACACCAGAAGATCCCACAAAGCAAACACTGTGACAAATGTGCTCCTTATGGTCCAATTATGTACAACAAATGTGGAATTTGTAATGCTTATTATTTTTTTTGGAGACCCAATTCCTCACATTATTTCATGCTTGTATTTGCGTTTCTTTATACATTTCTTTTATTTCATTGTCAAGTAGAACACTTGCTACCTGGTCCCTTTTTAAAAACTCCGAACTGCTAATTTGAAACTGCCGAATTATGCCGACAATGTGTGGTATTGTGTTTCCTACTGTATACAGTAGGAAACACAATACTACAGTATGTCATTGATGCTATCATGTGACCACCAGATGAGAGGCATATATTTTTCATCTTAAAGTGCGTACACGTTTTTGGGCCCCTTTGTGAAGGACTGTCAATATTAACATGTTAATATTAACAAATTAATCATATGACCCTAATGACTCCTATAATTGCACCGCAGTTACCTGGCTGTGTGTGATAATGGCACGTTTAGTGTCAATAATGAGATGACTGAGGAAACATCACCAGGTGGGCTGAACAACAGGTTATATTATAAAAAGCTTCTAGATGGAAGTTTAGATAAAACCAAAATTGTGTGCTTGAGCTACCTTCAAGGGGAACTACACACACACACACACACACACACACACACATACGCACACGACTATGACTGTGATTAACTAGATTAAAATGTTTAATTGATTGACAGCACATTTATAAGGGTTGTACCGAAAGTTATGCAAAAGAAGGCATTACCTTTAAAAATAGTTTTTTTTAAACTGATATACTGTAACTCTTTCAAATTACATGTTAGTAAAGTTCCTTTTCCTCTATACCAATGTACTACATGTAGTCCCTGACTTACAAACAAGTTTCGTTTCTGAAACACGTTCGTAAGTCAAATCTGTTCATAAGTCGGGGAGGAAGTGAGTCTTATACACCTTTGGTACAAATATACAATATAAAGCATACCAATTCACTTGACTAAATCTGTCCCCTTTCCAAACACTACCATCATCTGCCCATTTAAATCTTTCCTAGCGGAATCCCGGACGCCATTTGGTCTGAGAGCGAATTTCCCCATAAAAAAAAAATTATGGAAGCTCCAGTGATTCGTTCCATAATCAAAAAATATCCATATGAAATGATTAATAGAACATTTAAAATTAAAATAAATCCATTTAAACTGCACTTTACCTTTGAAAAGAATCAGGCTGTTGTGTGTGAAGCAGAGACAGGAGTGGGGGGTTATTGTGTAGAATGACTTTCTCACACACACACACACACACACACACACACACACACACACACACACACACACACACACACACACACTTTATACATTCAATTACACAATGAAAATATTGCATATAATTGTAAATATTGGCTTCTGGTGCACTGCAGTGTCTATATTTTATACAATACATGTGAGCTACTTCATCGATTTGTTCACATCTACACGTTAGATGCAAACAGCTGTCCGTTCCTATATGCGGAAATTCGTAACTTGAATGTTCGTAAGTTGGGGACTACTGTACCTGTGTTCAAAATAGTTAATCACAGGCGATGCATTTGTGCAATCACAAAAATCACAATGAGCACAACTCTAGAATCCCCTTTTTAAAGCACTCCTTCATCGCAGTTGATGGTCTCTCATTGCACTACAGAGCGTTTTGGAGATAACAAATGTGCAATGTGCACAGATGGATGAAAAAGTTTAATGAAGGGGAAACCAGCATCACTCAGTGGGAGACCATCAACTGTGATAAAGGGCATTTTAAAAGAGCATTCGTGCGTTGGGTTCAGCAATGGCGTAACTGCATCGCTTGTGATGGAGACTATTTAGAGTAGTACCTTTGTATAGAGGAAGAGTAACTCTACTAAAATATGTACTGTCATTTACTAACCTGGAGTGTTACTCTAGCAAGTGTAATATGAATGACATGTAAGTTTACACAACATGTAAATAAACAAAATGTTATGCCTACACATAATCTAATTATAAATCGTGGTGTTATTTACAGAAGAAAAATGTGCATTCATTAATACAGTGATGTTTTCTGTAAGGAAATGTTTATTTAACATTTATCTCAATGCCCTTAAGTGTTTTCTTGTTCACTTGATCTTTTCTGTCTCAACAGAACATTCACAGAAATTCTTTGAAATTTTTTACAGTATGCATAAAAGAAAAGATCTAAGATATATAGATCTATATATATATATATATATATCTTAAGCTTATCATAAACATCACTAAACACTGCTTTCAAAAGCAAAAAATTACACTGCATTAATTTTTCCAGGGATTTTGAAGCAGAGGATGCGACAAATGTTCGTATCCTGTTAAACGTTTCATTTTTTTCCTGAAAGTGTAATCGAGGAAATTCTCTGTCCATGGGGAGTGATGACATCATTGTTATAGATTAAAAGCGCTTTGTTGAAGCTGATGTGATTGACAGGTTGGCGAAAGGCTCCTTAATCCTTTTGTGACTTCTTTTATTTTTTTTCTCCAAGGAATAAAAAGCTATTACATTTTTCATTATGACTCCTTCAGTCTTTATTGGAGCCAACCGATATGCGATTGTCGTGTGTTGATGCGTGTGCCCATGATTGTGTGTGAGGCAGAGCGAAACTGCATCAGCCTGGGACACAATTGCTTGGGTGATGGACATTTGTTTCATTACTCCAAATGTTTTTGAAAATGTTTTTGTCTGATGGGTGCCTAATTTCAAGACAAGTGTGCCAGAATTAGGGCCTGCCTATCATGCAATATACACACACACCACACACACACACACACACACACACACACACAATAATTAGGTACAGACCGAATAAAGATGGGACAGGGGTGGGAAGGGGGTGGGGAAACAAACTTTTCTGGTGTGTCTTTGAAACCTTTATTTTTTTCACTTGAGTCTCTTAGACACACACATACTGTACACACACTCACAGGCTCACAAAGGAAATGATTCAGTATATACAGTACAGTATGTTTATAAATGGAATACAGTGATGGGATGCAGTGCAGCTTTGTACTTCTCGGCAAGGGCTTGGACACTTGGTCAGTTCACTTTGCACAAAATTCTTTTATCATGTGCGATCCAGACAAAACTTTTAGTCGTGAATCATTTTGTTCGTACTCAACCGATTTGTTCGTAATTGCACTACGGCGTAAAAGTTCACTTTCTGACTCCATGATCTTTCCTGATACTTTTTCCTTTCTACATTATAAAGCAATGCTGAGGAGGTTTAAAATATGCAATAATCTCCTTTAAACAGTTAATGTAATGTTAAGATGCATCTGCTACCCACGATCATGATCTCATGAATATGCGTACAAAGCATACAAAGAGTTTTCTGCATACACTTTTCTGAGCCAAACTGAACGCTGGCTACGTAGCGCGTACGTCCGGGAGCCGTTCAAAACTTGCTCCCTTCAGTGGAAAGCAAAGCGATGAGAAAAGCAAAACCTTTTTTTGTATTTTGTTTTTGCATTTTGTGCACCATGGGTCCCAAGGATGTCATCAAGAACGGTAGTAAGAAGCGAAGGGAGCTACTTTCAGTTTTGTTTTTAAAGCAGCTGGTGCCAAGAGGAATCATAAATTAAAGGTTAATTGAGGTTTAATGTCTGTTTATTTCATATTTTACTTTATTCACGTGTCTTTTCTAAATGTTTTGTTTTTATGTGCGCAAATATGTTTATAGTGTCCGAAATGAGTAATACTGGTAATATTTCGTGTGGCTGGAACAGATTATCTGCATTTACATTATTTTCTATGGGAAAATGCCTTTCGCAATACGAAACTGTGCTTTAAGAACTCGCCTGCGGAACTGATTAAATTAATACATTCCGGCGGTAACACTGTGTATATTTTTAACTATGACCTATAATTACTGAGACTGACACTTAATTTGTTCACGTATCTTTAATACATACATGTTTATGCATGTCACATTTATATACAATACGTGAATACTGTTTTTTTTAAAAACAACCTTGGAGCCATGTTTTCCTCTGTAAGTACAGATAAAAGTGTGTGTGTGTGTGTTTGTGTGTGTGTGTGTGTGTGTGTGTGTGTGTGTGTGTGTAGGCCAGCAGATATCCATATTGAACAGGTGCTTGTGGGACCAAACCCAGTATGAGGAAAGCTAAAAGTAGGGCATGATGGAGCACAAATCGGGTGGTGCCCGATGCTCCCAGCATGTCCTTACTAATATGGAACTCTCAATCTGTGCATGTCTTCATTTGTCCTTTTCACCTGTGTGTGCGTGTATGTGTGTGTGTGGGTGTGAGGCGTGTTAAAAATTCCTTTTTCTGATTATTTTTTTTAAAATACTGTAGGAGTTTGGAGTGATAGGGCTGACCGGCCTTACAAATTTGTATCCTGCCCCATGTGAATATACTTTACTTCCCCAAATAAATCCTTCCATGTCTACGCACAAACACCCTTCATAGACCATGACCATGATGTTTATTGTTTTAGCTATTTTTGTTCTGGATGCGTAGCTAATTAAAGGAAGCATAATACTAACTCTAACCATAAAATCAGCAATGTCGTTCTAATTAAATTTGTTTCACTTGCAATCAGGAATTAATGATCTTGCTCACAGATCCCAAAAGCCGCACTTACTCGCACTGCACGGATTCGAGCTCGTGACCTTCTCATGCGCATCCCCTGAGCCATCCTCTCCCCGCCAAAGGTACCAACAGGTTTTGAGCCCTGACCTCCTGATTACACTACAGCATTGGAAAGATTACTTTAATAGAAGTTATATAAAAATAATAACTACTTGTATGAAATGGTGAGACATGGCGACACCTCCAAGCCCCCCGATGTCACCGGTCGTGAATCGTGTAACTTTTAGTGTAAAACAACCTGCGAAGCAAATTAACTGGGAAAAAAAAAGTTTCGACCAGACATTTTGGGGTTTTAAAACTGCTGCTGTTCTTGTGGAGGCTGTTCTGTCACGATCTGTTAAATAAGGTGTTGCATGGATTTATAAGAGTATTGCATGGATATTTATGGAGGTGTTACTACTGTACTAGTGCTGCTGTCACGCTGATGGAAAAAGGGCTTAAAAATGTGATTAAGAAAAATGACTAGAATTATGCTCTATGAGGTTCAATGAAACATGCACATTCTATCACTACACACCTGTTTAAAAGCCGGGCTTCATCTCCAGTGCTGTTTATGCGCCTCTCTGACCTCATTGACGGCTCGATCGTACCGCAGAACAGACGATGAGGCTTTGGGCTTTATGTGCATCATCAAATGTGGCTGGTTGTCATGGCGACAAAGCGCCAAGCCCTTATAATGCTTGATGAATTTAATGGGGGGGGGGGGGGGGGGGGGGGGGGGGGGGGAAAGAAGTCAGGTCAATGTGAAATCTATAGGATATATCCACCTATAACAAAGAGTCGATAGAATTAAAGCTCCCTGTGTATACGTCTGAGTAAGAAAGCATTGCCTTCACCCATCGCCATGACGTGTAAACAACCTCCGGGCGAGTTGTACTTTGTTTCGTGCCATTGGGTGCATTAATGAGCCATCTCGTGGCCTCTGAGCAGCTGTTTTTCATGCGGAAATGGTTTTCCAGTCATGCGCATCCGTCTCTGCTTTCCCTCAACCCCTCTCAACCTTCCCCTGTCCTTCTCCTACTGCCCTCCATTACATTATCGACCGATCTTCATACTAGTATCCTCATCCCACCTCTTACTTCTAAAAGACCCCCCCCCCCCCCCACCTTAAGAAAAAAAAAAAAGATGCATAATGCACTATTTCTGTGGCTTACATGGAGGGTGTGTTGCTCCTAGCAACAAACAGGCTTAAGAAGCAGGTGACATCGTTTTATCTTTCCTCGAGGACAAGTAAATAACTTTAATTAACCTGGAAGCCGGAGCGCATTTTAGGGTCGGCAGAGTGTGTACTCTATTTGCTCGCTGAACATGCTTGACATGAATTAAAATGAATCTAAATAGCTCACTTTTTATTGTCGACTCTGCTATGTCAGATTGACCTTGCTGCTTCTTTCAACAAACACACACACACACACACACACACCCATATGCAGGAACCGCAAGATGTTTACCATAGGCACCACCATGGGCATATAAAACCACCAGTGTCTCCCTGAGAAACACTGAAAACACCTCTCCACCCTCTGTCTAAAAGTTGTCGTTTGTGTATAAAAAAAACAGTCCCAGGCAAAACATTAATATATTAAACTGCGATATTAATGTCAAGATACAAGGCGCATACAAGGAAGGAGTGTTGTAGCTTTTAGGCTGATACCGTGCAGAGGAACTGCTGCTCCTTGCAATACGTTTTCCTGAATGTCTCACATGCCATCTGGTTGAGGAATTAGCTAAAATGCCATCTTGAATGTCTGCCTATTCACTTTACTCCCTTACGTTCCATATTGCCAAGCCTGAATGCCAATTCTCATGAAGTTTTCCCCAAGCTTTTCCGTGCCTCACTGATTGTACAGAATGATAATGAGAGCGGTAATGAGATGCGCTCGTTTTTTTTTCCTTTTTTTTTTTTTTTTTTTTCCGATCAGCCTCCCCTTTTTGGAGCGCCAGTGAAAACCTTCAGAAATGATGAAGCCGAGGTCAATCACATTAAGATTTGAATCAGTCCTCCAAATTAGCTGCAAGTCAATTGATTGTACAGGCCTTACAGGAGTTTCCTTTAATTGCTGACGAGGAAAAAAAAAAAGAAGCCAATTACCTACTTGATGCCAAAGGAAATCAAATTTGCTCCACTTGTTCGTAGACGAGACCATATGCTTTTCACGCCTGGCATAATTGTCAGGTTAAAAGGTCTCCGTAAGCATTTCACGGGGGACTTACTTGGACAGAGCAGATGCGACTGTGTTGTGGACGTCTCTCATTTAAACATTTTCACGTGTTTTTATTTTCGCTCCGTCTTTCACCTGTGCTGATTGGATCAACCTTCAGCTGTTCAGGCCATAACAATTTCATTGACATGCATGACCACAAATGTTTTAATATCCCTTTAATCAGTGGAGATTCTAATTAAAGGACATCCCAAGTGCCTGACTATGTTAATTTTGCGCACTAAGTATTTTTGAACAATGCTATCTTAGTTGGTAGTCTCAACCAGACTAACACCTTAATTACATAAACCATTTAGGATGCTTTAATTCAATGAGAAAGCATTGATTAAACTCTCGATGCTGTAATCAATTTCGTCTTGGCTCATTTTACGGAGTTCCCTAATTTGCTAGCAGGGACCGTCGCCCAGTATGTGGGATGCGATTCTCATTTAACACAGTCTTGTAACGTAGAGGACAGACTAAAGTGTCCTGATCCGGGTCAGCATCCCAGCTGTTGGTGAAGTGTACAACATCTGTAACCATGACGACGACTGATGCTTGACAAGGCCCTTCTTTTTTTTGTCTCTCTCTCTTAAGCTTTGACATAATTTATCCACCGGTGATTTAGCGTTAAAGCTGAGCTTACATAAGCGGCCAGTAAAGGAAACTACAATTTATTTCCTTCCTGTCACACACTGTCAGTTTTCAGAAGCTGCTAGTCAGCATGTAATACAGGAGAAAAAGTCATTTTGCTGTGCAATGGCTTGTGTTTAAGGTCCATGTGTGTGTGTGTGTGTGTGTGTGTGTGATGCTGTATTAATTAGTGCTTTGCAAGCAGACTGGGTACAGCGTGTACTGTTTGTTTGCAATTAACACACAGGTCACAGTGATAAAACGGTCTGATGAATATCTGAAGCATCGGGAAGTTGGTGTGTCTATTTGTGCGTGAAGGTGAGTACGTATAGATGTGAATTTAAGTAGATGTGCTTTTGTGTGTGTGCGCGCTGGTTCACCTGTGGTCCTGGCTGATCTCCTCTTCAATGACCTGGCCAAAACACACACACACACACACACACACACACACACACACACACACACACACACACACACACACACACACACACACACTGCCTGGCCAAACAGTCTCCACCTGGATTTAAGTAATAACCAAATAGATACACACAGATCCTTCCATTAGATAATTACTGCAGTGATTAATATTGTACAGCTGGAATCAAGCAGATGGAATTCACCCTAACTGATGCACTGAGTAGCTTCTCATTTCTTAAACAGTATCAGAAGTCATATCCTGTGGTCGTGGCAAAAAGAGTAAAATTATTGTCCTGCATCAAGCAAAGAAAACAACAAAGGAGATCGCTGAAACTACTAAAATTGGGTTAAGAACTGTCATGCACACTCGTAACCCGACCGGCACTAGGACCCGGAAGTGGTACGGTCGGGTTTCCAGGAAGCATAAAAGGAGACAAAATGGCGCTTCACATTGCTCAGTCATTGAGTTCGCCCATGCCTTAGCTGACGCTACGCCGACTATTCTGTGAGTACTCACCGATTTGGGTTGCTTCTTTGATTGATTGATTGATTGATTGATTGATTGATTGATTGATTGATTGATTGATTGAGTGTGTGTTGCTAGAAGGCAGGTTTATTTGTGTAGATCCTTGCTCTTTGCGTAAGAGAGTTCTTAGACTAATCGCGTGGTTATCCTGCCTATTCGTGCTGCTTCCGCGTTTGGGTTTACCATCCACGCTACACGGGCTAACTGCTAAGGCTTTTCAGTTTATCCTTTGGTTGCTCGTGACAGGAACTGTATAACGCATTATTAAAACCTGGAAATATCGTGTTGAGTATGAAGAATAGAGTGTGGATTATTGGAAAAGCATTGGTCATGTGGTCTGAGGAGTCCAGAATTTACCCTGTTATAGAGTGGTGGGTGCATCAGGGTAAGAAGAGAAGTGGATGAAATGATGCACCTAGACATCATTAATGCCTAGTGTCTACCATTAAAGCCTGTGAGTGAAGCCTGTGTTTTGATCTGTGGTTGCTTCTGTTGGTGAGATCTAGGCTTAGCAACGTTCTGTGGCAATAAAATAATAATGTCATCTGATGAACTGAATATAACGGATGATCAAGTTTTGACATCAATCCATTTTTTCCCCTGGCAAAACATATCTTGTACACCATTACACCACCACCATCAACCTGAACTGGTAATACAATGCAGGATGGATCCATGCTTTCAAAAACTTGAGAATCTTCAGGCAATGTTTGTTCAAACTTCCATATGAGTCCATGTGAATTGTAGCCTCGGTTTTCTGTTTTTAGCTGACAGGAGTGCCGCTCGGTGTGGTCTTCTCCATCTGCTTCAAGGTTCGACATATTGTGCACTCAGAGATGCTCTTCAGCATACCTTGGTTGTAAGAAGATATGTGGGTTACTGTTCCCCTTCTATCAGCTCATACTATACTATACCAGCCTGGCCCTTCTCCTCTGACCTCTGGCATCACCAAGGCATTTTAACACAGAGCTGTCACTCACTGGATATTTTCTCCTTTTTTTTTTCACCTTAGAGATGATTGTGTGTGAAAATCCTAGTAGATCAGCAGTTTGGGAAATACTCAGACCAGCCCGCATCGCACCAACAATCATGCCACTTTTAAAGTCACTTCATTAAATCATATATTCTATGCATGTACCATGGTGGCCAAAAGTATATGTGACCGAAGCCATGGATTATAGTTCATCCTGTGCACAAAACAGGTGATGTCACTACCTGGCTGAGTGGTCGCGCTAATTAGGATCAGCTGGTTTAACTGTTTGTATGCATACATCAGGATGGGGTGAAAGGTCATATCTCCCCTCTCAGTCAAAGGACAGCAGCCTGCAGTGCACCGGGAGGGACAGCAGATGGGTTTTATTCACAAGCCTAATAGTCTTTCAGGCTTGCTTTTTTGCTGCTATGCTCTTATAGTGTCTCCCCGAATGAAATGTCCTTAATAATGTTATAAACCATCCTAAGAACTATAATGTTCTATGTTTCCTCCAGTGCAGTTGGTGCTGTTCCAGTGATATCTTGTGCCGATTTTACCACCTGCTGTAACCCCTAGCGGTCCCGTCCTGTCCTGCTACAGACCTAGACTGTGATGGAGCGGGTAAGAATGCTCTTAATTGTGCATCTGTAGAAATTGCTCAGGATAGTGCTTGGTTCTTGGCATGTCACTTTCTTAGCCTTCTCAGGAACCACAGACACTCCAGATCCAAGTGAGAACGTCGGAGTCATTAATGCTGAGAAATGTAAATGCCACACTAAAGTGGAAAGAGTGTTCTGAAGCTGGCCTGGCTAAAATGGCTAAAATGATGGAATTCAATGTCGTTACATGATGTTCAGGAAGCAATCAAGCAGGCACGGATTGAGAAAGTGACACCAGAGTACTGCAGACGTCTTGCAGATTGTTCGAAAGAATGAAGAAGGTCATACTTACTGTAATATTATGCACTGTAAAATCTAATTATTCTCATTATCTTGTCTTGTCCGGGTCCTGGTAGTTAAAGTCACAGCTGCAAGGCTGCAGTCAGTGTGTGAAATATCCACTATTATTATCTGCATGACGTCACTTCACCAAAATAAGCAACAAGTCGAAGTAGGAGACAGACGCTCCTCGCTGCCCACTTTCTGCCCGTAATTAGCGTGTACCACTAACAGAGACCTGACACCAAGGGGGGGGGTGGGGGGGGTGGGGGAACACAGCCTGGTTTTTCCCTCCAAATTACCACGTGCTGCTAAGGAGAGGGTGCAGAAAACAGATGGGTACACACTGAAGTCATGCTGAGATTTTCAAAGGGAAAGCAGAAGTCTTCCATGGAGCTTGGGTGATTGTTCAGACACTGATGTTGGACGAGAAGGCCTGGCTCATAATCTCCGTTCCAGTCCATAACAAAGGTGCTCGATGTGGTTGAGGTCAGGGCTCGGTGTTAGGGCCGGTCAAGTTCTTCCACACCGAACTCATCAAACCATGTCCTTGCTTTGTGCACTGGAGCTCAGTCATGTTGGAATAGAAAAGGGCCTCCCACAAACTGTTGCCACAAAGTTGAAAGAGTAGCATTGTACAAGATGTCCTGGTGTGCTGAAGCATTAAGATTGTCCTTCACTGGGGATAAGGGGCCTGATTGATTGAAACACCTGAATTCAATAATTAACAAGTTTGGCCAAATACAGTACTTATGGTGGCGGGGTGGTTAGCACTGCAGCCTTGCATATTGAGTGTCTGGGTTTGACTCCCCCCTCGTGGTCTGTGTGTGGAGTTTGCATGTTCTCTCCGTGCTTCGTGGGTTTCCACGGTATAGACGAAGTGTGAGTGAGTAGGCCAAATACTTTTGTCCATGTAATGTATTTGTGAAATTTAAGGTAGACCAACATAACTGTAATAAATGCCTGTGAAGATCATATCCCAATCACACCATTGCCATCCAAGGAGCAAAATGTAACATGCTTTTTAGGTAAGCGTGATGTCATACTGTCTTCTGTGTCAATCCTAGAGATATTAACCAATCATGGGTTTCTATGAGCTCATCTACTGTATATGGAAGAAGGCAGTTAGATTCCTCTGAGAGTGTTGGCAGTGGAAAAAAAAATGAAACGTATTATTTGATGTATATGATGTAAGCTTTCTGTAGTTACAGCATTATTGATATCTGACTCTACTGTTGTGTTTGTTGCAATTTCTTCTCAACATTTCTCTTCATCATCACTGGACAACTATGAAGTGTACAGTACCAGTGTCTTTAAACAGAAATACATTTGGCAAAATCATGTAGAGGTAGACCTCCAGATCTTTGCTGATGTAATGGAGACACTGGGCCATTATAAATGAAGAGGGGAACTCATTTCAGCCTAATATGCCAGTCCATCTGTGGCTGATCTGTATGCTGGAGGAAACGACATCATGCTTCATTACATCTGCAGGTTCCTCTCTCTCTCTCTCTTTCTCTCTCTCACTTTCTCTCTCTCTGAAATAACCCACCAGTCCCCACTCTTGCCCTGCACTTGTCTGTGTATAGAAAGCATACAGAAACTTTTATTAGTAGCTCTTATGAACCACTTTATCATGAATGTTAGGTGAATGTTAATGGGCTCAATGAAATATGGCATTGACCATGTAACAGCTCATTGAGACATGTGTCTCCACATACTCCAAGCATAATAATAATAATAATAAACCGATAAAAAAGGTCTTGTTATATAACTACAGTAAGCTTCACCCTAAATATTAGTTGTACCACATACAACTAATAAATTAATTCTCAAACATACAAAAGCTGCACACTTCATGGTGATAGTATAAAAAGTGCTTTTATTTATTATAGGGTTTGGTACAGTATATTATATTTGAGTTTGTGTAAGTGCTCTAGCTCAGCTCTTTTGGAGTTACAGAAAAAAAAGAAGAAGCAGGCAACAGATATTGTGACGCTTGCTGTGCAGTGCCTGGGATACACACTGATTGTGATAATCTTCCACAGCTCTTTTTCAGTAAGCTCATCCTTGGCCTGGGAAGCAGCAGAATGTCTGCAATCTCATGGCCTTTTCACCTCATTAGAGAGATTAAGAGTGCACCTAGCCAAATCCACACTTGGTCCAGAGCTTCGGCCCCGCAGGGTCAATGATAAATCAGTGTTGGGTTTGGCCCAGGCAGCCAGAGGGCGTGTGAGTACTGGCTGAGTAAAGATGGATTGGACTGCTTTGGAAATTGCACCCCCAGAAATTCAGTACAAAGTCCACACTTTCGTTTAAAAGGAATCAGACATCAGAGAGTGCATTTATATTATTTGGCATAGGCTGAATATTGTTGCATGTGTGTAAACAGCTCTGATTAGTGATACTGATTACTGGCCACTTTGAACTAAGGATATACAGCTGAAGTGTATTCATTAAAATTCGAATTCAATTTAAATGATTTTTCACGAAGCAGAGAAAATGATCCAAAGCGCTTATCCTGTGAAGAGTCACGATTATGGAGGGGTGGGGAGAGGTCCTGGAGCCTAACACAGGGAGCTCATGGCACAAGGCAGGCTACAAACCCATCACAGGGTAGAAGCGCACACACAGACACACACCCAGTCATACTTTATGGGCAATTCTGGAAATGGCAATCAATCATTGACAGATTGGACTGTGGGAGGAAACCCTAATACCAGAAGAAAACCACCATGCACAGGGAGACCATGCAAAATCCACACACAGAACACGGAGGAGATTCCAACCTCCAGACCTGAATTTGAGAGTCGACCTGGGCCAAAATAAAAGTAAAAGCCTTACGTTAAAATGCATTGATATTGCATGTATATAGTATAGTGGCATGGTGGCTTAGTGGTTAGAAGTGTCACTTCACACCTCCAGGTTCTGGGTTCAATTCCCACCTCAGAGTCTGTGTGCATGGAGTTTGCATTTTCTCCCCATGCCTGGATGGTTTCTTCTGGACACCCCGGTTTCCTCCCACAGTCCAACGACATGCAGATTAGGTTAGTTGGTGAGCCCAAAGTCACTGGAGGTCCTACTACGCTTGTAAAAATGGAAATACAATGGTAATTACAATTGGTCTCCATTGTCCCTAGTTGGACTATGGAGGTTACTACATATACTAATGATTTACTTTATTAGGAACTAGCACAATTTCAGAAAATGCTGATGTCTAGAGTTTATGCAAAATGGTGGGAACAGTTGGAAAGAGTTATCCAGATAAAACATCTTATTGTTTATTCTAAGCTTGTAGTAATTTAAATAAGCACTCTATACGACCATGCTGAGCAGAAAAGCATCTCAGAACCATCATGTCAAACCTTAAGGAACATGTGCTACAACAGACGACGACCACATCGGATTCTAGGAATCTGAGAAGAATCATTGCTTTATGTGTCTGCCGCACCTCGGTATACTTAAGTTGCTGGCCTGGAGAGATACCACACAGCATGCATGATTATGGTGTCTGATGATTTCTGTTTATTATTAGCACAAACAGCATATTTAAACCTTTGGCCAGACACCCTGTGTCACATACATTCCATTACATCAAAAGAACAAAACTCATTAACATGTTCCGGCAAGAACAAAGAGGGGACGTCATACGGAGACCCAGAGACAGACAGATGATAGGAAGCACATAGGAAATATTGCCAGATAAGGAGACAGGGAGCACAATGAAGGGGTTGTTTTATAGACAAAAAAAGCCATGAAAATGTGCACACAACATCAGAAACCACGGTAATGCAAAACACATTACCTACAAATCTTCTATTCTTCCACTCGTCTCTTTTGATTGAATATGATTGAACTCCTCCAGCCATGTACTGTACTGCACAACACACTGTTTCCAGAAGGTCTTGGAAATTGAAAATACAATATAAACGAATCTGTACATCTAGTTAATAAATGAGTTTGTTTTAGTTTTCCATCATCTTGCTTTTACTTTCTCATTTGTATGTACAGCTGGTGCCTCAAAATCCCATTTTTGCATATATGTTTTTTAATCTCCCCAAATGTATTTAAATGCATATTGGTTGTCAAAAATGGTTTGATATGGATGCAGTTATACTCCGATATCTCTGATCACCAGAAATTGTAATTTAAGGCGAATAATCCATGTTTACGATAAGTCTGTTGCTAAAGACGGATTAAACAGCAGGGAAAATGACAATGTGAGAATATTTTCCTGGAAAACCATAGACTGTCTCAGAAGTGAACTATCCCCTCCCATCATGTCACCCACAGGGTTTCTGAAAAGCAGTTTTGAAGCCCAACTGTGGGAGGTCTGGTCATTGACATTGTATCCTGTGAATGTCTTTTGCCAGATGATCACCCGGAGCTGGTCAGTTGTGTGGTAACAACTGGTTTGTTCTGCTTTTTTAAAAGATTAAAAAGGTAGAATGAGTCATCAATGTCTTTTGGAAAAATCCCAGTCTCTTACTATTAAATTATTTCATTTACAGTACATTATTCCCTTACCAGCAATGCTGTGATCATCTTCTCATCTTCACTTTATCCTGTATTCAGGGTCATGAGGGCCAAGAAACTTAGGGCAGGAGAAGCTCAATGATTAAGGCGTTGGACTACTGATGGGAAAATCCCGGTTTAAACCCCAGACACTGTTTGGCCCTTGAACAAGTCCCTTAATCCTCAACTGTTCGGATGTAAAATGAGACATTTTGCCAAATCTGCCCAATGCCATAATGTAAAGTAGTGTAACGTTAGGTATTGAGGCGGGATACATCACCGGGATACAAGGTGTCAATCCATCGCAGTCCACACACATACACACACTTATTTACACACTACTAATAAGTCTTTTGACTGTGGGAGGAAACCAGAGCAACCGGAGGAAACCCACCAAGCATGCAAACTCCACACACACAGACCTCAGGTAGGAATGAAATGAGGACCCTGGAGTCCCAAGGCGTCAGTGCTAACCACTGTGCCGCCATACTGTGATTGTATAGTGGTCTATTTTACATAGTGAAATAAATTCAACTAAACAGAAAACTTTCTCTGCCAGAACACAGTTACTCACATGCTCAAAGAAAACACATCATTTTAAACTCATGCTAATTGTCATCACTTTCTAACTAACATGGGGCAATTAACTTGCATAACTAGCTCAACTAACACCTAACTAACATTAACAAATTTACATAACAGTAATACATTCATTACAATAAATATTTGATATACGTGCATTTATAACAAGGGATGAATAGGCTAGAATGTATTGTCACACACACTCTGCATCCCATGTCAACTCTTACATTTCTTGTGGTAAATTAAACTGCGACGATTTCAGTTAGCTGGTTAGCTAAAGTGATGTATAGCAGTCAGCTAGCGGTTTGACACCTGCAATACAGCTTTCACTCAAATCAGCCACACCCACAATTATGCGTTAGGTCTCAATTTTGTTTAAATTAATATGATATTTAACTGATAAATTACATAAAAAAACCCCACCCCATACAGTAGTGATGAATGAGAAATCTAGCTGAGGAGACCAAAGCTGTTTTTGTACCATGCTGCAAAAACATGTTTATTTCGGTTGTAAACCCTCATTTTAACACGAGGGTCTGGCAGGCATCTCATTGTGAATGGGAGCTTATCAACTGAAACTTATTCTCAGAGAAAAACAAACTGCTGTTCATCTCCCTGTCAGGATCTTATGATCTCCCCGGACAACTTTGGGTCCCTCTGGACAATCACCTGTCCTTCCCCTCACATTATTAACCCAACTTACTCCTGTCAATTTTTTCTTCATAACATCAGAATAATTCTCCATCTCTCTCCAGACAGGAGACTCAGGTGCTTGTTCAATCCCTTGTTATTTCAAGATTGGACTACTGCAACTCTCTCCTGGCAGGTCTGCCTCTGTGCACCATTTGTTGTCTGCAGCTGATCCAGAATGCGGCTACATGGCCTGCTTTTCAACCATCCCAAGTTCTCCCGCAGAACCCCACTTCTGCGCTCCCTCAACCGGCTTCCTGTAGCTGCCTGCATCAAATTCAAAACATTAATGCTTAAATACAAAGCTAAAAATGACCCAGCCCTCCCTTACCTAAAAGCACTTATCACAACTCTGATCTCCCCCCCCCCGATTTTCTCCCTAATTTAGTCGTGTCCAATTCCTCCCCGCCACTAGGGGGCTCCCACATTAAGGCTATTACTACCACTCAGTCGGGAGGGTCGAAGACTATCACGTGTTTCCTCCAAACCACGTGATGCCAGCTGACCGCATCTTTTCGAACTGCTCGCTCACGCACGATTAATGTGGGAGCACTAAGTACCTCTCATCCCTCCCCTCTGAGAGAGCTCGGCCAATCGGCTCTCTCTAGGCCTCCGGCTGCGAGAGGTTACAGCATCACCCGGCAATCGAATTAGCGATCTCCGGATGATATGGCGAGCACTTTACCACTGCGCCACTCTGATCTCACAAAATCCTTCCCAACAGCATTTGATTGATGGTACTCCGAGTTATTAACCTAGTAAGCTAGTGTAGGGATATGATGAAAACGTCAAAGCACAAAGTGGATTGGAGCGTCTGCCAAATGCCTCAATGTACATGGAACTATTGGGAATGACTCTCTTTTGGAGCAAGTCACCCTAGTGGTCGTTCAAGGTAGTGCACGTTTTTGCTACTTTTTCAAAGCTGGAGGTTGCTGTTTGTGGAAAACCAGAAAAGCATTTGAATAAAAAACTGAAGAGATACTTAGAAATGGTTTCGGGCACTGTAGTATTCAACTGCATTCATAAATTAGTCATGGGAAGTAGCCTTTAAATATATACAAATTAACCCAAAGCTTTTTTTTTTTTTATATTTATGAAGCAGGGCAGGTGATGAAATTATATTCTGCATGTGTAAGCCTTATTATCGTATTAATCTCGCCTTCCGTCACTCATTGATTCCTTATAGGATTATGGGTTCATCATGAGGCGTTGCGTGACAGCTGATGAATTCATGGTTGTTCAGATGCATTTTATAAACCATCCATTTGGGTACGAGAGCGGAGATATCACTCCATTCATCACCATGCGAGCGTTCTCCGTTGATGCCCACCCACCCAGTTCCTGCTGAGAACACGATCTCAAGACGGATATAACAGTGATGGAGAAATGTGTTATGGTCAAGACTGGATCATTTACAAAGCTGCTGTGTGTGTGTGTTTGTGTGTGTGAGTTGGAATGCATCAGCTACACACAGTCACTCAAGCAGATCGTAGAAGTTTTCTTATGTGTATTTCTGTAACGTATTTCCGATCAGGACTGTCAGCTGTTTGATAAGTTGTTATTACTCTAAATAGTTCAGTGGTTTAAAATACTCTCTTCGGCTCTGATAGAGCCTTTTATAGCAGATTACAGACAGTGTCGTCAGGGGCAAGCATATTGTGAGGTCTGCGCTGCTAGCATCCAAAAATAAAATATTGCAAAACACATAATGAGTTCATTTAAACGGGAACAGATATATTTTCCATTGAAATATATTTCAATCTTGTGTTTTTAAATACTTTTCTAAAAAAAAAAAAGAAAAAAAAAAGCTAGTTCTGTTTTTTTTTTTTTTTCTTCTTTCTAGCATGAATATATTAAAGGTTAATTATCCCCAGTCAAGTGATCTGACTCCTAACTATGCAATTAATCTTGCCTGCTCTCACGGGAAAATAGCTTGTGTGCAATAACACCCTGTCGCCTGCGTAAAACCTCAAGGAATGCGAGTCTGCGTGTGTGCATGCGTGTCAGAGAGAGTGCTAATTGTGATAATTGGTTATCATAACCCATATACTGTGAGTCCATGTGCATCCATCATTCTTTGAGGACTGGACGTATTCATGATTCAGCTATGCAGTGACCTTGATAATATCAATTGCTATTGGTGTTTCTGGTATTCCTGGTATTTTTAACTGACATTTTTTGCATGAAAATATTAAACGGTAATACGTGATGTACTGAATTTCGCAAATTACAAGCTTATCATCTGTCTCTTCCAGGAGACTGCACAAAAGGTGAGAGGTGGACTGACTTTCCGTCAAGTGCAGGGTGAGATCCTTCAGGTTTATGAGAGCGATTAGCTGTCAGGATATGAAGTGGGAGACTAATATAGTCTCAATCGCAAAAGCACGACAGGGGTTGTTCTTTCTATGCTGGATAAAAAGCTGCTAACTCAATTCCACAGAGCTGTTATTAAGTCTGTCCTCTGCAGTTCCATCACAGTCTGGTTTGGTTCAGTCACAAAGCAAGAGAAACTTCAGACGATGGTCTGCACTGAAGAGAAGATAATCGGCACAGACCTGCCCACCCTTTGAGACTCGTTCTTTGCTCGATGTCAGTGAATGAGCAGCTAAAATTATCTTTGACTCCTCACATCCCAGTTAATCTATTTTTGAACATTTCCCTTCTGGGCCATGCTATGCATCTCTACGTGGCCAAAAGGACAGGACACATAACAAGTCGCAGGATCCATTAGCCTGATGAAGAATAATAGATAATGCATATTTATTAACATACAGAACGACATTACTAATATTTCTATATTGTACTGTATTTATTATTACTATAAATGTACTATATTATTAATCTGTACAGCTTTTTCTGTAACATGCAATATAATTTACCTCATGTCTAAGAAAGTACTGTAATACCTTACAGAATATCTGTACACGATGATGATGCTGATGATGACGGCGATGATGATTCTTTCGTTTTTACTTACTTGTTGATACATTATAATATTGAATATTTTTGAATACTTTACTAAAAGTATAAAACATTTAAAAACATCAGAAAAAAGCTAAACAAAAAGTACTACAAGTAAACAAAGGAAACAGACATGGCAGCTAAACAAACCACCAACAGCAAACTTGGAAAATAAAGGAAAAGGCTATTTTCAGACTTTTCCTCCTTATAAATATAAAGATTCAAAATATATTCAGTATATTAAGCCTCAGGCATTCCCCTGGGCTTTGTACTGGGACACTTTCTATTTTTGTGAAAGACTTTTTATGGTTTTCACCTAAGCCCTGGTAACATTATATGCTGTTTTGGGATACATGTAATTTCATCCCATAGTCTTACATATAAAAACGTACATCAAGTTAAAACATTAGACCAGTAGCAACCTTCTTTCTGAAAAGGTCTTTTTTTTTTTTTACTCATTTGGATGTTTATTTCTTCCTTCTAGTTGCATTTTTCATTCAGTTTTCAAGCATTTTAGTATTTGTAAAAGGAGGTCTGTTTATACTTTACTGACTTGGAAAAAAACTGATTCTAATTACATACAAATGTAATAATAATAATAAGAAGAAACAACCTTCTTGCTATTTGTTCAAATCATATAATTTGTCCTCATGTTTACATATCTTTAATTTGTTACGCTAACAAATCTGTTTTAACAATAGCCTTCAAAAGATAGACTTTTTATTTATTTATTTATTTATTTTTGACCTCAATCTCGTTCAACAACCCCGTTGATCAGATTTTCCAAACTGGATAAAAAAAAGAAAAAAAAAAGTGGATTTTGTATCTGGTTTTGCTAGGCTCGCATTTGTTAGACCCTGGAACCTGCTGCGTTTTAGAGACACTAGGTCCGGTTGTTTTTAGGTGGGTGGCAGGTGGTTAAGTACACTATTGCTGCTGAAGCACATTTCAGCCATACTAATCACACCGTGGTGCCCGTGGTAAGCTGAATAATGGTTTTCATTACCAAAGGAAAGAGCAAGTCATAACCTCCCCAAAAAAACAGATAGAAAGAATAAAAAAGGAAAGATCAAACATCACCGACTCAAAAGTTAAGCAGTTAGAGAGTTCAAAAGCAGTATCCATCTTTCTGCCTGTATATTCCACTTGAATGTGAACTAGGAAGTACATCATCAAATGGCAATCTGCATCACCAACATCCAGCAATAAGTCAAGTGCTCTTCCAGACAAGCCTTACTAAATGAATGAGGGAAGCTGAGGCTTTTTGGTATGCTGGTGGTCCATATGGTTCATCACAGAGTGGGAGCGGTGGGGCACATAACTGTGAAGTCGGGCAGGACCAGAATGCATAACTCAGGTTTTTGGAAGCGCGGGTCATTTTGGTCTGAATTTTGCAAGTCACACCATCTGTTTGGAAGATGTTGATTGACGACTCACTCAACCCAGGTCTAAAGGAATGGCATCAAATTAAAACAGGGAAAAAGAGATTCTGCCAACAGATCTGCTAAAAGCTTTAAGACATGCCTGGATGAAGGGAGCCATCACCAGGAATGGATTCAGGAGCCCGGTCTGAAATCGACTGCTTCCTAATAAACTGCGCATATGTTGTTTTAGATGTCTGGAGGTTTGTGTTTGTGCATAAATTTTCACTTTTAATTACCATCACGCCACTTTTAACGAACAAAGTTTGAAATAGAAGAAAGGCTGATGTATACAGAAGCCTGTAAGAGCCAAACACTTTACCAAACAAAACAGTATGACAAAAATGCAGTAAAAAAAAAATAAAAAATGCAATGGCAGGTCGAAAAATACAACAAAACTAAAACGGATCTATAAGACAAAAATGGAAGCACAACATCAAATATAAAAACAGACAAAAACACATCAGAAAGGAATTGAACAGCAAATAAAAATATCCAAAAACATGCTTAACAGCTAAGCAAAATTGTTAAACAAAACTGAAAACAAAAACAAGCACCACCAAAAGAAAAATGACTGTAACAAAACAAAAACTACAACAGTAAAACAAAAGCAAAATTAAATCATGGCAGAGAAACTAAAAACACATTAGCAAAACTAATGGTGGTTTCACACAGAACGCGGCGAGAGCGTCAAATTTCGCTCTCGCCGCCCTGCTGCCGACGCCAGTCGCCGCTCTTCGCCGAAATGGGTGGGCCATTTCTATGGATACACCTTAATAAAATGGGAATGGTTGGTGATATTAACGTCCTGTTTGTGGCACATTAGTATATGTGAGGGGGCAAACTTTTCAAGATGGTTGGTGACCATGGTGGCCATTTAGAAGTCGGCCATCTTGGATCCAACTTTTGTTTTTTCAATAGGAAGAGGGTCATGTGACACATCAAACTTATTGGGAATTTCACAAGAAAAACAATGGTGTGCTTGGTTTTAACGTAACTTTATTCTTTCATGAGTTATCTACAAGTTTATCTTTGTTCACAGCCATTGACATGTCGAAGAGGTTAACACGTGATGAGCGGATCGAAATTGTGTTGATATCTGGTGAACGCAGTAACCGGGTCATTGCAGCAGATTTCAATGCAAGACACCCTACGAGACCACCCATCTCCCATGCTACAGTCAGCAAACTGCTTGCTAAGTTTCGTGAAACTGGTTCAGTGTTGGATTTGCCAAAATGTGGACGCATGAAAACTGTCACTAATGAACAAACATCAGTGGCTGTCCTAGCTTCATTCAGCAAGAGCCCACAGCGTAGCACTCGCCGCATGTCACTGGAGAGTGGCATTAGTCGAACACCCCTTCGGCGAATATTAGCTACTCACAAATGTCACCCTTACAAACTCCAGCTACTGCAGCATCTCAACGAGGATGACCCAGATCGGCGCACACAATTTGCAGAATCGGCAAAACAAAAATTGGAACAGGACCCTCAGTTCACGCAGAAGATTTTGTTCAGTGATGAGGCAAACTTTTATGTGAATGGTGAAGTTAACAAACAAAACCACCGCTATTGGTCTGACACTAACCCACATTGGATAGATCCCTCCAAGACTGCTGGAACAAAAAAAGTGATGGTATGGTGTGGTATATGGGGTACGAAGATAGTGGGGCCATTCTTCATCAATGGAAACCTCAAGGCCACTGGATATTTGAAATTGCTACATGATGATGTGTTTCCCTCTTTAGCTGGCACTGAAGCTGGCACGTTCCCTGAGTTTTTCCAGCAAGATGGTGCACCACCACATTATGGGTGTCAGGTCCGAGCATTCCTAGATGAACAGTTTCCTGAAAAGTGGATTGGTCGTCGTGGGCCAGTTGAATGGCCCCCAAGGTCTCCCGATCTGACCCCCTTAGACTTTTATCTTTGGGGTCATCTGAAGGCAATTGTCTATGGTGTGAAGATACGAGATGTGCAGCACCTGAAACTACGGATACTGGAAGCCTGTGCTGGCATTTCTCCTGCGGTGTTGCTATCAGTGTGTGAAGAGTGGGAGAAGAGGGTTGCATTGACAATCCATCACAATAGGCAGCACATTGAACACATTTTACAAGTGGTCAGAAACTTGTAAATAACTCATGAAAGAATAAAGTTACGTTAAAACCAAGCACACCATTGTTTTTCTTGTGAAATTCCCAATACGTTTGATGTGTCACATGACCCTCTTCCTATTGAAAAAACAAAAGTTGGATCAAAGATGGCCGACTTCTAAATGGCTACCATGGTCACCACCCATCTTGAAAAGTTTGCCCCCTCACATATACTAATGTGCCACAAACAGGACGTTAAGATCACCAACCATTCCCATTTTATTAAAGCGTATCCATATAAATGGCCCACCCTGTACATATTTTTATTATTATATTATATTTCTTATTATTATAACATTAGAATCACCTACTCGACTTTGTCTTAAATTAAAATAACATTAATAATTAATAAACACCCGCTACTGCAATAATCAACCTCTCCACCATTTCGCTTGGGAACGAATGTAGCCGGAACAAAAGTTACAAGACTGCTTTCCTCGGAATCCTCTCAAGCGGAGGAACTCTACTTTCAATTACAAAAAAAAGTATAACAGCAACACCAAGCGCTACAGCAATCCTAACGGCAATGCAAGGACGTCCACCATCAGGCCAACGTCGGGACAGTGCCAGGACAGTGTTGTAAGTTATAATGGCTTAAGTAGAATTATGTTCAGACAATGTTGACTGAATGACGCAAACACAATGTTATGGGTCATACTGTACCACCATCATGTACTCAACATTAATATTGTCAAATTAATTTTGACATTCAAAAAAAGGACATCCTCACAGGCAACAATCCCAAAACATGGCAGCAAAATTAACACCACCACAGCAAAACAAAACCACTACACGTAGTTTAAAAAACAACTTACACTTAAGCAACCACTCTACATTTACAGTCCAAAACTCCGCTGGCACTGCTCCATGGCAACCTTAAAAATTCTGCTCAAATGTTTAATGGGAGTGTAATTTGGTGAATACCCACAACTTCTAACCCACTGTTGTGGAGATGGAGAACCAGATCATCATCATCATCAGCAGCAGCAGCAGCAGCAGCTTTGGGTCAAGAAACAAGAGAAGTGAGAGAGACCTCTTTTATTCACTTTAAGGGAGATGATGGCTTCCCCTGTGGGATACTGACCCAATAAGAAGTGAAATTTATCTTTGGCACAATGAGAACACACTAGAGAAGCTGATGCAGTCAATTATTTATTTATTTTTTCTAATCGTCTTTCTTGACACTTTATGGAGAAGTAGATTCCTCGTAAAGCAACGGCTAGGAGCCAGTCATTCTTGCTATCTAGCTCGAAATGACTCAACTATTTTAAATGGGTTGCTAATAAATGAACCAAAGCTTATTTTAATATAAAACACATTCCAAAAATTTTTCTTCAACTCAAGTAAAAGTCAATCCTTTACGTTTCTACTTTTTTTTAAAAAAAATTATAGTATAAAAAGTACTGTGTTTTGTGTTAGCCCACAGTACCCTTTGTTATAATAAATTAGCCTTTTCTAATGCATATACTTAATGCATACTGTATACAGAGTCAGGAAAAATGTATACCCACTTAAGGAAAAGAAAAATAGTATGATGTATTATTATTCTAATATAATATTTTATCACATACCTGTAATGCGATTTCAGTTTGGATATTTTACACGCCCTCACCTCGGATGCAGCAGATGTGTTTAGTCTAACGATCTGTGCTTTCTCTCACAGTAGCGCTTCACGTTACTGCTTTTTAATAGGTTTCGGCACATATGAGACAAACTGATTTTAAACTTCCCGCGGGAAGAATCTGTCCATACATCTTTGAAGGTTTAGTTTTCATAGTCTAATTGCCTTTTTATTGGAGTAAGCTATGCCATGGCGTTTGATTGTTTGTGTTTTGTGAGGATTTGGCTGCTTTGTAGATGCATTACGGTCGTTTTTGCGTGTTCCGTATACTCGGTGTATTTGCAGTAAACTATCGCATTCATTGACTGTCAGATATGAACTAGAAAAACACAATAACAAGCCAAGAAGTCTTTCAAGCAGCAGGAGGGATAGTGTTTAGATACAGTTTCAAGAAGTACTAGTCCAATGGCGACAAAGGAGGCGGGTGTAAGGCACACAGGTTCAGGAAGTGCAATGAAAACCAGGAGGCAGGAGTAGGGCACACATCACCAACCCCAACCGATCCTCGCAAATCTACTGATCTAGAGGCAAAAAGGGGTGGCCAATCACCCCTCTCCAAAGAAGAGGCAAAGACTTGACGAACAGAGAGAGAAACACAATCAAGAGGACGTCCAAAACGATGCTGGCTGCTGTGAGCTAATCTGGCACAAAACTGCTCATAACGTTCCATCTACTCACAATTTTGATTTAATTTCTAGCGGAGATTTAACTTCAGGCAGATACCGAGGGACTGACAAAGTTTAATTAAATACTGTCAAGCCAGTTTTGCGTGATGCTGTGACAAAATCCGCTGGACAGACATACAGACATACAGAAATTTTTCTGAGACTGGCATCTGGTCTTCCAGTGTATGAGGCACAAAGATATTATTGAAAGACAAGTTCTGACCAATGTACAGCCAAAACCTCTCTTTTACTTACACACACACACACACACACACACACACACACACACCAAGAAATTGTAATTCTCATTCTGTATTTTGAGCAAAAATAACATGAGGTTGGGTTCAGAGAAAATGCTATACTTAGCTTTAATAAAATATACCAAACAGATGTTACTGGCATGTGCAAATTCATGAAGCTAAATGTCATCAGTTATAATTACAATTAACAAAACATATACACAAAAGAAGACTTTTTCACTATAGCATCTCCTAGGTGGGTTGAGCACCAAAATCCTGCAGCTTCAATTATTATTGAATCATTTATTTATCAATAACTTTAGTATGTATTTATTGTTTTTAAAATGCACTGGATAGGTCTGTGGATTATTCTTGGTTTAAAGTCAATTCCTGTTTTCATTGTTTTCTTTGACTTTACAAGCTGAAAAGTTTTGCGGAGCCCTGCTGTAGAGATTAGAATAGTGAGAAGGGCATTAGTATGACCAGCTGGTATCATGACCCAATCAAATTTGAGAATAGTGAGAATATTGAGAAGAGTATTATGATGACCAGCTGGTGCACTGACGCAATATCCAAGAGTGTTTATCACCAGCGCTAGAAGGTCATGGCTGACGAAGCGGAGCTGATGCTCTGAGCCATGAGTGCTTTTACGCACTGGTGTTAGAAAGTGAAGATGAACATTGCTATGGTTTAGCAGCTCGCTTCGGAGTCCTTAATATTTATAGACTTCTCTCTAATATGTAACATACCAAGAAGAGAGGACTTAAAAAAGAAAAAGGGTTTAAAAAACAAAACAAGGTTCAACATCTGTGATTTCGAATTGAGAGCGCTTGTTTGCTTGAGATTAAAAGCAGTGAGTTTAAAGGATCCTTTAAAATCAAAGTCTTTGTAGGAAACAAAGAAAGGGTTTCTTTAAGATTTGTTGTGCTGTTTTTTTTTTTTAATGCTGTATGGAAAAACCAGTCACAGCAACAGATGGGAATAAATGTAGGCCAATTCGACAGAAGGAACCATTAAACACAACTGTTGTCCTATTTAGTTAGAATACAATGTCCTTTCTGCTCATCTCATGTTATCATATCATGTATTTCATTTGATAATGTGTGCAATAATAATTTATTATGTTACACCATAGTTCAATTCAGTTAAGTTAAGAATTTTTTGTCGCCTGTACGTAATTGCATAGTCCGGTGTTCAGACGTGAAGCTCTGACACCAAAAAGCTTTCCACCAGAAAAAAAAAAACAAAAGGTTTCAGTGAGTGAAAGGACAAGGGGTGTTTAACTCAAACAGAGAATTTTGATTGTGCAGAGTATCAGAATCTCACAGTTATCAGTTATTATAAACTACCTTTATTTCACTACTGTATAATCCCCCCGCGACATTAGTGCACTTATCCCATTAAAGCTCATACCATCAAGGTAAAGAGTTTTCTTAGTTTGTTGTAGCTTCATCTGAAACGCTGGCCTCCCAGGAACTCCTTTAATGGTCCAAACATGTGGAAATGCTTGGAGCAGGGTAGAGACTGTAAAGGGGATTTGGCAATAACTCCCAGCCAAGTTCCTGTAATGTACTGTACAAGTGGTGTTGGTGGACAGTATGAGGTTGTGTATTGTCCTGCAAAGACATAAAGCTTTTGATGATTTTTTTATTATTAAAAGAAAGGGCTATTAAAGGAATACTAAAAATACTTTCTACCTTGATCGTATCCAAGCACAAGTGAAATGCTGGCATATGTACTTTAGCAATCAAAAGTCCTGGTTTGACGTGAACTCTTCTCGTATAAATGTTTATCTTGATGTAAAAAAATCAGTCTTTGACAGTCTATAAAGCTAATCTATATCTAGATGAATTATTGCAAGCTCAGGAACGTGGCTAAACTGAACTCTTAATTTCTTTCTTTTCCATTGTTCTTCTTCTTATTCTCATTCTCTCTCTTAAAGTCAGGCTCTGCATTATTTATAATCCCTTGTGTGTGTGTATATATATATATATATATATAACACTCCTCTTCCACTGTCTGATCTTAGCTGATGGTTCAGAAGTCCAGTCTGACTCACTTAAATCCCAACCCTGGAGGGAATATTACACTGCGCATCACAAATTAATACAGTTTCCAATATGTTGTAATCCATTAGGATCATGCTCACTTTAATCTGTCGCCTTTTCACCCCATCTGTCTCTCCCTTGGATGCTCTCTACAGCTTTACCTGTCTTATCTTTCTCAAGTCTCTGAATGACTGTGTTCTAGCCTTTTCCTTCACATCAGCAATAAATCCGAGATGGACGCTATTTGTGTCGGGACATGGAGGGGGAGAATAAATGCTATATTCATCCACTGATGAATCTGTAAAACCTTGTGTCCTTAATTTAACCAATCTAATAACTAAAGGTACTCATATGGGCATCAGCATATTTTGAAGCCAGAATGGCATTACCAAAGCAAAGGAAATGGTGACACAAGGAGCTGGGATGAGCATTGGCGAAAATCGCGAAAGTCAAACTAAAGAAATAAAGCAGAGTGAACCCGGTTATCCAATACCAAATATAAACACAGAAGCAGCAGTGTAAAAAAAAAAAAAAGTGAAAAACAACTTATATAGGCACGCACACATGCAAACACCAGATGCAAGCAGCTCTGGGATCCACTCAAAGCAGGCATCCATGGATCTAAAGCCAGACAAATACATCCTCGATACTGCTGAGCCTGGCCCCATATTGACGGTCTAAAGATTGCTGTGAATAATACCACTTACAAACCATGAAGATGGTTTTGGACCATCATACAGTAGGAACAGTGAGGACTACTACTGTGCCTCAGACTTTCAGGGTCATGAGTTCAAGTCTCACCTTCAGGTCTGGGCACATGGAGTTTGCAGATGCTCCTTGTGCATGACGGAATTCCTCTGGGTGCTCTGGTTTCTACATTTCCAAATAACCTATACTGTGTGAGTGAGTGTGTGAATGTGTGGGTGTTCAGTGTGCCTCGTGCTCTGAGTCTCCTGGGATAGGCATCATAGAGAATGAGTGAGTGAGGGCCGAGGACTACAGTTGATGTGATAGCTCAAGTCTCCATCAGTGAATCAGTTCATATTAAAACAATAAAGATTTTTCTGGTTACAGAATTGCACTTTTTTTCTTTTACAGAAAGGTAATAATTATAATCACTTAGATGAGCATGAGTTCCTTTTTGCAGGTGGTTGCTTGTAAGGTTTCTCCCTCATAGTGCCTCAGGCACTTATTTTTTTTCTTTTGTCCTTGCCTCTATAGCTTCTGGCTAGCTTATCCACAATATACAAGGTAACGAACCGAAATGACCTTTTCATTTGTGTTTTTGCGGGTTTATTAATGTTATTCTGGCATTCCAGAGCAACACCTGCAGTGTTTAAATGTCGGTTCTGCTTGGAACAAAGTTCTGTCCAAAGTTCAAAAAAAAAAAAAAAAGAGTTTGTAAAAAGAGTTAAAAATTTACTGTAATCAGTGATATTATTATTTCAGTTCCTAAAAATGCTAAGTTTAAAATGGAGTATAGAGTAAAGCAGTTGCACATTTGCACCAATCCTGTTGCAATTTCAGAAGGAAATTAGATAGTAAGTTGTTCCAAGTCTCTTGGAGGACTCACGGCAGGTAAAAGCCCACACACACTCTTAATGATGATGTGATCAGGCTCTGTTGAGGCCATACCATCTGTTGCACAGCTCCTTGTTTCTTTTTTGCTAAAGATCTTTATAATTAGAAAACGAACGCTTGGATGTCTGAAATGTTCATTTATAAATCAAGTTCATGCAACACTTCGTCTGGGTATCAATTATGTATGAGCATTTAAGACTCATATGAAGTCTAGATAAACAGCTGAGTTCATAGGAATATAAGTATCAATTTGAATATTTATATCTTGTGGAATATATAATATATATTTTTCATGAGGGTTATATCTATATTTCAGAAATTCATGCATTCACTGTATTTTATCATTGATTATCATCTGAAACTCCAGCAGATCCCGTGGTCATGTGAGCTTGCTGAGACACCCAGTCAGACATTAATCATTTATCAGCTCAGCAGAAGCCACAAAGATTCCACACTTCACGGTGGTTGCGCTTCAAACAGATCTGGCCTCTGCCCCATGTGTGTCCTTTGGGTCTGAGAACATGAGAGAAGTGGAATGATCCGAACTCTAACATATGAAACCAAACCGAGCTGAAGAGTTTCTTGGTGTTTCTCAGGCATCTACGCTATAAAACTTTGAAGGGAAATAAACATCTGAATTTGTAACGAAATCGAATTTGTAATAACTTTTCACTCTATGCCCACTACATTTTGTTTTTCTGTTCATCTGGGTTTTGCAGCAATCTCCACATATTATACCATCATGATACCAGCATACTGGAGTCGTCTTTGCATTTGTCTGCATTTACATTTAAGGCATTTACTGAAAAAGTCTCTTTTTCACTAATGAATGGTCTTGAGACAGCTGTCCTGGTAGCAGGTACATATTTATTTCGCTTGCCTAAGACCTGCAAATTAAGTGTTTGAGTCAACAAACTGTCAGCTCATTTGTGTAAAACAATGGAGGAGCTTTTACAGAAAGTCCCCTACATATGAACGAGTTCTGTTCTGTGAGCATGTTCATAAGTCAAATTTGTTTGCAAGTCCAACAAACATTGTCTACGTATTACGATACTAACACAATTGGCCATACACAGTATATTACAGTACGGTGTTCTTTAGAATCATGCTGATGGTTGAATGACTCATGTTAAAAGAACGAGCAATGTCTGGCATATTTTCACCTCACGCCATTCTCTCTCTATTTTCACTTTCTTCTCCATTGTTATTGGTTGCCGCTCCTTACAGTACCAGCTTCATCGCTGCTGCTTTTACGCTTCCTTCCAGACATCCTGGGCTTGTACTGCATTTGCAGAGGGTGCACACTGCCCATATGTGACAATGTACACCAGACAGATCTAGCTCCAGCGATCGAACTTGTGTGAATGCATGTTCTTATCTTTGAAATTATTAGGTAATCATCAAACTGGATCTTATCAGTTTGTATTTTCCCTCTCCCTGTCTCTCTGTTGAGCTATACATGACATGCCATTCCTGAACTGCCAGTGATCCAGACCCCCTCTGCCCTCTGGACCTGTCTGACTCATCCTGGTGTCCCGCTTGAAGCCGGTGGCAGTAGGCAAGAATTAAGATTCCAAGAAACAATCCGAGTGGCTTTCTTGGAGAGAAATTGCCAAAGCCTCCTGCTCTTCAGTTCTTACACAACCTTCATGACTATATCATTTCTCTCACCAGTAACTTCATGACTGTGTCACAAGTTGTCTTGCTCCTGACATGGAGGAATAAATACTTCTGAATTGCATGTCACAGGCCAGAAACCAGATGAGCAGTTCAGACCTTCTGGGAATATATGTTAGGAATGACAATCACAATTGCTATGAAGCATCATGCCCTTTTCATGACTTAAGTAAAACTTGTAGAAATAACAAGCCCTAAATGATTTCACAATGTCCAGGAGAAGACATTGGCTGTGAAGGATTAATGATCAAAGCATGCTCCCAAGAGTCCCACCACCTCCCATCCAATCTTCCTCTGCATATTCCAAGTCTCAGACCATCTCTGACCTTTCCTTTATTTTATGTCTCAGCCTCTCATATTGTTTTCCTTTTTCTTTCCCATCCCTTTGACTGAATATCCATTCTCCTTTATTGTTATTTATTTCCTTCTCTCCTCTTTCTCTCTTTGATACTGGACAAAGTAAAGTGTAAAAATGCTGACAGAGTTGTATGTCCTTGCTGGTTGTGCGCCACAGACTTCTTTTTATATTACAGACTTCCTGTAATGTTGAATAATAGAGTGACAGGAAGTTGTTCTATAATACTTTTTGTTGTCTATTACCACCATGGGAATGGACGCATTCCCATGTCTCCCACCATTTTCCTCCCAAATCCTTTCTCCATCAGAGGTTATGGCATTTAATTTCACAATCTCCCATGGTTTTAATAACAGTGCCATGCAGCAATTACAGTCTTCATGGCTTGCTGGCAACCCCAGGGGTTTTTAACCTCGGAAGAAATCTTTTATTTTTCTCATGCTCTTCGACACCTCCAACCACAAGCCAGTTGCCCCAACAAAACTTAACCACAATAACTCTCAGGACTCACTTTACATAAGGTAGGTTAAAGATTTATGCTGGTTGCTGAAAAATGCCTTAATGTCAACATTATTTGCCTTAAACTTTACAAAAACACTGAAAAGCAATTTATGAGTAGTGTTCAAGTCAAACTGGGACTTGTGACCTTGAGCTAACATTTCCACATGTATAGACCATTAAAGGAGCTCCTATGAGGCCAGCATTTTAGACGTGAAGCAGGCAGTTTGGTCTTGGCTAGGGCGTACTAGTAGAACCCTAGGATAGTGCGTTATATAGAGAAATTAAGGCTTTTTACTTTTAAAGGTTTTTACTCGCATAATTGAGTTCTGTTATTCTGCACAATTAAGTAAAAATTTGTCTAGAACACCCCTTGTATATGGTATAGAGATACAGGAACCCAAAATTATCTGTAATAATGAATGTTCCTAGGAAAACAGAAGGATATGTTTCTGGTCTTGCCAAATGTTACAATGATTCCTTTATGCGTAAAAGACTTTTGTAGTCAAAGACGTTAGGCCTTTATTACATACTGAGCTGTCAGAAGCAATCTCAGTAGTGCTTCATATGCTCTTCATCAATAAATTAGAATATACAAACAGCCGAAGACTAATCATTGCATGTGGTTTGTGCATGGCACTGGAAAACATTAGACTGTGATTAGGGATTTTTTTATGCACTATTCCTGGCAAAACAATAATGATTCTTGTCATTGCAATCCAATTATACACTTTCACTCATTGCATTGGAAGGGTAACACCGGAGTGCTAACTCAAACTGACAGTACACCTCAGCCTCTGCCAACATCCGTGTCTTCACTCCTCTCCTCAATATAGCACCTACTCTCTCCTTATCAGAGCAACTCTCGATCAGATAGGCCTGACATTTTCTACTGACTCATGCACTTATGCTCACTGTCCTCTGCTCTGCGCATCAGAGATGGCAGCACAGATTGTTTGTCTACCACAAGTTGTATTTGGTCCCTTGATTTTTGATGCTCATTAGCCTCCATTCTTATTTGCCTTTAATAAGAGTCAAGACTCTGATAACTTTGCCTTTTGCAGCCATACTTCATTTTGCTCTCCTTATTTTAGTCACTACATGCTTGTATTTTTAATCCAGACTCTGTCCACATGCATGCACTTTCGAAAAACCTCAACATACCCATACACGTGATGTGTTTTTGAATGTGCTGTACTGTATGTCAGTCTACAAAAAATGAGTAGAAGGATATAAAGCGTGCCAGGCCAAGGTAGGTCAGTGATAGCTCAAATGGTTAAGCCTCTGGGTTACTGATTGGAAGGTTGGGGTTCAAGCCCCAGCACCACTAAGTTGCCATTGTTGTTGTCATCTGCTCCAGGAGTTCTGTATCCTGGCTGACCCTGTGCCATGACCACAGCTTCCCAACTGGAATATGCGAAAAGAAATAAATTCACCAGTAAGGTACATGTGACAAATTATTCAATCTTAATCTCATTTTACAGTAGGTAGTGATATTATACATTATAAAATAAAGTTGCCCGTAACTGGACACGGTTCTACATTTACATTTCAACTCTTCTAAATTTTGTTTTATTATATTTTATTCTATATTTTTATTCTACTATTTAATTTATTATTTTATTATTTGTACATAATGTATATTTAAAAGTCCTTTAGAGCTAAAATTTATTTCCATATTTCTCTATATTTCTAATTTGTAAAATTCTCTTATTTCTCTTATTTCATACTGAAACATTCTTTTTGAAATTGTAGGTCATCAGCAGCTGTATAAGCATTTCACTTCATATCATACTGTGTATGACTGACTGTGTATTTGACGAATAAAATTTTAATTTGTTTAGGAAAAAACACATCTGGCTTACTTCCTTCTTCTAGACCTCAACAAATATAGCCGACTAACTGCTTGTCGTCCTCATGGGCAAAATCCCTTCCATATACAGTGGAACCACGGATTGCGAGTAACTCGGTTTACGAGTGTTCCGCAAGACGAGCAAAGATTTGAAATAAATTTTGACTTGAAAAACGAGCATGTCTTGGAGTTTTTTGACTTCGACACACACACCGACATGCACACACACTCTCTCGCCTGTACACCCCCCTTCCCGGCTTCACACAGACACAGACACTCTGCTCTACACAAAAAATCTGCTGTGTCGTGATTCTTTTCAAAAGGTAAGGTGCTGGTTCATTTGTTTTTTTTTTACTTTACAGCAGTGATTCCGTTAGTCTGCACTCACGCGAGCGTCATTAGAGAGATTTATTTTTTCCCGTTAAAACAGTGTTTCCGTTGTGTGTGTGTGTGTTTGTTGTGAAACTTAAAAAGCGAGGTGGGGGGAGCGAGGAGGAGTTTTACTGTGTAAGACGAGGCGAGGGAAGGGGCTAATTCCACACACATACACAAATATGTGCCTGCGCGCACAAACGGAAACACTTATCTGTTGGGATTTATTTTAACTTTTTTTAAAGGTAAAGTGCAGGTTAATTTGTTTTATTTTTACTTTATATATTGTATTAATTATTTTTCTGTATTTATTTTTTGGGGCTGTGGAACGAATTATTTGAGTTTTAATTATTTCTTATGGGAAGATTTGATTTGGTTTACAAATGTTTTGGAATACGAACCAGCTTCCTGAACGAATGATGCTCGTAATCCAAGGTTCCACTGTATATATTTTTTTTCATGGAATCAATTGTTTGAACTGAACGAGTGGTCACGCAAGCAGTGACATATCAATGTTCGCATGAGTGCCATTTCCGAGTTCAGACGCATACACATTAAAGTCAGATAAAAGTCACTTGGAGTTATGAATATGAACTATCACGACATGCAAATCGGATCTAACTGAAAAATCTTAATTGAGCAATGTGACTCGTAAAGAGAATGTAGCCTTACTGTTTCAAGTTGTACTCCATTCCCAAACTAATAAGAACAAAATCTAATAGACAACTCATGCCTCACAGTATGGTGTGTATCTTTGGAGAAGTGGATTTGGAACAGTAAAGCGTGGACTCTCAACAAGAGGTTGGATAAATAAAACAGTATAAGACAAATAAGTAATCACACAACACAAAAAACTTCATGTACTTCATGAAAAGCTAGCAAATTCATTATACCCCAAAAGGCATTGAGAGAATGCAGTCGGATGCTGTAATCTCTATTGGTCTGAATGGGACATCATAGATTTTAAAAGCAAACCATTTACTATAGTCGTAGAGCTCTTTATTCAATTTCAACACATGGTAAAGCAAAGACTGCTTCACAGTGAGCTTTCCAGCTTCTGCGTCTAAGCCGCACACTCAAGAGTAGCCAAGCTGCTGACAGCTTTGCCACGCTTCCAAGATCAAGCATCAGCCGCTGTCACAAAACTAGTCCTCAATCTTTGCTCAAATTCCTATCTAAGTAATCATAAACACCATAATGTCATTTTAACACACATAGCACTACTTGACTTTATACCATTATATGTATAATTGCAAAAGCGTAATGATTTATATCCCTACGTTCTGATATTTGAGCATGGGTTTCTTCTTCATGTTGTCTCAATCTCGCATCCAGATTGCTCATCAGCTATCGAAATCTAGATTGGATTTCTGTAAAGCTGCTTCGTGACACTGAATTGAATAGGTCTAAAGGTCTCTAAAAGATATACACCTAGGCCAGGGAGGAAATTTTCAGATAAAAAGCTTGAGATGATGGATTCTTACAAAGATATGAAAGCTCTCCACAGTCAGTAAAGGAATCTATTCGATTTAATAAGCAGGTTCGTGTGCCATCAGTGGCTTTCAGCACAGAAGGAGAACACTTTTCGGTTCTATATGCCTGAATTATTAAACCTCTATTACGACGAATGCCTCAGCAATTCATATTTCATTACATTACTACAGTGGCATAATTGTGTGTGACAGAATGAATTATGGATGAGGTTTACTCCTCATTCAATTCCCTGCATTACTAGAGATGGAAAGCGGCAAGCAGATGGAGTGGCATTTTTTTTTTTTTTTTTAAACGCAACTTTCTTGGGACCCTTACAGCTACCTGCATTCAGTCTCACACCGCCTCTTATGCTCCCACGGGTGCCTCTTTAGGAGATGACGAGAGATTTCAATGTGCGGGTATTACGCAAGTATGTTTATTGTAGTTCATGGTTTATAATTTATAACTTTTAGCTACAACTTTAGCCTATATTTTTTGCTATGCTTCTAAGAAGATGCTAAATAATTCTACTGTAACTTTTACTGTGGCATAAATGCATAAATATAAAACAACCAAAAACAACATGTGATCATGTGTATCTGTGCTATTTCTTTGCCTGTGTGACCCATTTTCAATTTTTTTTTTGTCTTGTATAATTAAACAAATTAAAAGAAATAATAAATTCAGTTTATCATATTGCCTATTTTGTGCTGAAAGTTCTGGTCACTCTATACTGCACAATCCTGAGCGCTATATATGTTTCTATAAAATATAATAGGAAAAGTTTTAAAAGCTATGTTTTGGTTCAAACTACTATTAAACCTACAGTACCTGTGAGTTTACCTGTATATGTGCTTTTCGTTAGCTTCTTCACAGACATGGCATGTACTGTAGGTTTCAGTAATGTCTCCCTCTATGTGATGAGTGACATTGTTTTTGACTCATAGTAAGTGTATCAGCTTGTGGCCATCAGAACAGATTGGGAACATAAAGAACAGTTTGAGCATTTCCTATGTTGGGTATTAATATAGGCTTCATAGTCACAGTTAAAAACTAATTTAGAGAATAAATTATTGTCAGCACAAACGCAGCTATAAATCAGATCAGCTTCTTGTCAATTATATGGACTGTGGAGCCAGCAGCAGCCAAAATAAAAAATTAAAGGCTAAAGAATGTTTAGAAGTCTAAATTTAATTAATAAAAAAAAGATTAACATTTTTCAAACTAAAATATAAATACATAAAAATCTCCATCTGGAATGGTTTAAAGAAATATGCAGCAGAATATTTATTATGATTTGAATAAATATTCTAGAGCAAACACATGAAAGCGAGAAGCAGTGCTGCACAGGCTGGGGGTGAAGGCCAGCTCTGATAGCTTACTGTGATGTAGTTCCCGTTGTTGATTTCAAAACACTTGCTAGGTGATTTTTGTCTGTGCCAGCATTAAACTGTTTTTCCATCAGCTCTTTTTTTAAAATACATGTTATAATATTAAACATTCTATGCTTCACTTCACTTAAAAATTACATTACTATTTATTCTATATGCACAAGTCACTTTAAGTACTGTATGTACACTTTACAGCATACTTGCACACCCCCTGGACATTTCTATTTCTATTCCCTATTTTTCTATACTGTACACCTAGGCTTTCTTATATTTTCTCGTATCGTGTATATATATATATATATATATATATATATATATATATATATATATATATATATATATATATTTTTTTTTCTATATTTACACTCAGGTTTTATTATTTTCTTATATTTTTCTTATATTTTTCATATATTTTTATTATATTTTCTTATTGTATATTTGTATATTTTTACTATATATAATTTTATAATATAAAATTATATTTTATTCTTAGTTAAATCTATTTCTACTTTCTTTATTATATTCATTCCATGTAAATAGTCCTTAATAGTCTTTTATTCTAAGGTCACGGGCAGTCGCCTAAGCATTTCACTGCATACGATACTGTGTATGACTGTGTATGTGACAAATAAAATTTGAATTTGAAATTGTTATAATTTTGCCATAATTTTTTTGCCATGCCATGCTTTTGTTTACAGATTTTTTTTTATTTTAAATAAAATGATTTGTTCTAAACATTTAATGATGTTATGGGCCACCATAATCAGTCAGAAACAACTGGTAAACTTGAACCACAATTTGTTATACTGCAAAGGAACATATTATTTTTGTACTTACAGCATATGAATTGTACTCCAGACTATACACTGTATTGTATATGCTTTACATCACCTAATCTGAAATCTGAAAGGTTTCTCTTTTAAAGGTATTATAATTATACTTGTATGAGTAATGGCATGCTGTTATAGAGAAAGAAACAATGAAAGAGCAGAGTGGTGAGACTTGACATGTACAGTAGCAGAGATACTTAAAACCCTTTACTGCAACATCCTAGGGTGTTTAATTAATTAATTAATTTGGGGCAGTGGTGGCTCAGTGTGTTAAGGCTTTAACTCACCTTTAAGGTGAGTTACGGATCGGAAGATCAGCGGATTGAGCCCCAGCTCCGCCAGGTTGCTGCTGTTGGGCCCTTGAGCAAGGCCCTTAACCCTGTCTGCTCCAGGGGCGCCGTAAAAATGGCTGACCCTGCGCTCTGACCCCGGCCTACTAACAAGAAGCTGGGTTATGCGAAGAATATAGAATTTCACTGTGCAGTAATGTATGTGTGACCAATAAAGGCTGACTTAACTTAACTAAAAGTAGAAAACTTACTTCCATAAATATTAAACACATTTCTCATTACAAAAAATATATATCAACAGTTATATTAAATAAATTAAAAGTCTTTAATTATCATCGTTCACCATACAGGTCAATAAGGACGAGCTATTACTACAGAAATGATAATGTATCAGAATGGGCACATGCAGAACATATTCAACAGTTTCATCAAATCGTGACCTTTACTGTGTGAGGAAATAATGGAAATTACTGATCATTAGGCAAGCTTTTCTGTCCTTAAACAGTGTGATCTCAGCGGGACGTTGGCTAGGGCAAGATTAAAAATTCATTTTGGTAAAATATGCTTATACAGTACTTTCTTAAAGTTGCGTTGTCAGTGTATGTTATGAGCAGAAAGAAAAATTAGGCAAAGCCCAAATGTTGCGTCTTTTCGGCTGCTTGCCAGAATGACACATTTATTTGTAATCTGCTCCACAGCTGAAACAGACTTTTTACTCAACATGATACTTACACACGTGGACAAAATTGTTGGTACCCTTTGGTCAATGAAAGAAAAACTCACAATGGTCACAGAAATAACTTTAATCTGACAAAGTCATAATAAATAAGAATTCTATGAATGTTAACCAATGAAAGTCAGACATTGCTTTTCAACCATGCTTCAACAGAATTATATTAAAAAAAAAATGAACTCATGGAACAGGCCTGGACAAAAATGATGGTACCCCTAACTTAATAGTTTGTTGCACAACCTTTTGAGGCAATCACTGCAATCAAACGATTCCTGTAACTGTCAATGAGACTTCTGCACCTCTCTGCAGGTATTTTGGCCCACTCCTCATGAGCAAGCTGCTCCAGTTGTTTCCGGTTTGAAGGGTGCCTTTTCCAGACGGCATGTTTCAGCTCCTTCCAAAGATGCTCAATAGGATTGAGGTCAGGGCTCATAGAAGGCCACTTTAGAATAGTCCAATGTTTTCCTCTTAGCCATTCTTGGGTGTTTTTAGCTGTGTGTTTTGGGTCATTGTCCTGTTGCAAGACCCATGACCTGCGACTGAGACCCAGCTTTCTGACACTGGCCTGCACATTTCTCTCTAGAATCCCTTGATAGTCTTGAGATTTCATTGTACCCTGCACAGATTCAAGACACCCTGTGCCAGATGCAGCAAAGCAGCCCCAGAACATAACAGAGCCTCCTCCATCTTTCACAGTAGGGACAGTGTTCTTTTCTTCATATGCTTCATTTTTCCATCTGTGAACATAGAGCTGATGTGCCTTGGCAAAAAGTTCCATTTTGGTCTCATCTGTCCATAGGACATTCTCCAAGAAGCTTTGTGGCTTGTCAACATGTAGTTTGGCATATTCCAGTCTGGCTTTTTTATGATTTGTTTTCAACAATGGTGTCCTCCTTGGTCGTCTCCCATGTAGTCCACTTTGGCTCAAACAACGACGCATGGTGCGATCTGACACTGATGTTCCTTGAGCATGAAGTTCACCTTGGATCTCTTTAGAAGTCTTTCTGGGCTCTTTTGTTACCATTCGGATTATCCGTCTCTTTGATTTGTCATCAATTTTCCTCCTGCGGCCACGTCCAGGGAGGTTGGCTACAGTCCCATGGATCTTAAATTTCTGAATAATATGTGCAACTGTAGTCACAGGAACATCTAGCTGCTTGGAAATGGTCTTATAGCCTTTACCTTTAACATGCTTGTCTATAATTTTCTTTCGAATCTCCTGAGACAACTCTTTCCTTTGCTTCCTCTGGTCCATGTTGAGTGTGGTACATACCATGTCACCAAACCACACAGTGACTACCTGGAGCCCTATATATAGGCCCACTGACTGATTACAAGATTGTAGACACCTGTGATGCTAATTAGTGGACACACCTTGAATTAACATGTCCCTTTGGTCCCATTATTTTCAGTATTTTCTAGGGGTACCATCATTTTTGTCCAGGCCTGTTCCATGAGTTTATTTTTTAAAAATAATTCTGTTGAAGCATGGTTGAAAAGCAATGTCTAACTTTCATTGGTTAACATTCATAGAATTTTTTAAATTATTACTTTTGTCAGATTAAAGTTATTTCTGTGACCATTGTGAGTTTTTCTTTCATTGACCGAAGGGTACCAACAATTTTGTCCACGTGTGTACATCCAATAGAAGAGCTATCTGAGTTCAGCTGAGTGGCCTGGTATGAAGCTCTAAATATGTAGTCAGTTTGACTAATGAGTTACTAATAATTTAAAAGATATTGCTTTTGCAGGGAGTAAAAATCGTTAAATTACATTATGTGTTTGCGAATAAAAGATTAGCCTGTTTAGCATTTAGAAAGTACTATACCCCCAAACTATAACTAAATAATGATAGGATTTGGTTCAGTGCATAACAGTTGAGTTAAAGAGCAACCAACACAGTTGATTTGGCCTTTTGAAAGGCAGTTTGCTGAAAAACCTTTGGAGAGCCATTTAGCATGTAGACGAAAAAAAAAAAAAAAGCCCACAATAACAGCCGTCACAGCTTGTGTACATCACACAGTGGATAAACACTTGTCAAAAGGACTACAGACACAATAGACTCCAATCAGACATGGGCCATGGCTGCTGAAGTTAATTTCCACCAAGCAAATTGCATTCGTTTGCTTTCTGTCTGCTAAATAGTACCCGGCTTCATTTGGTGAAAAACAAAACAAAACAAAAAATAGGTGAAAAATAGGATTTGCTGGAGAATTCTCAAGAAGCATACATTCTGTATAAAAATGTTTGCCTTTAAATATGCAAACACGGCATTGCACAAACGAGCACTCTGCTGCTACCCCTCAATCACATTTTCCACATTAGTGATATAATGATGGTAATTACAGACTGCAATGAACTGAATTATAATATTTACTCTCTAATAGCCCCGGTGGAGCACACAAGCTAGTGAAAACATCGCCTCCCTATGGGTGAAGAGGCCATGTTCAACATTAACTGCAAATTACCCCTGATTTATTAGACATCGAAGGACTAGTTATTGACTTGTTTGTACTTCCTAAGTGTTGTCATGGGTGCTGGACATTATGGAAGTTTTTTGGGTGATGACTGGAAGCCAGTTCTACTTATCATGCTCTGTATGTTTTTTTGTTGTTGTTTTTTTTAATGTGTTCATTATGGGTCATAAAAAGTTCATGAACTTTGAAGTGAAATCCTGCAATGGAGTCAGTTTCAGTTTCAGAGTTGCCATTTGTATAAATCTTAATACAATATAAAGCTTAATTACTTAATAACATTAACTGAATTATTTATTTTATAGTGTAGAATTGAGGTGGTGGAGTGGTTAGCACTGTCGCCTTGCACCTCCAGGGTCCGGGTTCGATTCCCGTCTCTGTGTGCATGGAGTTTGCATGTTCTCCCCGTGCTTGGTGGGTTTCCTCCCGGTGCTCCGGTTTCCTCCCACAATCTAAAGATTTGCAGATTAGGCTGATTGGCATTCCCAAATTGCCCGTAGTGTGTGAATGAGTGTGTGAGTATGTGTGTGTGTGCCCTGTGATGGATTGGCCCCATGTCCAAGGTGTACCCAACCTCGTGCCTAAGCCTCCTGGGATAGGTTGCAGGTCCTTGTGACCCTGAATTCAGGATAAAGTGGTATAGACGATGAGTGAGTGAGAGTGAGAATTGAGCACTGTTGTTGCCTTGCACCTTCAGGGACCGGGTTTGATTCCCACCTCGTGATCCGTGTGCAGGGAGTTTGCATGTTCTCCTTGAACTTGGTGGGTTTCCTTCCACAGTCCAAAGACTAATTGGTGTTCCCAAATTGTCTGTGTGTAAATGAGCCCGCGTCTGTGTACTGTATGTACCCTGCAGTGTATTAGCACACTGTCACTGCCTCGTGTCCCAAGTCTCCTGGGATAGACTCCAGACCCCCGGGTATACAGAATAAAGCGGTATAGATGATGAGCAAGTGAGTGAGCATAGTATTGTTGCAGCATGTATATCCTTTCCTTGAACTTCCTGGTATAAGTCTGTATAATCTTTGTCACTGTGAAGTCTTGCCCACCATTCTGTACTGAGTGAGTTCTCCGTTTTAATTTCATGCTAAATTAATATCAGCATAAACAAGTGAGTGAGACATCATTGGAATATTAACTAACTAACTATATATATAAAATATATAACTAATATACTAACCTTAACCTTCATAACACTTTGGAACATTATATATCAAGGCCTGTGTGAGAAAAAAAGGAAAATATTTGTAGATTGTAATATAAATTAATTCCTACAGGCATGTTCCCTGTTGTGCCATCACCGGCTTTATCACAATCACACTATGCAGGCCGAATTTGACTGCATGTTTTTTTGCTTAAACCTACAACAGGCCACAGGCATCGACTTGATTAATAAGCAAGATAGGAAAGTTTAGTTTGGCAAAAGGTTGTGGCTTATAAACCACTGACAGTTTCAGGAGCAGCAGGTTCATTTGGTAAAACTTTGATTCTGTCTAAACCCAAAATTTTCACTTTCTGCCCCTACCCCCCCAAGCGGGCACTGAAATCTCTTGTCGAGCACGGAGCAGGCTCGGCATGTAAAGATCTCTGTCTGACAGTAGGCTGTGGCACTGGTGACCTGACGGAGAACAAAAACTGTATGCATGCATGTGCACCGTGCGTAAGATGATAAGCTGCTTATACACATCTGCACTGTTGTCCTGGCTGAGGTCACTCGATTCATGACGCAGCATAGAGGGAGATAAGGAACACGATATCCAAACGAGTTCATAGTGAGACTTTCGAATTAAAATGAGAATACATTGTTTGGAACGAGCAGATAAGGCATTTAAAATGAGTACAATTATGAATAAAAACATGGCTGCAAACAATATTTAAGCACCAAGCATACATCTCTTCAGGAGGGCTGGTTGCAAAATATATCGTAAAAATGCTATAATGAAAAACGTCTCACCATATACTGTACAGCAAAGCTACAGCACGTCCCAGGCTGCCAGACTTATACTGTATGAGATGCCGTGTAACATTCCAGCATTGACACAGACCGGGCACAATGCAGTGCACTGCACTCTATCCAGACATTTCCTTTCTCTGACTTTTGATTTTACTGTGTGTGTTTGTGTGCGAGTGTGTGCGCGTACACTGTACACTGCCACAGGCAGGAAAAGACCTCTTTCTTTCATGCTTGTATATTAACGGTTTACAGCTGGAATGAAGTACACAGCTTCAGGCCATGCTGTTCGATTTTAATGCCACCATCTCAGGGATAAACAATTACAGAAACTCTCTAGATACAGTAAGCAGTCGATAGTGGCTGAAGTCAGGCGGATAAAGATGCAGCAAAGCCAAATTCGGTAATTTCGAAATTTGAAAATCGGATTTAAACTATGGTTTGTTTAATAGTGAAAAACCCTAAAAATGTTAAAGAGATTCAACTAATATATATATATATATATATATATATATATATATATATATATATATATATATATATATATTTTTTTTTTTTTTTTCTCAAGTCCATGATAGCACACATAGGACCATATAAATTACACCAAATTATAATTTTTACATAAATAAATAAATAATACATTTCAATATTACATTTCTGTTTCCTTCCTGCTCTCACACTATGTTATAGTGTTTCTGTATACTTTAACTATAAGTGTCACAGTACATTATATTACAATTTATTAGACACTGACTGGCCACTTTAATTGGCACACTTGTTCAACTGCCCATTAATACAAAGTGCCTAAATCAGCCAATCATATAGAGCCAACTGAAAGCATCTAGGCATGTACAGTAGACATGGTCAAGATGATCTGCTGAAGCATCAGAATGGTGGAGAAATGTGATTTAAATGACTTGAGTATTTCTGAAACTGCTGATCTACTGGGATTTTCACACGCAACCATCTCCAGGGTGTACAGGGTTTTGTTCTGAAAGAGAAAATATGCCGTGAGAGGCAGTTCTCTGGGCGAAAAATGCCTTGTTCAGATGAGAACGGCCAGACTGGTTACCACTGATAGAAAGGCAACAGTAACTCAAATAACATCTTGTTACAGCCAAGGTCTTAAGAATCGCATTAGTGGAATATTGCTGCTACCCATGTCCACACCTTTATGGCCACGGGATAACTGAGGAGTTCAGTGTTCTCAAATGGCCTCCACAGTCACCAGATCTTAATCCAACAGAGCATCATTGGGATGTGGAGGACCGTCAGATTTGCATCATGGATGTGCAGCAACTGCGTTATGCTATCATGGACCAAAATCCCTAAGGAATGTTTACAGTTCATTGTAGGCAGAGCTACTTGGTCCAATCAAGTACTAGTACAGAATAAAGTTTTCCGTTAAGTATACAGTGGAACCTTGGTTTACGAGCATAATTCGTTCAAGAAGCGGGCTCGTATTCCAAAACACTCGTAAACCAAATCAAAACTTCCCATAAGAAATAATTCGTTCCACAGCCCAATAAAAAAAAAATAAATACAGAAAAATTATTAATACAATATATAAAGTAAAATTAAAACAAATTAACCTGCACTTTACCTTTTAAAAAAAGTTTAAATAAATCCCAACAGATAAGTGTTTCCGTTTGTGCGCGCAGGTGCCGTGTGTGTGTGTGTGTGTGTGTGTGTAATTAGCCCCTTCCCTTGCCTTGTCTTACACAGTAAAACTCCTCCTCCCTCCCCCCACCTCGCTTTTTAAGTTTCACAACAAACACACACACACAACGGAAACACTGTTTTAACGAGAAAAAAAGGGATCTCTCTAATGACACTCGCGTGACCGCAGACTAACAGAATCACTGCTGTAAAGTAAAAAAACTAAACAAAACAAATGAACCAGTACTTTACCTTTGAAAAGAATCGCGACAGAGCAGAGTTTCTGTGTAAAGCAGAGTGTGTGTGTCTGTGTGAAGCCGTGGAGGGGGGGTGTAAAGGCGTGTGTGTGTGTGTGTGTGTGTGTGTGTGTCGGTGTCAAAAAACTCGGCACTCGTAAACCATGACATGCTCGTTTTTCAAGTCAAAATTTATGAAAAATCTTTGCTCGTTTTGCGGAACACTCGTAAACTGCAATCCGAGGTTCCACTGTATAAACTTTGTTTACACCCGGAGGTCAAAAGGCCTTGAATGCGGTTTAAAATTTTTCATACCTTTACATTTCTAGTTCCGAAGACCAAACCACACGATTCATTTTCTTGACCACACCTGGCTTCAAATATCAGCTTCCACACTCAGAAAGACCAGACAAAAAAGAAAGTAATATATAACATGTCTATCAGCGTTCATTAACTTCAGTGTGCATACACACCGTATAACATCTGTAGTTAACTGGAACTGTACTGGAGCAATGAACACTGATCTTCCAAAAGATATCATGTTTTTATTTTATTATGCTATTGGTGGAGAGCGCCATCTAACATATCACTTTAAAATGTTGAGGTTTTCGTTGTGGTGGGGACATTCAGGAGAGACCGCTCCCTTCAGGATAGAAATGTTCCATCATATAACAAAAGGTTTCAGTCAGACGAATTTTTGTATTGATTTGCACTGACGCTTCCCCCCCTAAGGGAACAAGAGGAGACAGACCATGGCAGCGTAATAAATACTCACCCCATACCATATCAGAGCCATTGGCTTTTGCTTTGTCATATTTTTGTCACAAATTTCATGCTTGATGTATTTCAGGTGTAGTAAAAGATCTCTACTTTGTCTGGTGTATTGTTCTTGCTTTTCTTTTGTGCAAGGGACATGTGGCTGGCAGGCATAACGGATCATTTTGCTTTGTCGATTTGTTTTTAGAACAATTTAGCAAAGAGAACTTGAAAAATTCATCATACCGGGAAAGTCCAAATACTCTCTGTTTCTCAGTCTAATTATAATATTTGCTATTTCCCATATCACAGTTTTATAGTGTATATGCTGATGTATAGCCAGAGGTGCAGCATTGATGTCTGACAGATGCATTAAACTCACTCCGTCATCGTCACACACCTATTTATGTGTTTTATAAATGCACACAATGTTTCTGAGAAATAATTTATGTTGCACCGATCTGTACTAGGCAACGGGCTGAGGGGACGCAGTGTACCGTGTCTGCAAACTAACAGATGTTTGTTCTCAGGCATCAGGCTGTGCTTTGATTATGTTAACTAAAATATATATGTGTAATGCAAAACATTTCAACAGTACAGAAAACAGTAGAGAAATGAATGCAAAAGTGGGCATAACTTTTTTATCAATAAACATACAGTAGGTCATTCCAGTTACTCTTTTTCTATATGCTCATATGCTACTGTATATACTGTACGTCTCCCACTGGGTGGTTTGTCTTTGATGCTAGTTCACATCTTCATTCATGTGCAGTAAAGTTAATAAAGAACTTTTGCATGGCTTTTGTTACAGCGCTCGTACTGTATGTGTGCTGCAGATTTAGTACTAAATACTAAATGCCACAAAGTGTCAAGAGTAAAAAGAAAAAAAATATTGAATTGACGTAAACATGCCCCAATCAAAGCCTAGGGAGTAAGATTGAACCCTCATTACCAGCACAGCTTTTTGTGAATCCATTCGACCGATCCACTTAAATGTGTGGCTATAATCGATAAAAGTCTTAAGCAATAAATTTCCTAACAAGGACTTCTCAGCTTTGTTGGAATTTCAGCTCTCATGTACTGCTTGTGAAATTTGTGATTATATAAGTTCTTTTCGTCCAGATCCTTTGAGTTTCTCATAAAAAAAAAAAAAAACTGCAAAAAGCTTGCAGTAAATGAACATTAAATAGCAATAATAAAGAAAAGTCACGTTTGCAAGTACACAAGCTCACATAGTGTTGGTTGATTCACATAAGCCATAGTGAATTAGTACTCCTACATGGTTGCTGGCACTATTAAAATATCTTGATATGTACATGAAGAAGATGGCCTGTTTGTTTTCAAAATAGTGGCACTGTAGCAATGAGTGTTACTGTATGTGTGATGGAGAAATACAGCGTATATCAACACGTACTGTACACGTATAGACTGTTACAATTTCTTGCACTCTCTTTATTATATTTTCAGCCTGGCTGTGAGGATGTGTGTGTAAGAGCATTAATCAGGTCATGTACTGATGTCAGGTGAGGAGGCCAGGGCTTCAGTCAACATTCCAGTTTATTCCATGTTCATTAGGGGTTGAGGTCGGCGCTACAGTATGTGAAGCACATGCAGGGTTTTTTTTTTTTTTCATTCCAGATTCAGTATGCCATACTGTATCTTCATGCACTGTGGTAGGTTTGGCAGTCTTGTACGAGGAAATTTGTAATGTTAAAGTATGAACAGCTAATTTTTAGGAACTTGCAAACCAGCAATGCATTGGCAACCCATCCAGGGCTCCTGGGGTTGGCCCCTGGAGACCCTGTCCACAGGATAAAGTGGTATAGATGATGATTGAGTGTATTGCAGACAATCCATACAATCTAGTGAGGCTAATAATACAATTGTACAAATCACATTGTACAGTAAGCATGAGCATCAAAAGACTGATGTGAAAAGGCACTGACTCTGCACACACACACACACACACACACACACACACACACACACACACACACACACACACACACTGTCTGGGCAAAAAATAAAAATCTCACAGTGTGCGATTCTTATTTGACCACTTTTAGCTCTGATTTTGGCACACAGTGAGGTGGCCAGCTCATGTGTGAAAATGATTTCTCATGCACCCTGAACTCTCTTTCACCACTGGAGTCTTGAGATATGCTTGTGCCAACAGAGACGAAAAATGCAAGTCAAATCTTTATTCTGCTTAGCGAATTGAAGCCTCCCTGACAAGTAGTTTTCTTATATTGTAGACAGACAGCTGTTTAGTCCCAGCCCTGTCAGTTCTTGTCATAGTGTTGCATGAAGTTTTGCAATGGTTTAAATAATATGCTTCCAGATTTCGAACAATTCTGAACAAAATTCTAGTCATTTCAGCAATCTCTGTAATTGCTTTCATAGGCATTTTGGTAAACATATTGACACATTTTAAATGAAATTTCAGGGCTTTCCTGGGCCTTAGATTGCCGAAATGATGGTTCATAAACTATAGCGAGTTTTTGGAAACACATAAGCAAACGATTGTCACAAGCCAGCCAGATCAACCCAGCACTTCCAGAACCTAAACTCCACTCCAGGTTTTTTCTCCCTGCAAGCTCACCTGTAGCTCACGCACACCTGAACGTGATAATTCAATCAGCTCTTGGCTTTTTAAGCACGCCGAGAGCACCATTCAGTGCCGCAGTGTCTTACTCGTGTGCCTCGCGTTTTTCTTTGCCAGTGTTTTTCATGTGTCTAATCTCGTTCTCGACCCTGTTTGTTTTCCTGGATTTCTCTCTCGTCTCTGCCCCTCGGTACCTCTGCTACTATCGGACTGACTAATGTGTATGATCTTGCATGCTCTCTGGATACTGGATTGTTACTCACGTTTCTGGATTCGTTTGCCCTCGCTGCTGGATTCCTGGTTACCGATCACGCATGGTAGAACGATACAGTAATCCTTCACTGTCCCATTCCCCGTAAAGCGGCTGCCATCTCCGCGCATAAGGACTTCCGCATCGAGCACTTCCACATTCACGGACATCAGAGAGAAAGCTCAAGTTGCACGCTGACCTCCGTTCTCTCCGTGGAAATTAAATCGCTACTATTAACATCCTCTGCACGCAAAGCGGATTTACAGTGAGGGACGTGAGTCAGATTCGCCCGTGTTCACTTCCGGGAAAAGTGGAGATTCCCTCACGTCATAGCCCCGCCCCCAGCTTCGTCACTAGAGGCTTCCCACTCACTCCCGTCATTCTCTGGTTCACACACACACGCACCGCTTCTCTCCTCCGCTCCTGCTGCACCTTTTACCAAGGTTCCTGTGTGTAAATAAAATTCTAAATTAAAATTAAAAGTCCCTGTTTTCTGCTATTGGGTTCACTCTCACTCAGCCGGCCCGTGACAGTACACTGCGGCCATGACGAACCCAGCAGATGTATCTCACCCAAGGCCCAGTCTTCGAACTAGGTCTCAGCCCAGACCTAATGCTCGTTTTGATGCCCGGCTACGTCAGATAATTGCTCAGCAGGGGGCTCTTGCAAATTCTCATCAGCTAAACCTCCAACAAATCTCCCAGACACTATCCCAGCTATCAACGCAATTTCAACAAGTGTGCTCTACTCTTCCTTCCACGCTGACACCACCGGCTCGGCACGAACCTCGTCTGCCTAATCCTCAACCATACAACGGTGACCCTGCTACATGTCGTTCTTTCCTGTCTCAGTGTTCCCTGTTACTCGAACTCCAGCCATCAACCTTCCCCACTGAACGCTCCAAGGTGGCATATATCATTACTCTCCTTACAGGGAGAGCCCGTGAGTGGGGGACTGCCGTCTGGGACGCCAAGGATCCTTGCTGTGCCAACTTTAACGCCTTTATTGAAGAGATGAGGAAGGTATTTGATCGCTCCCACGCAGGCCGGGAGGCTGGGGGGAAGTTGCTGGAGCTGTGTCAGGGTTCCAGATCAGCTTATGATTATGCCATCGAGTTCAGGACTTTGGCGGCCGCTACTCAGTGGGACACCCAGGCCTTGTATGACACCTTTCTTAACGGCCTTTCAGAGTCAGTCAAGGACCAGCTAGTTTCGCGGCAGCTCCCTGAAAACTTAAACGACTTGATGGATCTAGCAGGACGTGTGGATTCACGTCTCAGACAAAGGCACCACACCAATATTCAACCACGACTCAGAGCCAGCACCTTCCCCACTCCAACTGTTTCAGCCAGCTCTCCAGCTGAACCCATACAGATTGGTCGGTTCCGGATCTCACCGGAGGAACGGCAACGTCGAGTTCTGGCGGGGGCGTGCCTCTATTGCGGCAAGGTCAGTCATCTACGTCTCCAGTGCCCGTTAAAAACAAGCACCCTCCCAGTTAACCTAGGCACACTGGAGGGACCATCTCAAGCGCATCTGCCTAGAGACCGCTCACTTCTCCCTGTCGTGCTCCTCTGGGATAACCAGCCCCGTATTCTTTATGCCCTCGTTGATTCTGGCTCTGATCAGAATTTAATTGATGCCAATAAGGTCAAGGAACTGCATGTGCCCACTTTTCCCTTGGAATCGCCGCTATCAGTCCGTGCCCTCGATGGAACGCTCCTTCCTCCGATTACCCAGCGAACCGTTTCAGTCACGCTGAGGACATCGGGAAATCATTCGGAAGAAATTTCGTTCCTCGTCATGCAAAAGGCTCAGTCCCAGCTGGTTCTTGGACGTCCCTGGCTCATCCGCCATAACCCACAGATAGACTGGCGGAACAACGCCATCCTTGGATGGAGCCCCCTCTGCCTAGCCTCGTGCCTCAAGTCAGCGCTCTGTCCCTCTCCGGTAGCAACATCCTCAGAGGAATTTCCTGACCTCTCCGCAGTCCCGCAGGACTATGCTGATCTCAAGGCGGTGTTCAGTAAGTCTCGGGCTATCTCTCTTCCCCCCCACCGACCCTACGACTGTGCAATTGACCTCCTCCCAGGCACTACTCCACCCAGGGGGCATCTGTACTCACTCTCCCAACACGAAAGAGGAGCCATGGACAAATACATATCCGAATCGTTAGCCGCTGGAATCATCAGGCCATCATCATCTCCGGCTGGGGCAGGCTTCTTCTTCGTGGCCAAGAAGGACGGGTCCCTGCGTCCTTGTATTGATTACAGAGGACTTAACGACATCACCATCAAGAATCGCTATCCGTTGCCCCTGATGTCCACAGCCTTCGACCTCCTGCATGGAGCTCAAGTCTTCACCAAGCTGGACCTCCGCAGTGCTTACCACCTAGTTAGGATCAGGGATGGAGACGAGTGGAAGACCGCCTTCAACACCCCGTCCAGCCATTATGAGTATTTGGTCATGCCTTTTGGGTTGGCTAATGCACCGGCAGTCTTCCAAGCTCTGGTTAACGACGTCCTTAGGGACTTCATCAATGTATTTGCCTTTGTTTATCTGGATGACATTCTCATTTTCTCACGCTCCTTAGAGGAACATAGAAAACATGTTCGCCAGGTACTTCAGAGGCTTCTTGAGAACCAGCTTTTTGTCAAAGCTGAGAAATGTGAATTTCATCGCAACACTGTCTCATTTTTGGGTTTCATTATTGCTCCTTCGAGGATCCACATGGACCCCGCCAAGCTTCGAGCAGTTACTGACTGGGCCGTTCCAACTACCCGTAAGGACCTCCAGCGTTTCTTGGGTTTCGCCAATTTTTACAGGCGATTTATCCGTGACTATAGTTTGGTAGCGATGCCACTCACGTCCATGACCTCGATAAAAAGCCCATTCGTCTGGACGGAACAAGCAGCCAGGGCATTTCGGGAACTAAAGACGCGATTTACCTCGGCCCCTATCCTACAACAACCTAATCCTTCACTTCAGTTCGTTGTTGAGGTGGATGCCTCAGATACTGGAGTAGGAGCAGTATTATCACAAAGGTCACCTGAGGATAATAAGATGCACCCTTGCTGTTTTTTCTCTCACCGACTCTCGCCCACGGAAAGGAACTACAGCATAGGTGATCGAGAGCTACTGGCAGTAAAACTGGCGTTAGAGGAGTGGAGGCATTGGCTAGAGGGGACAGAGATCCCGTTCCTGGTCTGGACGGACCACAAGAACATAGAGTATCTCAGGACAGCCAAACGACTCAACTCCCGACAAGCGAGGTGGTCCCTATTCTTTTCTCGTTTTAATTTCTCCCTGTCCTATCGCCCAGGTTCAAAGAATACCAAACCGGACGCGCTCTCCCGCCAGTTTTCCCCAGCGCAGGATCAAGCATCTGAGGCCACCATTTTGCCCCCTCAATGCCTGGTAGGGGCAGCACTACTGGACATCGAATCACGAGTCAGGACGGCGCTCAACCAGGAACCTGATCCCCCAGAAACACCTACAGGCAAACTCTTTGTCCCGGAGGCAGAACGATCTTGTGTCCTGGAATGGGGGCATGGCTCGAGACTGGCCTGTCACCCAGGGGCGGCACGCACACTAGCCCTTGTCCAGCAACGATTCTGGTGGTCTACCATGAGGGACGACATCCGCCACTTTGTGAGTGCCTGCGATGTCTGCACTAGAAATAAAACCGGCAATAAGCCACCTGCTGGTTATCTCAGACCTCTCCCTATCCCGCACCGACCCTGGTCTCACATAGCTTTAGATTTTGTCACCGGGCTTCCAGATTCAGAAGGTCACACCTGCGTCCTCACGGTTGTGGACCGTTTTTCCAAGGCGGCTCACTTCGTTCCCCTGTCTAGTCTCCCTACCGCCAAAGAGACTGCAGAATTGCTAATCACTCACGTTTTCCGGCTACATGGAATTCCGATGGACATTGTATCAGACCGTGGGCCCCAGTTTGCTGCACAGTTCTGGTCTGCCTTCTGTAAATTAATCGGTGCTACGTCCAGTCTATCTTCGGGATATCACCCACAGACTAACGGCCAGACGGAGCGAGCCAACCAGGATCTAGAAACAACCATCCGGTGTATGACCTCGAAGGAGCCCCGTGCCTGGAGTCGGATGCTCCCATGGATCGAATATGCTCACAACTCCTTGCCCACGTCGGCCACCGGCCTCTCACCATTTCAGTGTTGTCTCGGGTACCAGCCTCCCCTGTTCCCCTCTCAGGAGGAGGAGGTCTCGGTCCCTTCTGCTCAAGCCTTCATTCGCCGATGCCGGAGAACTTGGTCAAACGCAAGGTCGAAGATCCGCCAGACCGTCTCAGCCTTCAAACGACAAGCTGACCGGTGTCGTTCCAGGGCTCCGCTGTATCGAGTGGGCCAAAGGGTCATGTTGTCCGCTCGTAATATCCCCCTCAAGATCATCTCTCGCAAACTGTCCCCCAGGTTCCTAGGCCCATTTACAATCGTTAAAGTCATCAACCCCTGCACTGTCAGACTTCGTCTTCCCTCCACTATGCGTCGGATAAACCCCTCATTTCATGTCTCCCAGATCAAGCCTTTGGTCTCTTGCCCACTGAATCCACCCACCCGCCCAGCTCCTCCTCCCCAAATCGTCGATGGTGGTGAGGCGTTCACCGTACGCAGGCTATTAAAGGCTCGACGACGAGGCAGAGGTCTCCAGTATCTAGTAGACTGGGAGGGCTACGGCCCAGAGGAGAGAAGCTGGATTCCGTCCAGATTCATTTTGGATCCATCCCTCATCGATGACTTCCACCAACAGCATCCTAATGCACCGGCCAGAACGCCAGGTGGCGTCCGTAGGAGGGGGGGTACTGTCACAAGCCAGCCAGATCAACCCAGCACTTCCAGAACCTAAACTCCACTCCAGGTTTTTTCTCCCTGCAAGCTCACCTGTAGCTCACGCACACCTGAACGTGATAATTCAATCAGCTCTTGGCTTTTTAAGCACGCCGAGAGCACCATTCAGTGCCGCAGTGTCTTACTCGTGTGCCTCGCGTTTTTCTTTGCCAGTGTTTTTCATGTGTCTAATCTCGTTCTCGACCCTGTTTGTTTTCCTGGATTTCTTTCTCGTCTCTGCCCCTCGGTACCTCTGCTACTATCGGACTGACTAATGTGTATGATCTTGCATGCTCTCTGGATACTGGATTGTTACTCACGTTTCTGGATTCGTTTGCCCTCGCTGCTGGATTCCTGGTTACCGATCACGCATGGTAGAACGATACAGTAATCCTTCACTGTCCCATTCCCCGTAAAGCGGCTGCCATCTCCGCACATAAGGACTTCCGCATCGAGCACTTCCGCATTCACGGACATCAGAGAGAAAGCTCAAGTTGCACGCTGACCTCCGTTCTCTCCGTGGAAATTAAATCGCTACTATTAACATCCTCTGCACGCAAAGCGGATTTACAGTGAGGGACGTGAGTCAGATTTGCCCGTGTTCACTTCCGGGAAAAGTGGAGATTCCCTCACGTCATAGCCCCGCCCCCAGCTTCGTCACTAGAGGCTTCCCACTCACTCCCGTCATTCTCTGGTTCACACACACACGCACCGCTTCTCTCCTCCGCTCCTGCTGCACCTTTTACCAAGGTTCCTGTGTGTAAATAAAATTCTAAATTAAAATTAAAAGTCCCTGTTTTCTGCTATTGGGTTCACTCTCACTCAGCCGGCCCGTGACAACGATAAAGCACGTGGATGTATAAGAAGTGCTTATTTTGTTTCATATTTACAAAAAGTCTAAGTCGAATAAATCCATGGTTATGGATAGCCGATTCAGCATGTTGTGATGATGTTGGGCAGAAAACGTAAAACTCAGAACACCAAAACCAATCAGTGCCGAATATCCTACAATCCTAGCCAGCACCATTCCCATTAATTGTCCGTAGACCTTTGTCAGACGTGGCGGAGAAACTATGTGCACATCATCACAGAAAAGATCCATTTTGTCTTGTCACGTGTACCAGAAACAGTGTTTGGGGCTAAATTCATGCATACGTGCACTCCCTATTATTCTCTCATCAGTGAATGTTCCAGCATGACAGGCTGTTTAAGAAACACAGCTCGGTTCTAATGAGGTGGGACTGTGCACAGCAGATTTGCTTCCACACCAGAAATCACCATCGAGTGTATTAAACTGTCAGACCGTCTCTCAAGTAATGTTCCTTGGGACTAATGGTATAGCATGTGGGCTGGGAACGGACACATGAACATCGCAAGTCTCATTAAGGCCTTTCCTGGCTCAGGGTTGGTCTGTCAATCTCAGATTTAAATCATGTTTCTCGTTTTATAAATATGGCCCAATGTGTATGGTGCAATCATTTGCATACCACAAGATTAAAATGATGAAATCAACATGGAGTTCAAATTTCACAGACGTTCTTTGATTTTTAGTATGGAATGAAAACTAACCGAGTGGTTAGCACTGTCGCCTTGCTCCTCCAGGGTGCCGGGTTCGATTCCCGCCTCTGTGTATCTGCATGGAGTTTAAATGTTCTCCCCGTGCTTGGTGGGTTTTCTCCGGGTACTCCGGTTTCCTCCCACAGTCCAAAGACATGCAGATTAGGCTTATTGGCGATCCCAATTGTGTGCGTTTGCCCTGTGATGGATTGGCACCCTGTCCATGGTGTACCCCGCCTCGTGGGGATAGGCTTCAGGCATCCCGCGACCCTGTATACAGGATAAAGCTGTAAAGACGATGAGTGAGTGAGTGAACAGAGTTTCTATGGCCTGTCTTAGATCTAATCTATAGCACAGAAACTTAATTTCATCTTAAAACATAAATGACACCTAAATGATATTGGATTTTTATTGTGTCAACATTAGTTCCTGAAAAACAGTAAGAGAAAATAAAAAGCACTTGTTTATCAGGAGCTAATAGAAAACACTAAAACACTAACAGCTATCCCTTATGTTTCCTATTGTTGCAATTTCTCTTTTTTCCTATAGAACGTATTAAACGCCATTGTAACTGCTCTAGCAATGTCCTCTTGTATATCAGTACAAACATCTCACAAAAGATATCATAAATACAACATCAGCCAACAAATTAGCAACAGCCATTAAACACATCAAATACATTTTAATATATTAATATATTTAACATGTCTAACTTAATTAGACACATCCAGTTGAATTAAGTCGAGCATGTACAGTAAACTTGGATAAGCATCTGTTAATAAAGATAGATGCTGGTGGATTTGATTGCTGTAATATTAAGGCTGTTGGTTTTAATGGGATTTTAGTGGCATATTGTTTTGCATATACAGTATGTGTATACAGTGCAATAAAGGTTAGGCATTTTCCATATTTTCATTCATTTGCTTTTACTTCAGATGGCTTAGCTGACATTTTGTCCGCATTTATGTGCCGTTGAGACAAGATTCAGCTGAGCAGCTGAGGGATCTTTCTCAAGTATTCATCAGTTGCAGCCTTGACTTCCTGACATTTGACCGTATGACCTTTTTTGAGAAGTAGCCCAAAGCCTTAATCAATGACTCACTTATTCAGAAACAAAATGTGAAAACTTTTCCTCTAAACAAACTGTACATTTTTTATTATGTAAATTCGACACATGGACACTGATCACCCATAACATCAAAACTATCTAAGTTTTGGGTTCCCCTTGGGCCCTGTCGCCTGGGGGTGTTCCTCCACAAGACTTCTGAGGGTGTGCTGTGGTTTATTGCCACATGATATTATCGGCTGATCCTTTGGGTGCTGTGGATTGCAGGGTGGGCCTTCCATGGATCAGACTTATTTGTCCGGCACATCCCATGTGTCCTTAATCGGATAGGAATCTGGGGAGTCTAGAAGCCAGGTCCCTTAGCCCCTTTGCCTGCTCGGCTTTATTTGTCGGGGTCCGTGGTGTACCGGGTGTTCTGATGTCTTTCTATCATGTCAACCTTGACACTTTTCAGTGATTTGTGCTGCATTGGCGGTTCTGTGGGATCGGACAGGACATGCTACCCTTTGGTCCCCACCTCCATGGGTGAGCCTTGGGCGCCCATGATCCTGTGACCGGTTTACTGGTGTACATTTGGTGAGCAATGTTGTACAGATGACCTGCCAGTGGCCATAAATGTATTTATGTATGTACATACTGTATGCCTCTTATTCACATACACTCATTAACAGATTGCTGTTGCTTCTGGTAAATTCAGAGGTCATCATTCTCTCTATCTCTATTCTAGTTAAACTTTGGCTTTAATTAGGTTTGTGCCAGGATCCTACGTTCCCAGGGTGTAGTATTATGTAGAAGCCTGCAGCTAGAGACACTCTCCTGGGTGCAGTCGATTGCAATGCGAATAAATCCCACCTCCTGTTCACTACAGATTGAAGGGTAAAGGTTGCGGTTATAGACAAACACACAAACTCACACAGTGAATGCCATTTTGGGCTTTATTTCTGTCTTTAAGTCCAGAAATAGTGGTATAATTTTGGTTTATTGCTAATTTGCTTGGGCGTAACCCATCCATCTGTCCGTTATTTATACCATCTTGTGAAGGGTAAGGCGCGGCCTGGAGCCTGTCCCATAGAACTTAGCTCAGATGCCAGGGTACACCCTGGATGGGGTGCCAACCTATTACAGAACACAAGCACACCCACTCTCAGACTATAGGTGTATATGATTGCCAATCAACAAAGCCTGTGGGAGGAATCCTGAGTACCTGGAGGAAACCCACCAAGCACAGGGAGAACATAAAACTGCACACACAGAGCAGAGGCGAGATCTGGATCCCCAGCCCTGGAGGTGCGGGGTGACCATTAGGACATTGTGTCACCAGGCATTATACTTTTTTTCCCCCCGACCCCAGTCAGGCTATAAAATGAAGTGACAAATATTAATGGGAAACTACAGTATGTCATATTTTATAATAATAGTTTCTACAATAATTTAATTACCTGATACACAGACATTTACCATATATATGGAACTAAGCAAAAAAAAAAACCAAAAAAAAAAAAACCATGCCGACATTACATTACATATAAACATAAAACAACCCTCACTTCTGAAGGTAAATTACTTAAATTTAAAAAGCATATGGGTGAATAATAATTTTATATATCACAAAGAAATTAATAATTTGTAAGAAAAGTACAAATAAATATACAAAGATCACAAAAAATAATATTTTGTAAGAAAAGTAAAAATAAATATACAAAAAAAAGAGAATTGCTTCAGATCACTTTACTTGCTTCTGCCTCTGTGCATGTGTGTGTGTGTGTGTGTGTGTGTGTGTGTGTGTGTGTATACGTGGGCGGTGGACTTGCCGACGGACTTGCACTCTTAGCTCTGACCCATCTCTTATTCTCACTTTTAATTGGCCCCACCGGATCTGTGCCTGAGTCAATCATAAGGAGCACGTGCAGGGTTTTGGCGGCTTTTCCGCGGCGTCCTGATCTCTGAGTCTCTTTGCCCTCAACTTTTTCATTATTCATAGCCGAACTGTGCAGCTTAGCCAGCTGCTGGCATGCAATGTTTATTACACTGATTAGATGAAATAAACGCCCTTGTTTGTCATGGCCTCTCCTAAATCGATCTGAAAGTCTGCCAAAGAGTGAGCTGCAAGTGGAGGGAGGCATAACAACTCCCTGCCAAAATCCAAGTGGGAAAAAGAAGGATGGAAATCCATGACAGGGGCTTGCTTTGTTTTTCAAACAAGAAGGAAAATGGTGTCTAGAAGCAGACAGTATCTGTATATGTATGCACACACACTTGCCACCTTGCACAATTTTCAAAATAGTACTGACGTGTGGGAATGGCCTGTCTAGCAAGTTTTGGACTGCCTACAGTTGACTGTACGATTCTAGATTTATAGAACTTAGTAGAGCTACAATGCGACTCTCTAAACCTTCTGGTGTGACATTGATGTTCTACAGAATTCTGAGTTCTATAGAAAATTTACTTTCCTTATTTAATGCTTCCTTTGAAACAAAACTACCATCTGTTGTTTGGAATGCTCTTTTTACATGGATATAAAACACCAATAAGTAATTTGATATATATCAATGTTCTACCATGATAAATACTTTGGCTCAACGGTACAAGTACTGTAGTATGATACGTGGTTCTACCTTGTACCGTAGTATGGTACTGTGGAACCAAAATTATGTTTAAATCTGTTTATCTATCTAATGTTAATATTTATACAGCATCCTCTGCATTGCCATTTTACCTCTTATGGTAACCTAATGGTGCATACCATAGTACTTATTGGGTAGTACAGTAGTTACCAATGTTCAGCAGGTATCTATTATTGTGCTGCTTGTGCTACTGTATACCATGCCAGTAGTATGTACTAACATATCCAATATGATACAGTATGTTGAAACATACCATGTTGAACTTTGGTTGCCACCTTGGTGCTCAATAAGTACCATGATATTCACTAAAGTGATCGTGGTACAGACCATAGTACTACCATGATACCTACTAAAGTGCCATAGTACCTACAGTACCCTGCCACTGCCTACTGTACCATGCTAATGAAGTACCACAGTAATACTATGGTATATTATGGTATTTACTATAGTTTACCAATCGCACCATACTCACACTTGTTATGCGTATTCATAAGTTATACAAGAGCTCTTGTCTTTGGGAATAATTTCAAAGGTGTTCCTTAATCATTGGTGGATTACGGATTCCAATGGTGATTTTTGGGTTTGACAGTGAACTTCCGGTGCTAGTATCAAGCCCTGATAAGTGAGAAAGGTTGAATCAAAAAGAGCATCCATCATTAATCTTTTTCTTTTACAGGAAAGCATCCATCCATCCATTCTTGCATCCACCTAGGAACCTCTGTAGTCCAAATAGGGACCATGTTGGCCAATGGTAACCATTGCATTTATTCTCTCTTCTTCTTCTTTTTATTATTATTATTATTATTATTTTTTTACAACCGTGGTAGGACCTCCGGTCAGCATTCACATGCACATTCAAACACTATGGGCAATTTGGGAATGTCAATTAGCCTAATCTGCATGTCTTTGGACTATGGGAGGAAACCAGTGTACCCAGAGGAAACTATGCACTGGGAGAAGAAGCACAAACTCCATGCACACAGACCCCGAGGCAGGAATTGAACCTGGACCCTGGAGGTACAACATAACAATACTAACCACGAACCCACTGTGCCGCTACACATAGAACTGATTTGAGAATACAACAACATATTTTAGGATTAGCTTTGTTTGCGGAATAACCAATCAATTTTACAGTACTAGTTACACACACACACACACACACACACACACACACACACACACACACACACACACACACACACACACACTCCCTGCTTCTTCCCTTCAAGTTATTTTTCCTCATAATGTTTCTATACACACTTAATGAATGGTCATACTGAATATGACAGGATAATAAACCATGGTTATATGTTTGGAATTGTCAGAGGGGAATTGGAGAAACATTGGACTTTATGTGCGCACACACACACACACACACACACACACACACACACACACACACACACACACACACACACACACACACACACACACACACACACACACACACACACACACACACAAAGCCTGAAGAATTATTCAGGCCACTTGTTTGGATTTGTCACTTTACTTTGTCATACACAATTTGCATCCTGTGAACATACTCTGATATAATCAATTTAAGGTTGTAGAAACATGGCCAGAAGTGTGTAAAATTGAGTGGCACACAAAGTGCAAAATTTCCAGTGTGTGTTCACAAAAGGGGAAAAAAGCATGAGGGGAAAAACATCCCTGCTTATTGGCCATTTTCCATGTTTGCATTGGCCAGGGCGAAAATAACCCAATTAGAATATTTTCTTATTGTGAACTGATAAGAAGTAGATCACTTCGCCTGGCTTGTTGCTCAGCTCTGCTCTTCTCTGGAGGGGTGTGGTTCAGCAATAGCTCATTTACATATACATTGAAATGGTGCATTTGGAGCAAAAGTGCAATAAAGGGAGTTTAAGGTATAAAACAAACATATTATCTGAGGGGTATTTCAGTGGGAGCCTTGACAGAAATATTTTGGGGCACTTCTGAGATTTATGTTAACTTAAAGAAATAGCAAAGCATGGGACATTTAAGAATTTATATAGCGTATGCAAACTGGAGGACGAAAAAGAAATCCATAATATCAACCAAAGAATTCAAATCTGTAAACATGGTAACCACAATTTTACATTTACGGCATTTGGCAGACCCCCTATACATAGTGACTTACATTTATCTCATTACACGTATGAGCAGTTTAGGGTTAAGGGCCTTGCTCAACAGTAGCAACTTTGTGGTGCTGGGGTTTGAACCTGGAACCTTCCCATCAGTAATCAAACGCAGAGCTACCCCTACTCCCTCTACACATGTAAATCCTATTAAAAAAAATTTCCTCATTACTTTTTGAAGTCTCAGTGGTCTTTTGAGAATAAACATAATATTCATTTAAGCTTTACTTCTGCAGGGATAATCTATCAGTTGAGAGATGTATAGCTGTGAGGAGGATATGCACACTTTACATGCTGCATTTTATAAACAACACATACTGTATAGTAAAGTAAGCAGTTTCTGCAGGTTTTTACAGAATCATGTAGTTCAACTGAGCATGAAATTGGGTACTACAATTTTAGCCTGTGGTTTTTAGGTTGCTTATGGTTAATTATCTCTGTGGTTGAGCATGAGAACAAATCTAAATAGATAGTCACTCTGATGTCTTTCACATTTTGTCGGGGGTCTTACTGTATGAAGAGTGAACACTGGCCGCTCTCGCCATCTCCATACATCAGTATTGAGCTATAACTGAGGTCTTCTCTACACCTTTAATTGGCAGCACACTTCTTCACTGTGAAAAATGACAAAGCTTTCACAAAAATCACAAATTTTGTCCAGTTACTGGTAGAAGAAAAATTGAGTAAGATTGATTAAAAAAAAAAAAAAAAAAAAAACAGCCACAAAGTTTGTTCCAAGGAAAATGAATCGCTGTGACTAACTGTTCTTGAGCTACACTCAGAATATTTTATAGGCATGTATGGATTTGTGGCTGCATAAAAGATGTTCTTCCCATAGACGAATTTGATAATATTAAAATAACACACAAAAAAAATAGAACAAAATGCTGCAAATCAAATTAATAACAATTTAGGAAAATCCAGTCACCTTAGCGCTACAGTATACTGTATGTGAATATGACCCGTCAGATTAGTATCATGCCCTTACAATCCCAAGTAACTAAGTATTACTAACATTACATAACTTACTGTATATAGTGAACACGTTTAACGGCAGTTAGTTTTGACTGCAAGTTTATCTTACCGTACTCATTCTTATTATCTAATTCATTATTTTTTCTATAATACATTTACTATAATACAGTGTAAGATACTTTTTTTTTGTGGATAAAGTCTTCATAGTGCTGAGAAAAAAAAGGCTGAATAAATATAAAGAAATAATATAAAGCTGATATAGCACAAGAAATAACTGGAACTAACCTGTTTTGCGGGATGTCTCCCAACAATTAACTGCAAATATGTCTTGATTAAAAATTAAATCATGGCGGCACGGTGGTATAGTGGTTAGAACTGTCGCCTTGCACCGCCAGGGTCCGGGTTCGATCCCCGGCCAGGCTCGATTCCCGTCTCTGTGTGCATGGAGTTTGCATGTTCTCCACGTGCCTGGTGGGTTTCCTCCTGGTACTCCGGTTTCCTCCCACAGTCCAAAGACATGTAGGTTAGGCTAATTGGCGTTCCCAAATTGCCTGTAGTGTGTGAATGAGTGAGTGTGTGTCTGTGCCCTGCGATGGATTGACACCCTGTCCAGTGCCCTAGGTGTACCCTGCTATGTGCCCTAAGTCTCCTGGGATAGGCTCCAGGCCCCCCGTGACCTGAATACAGGATTAAGCGGTATAGATGATGAGTGAAAAATTAAATCAGTGGAAAAGAAAATACAAAAACTAAGCTATCTGATTAGTGACATACTTATTAGCCATAAACTCAACACCACATCACATTAACCATTATCGATTATATACCAGTAAACTGGTGACAGGGTGATGAGCACTCAAGACTCATCCATGTCTGCGGGGACCAAGGGCTAGCCTGTCCTTCCCAATCTCTCAGAAAATCAGTGAAAGAATTTATGTTTGCCGATATCAGAAAGGCACCAAAACACCCAGTGTACTACAGTTCGCCACGCACAAGACCCAGCAGGCAAAGAGCCCAAGGCCGCCCTCCTATCCTCCAAACTCCGCAGATACTGTACCACTCCAATTGAACACCCATGGGATGCACCAGCCAAACAAGTCCGATCCATGGAGGCCTCATCCTGCAACCGACAGCACGCAAACGATCATCTGCCAACCATGTCCCAAGCGCTGTCCAGTGGCACAAGGAGAACCTACACAATATTAGGCATAATGCTTTGTATCGTAATGTGTGATATCTGACAGGTGTATATGGCACCTGTAGGCTTCAGACTCCCCACATCCCTACACAGGATGATGGATGGATATATACGTACTGTACATAATATGATGACAATACATTGCATTGTATACATTGGTAATTCATCAGGAGAGTAGGTACTATAGGATTGGTCATAATTCCTTTGCCACTGGGTGGGGCTCATGAGAAATCCTTCGTACCCTTTACAATTTGAAAGATTTACTTTGCAATTAACTGTGACTAGTCAGAATTTCTCTGTTCTTGAATAAGACTAGTTGGAGTCCCTTTGCAATGTGGTGGGATTAATCACATTTGAAGGATTCATTAGCAAAAACAGATGATATCGCGATTCTTAAAACAATTGTTACAAATCATACGCAGGAAACATTTTACGGTGACGTTGTGTCCTTGGCAAAAAACAGTAGTGGTGGGACGGCATTAATTAGTAAAGATTTTACCAATTAGAGGCATTCATTTGTAAACATATGTGACGGAACATTTCCTGAAAATGCATTCAAATACATTTGTACACGTCTTCACTGCGGTTAGTTTGACTTTTAGCTAAGTGTTGTTCAATATATACCCTCCAAGCAAAGATTTGGACGATTGATGACCATTCATGAAAGCTTTTGTGAATCAGATAACGTCAAAACACGTCTGGTCATTTTGGAACCATATGACGGGACGTGTCGGAGGGACGTCATTTTAACGGTCATCAAACGTCCAAATGTACACACACACACACACACACACACACACACACACACACACACACACACACACACACACACACACACAGTATATTATAAATAAACTATGAACCTCAGGGAAACCTATAGTAAAAAAGTCATCTGATTTATGTTAGAGAGCCGCACCACGAGATGTAATATTATTAAGAGCCCTTACGCTTCTGAGGGGTTCAGCGAAATAGGAGTGAGTGTGCTTATGAGACTCACGGGAGACTCACGGGAGACACACAGTATGGAGATAGTGTGGAATTATTAAGTAGTAAAACTACTGTAAAACCTTGATCCACTTGGGGCGATTTTTCCCTTCGCGAGACCCAGAATGTGGCAAAATCTCATGACTCAACAGTCAGTTAACTTTTTTGAAGAATTGCATTTATCTGTTTGTGCAACCGAACCCTTCATTACTGAGTATGACTGGTTGTGTAGGATTAGTTCGGACCTTTAAAGTTAGGTGTTATTGGTCAGAATTCTTTGGTATTTGGGTGGAATTTCTGTGCAATGGACTGGTCAAAATTCCTAAGCACGGTTAATCTCATAAAGCGTTGTCAGAATTATTTCAAGTTCTTTTGAGAGCAATCGAAATTTAGATAAAAAATAAATAAAAATCTATCCATGTCATTACACACGCTTGAATGTGGAAACAAATTGCCATTTTGTTTATATTGTAAAAACTGATGGTGAGATGTTTTATTTAGCAGCAGCCATCTTTCTCACAATACTGTACGTGTGCATCACACATCACACCATTGTATATACTGGTATTTTTATATTTTAGTTCAATGATCTTTTTGTTTATTCTTACATTTTCTTTATTACTGCTGGTCTCTGAGAGCTACTAAACAAATGTTGTTTTATTACTACAATGACAATAAAGTCTCTTTATATTTAACCTACAGCTGTGCTCATGTTTTTTTTTTTAAATATTGGTGAGGTTAAAATCAACATGTGCTTCCAGTTGAAAGCAGTAATTACAGTTATGAGAAGGATCTGGCATTAACCTCACTGATCTTTTGTACAAGTGGCCGTACTGTACTGTATATACTGTTCCGTGTAACTATTCTTTGGAAGCGCTATCGAGTAAAGTAGCCGAAGTTACGAAACACTTTCTTTGAGAGAAAGAGAGAGAGTAAGAGTCTAACCTGCACACTTATGTTAATGTGCAAATGGCAATTTGTCCTCCGAGTTTGTTAGCAGGGCACGATGAATGATTCAAAAAGGAATACATGAGCAGCCAGAGAGACACCATATTACAAGCAGTGGGACGGATGGAGAATTCAAACTTTCACCAAAGCAGTTGGAATGACACTGTCACAGGGCATCATTACTAAACACACCTTGGCTTCTCTCGGTGCCAGGCATCTCCTGAAGATCTGTAACGGTCCCCGGAGAGTTTCATCCCTGGGTTTCTTAGCAACCATTTGATGGCCATTGTTGAGAGCTGCATATTTCTAGCTTAAAGCCCACTGGTACAAATAAGCACCTTGATAAAATAAAAGAAAAAGAAAGAAAGAAAAAAGTGTGCTATGCCACGGATATTGCACCTCTATGTCTGCTTTTTCGAGTGAAGTTTTATGGTTCATAAAGGAACAAGATTGCCTGAGAATGGTTGCCAGACACTGCAATCAGGTGAAAGTGTTTGCCTTTGATAGAAGGTGCATCATAAATGAACTGGGAGGGTTGTAATTGGCATCCTGGAGAGGACTGTAAGATTTGTTGGGCTGTGTGTAGCCCTGTTGTCTGTCTCTGGCCTTCGGGTGACCAATTCACTTCAGCCGCTGAGTGTGTTTTGTAATGATTTCTCCTTTGATTGTCTGTCTCCCTCTGAGCCTTTCCTCATCCATCTACCACCTACAGAATCAATTACCTATTCTACTCTATGCCTGAGGATGAACAGAACAGAGACAAATCACTCCTTATTTTAACAACCCTTCTTTTAGCCTCCTCTTTTATCGTTCATCTGTGTGTTTTGAGAGTGGGTGAAATAAGAACAACGAACTAAGCAGAACACGCACCAATTTGTGCAAAATAAAGTACCACATCTCAGCACTACAAATACTGTAAGTCCTTGAATTCGTAACCAATATAACAAAGATTGCGTACTTTAATTTAGACTTGTGATTGCAGTCATACAGTATATTCAGATATATACAGTAACAGAATCTTTTTTTCTTTTGCAATCTACTGAATATATTCAATTGTTGAACTTTATTGTAGTCGCACTGAACCGTTGGCATTTGCATTAATTAATCCTTAATGATTTGCACGGTCTAATTTTTGCTTCAGTGAATTATCTCAACTAGATGCTGCAGACTTTTATCCATAGCTTACCTATAGGCTCTACTTTATAAGTCTTTACTGCTGTTGGTGTAAAGACTATGCTAATACTAAAAATCCTTTCAACATTACTGTTAAAGGATAATGTCGAAGAATAATGATTTATAAACCCACCGTCAGCCAGACGTTCCTTTTGTGTCTGGATGCACTCTGGGTTTCTTCCTTCTCGCCTTGCTGTCATCTTCTCTGATTACCTCATTAGGGATCTAAATCGACTCCTGGATTTCACAAACCCTGTACTGGTACTGAATCTACTGTTACATAATTGCACTATACAAAAATGAACTAAAAACGCACTCATCAGCTTAAGTCAATTAAGGGCAGATTTTTGCAGGAGTGAACATCTGGGAGAATTGAGGTCACACATTCAATACTTCTGCTTTGGCTTAAATCCCTTTAATTGGCCAGTGATACTGTGGGGAAGTTTGCTTCAATTGACTAGCTAGTGTCAACTGTGTGATTCCAGTTGCACACCTTGGCACACTTTGTCTAATTTATTGGATGGTCTTTGACAGATGAGGTGTGATGATGTGCTACTAGACTACTAGAGCCTTTGATTTAAGCTAGCACAGTAATCATTCAGTCTTTTTGCGCCAATTAATAGAGGTTTTCCTTAATATGTACTTAAAGGGAATGAAAACTGAAAATTTCATTCAACTTAAACTGATCGAACTCCTTCCTTAAACTTCCACCAACAAGGTTACAAATGATAAAAACTAACAATCAGAAGTGCATTTGTGAAACAGATGTTTGTTTGCTTTGCCCAGAAGCTCCACAGCTGGCCTTTAAAGCAGGAATTGAATTTTCGTATATGTTGAAGTATTAGATCTTACAGGGTGTGTTTGCAGTTCTTTGTGTTGACATTTGTTTAAACAGTTCATTGTTGGTGTGCTTTAAAAAAATTTTTTTTTAATGCCATCCTATAGGAGACTAATGGGTTTTGTTGGTACACCGATTCTCCCTATCTTAGCTGCTACAGTATGTGGCTAACCATTGGTCCTAACGCATGTGCACATAAAAAAGGATTTTTAAACGGGAATTTTTCCCACATTCTCTCCCCAATTTTGATCACCTGCCAATTCTCAATGTTTAGGAAGTTCTCCAGTAGTACTGTATGTGACGGCTTCCAACCAGGCAATATGGAAGACGCATGAAGCCAGCCATCTGCTCATGCTGCGTCACTCTCAGTATAATGTGCTATTTTCCATGTTCTGCATACATGAACTCACAAAAGCTAGACATCCCACCCTCCCAGAACTTCCAGTCTCCCGCATATTGATAGCAGCTCCCTGATAAAGCGAATTCGCATATACAATCATATACAATATTCTGGTCATTGATCTCTGGGAACAAGCAACTATTGCTAAAACTATTGCAAAAGAGTGATCTTGTCTCTCTTTGTCTTTTATCACACTTTTAGTGGGCAGGGCTTTACATTTCAAATTTAAATCATCGATTGTAGATCAAGTCCACTGGAGTGTCGTCTGAACATACAGATCAGCTTTGCCTTGCAATTACACAAATCAACTAAAACTAGTATTTGCTTACATACTGTATTATTCCAGGGGTCCAAGCACTAAAGGTGTGTTGAGGGATAGAGAACAAAAACCTTATGCTAAGGATCTTCAAGAATTTTGTCTACCCAGGGTCAGGATGGTGCAGATTTTATGAATGTAATGAACGTGTGACTTTTTTGAATCACAATTCCCTTTCCCCCGAAAGTTAGTCCAATCCTCACCAGCTTCACCATTTGGAGACCACTTACTGACTCATTAATTCTCAAGTTGTAAATACTAATCAGCCTACTCTGCACATCTTTGCACTGTCGGAGGAAACAGGAGTACGCCCAAGGAAACCCACCAAGCACCCTGGAGGGTCGAGGCCACATTGCTAATCACTATGCAACCATGACGCCCATTTGTGGACCACTGCAATTAAAAAATTGTGATTCAGATTTTTGATGAGCAGGATAGGGCTCCTTCATAATGCACAAATGAGTTTGGTGGCTGGACAGGAAATGAGCACATACCCCAGAAACCCCAGAAACCCCAGAAAAGTTTGTAGACTAAAGAAAGACCTCATGCTGAGGTTATAAATTCATCTCTAGGTGGTGGAATAATTTACAAATTTGTAAAATTGCTCAAACGTTTTGAACCACTGATCATCAAAGCAAGATTCTTCCTTCTATCGATTTCCTTGGAGCTTCAGAGTAATCTAAGGAATTTGCAATTTTAAAAACAGGCAGTCGACTGGGTTTTCCTTTTTTTAAAATTCAAATCCTTTTTTTTTTCATCTTTTATTACAAATTGAGTTAAATAATCAAATAATTTGGAAGAGAGTGCATCAAGAGGCCAATCTGAAGAATTTTATTTTTCTCAGAATTTTGATGTCAAGGTTTAGTCACCAGATTGGTGTGAGGGGTTATCTCAGTAACTTTGAGCAAACTTCATACAGTAGATGAGTAAATGACTACGAGTCACAATTAAAATTTAAATTGTAAACTATTAGTTTCCGCATAGGGGTCTTAGACTACATTTTTGGTTGGAAGTATACAGAATCATAAACACCATAAACAATATGCTAATGCACTCAAATTATACTTTGAAAAAGTTTTATTTATTTATTTATTTATAGATGCATCATTGTATCCTTGAGATCAGATTGCACTGATTGACAAAACCTAAAGGTTTTCTTTAAGCTCAGATCTATCAATAGAGGATTTACAGTATATAAGCTGACATGGAAAAGACACTTTATAGAATTCAACCAACGTTTAATTTGGAAAGTGATAAGACTGCTTAAATCAGAAAATTTAAGACAATTAAAAAAATTCATGCTGATAGAGCTACCTTAACATTTGTACTATTGAGATCAGTACTAGAACAGGCATTCTGAGATAAAACGTCTGTGTCTTTGATTGTTTTAAGTCAGAGAGACTGATGGCTTTGATGGTGATGTTTGATATTTTCTACAATCGACCCACTGCTCAGTTTACATAATTTATATATATATATATATATATATATATATATATATATATATATATATATATATATCTCAAACTTCCTTTCAGTATTTCTGACCGAGCCATGATGCTTTATTCATTATCTTGTCCAGGTGTGACAGACGGACAGCAAGAGTGAGAAAGAGCGGGAGTGAATGAATAAAGGTGTCTGAAGGTGAGTGTGATTGTCCTCATCAAGGCTAAAAGGTAGCCACTGTCTCTACGATAAATAACACACATTCATTACAGCGGCTGGCTAATGGCCTCCGAGATGAGAGAGGGAGATGGCCCCTAGACGAGCAAATGATTACTCTCAGCCTGACTCAAGGTCATCATCCACTCTCTCTTTCTTTCTCCTCCACTCTATGCACTTTCCCATTACACACTTCCTTTCTTCTTAGTCCTCTTTGTACTTATACTTTTAACTTTTTTCCCCCCCGCGGTATACGAGGAGCTATCTCTCTTTGATTTACCCTATTTTTTCCATTACTGTACTGCACTCAATTCTAGCCTGCATTTGTCGAAGGTTTTCTATGTTTTTCTCATTTTTTGTCCCCCTCCTTGATCGAGTTCGTTTATAGGAGAGTTCCATTATTAGGAACCCAGCGAACACATCGAAAGGTCATGCATAGTTTGATTTTAATTGCTACAGACTTTCATATGAATTATCTCATTTAAGCGCTCTTGTTCCAAATAATGAATACAAACTATGTTAATGTTATTTTCTGGTTGCATCATATCTGCAGCAACTTCCACACATGGGTAAGAGGTAAGGGTAAAGCTTCTTTAAGGGTTTAGTGAATGGGAAGCAATGGGAATCTTGCATTTTGTATTCCAAAAAGTTACATTTTAAAATAAAATAGTGCATCCTGCATCAAGGAAACAGTTAAAATTTTTGAGTTTTGCAGCCTTCCTTGGTTTCAAGATCTGGACCCGATCTGAAGGTGTGAGAAAGTTAGAACATATTGTAGATAGTCAGGTTCATGAATATTTAAAAATTCTGCACGTATTTTAAGTAATATTACATATTTAAGATTGAAATGTAGCAGCACGGTGGCTTAGTGGTTAGCACTGTCTTCTTCGGTCCTCCAGGGTCCGGGTTTAATTCTCAGCCAGGTTCGATTCCCACCTCTGTTTGCATGGATGTTCTCCCTGTGCATTGGATGTTCTCCTACGGGTACTCCGGTTTCCTCCCACAGTTCAAAAGGCATGCATATTAGACAAATTGGCGTTCCCTAATTGCCCGTAGTGTGTGAATAGCTGTGAGTGTGTGTGTGCCCTGCATTAGACTGGCACCCCGTCCAGGGTGTACCCCGTCTTGTTCCCTAGGTGTCCTGGGATAGGCTCCGAGCCCCCGCGACACTGTATACAGGATTATGCGGTATAGACGATAAGTGCGAGTGTATGAAATGTAAACTTTCAGCTTTAATTTTGGGATATGCTCATCCAAATAAGGTAAACACTGCAGAAATTAAGGTGGCACAGTGGCCTCGCACTTCCAGAGTGGTGAGTCCTGCCTTTGGCTCTGTGTGTGTGGAGTTTGCATGTTCTCCCCGTTGGTTGGTTGGCTTTCTCTGGGTACTCTGTGTTCCTCTAACACTCCAAAGACAAGCAGATTAGGCTAATTGGCATTTCCAAATTACCAGTACTGGTGGTATGTCCTTTGCAGCCAATGACTGCTTAAATTCTGTTACACATAACCATTGATGATAGCTCTGCCATGCCTTTACTGCAGCTGTCTTTGCTTGTACTTTGGACGTTTTGAATTCAGCAAGTAAAACACACGCACATTTGAATTCAGGTTAAGTGATTGGTCATATTGTGGAACATTTGCTCTCTTACTCTGATGGCTTTGTTTCAGATTTTTCAGCCTAATGATGGCTTGCTTGCTGGCAGTGACAGCTCTTTGGACTTCATACTGAGAGATAATAACAACAGATTCCAAATGAATGAAATAATGAGGAAATAACACACACCTGGCCACGGAACAGCTGAGAAGCCAATTTCCACCTTACTAATGGTCCCTTGAAAAAAGAAGGGAGGTTGTAATACTTTCAAATTAAGCTTGAATTCTTATTATCTTATTTTAATTGTAATACACACTGATAGACTGCTAAAATACAATACCCTTTAAAACTGTAAGCAGTGACAATGAATGCTTGCTCTAGCTGAAAAATGACCACATTGACAAACGCTCTCATTCAGAACATCTTACATTTATCTATCAACCTTAGTATAGTGAGGCTAGCTTTAAAATTATTAACCACTTCCGCAGACCAACTTTTATGGCTTATCCAATCACAAGCATTTTCCGTAAATTATTTAGCTGAAAGCAACTCATCAAAACAGAGAGTGGAAATGCGGTTAGAGTGATTAGTTCAGAAAAGGGAGAGTTATATCCCCGATCTAAATGCTAGGTTACAAGAATCCGAAAGCTTTTCATTTAGAGACAGCTTTCACAAACAGTGGGGATTATAATTTCATGCAAATGAATTTGTAAGAAAAAAAAAATGCAATCAGTGATCCCACTCCACACACAGAACTTTAAGATGGATTGGCCAATTTTCAGGAGAATCACAGCATGGCACTGTCTGTACAGAATGTGATCTTGTGTAATGGCCTGAACTATTATAGGAAAAGCTGCGAGGAGGAACCTGTAACAACAATTAATGTAACGAAAATTGTAGGATCAGTATCATCACCGAGCGACTTCTTTAATATTCAGGAATTTGGATATAATTCCTCTACATTTTATACCTTAATCATAAATATTAGACAAATACAATTTACTACTTATTACCAGGAATTCAGGAAAACATACATGGGTATATGTAAGACATTGAACAACATTAAACCTCCTGACACCCTAAAAGGAGATTATCTGTATTTCAATAAAATTTTAAATATATTAGAGTTAAAATATTTTTTTTTTTTGAATGCCTGAAATGTACAGTTCAACTCTGCTCTATGAACAAGGTGCTACTGCATATAAGAATAAATATGAGCCAGGAAAAGTTCCAAGATAAATATATTTTAATATGGATTTTTCAAAACAATTACTGAAATGGCATGACTTAATTTCTCTTTAAAATCATTCCAGAGTTCAGACTTCTGATTACCAGCAGGAAGTGGAGGAAGTGCTTTGTGTGGGCTATTATGTTAATAACCATTCAATACGTTAAACATCATGAACAGGACATTGATGTCCATGTGGAACATTCATAAAAGGCAAGTGTAATTTGAATAAGACTGGGATAATATGATCTGACTTTCCATTCCTGGTAAGGACACAGGCTGCTGAGTTCTTAATTAGCTGAAGCTGCTTTAAAGTGGCAGAGTTCACTCAGAGGTCTGTTCATGTCCGAACTTCATAATCTAGAAGATGTGAACGCATGTACCAGTCATGTAGGGTTGGCAGAGTTCTTAATTAAGCTGAGATCTGAGATCATAATACGCTGATTTAAACGTGTTACATGGAAACCAAATAATAAACCAGCAACATCGAGTTACACCAAAGCACATGCACTATTTTACTAGTATTCTGTACCAACCATCAACATTCAACAAAATCAGTAAGCATGTACACTCACCTAAAGGACGTATTAGGAACACCATACTAATATATTACTAATAATACATCGAGCTTTGTGCCATGGTGCATTATCCTGCTGGAAGTAGCCATCAGAGGATGGGTACATGGTGGTCATAAAGGGATGGACATGGTCAGAAACAATGCTCAGGTAGGCCGTGGCATTTAAACGATGCCCAATTGGCACTAAGGGGCCTAAAGTGTGCCAAGAAAAGATCCCCCACACCATTACACCACCACCACCAGCCTGCACAGTGGTAACAAGGCATGATGGATCCATGTTCTCATTCTGTTTACACCAAATTCTGACTCTACCATTTGAATGTCTCAACAGAAATCGAGACTCATCAGACCAGGCAACATTTTTCCAGTCTTCAACTGTCCAATTTTGGTGAGCTCGTGCAAATTGTAGCCTCTTTTTCTTATTTGTAGTGGAGATGAGTGGCACCCGGTGGGGTCTTCTGCTGTTGTAGCCCATCCGCCTCAAGGTTGTGCGTGTTGTGGCTTCACAAATGCTTTGCTGCATACCTCGGTTGTAACGAGTGGTTATTTCAGTCAAAGTTGCTCTTCTATCAGTTTAAATCAGTCGGCCCATTCTCCTCTGACCTCTAGCATCAACAAGGCATTTTCACCTACAGAACTGCCGCATACTGGATGTTTTTCCCTTTTCACACCATTCTTTGTAAACCCTAGAAATGGTTGTGCGTGAAAATCCCAGTAACTGAGCAGATTGTGTTATACTCAGACCGGCCCGTCTGGCACCAACAACCTTGCCAAGCTCAAAATTGCTTAAATCACCTTTCTTTCCCGTTCTGACATTCAGTTTGGAGTTCAGGAGATTGTCTTGACCAGGACCACACCCCTAAATGCATTGAAGCAACTGCCATGTGATTGGTTGATTAGATAATTGCATTAATGAGAAATTGAACAGGTGTTCCTAATAATCCTTTAGGTGAGTGCATATTTTCAAGCTAGTATATTTTATATCCTAAAATTATTTTACAAAGTGTTTTAACATTTCCTTTGTAACAAGGGTTTCTACTTTCCAGCTGCATATGTATTTATTTCACAAAAATTTTAAAAAATGTTGTAACAGAATCTCATGCTCCTTCTCTGATTGCTGTCCTTGGGTCCTCTTTAGAAATGGTTGGAAATGTTCTCAGTTGTACAAAAATATAGTTGCTAACTATTCTTATTGCTTTAGAGTTATTTTTTGGTTTTGAGCTGAGTATCTCTATTTGTCCAGTTTTGTCCAGAAATTTTAGATGACCTCAAACATATATTGAAGGCTGGTTTGGGGAGCTTAGATGTAAGGCATAAATTACTCCCATGATCATTGACTTCTTTTACATTTTTAGATAGTCCCACTTGTTTTGGTGGTTGCAAAATCCCACAATCCTCTAGGATCATTTGTTCCTTTGTCTTTGTCATAAAACATCATTGTAAACAATAATCACATTGCATTACCAATTTATAACCACCAAGGCGTGGGGTGCCCGAGAGGCAGAGTACATAAGTGAAATTTTTATGTAAAGTTTGAATCAAGATTAAACGGAGTGTCCCTGATTTGGTTTGGAAAAGAACTAGACATAGTCTAGCCTTGATCTGTGAATGTATAAGTATGCTAATTTCTGAATTTCCCAACTAAAGATGGAAGCTGGTGTGCACCTGGAAAAATCTAAACCTTAATTATGCATAATTTTGTATGCACAAGGAGAAGCCCATAATTTAAATAACCCATAATGTTACCCGTCTTGTTTCTCTCTTTATTAAAATATATTTAGTTTTTAACATTAAGGTGGCATATTTGCAGAGTTTTTGTCAATTTAAATAGTTTAAGGTCTAACAAGGAGTAAACCCCTGCAGGAGCAATTAAAACAATCCACTCTTCTTCTCCTATCTGCTGAAATGTGTAGAACATTGACCATAACAGCTCCACCATTAAAAAATAAACTATACCAACAAGTACCATCTTTCTCATGTTAAACAATACTGCAATTGCCATTGAGATCAATAAAGTATCTATCTATCTATCTATCTATCTATCTATCTATCTATCTATCTATCTATCTATCTATCTATGATGCACCGAAATAGCAAGATTTTGTCTCCTAATCCAAACACTTCTGTGTCTCTAGCTTAACATTTCAATCAACAAAATTATTTAACTGATTCCTGACCTTTACTATCAACAGAAAAACATACTTAGAGCAAACTGTGATATGGTTGCACTAGTTTAGGCATCTGGGTTTACATCTTAAGGGAGACCTCACAAGTTAAGAACCTCAGTTTCAGGCTATAATTTATTGTAAACTGTTCAGTTTTAACGAATACTACATTGTCTCAGACAGCTGATAAACAAATCTTGAGCAAAGCAAGTCAAATAGCGAGAAAAGTAATGTACAAAGAGATTCAGTATGTTTTTATGACCAGACCTAGTATAAAAAGGATATTGCAATACACCATCTGCAAGAAGATGGTAGTTCTTGCAGATGGTGTATTGCAATATCCTTTTTATACTAAGTACATAGGAAGAGTCCGACTCTGTGCTTTTTAACTGCTTACTGCTAGAGACAGACAACATTACCTGAACTGCTGCCTGGATTTTGAGCTTTCGCCCATAGCAGTCTGTAAATGAAACTCCTCAGGTGCTGAAGCTCCCCAGCTCAGATTATTCCTCAACTGGTTTAAATTACATCAATTAGCTTAATAACTTTAAGAAATGTGATATATATATATATATATATATATATATATATATATTTATTCTTAAACCAATGTAATTTAATATAATATATATAGTGGAACCTCGGATTGCGAATGTTCCACAAGACGAGCAAAGATTTTTAATAAAAATTTGACTTGAAAAACGAACATGTCTTGGTTTACGAGTGTCAAGTTTTTGACACAGACACACACACACACACTCTCTCACCTTTACCCCCCTCCCCGGCTTCACACAGAAACACACACTCTGCTCTACACAGAAACTCTGCTCTGTCGCGATTCTTTTCAAAGGTAAGGTGTTGGTTAGTTTTTTTTAAAATTACTTTACAGCAGTGATTCCGTTAGTCTGCGCTCACACGAGTGTCATTAGAGAGATTTCTTTTTTTCACGTTAAAACAGTGTTTCCATTGTGTGTGTGTTTTTTTGTAAAACTTAAAAAGCGAGGTGGGGGGAGGGAGGAGGAGTTTTACTATGTAAGATGAGGCGAGGGAAGAGGCTAATTACACACACACACACACACACACACACACACACACACACACACACGGAAACACTTATCTGTTGGGATTTATTTTAACTTTTTTTTAAAAGGTAAAGTACAGGTTAATTTGTTTTATTTTTACTTCATATATTGTATTAATTATTTTTCTGTATTTATTTTTTGGGCTGTAGAACGAATTATTTGAGTTTTCATTATTTCTTATGGGGAAATTTGATTTGGTTTACGAGTGTTTTGGAATACGAGGTTCCACTGTATTAGTATACATGAACACATGTACTCCATTTTATATATAGTATACACACATATACTCCATTTTTAACTACCCTTTAAAAATATAGCTTTCATATAAGCTTTCTAAAGAAAAATGACAGACTATTTAAACTGCAAGTGAACAAAACACGTGTGCCACAGTAGTGTAATGGTTAGCATTGTGGCTCTGCATCTTCAGCTTTTAGGGTTTTATTGGGTCTTCACATTGCAGTACAAAATCAGTATAGAGAATGAGTGATAAATAGTAAAGCATTTCACTGTTTCACTATTGTGAACAGTATTAAAAAATTCCTATCAAAGTTGCCTAAATGTGCTAGAAAGTATTTTAAAAATTCACAATGGCTAAATGCTTACCTACACCTTTGCCACATGGCCAAAACTCACTATTGGTGCTAATTTTGTTTATTTTTATATGTTATACATATAATACAAAAAATGTATGTGCCAACAAAGTTGCTTCTGAAGTAACATGGAAAAATTATGCAACATGGAAGTTATCTCGTTTCCCTACAGAATTTTAATTGCTAACTTCAGCTGTTTGAGAGATTTTGTTTTAGATGTGCTGCAAAAATGGCCATTTTTTTTTTGTGTTATACTGTCTTAATCAATAATACTTTAAAATGCAAATCATTCATATGTATTTCTGAGTATTGGTATTAAATTAGTTAAATTGGCAAATTAAAACTGTAACATGGTAGCTTAAATTAAACCATTCTGATCAAAATTATATTTTTCCCCCTAACAAATCTATAGTGTCCGTAACCATGTCAAATTCATGTTGCTATATGTTAACATTTTAGAATAATACACTTTTTTGCAGTTTCATCTGAATGACAATTACGATCATTGAAATATTTGAATAAAAACAAAGTTAGACATTCTAAGTACAAGGACATGAAATTGTATTTAGCAAATGTCTTTTTATCTGATAAAAATATAAATGTGTATGCATATTTACAAAAAAAACGAAGAATAGATCGGGAAAGAAGAAGCATTAAGTATTATAAAAAAATGTGTTCTATGATCCTAGGTGAAAGAATTTTTAGCACCTAACACGATGTTTTGGATTTATTATGTTTGAATGTACCAAAAATGACTTATTTAAGGTCATTCAATTATTGGCTGAAGTTCATTTTTGAGTGATAGGTTGAACCACACTGTGAAGAGATTTAGTACCCAAATTGAGCTTAATTTTTTTTTCAGCTACAGTACTTGTTTCACCCCATTAGGACTTAACTGAACTTCATTCTCATGGTAATGTTGGCACTCCATATGCAGCTGATGCTGCTCCCAACAATTTCTGTCATGTGAGAAAATAAAACTGGACAAAAGCAAGGACAATAAACAGGCTGAGTGTGAATACAGTGTGAAATCTATGTAAATAAAGCTTCATTTATCACTTGCAACATTACAACATACAACATATTATGGGTGTTTTCTCAAAAGTACTTTACAATTCATCATACAATTTCCTTACACTTGACCATCACAGTACAGTTGTTCTTGTTTTAGAAATTTGTAGTGAGACTGAGTTTTTTTTTTTATTCAACTGTCAGTCTGCTTTTTGTCAGTCTGGGTTTTGTATCCGAGTTTCCAAAAACGAAACTGGACTCCATATTCACTTAAATGCCTCTCCTGTTATACTGACTGAACATTCAGCCTCCCATCACACAATATGACTGTTATCCATTATCATCCAAATGATGATGAGTTTCCTGTTGAGTCTGATTCCGCACAAGGGTTCGTCCTATTGCCCTCTCAGGAAGTTTTTCGTTGTCACCATCGCCCTCGGCTTGCTCTTCAGGGACAATCAGATAATAATGGTTTATACATATTGCCTCACACATTTCATACACATTTCCCTAATTTTCTTTTTCATTCTGAAAAGCTGCTTTGCGACAATGACCACTGTTAAAAGCACTATATAAATAAAACTAAATTTAATTGAATTGTTTGAGATCCATCCTCTTCATGGAAATTATGTGCAAAGATTTAGCTTTCATACCATTCCTAATAACTTCTTTGATATGAAAAGGCTCTCCTTTATAACTTACAAGAATTAAGGCCATTTTCACTTGTTCAGATGTCTTTTATATACCTCGGACTACGAGTAACGTGGTTTACGAGTGTTACGCAAGACGAGCAAAGATTTTTAATGAATTTTGACTTGAAAAACGAGAAAAAGCCTTGGTTTACGAGTGCCGAATATCAAGTATCACGCATTATTTTTCTCTCTTTTGCGCTGCGGAATTGTGGGTAATCATCTCCCCTGCTGGGTCTTAGTGCTCATCTCTTACTGGTATAATCAACATCTCCCTCTCCTATATGTGTGCGCGCGCGTAATTTGACACCGACACACGCACACACACTCTCTCGCCTTTACACCTCCCCCCCCCCCGCCCCTATCCTCCCCCCCCCGCCCCGGCTTCACACACACTCTCTGCTTCACACAGAAAACTCTGCTCTATCATGATTCTTTTCAAAGGTAAAGTGCTGGTTCATTTGTTTGTTTGTTTTTTACTTTACAGCAGTGATTCCATTAGTATGCGCAAATGGAAACACTTATCTGTCAGGATTTATTTTTTACCTTTTTTTTAAAGGTAAAGTGCAGGTTAATTTGTTTTATTTTTATTTTATATATATTGTATTCATTATTTTTATGTGTTTATTTTTTGGGGGCTGTGGAATGAATAATTAGTGTTTATTATTTCTTATGGGAAATTATTTGGTTCGGTTTACGATTTGGTTTACGAGTGTTTTGGAATATGAGCCCATTTCTGGAACGAATTATGCTCGTAATCCAAGGTTCCACTGTATATCTATATAAAACTAGGAGGAATTCACAAGGAGTTTGTTTGTCTTAGGATTTCTTCCTACTTCCTATAAAATGACAGAATTTCATCTATGCAAATGAGATTTAAACTTGACATTGTTTTCTGTTTACATTTGGAGTAACTCATCAAAAATCACTGAAGTACCCTGGTGTGTATGGGTAGACAGGCAACATTTTACAAAGCTTTTTTTTCTTTTGTATTAAATTTGTTAAGTCAATATTTTGTAAGAGGAGAGGAGGAATGAGACCTAACTCTCTCCCTCTTCTTATCTTACACAGTATCCCTTCCTCCTCTCTTATTTGAGTTTCACACACACACACACGTACACACTAACAGCAAATTAACAAGGAACATCTCTGACACTCGAGTGAGCGCACACTAATGGAATCACTGCTGTAAATTAAAAATAAAACAAATTAACCTGCACTTTATCTTTGGAAAGAATCGCTACAGAGCAGTGTTTCCGTTAGAGTGTGCATAAGAGAGAGAGAGAGAGAGAGAGAGAGAAAATGGATCTTTAACCTCTCTAATGATACTTGCTTTTGCTTTACACACTCGCACACACGTGTTATAATAAACAGTACACGTGCGCTCTACACACTGTTACGATATTGAGTTTATTTGTTATGTGTGTAAGGGGTGTATCTTCCCTTGTTGTTCCCTGCGATCTATTGGTTGTTGCCCTGCCTGTCCTTTCTTGGTCCCGCCTCCTGCCGGATGATTGCGTATCCAGGAAACCCAGAGGCCTACATAAGGCCTTCAGACCACAGTGCTTCAGACCGTGTTTTTGCTTACTGTTTTTCCGATGACTATTTGTAGAATTATATTGTGTATGACCTTGTGCTATGTTTCCGACTACGTTTTTGTGTATGCCCTTCTTTGGTTTTGGTTCGTTGATTATACGAGTGATAGCCACGCACTAAGACCGAGCAGAGGAGACGATTACCCACAATTCCTCACAAGTGCACGAGAGATAAAAACCGTTGGCTCAGTAGTGATCACTTGACACTTGGTGTCAAAACAAGAAGCGCATGCATGATACATGATACTCCGTATTCGTAAACCAAAACTTGTTCGTTTTTCAAGTCAACATGTATTTAAAATTTTTGCTCGTCTTGCGGCTCGTCAGGCCGACATTCGAAATAAAATAAAATCAGCTGACGATCTGAACGTCCTAAATAAACAGGTTATCACATGAATTAAGTTATTTTTTTCCGCTGATGGCACAGGCATATTTCAAGACTCAAATTGTGGGAGAATGAAAAATATTCTTTTACACCTGAAATAGTCACCACATTTCATTTAATCAAAGTTGGCAAAAAAGAACACTTAATGTGTAATTATTGCAGTTCCTTTTTTAAATATTATGTATTTATATATGTTATTAGTAATGTAATTATGTAACATTGACTGTTGATCAGAGAAAGGCAGGAAGGAGGGAAGTAACACTTTTTTTTCAATAATCATCATCATGGGTAATAATGATATGACAGCTCTTTTTTTTTAATTATTCAGACCTCAGGGATTATTTATCACAACAGTTTGTGCTGTAATTATATACTGACACTCACTGTTTCAGAATATATTTTTGCTGTACAGAAAACAGTGTGCTATCATTTGCATGACTGCATTCATATTGCATTGTTTTGCATTGTTTTCCATAAATTGCTGGGGTATTGTCATTCCGTTTGAAAAATTACAAGACACCAAGCATTGTAAACAATGATACTGATGTTCACTACAACAAACCAAATGCAAGATAAACTCCTTCTATTTTTAGAAGGTAACTGTAATGTTTTATACTGTTGGAACAAACCATATTTTTTGTTTAATTTCTAATGGATAGTATAAGGCAGAAAAATCTTAAATGTAGAAGACCACTACAATTGATGATTTGAGTTGCTGTCTAAACTGTCATCCCCAGTGCAGTATATCTCTGAAATATCTTTTCCAACTCTCCACACAAAAAGGGAAAAAATGTGTGAAATAATAAGTACCCCCTTACTACTTCCACATGATTTAAGAGAGTAAGTTGCAGCCAGGGTGATTAGTTGCTCATTAGCAGGTGCGCAAACCTTTGGCACTTGCTGTACATCAATCTGGAATGAGTTATAAAACCACAATAAAGTTCAACGTTCTGTTTTTTTTTTTTTTTTGTACAACGTGTATATTTTCCCTCTTGCTTTGTGCTCTGACATGCACTGTTAACTGTGGGACCTTAAATAGACAGGTGTGTGTCTTCCCAAATCATGTCCAATTAATTGAATTTACCACAGGTGGACTCCAATCAAGTTGTAGACACATCTCAAGGATGAACAGTGGAAAGAGGAGGCACATGAGCTTAATTTGGCAAAAGCTGTCATGGCAAAAGCTGTGAATACTTTGGGAAAATTTGGGAAATCTGTGAGAAAATATGTACAGTATAAATCAAAGTCAGTTTGTCCCTGATGGGCAAGAAAAAGGTGGTGGTGGCGGCAGGGAGAAACTCCCTGAGATAGGTGTGTGTGTGTGTGTGTGTGTGTGTGTGTGTGTGTGTGTGTGTGTGTGTGTGTGTGTGTGTGTTTGTGCCTGACAGACGATTCTTTATTTGTCACAGTTTGCACATTTCATTTTCTGACAGATAACTTTTGAAGGGCTGTTCAAAAACTACACTTGAAATCATTACAATTATCTCAAGGGTTTCAAGGAAGCATGAATATAAATATGCTACACAGAGACACGCGCACACACACGTTCATGCACCTGCTGAAGTAGAGAATTATCTATTTATAGAACTGTTCCTCCCACCTGTAAGTGCTATTTATTTAGGATTTTTTTTCTTCTTCTCTGTTCCCTTTTTGTAAGGCAAGCACGCATGCATACACGCGCACACACACACACTCTCACACTCACACGCACGCCTGCATATGGAAATCTGCAGAAGCTGTCATGCTGTTCATCACGTTAGAAAGAGGGAGGTAAATACTTCAGACAGATGGAGGAGATTGAGGCAGGGAATAAAGAAAAAGCAGACAAATAAATCTGTCAATAAGAGAGAAACTATAGCTTTTGGAACACTCTTATCTTTGCATAATGAAACATTAACAGGTACAGCAAAAATATATTCGAAGAAAAATCTTTTCTAACCAGCAATAATTCCTAAGCTCTAAAACCATGAGAGAAAATAAAAACGATCTTTTTTTTTTTTTTTTCAAAGACAATGCAATAGATACTGAAAAATGTTCCGGAAAAAATGAAGATTTTACTATACATGTACATTACCTGGGTATACACTTTCCTGTATAAAAAAAATGTATCGAGCAAATAATGTAAAGGTAATTTATCTAATAAACATCTACAGTATTAAGTAACAATGTTGATGGTGTGGGTCATCGATGGCGTCTCTAGTAACGTCATCTCCTGCAACTCCTCTCCCTTAGCAGTAGATTGAGTACAATTTCTTTGTTACTTTACTTAAGCACAGTTTTGATGCATCTTTGCTTTACTTGTAGTTTAGATTTTTTGGATACTCTTTACATTTACTCAACAATTGTTTCACTGCATTTCTGCACGGCGTTGCGTTACATTACCGCCGCGGTGTAGTATTAGAAGCGGTAACATTGCCACCTGCTGAATTTTTTGTGCAATTGCATGAGTTGCCTTCCCTCCAGAAAATACTTAATTATGTAGCAGGTGTTTAAAATCTGGATAAGAGCGTATGCCAAATGCCTAAATGTAAATATAAAATCAGAAGTGGAGACGTTTTCTGATAGCAACAAAAACGTCTCGGGTTACTTGGCTGTAACCCTGTTCCCTGATAAAGCGGGAACGAGATGCTGCGTGAAAACGCTATGGGAACATCTCTTTGTTCTCTGGTTGTGAAGCCTGTGCATGTCAAAACCGCCGAATACCTCGGCTTATAACCCCTGTCAGGCATGACGTCACCGAATAAGGTGCACCTGCAGGTTATAAATAGGAGTGAAACGGAAACATCCTCAGGTCAATTTTTTCTGAAGGACGTCCAGGCACGCCAGCAGTGCGGCATCGGAACGCAGCATCTCGTTCCCGCTTTATCAGGGAACAGGGTTACAGCCAAGTAACCCGAGACGTTCCCTTTTCAAAAGCTACACTTGATGCTGCGTGAAAACGCTATGGGAACGAGAGTACCAACGCCGCCGCACTGCAAGTGTCTGGACCCCCAGGTTGTGTAGCGTGTGCGCACAAAGCCGAGGAGGTCTCAGACCTAGCTCTGGGATGCTGACTCAAGGATCCGCGAACCCGGAGTAGCATTGACATCCAGACTATAAAATCTAACAAACGTGTGTGGAGAGGACCAGCCTGCCGCATCACACACCTGCTGCAGGGGAACGCCTCTTGCCAAGGCAGTCGATGAGGCAATCCCCCTGTTTGAATGAGCCCTGATTCCCAGAGGTGGTGACCACGCGCCTCATAGGCTAGGGCAATAGCATCTCTCACCCAGTGTGACAGTGTCTGTCTAGAGGCAGCTGCCCCTCGGTTGCGACCCCCATGGCAAATAAAGAGCTGCTCTGACTTTCGCTACTGGCTAGTGCGGTGGATGTAAATCCGAAGAGCACATACTGGACACAGTAAGTGAAGTCTTTCCTGCTCCGGAGCTGTGAAAGGCGGAGGACAGAAGGCTTCGAGAACGACTGGGTGCATGGTCAAGAATGGCCTTGAGAAGATAGTTCGGGTGAGGATGCAGAATAGCTTTGACTAGCCCCAGGGGCAAAGTCTAGGCAGAATGCAGAGACTGACAGAGCCTGCAGATCCCCAATCCTCTTCAAAGAAGTAATAGCCATAAGAAAAACCATCTTAAGAGACAGAAGCCTGACAGGCGCTGACTCTAGTGGTTCGAAGGGGGTGTCAGCCAGGCCTTCGAGTACGATAGCTAAGTCCCATGAAGGGACCGTCGCTCTAGTGGGCGGCTTCAACCGTTTAGCTCCACGAATAAAACGGGCAACTAAATGGTGCTTTCCCACAGAAACCCCATCGGTCAGAGCGTGACAAGCCGAAATAGCGGCTACGTACATTCTGAGAGTACTAGGGCATCAGCCCGAGGACAACTTTTCTTGCAGAAACTCCAGCACTGAAACAGTCTGGCAGTGAACGGGGTCTACATGTCTTGCCATGCACCAATTTTCAAATACATTCCATTTGAGGGCACAAGTTCTTCTAGTGGAGGGAGCCCTGGCACTTAAAATGGTTTCAATTATGCTGGCTGAAAGACCAGCATGTCTTAGCTGGTCCCCCTCAGGGGCCAAACGTGAAGGTTCCAGAGCTCGGGCCAGGGATGAAGTATTGTCCCCTGCGCCTGAGACAGAAGATCCCTCCTCACTGGAATCACCCAGGGTGAGCCGTCGAGGAGAGATATTAAATCCGAGAACCACACTCTGGTCGGCCAATGGGGCACTATCAATAAGAGGTGCAAACCCTGTTGACGGACCCTCGCCAGGACTCCTGGGAGCAGAACTATGGGTGGAAACGCATAAAGGTGTAATCTGACCCAGGGGAGCTGGAGGAGTCAGAGAGTAGTAAAGGGGGCATTGTGCTGTGTCTTGTGAGGCAAAGAGGTCCACCTCTGCTACGTAAAATCTTTCCCAGATTTGACTGACTATTTCGGGGTGGAGTTTCCATTCCCCATGTTTTACAGCTTGTCTGGATAGCAAGTCTGCTCCTACATTCATATGCCCTGGAATGTAAATCGCCCTGAGGGACAGGAACTTGTCCTGTGCCCAAAGCAGAACCTGGTGCGCTAGCTTGTTCAAGCGGCGCGAGCGCAGTCCACCCTGGCGATTTATGTACGAGACTACCGCAGTGCTGTCCACCCGCACTAGGACATGGTAGCCTCTCAACTGCTGGAGAAAGTGTTTCAGGGCCAGAAACAGAGCCATCATTTCGAGGCAATTGATGTGCCACGTGAGAAGATGACCTCTCCAGCTCCCTTGTGCTGGACGGCCATCCAAGACCGCACCCCAGCCCATAAGGGAAGCATCTGTCATTAGCATCTTGCGATGACAAGACGGACCTAAAGTGGGACCCAAAGTCAGAAACCGGGGTCTGAACAACATAGAAAGGGTACGAAGCCCCCGGTGCGTAACCCTTATTAGCCTCTGGGGGTTGGCCCTTGAATGAAACCCCCTGGCTCTTAGAAACAGCTGAAATGCTCTCATGTGCAGAAGGCCCAAAGGTATCACCGTGGACGCAGCTGCCATGAGGCCTAAAGATTTCTGACCTTCTGGCCTAGCTTGATTTCCTTCAGGGTGTTGAGAATGGATTCGACACGAGCAGGAGACAGCTGTGCCTGCATTGTGACCGAATCCCATGTGACACCCAAATGTGTTGTCCTCTGAACAGGAAGGAGAACGCTCTTTGTGGCGTTGAGTCTCAATCCTAAAGAATGAAGATGGGGTAGGACGACATCCCGATGTCGAAGCGCTAGCTCCTGAGACTGGGCCAGAATCAGCCAGTCGTCTATGTAATTCAAAATACGGATTCCCTGGAGTCGTAAAGGAGCCAGAGCCGCATCCATGCATTTTGTATATGTGCGAGGTGACAGAGCTAGGCCAAATGGAAGGACCCGATACTGGTAAGCTTCGCCCCTGAAAGCGAACCTCAGGAACTTCCTGTGCTGTGGCAATATTTCTATATGGAAATATGCGTCCTTGAGATCGATTGTCACAAACCAATCCTCTGGTTGGATTTGAGAAACAATCATTTTGACAGTCAACATTTTGAATCTGGATTCTCCTGAGATAGCGGTTCAAGCCGCGAAGATCCAAGATCGGACGCGACCCCCCATCTCTCTTGGGCACCAAAAAGTACCGACTGTAGTAGCCCGACTCTCTGTCTGGGAGGGGAACATGTTCTATGGCCCCTTTTCCCAGCAGAGTCTGTAATTCCTGGGCCAGCAGATGTGCTCGGTCCGGTTTCACGGAAGTGGAGACCACGCCGTTGAAACGCGGAGGACGATGTGCAAACTGAATCCTGTAGCCTGTGGCTACAGTCCTTTGTACCCAAGGAGATACGCCTGGGTAGTATCCACGTAGTTTCGTGTAGTTTAGCGCAGTTACATAAACTTAGTTTAGCGTAGTTTCCACGCTGCCAGCTTCTCCGAAAGGGGCACGAGCTTTGACACTTCGGCTGGATGGGGGAGTGTTAGGTGTTGGGTATCCTGAAGTGTGGCAGGAGATGCCCGAGCACCCAACTTTTCGTTGGAAAGTTTCGGGCGCTCCCCGAAACATCAGTGGTGGCGGGGATTGAACACCGGCCTCCTGGGAGTGCCAGGGAGGAGGCACTCCCATGGCCCCAGGTGCACGAGCCTCAGGGCTTCCTCTTTGAAGAGAGGAAGCTCCTCAGATCCGGTCTTTTTGAGGCAGATTGAGAAGAGCGGCGAGCCCCACCCCAGTCGTTACGAGGGGGTGCGCGGCTGCTCTCCTTCTGCACCTCACGCCTGATAGGGGCCAGACCTGGCCGGGGCCGGGTGGCCGACGGTCCCGGTTCTTGAGCACGGTGGGGAAGGAACCTCCCAAAAGCCTGTTCATATAGCTTCGCCTCCCAAAACCTAGTGGCGACGGAATTAACAGCGTCGCCAAAGAGGCCGGAAAGCGAGACGGGGGCATCAAGAAGAACAGCACGATCCTTATCCTTGATGCCCGTGAGGTTCAGCCACAGGTCTGTGGCTCGGCGCAGCTCTGCAAATGCCCTGTCATCAATAACCCCGCCGGTGCTCAGGTCCTTCAGCAGATCAGCCTGGTAGGCCTGCAAAACCGCCATGGTGTGCAGTGAAGCGCCAGCCTGACCTGCTGCCTGAAAAGCGTTCCCCACCAAAGCAGATGTCAATCTACATGGCTTGGAGGGGAGAGTAGGCTTTTTCAGGGAACATGATGTCCCAGGAGAGAGATAGCCTGCAAGCGTCTCTTCTATCTGGGGCATCATCATATAACCGCATGCTTTCGCATCAACGATATTCGAATAAGTCGAAGTCGATGGCACAAAAACACGCGATGAATACGCCTTGCTCCATGAAAGAGTTAATTCATCATGGAGGTCACCAAAGAAGGGGAGAGAGAGACGTTGAGGCTCCTCCCCCCAGCCACCCAACAGAAACCTGTCGTCTAATCTCGAGCGCTTGGGGGAATCTCGCTTTTGCGGCCAGTCGATATGCAATCGCTCGACCGCACACGTTATAACCTCTAATAATTCCTCATAAGCTCTGTCAGCACTGGAGGAGCGTTGTGAGGAAGCTACTTCCATGGAAGCAAGAGAGGATTCTTCCGCTCCTTCACAAGAAACGCCGGAGCGCGCTTGCGAAGCGGAAGCTAAAACTTCCTGAGAAAGCGCGAGAGAAAGAGGAAATTCCGTCTCGTGCGCGTCTGCCAGATCAGCACGCGAGCCCCAGGAATGCGCCGCGGCTCGCGGTTTCTCTTTAAAGAAAGCGAGCCGCGCGCGAAGCACCTTAATAGGGAGAAGATCACAGTACTCACAGTCTCCCTGGAGCCCGAGGCGAGCGTGTTCTTCCCCCAGTCACTCGAGACAAAATTCATGGAGATCGCCCTCCGAAAGAGATCTATCGCACGGAGGTATGCATCTCTTAAGCAACTCCGCCATATCGGTGAGTTAATGCTGTTATTTTTTCTTTTGTTTTCGTTATGGCTTGCACATGCACACGCAAACACAAAGCGGTCCTGAAGACAAAAAGATCTGAGGATGTTTCCGGTTCACTCCTATTTATAACCTGCAGGTGCACCTTATTCGGTGACGTCATGTGTGACAGAGGTTATAAGCCGAGGTATTCGGCGGTTTTGACATGCACAGGCTTCACAACCGGAGAACAAAGAGATCTTCCCATAGCGTTTTCACGCAGCATCGAGTGTAGCTTTTGAAAGGGAACAGCAGTTTCACAGTTTTGAAGCAAAGAGTGGAGAGAGAGAGTATTTTACTGAGACTTAAAGGCTCCAGCGAGCAAATACCAGGTCAGTCCAATCGACACTTAAGTACTTTTGAAGTGAAATACTTTTGTATTTTTTTTCCTCAAGTAGAAATGTACATGCAGAACTTACACTATTTTCTTCGTGTAATACTTTACTTGGAATATCTTTATATATTATTTCTACAGGATTTGTGCACTTTGCCCAACACTGTCCATTAGCCACACCTACACACCACTCCTGCCCATCACCATTTTAATCACCTGTTTGCATAACTGCCCACATTTTCCCATTTGCTATAACTGTTGTTTAATGACCCCTTCTTTGTTCAATGACCCGTCCATCGGGTTTTTGCGATCATCTTATTTTTATTTTAGTTTGTTTCAACTCAGATTTAAGCTCCTGCTTTGTGCATTTTTTTTATTTCATCACTCCTTTTTTGTCATAAGGATTCTGTTGGATTTTTGCTGTATGAGTCTTAGATACTTTCTTTTTCCCCACACTGATGGTATCATATGACTGCTACACAGGCACACGTAATCATTATGTTTTGCATGTTTTAAAGGAGACCTAAAACCGCAAAAACCAACTTTTTAGTTATTTTTAGACATTTTGATGGGTCTACAGTGTGTGAGTACTAACAAAAAATATGAAAGGGTAACTTGTCCTTTTTCAACATTTGCCTTAGCTAAAGCTTAAACAACCTAACTATATTTCCCCTATTGTGACCTCATATGAGGGGAACCCCAGGGCTTGATGCTCAGCTCTGCCCTGGTCTGCATTTCTCTAGCAGATCAGCAGTAGCTCATTTACATAGACACCGAACCTTCATTATTGGAAAAGGAGTAAGAGAGTGGGAGTTTGACATATTAAAAAATGACATTATCTGAGGGGTGGGCATTTCAGTTGGGGCATTAACAAATGTTTTTTTCAGGAAACTGTGTTCTGTGTTAACTTAAGAAATAGTAATATATGGGACCTTTTAAGTTTTATATCATTTAATGGGTTCATGTCATGTGTCCGGGTTCGATTCCCATCTTTGTGTGCATGGAGTTTGCATGTTCTCCCTGTGATTGGTGGGTTTCCTCCGGGTATTCCGGTTTCCTCCAACAGTCCAAAGACATGCCGATTAGGCTAATTGCCATTCCAAAATTGCTCATAGCGTGTGTGTGTGTGTGTGTGTATGTGTGTACCCGACCTGCGTTGGATTGGTACCCAGTCCAGGGTGTACCTCGCCCTAAGTCTCCTGAGATCCGGGCCCTCCACAACCTTGTATATAGGATTAAGCGGTATAGACAATGAGAGTGAGGGAGTTTTAACAGAGACTGTCTGCTTTGTAAAAGCACCAAGAAAGCATTGATATTTACGTAGAATCAACTTGGCAATACTTACAGGAGGTGTGTTAGAGATGTGCCTCAAAGATTCACCAGTAAAATGGATCTTATAGTATGATTACGGGATTTTTCCCTCTGTGTATTCACCTTATACATCAATCACTGATGGGCTGAAAGAATCTACAGACAAGGCTAAAAAGATTCAACCCCAGGTTTGCTTCTTCGTACTCACACTTACAGTGTAGCCCTGCTAGCCCGTTTATACCAACTGCTCATGAATGACGGCATTGTCTCTCGGTTAGCAATCAATAAAAATTCACAGACATCAACTTGTATGATGGATTATGGATAACCGTGGTGTTTTTGTTTTATCGTCTCATGTTGTAATTCTTATTGGCACTAGAGCAAGGGGGGGTTGAGAGACAGAACGTAAGTGAGAGAAAAAGAGAGAAATGAGGCATAAAGACGCATAAAGAAAGAGAGAGAGAGGGATAATTAGAAAACACACCTGTAGACAGCGTGGATTCAGTCCCAGTAAAGCCTCTTTTACAGATAGTGTGTGTCAGTCTACAAATAACGAACGCAGCACAGTGAGAACTTCATTAGAGAAGATGGATTGCCACTACATTTATCACAACACACACACACACACACACACACACACACACAGACTTGTGTGTGTGTGTGTGTGTTTGTGCACGCATGTGTGTGAGTGGTGTAATGCCTTGTATCTTATCAGATTAGTAATGCCATTACAGATTAGCAAAAGATATAAGCTGCTACTTAAAAGTGTCCTGTAATAAAAGCACAAACATCATTTGTCTTTGTATACCAGCACACCCTTAAGCAAACTTTGATTCCCCCGGCTCATCCATTCCTTTAACAAGACAAAGTATATGTTGTGTTGAGTCGGTGGAGGTGTGTGGGTGTGTGGGTGTGCTTTTTGTGCTGTTTGAAGGCCATCGTTCTCTGCCGTCGACAGACTTGTTATAGCCTCCTGCCTCAAGCTCTTGAGGGACAAACTCCATCAGACAAACCCACTTGGACTGCCATCGCTCTTCCCTGCAACTAATCACCAATCACGGGCCTCCCTCGGCTGGAGTGGTACACTCTCTCCATCTGTCATCTACTTTCTCCAAGTCTGTTCTGAAGCCTTATCTGTCCAGTGCTGCCCTTTTTAAATCACCAGTTTCTTTAAAAGTGTCCATTAAAGGGAAGAAAGTCTCATTATACCGAGTTAAAGGCTGAGAAAGTACACCGACTCTGCCTTGCCTTGGCTTACGGGTGTTGTTGTAACTGAAGACAAATGATTTTAATAATTCTTTAATTCATTTGTGTTTGCTTTCTTATCTGTTGAGGCACCAGTAGAGCCAACACCGTGATTCATTAAGGAGCCAACAGAGAGTTTTAAACTGAAAAAAAAAGAAAAAAAACAGGTGAGATGAAAATGATAAAAACAGCTTTTCCTTTCTAATTGTGCTCTCTTACCAAATATCAATATTGTAGTCAGGATTGTCTTAAGGCCTATTAGTTTAACATGGCTTAGAGGTTAGCACTGTCGCCTTGCACCTCCAGGTCCTGGGTTCGATTCCCATGTGCATGGAGTTTACATGCTCTCCACGTGCTTGGAGGGTTTCCTCCTACAGTCCAAAGACATGCAGATGAGGCTAACTGGCGTTCCCAAATTGCCCGTTGCGTGTGAAAGCGGAAGCGAATGTTGACTGGAGGTCCTACTACGGTCGTACAAATGGGAATAAATACAAAAGGTCACCATTGGCCTTCACGGTCCCTAGTTGGACTACAGAGGGTCCTAGATCGGTCGGGTCAGTACTGTGCAGACGTGTGTTTGAAATGATTAATCCATGTTTACCTTCAGCACGACTAGAGGGAATGATGTCAAGTTGAATACAACATATCCTGTCTAAGTTGATATGTTCAATATATCCTATTGAAATTTTTTTTTTTACTTTGTTGCTTTAAAGACGTTCAAATAAGCACATGCTCTTCTCTGTCATCTCCTGCCAAAACTAAATTGAAACCGAGATTTAAACTCGGACCCACAAATTACATACTGTATGTCATTTAAATGGACTTGTCAGAAAAAAAAATAAAAATGTCACTCTGGCCATATGTTTAAGTAATGTTATGTCTCTCCTGGCAAAGGTGCGTTCTACTTGCATGTGACCTACTGTACCAATGATCAATAAAAACGTGTTTTGATCCCAAAGTTAATACAATTCAATCCTGAATTACTTGTCACAATTATTTGTTTGTAATTCATACGTTGGTGAAATACGACTTCAGACAAGTTAAGGATGAAAAATGCCGATAGATCTTGTCTCATGAAATGTTTATGATGCAACAATAATGCTACTGCACTGGAAAAGGTAGATAACTTTCACCAAGACTAGTTATCTAGGTGAAATCAAACATATATAGTGGGCTCCAAAAGTCTGAGATAGCATTAATAAAAAAAAAATACAACTGGTAGAAATGTTGACATTCTGATAGATTTGAAGTAAACTGTATTGTAATGCTTTGTACAGCCTTGTGGAATCCATGCCAGCTTGAGTGCACATAGATGTCACAGCTCAATAAAATGTGTCTGTTCATGCTCCAGCTGATATAGCCTTCAGATAATGCATTTTTATCATCCTTTTGGTTTCTTCTTTTTCTTACCACACCATTTTAGTGAGTTTATTTAAATTTAAATGAGCAATAAGCTGGTGCAGGGTATCTACTTATGAGATCACATTAGGGGGGGGGGGGGGGGGGGGGGGGGGTATCCAAATGGCTTATTTATATCCTCACTAATCCAAAAATGGGAACTGGGAATGTTTTTTCTTTGTGTTTTTTTTTTGTGTGTTTTTTTTTTACTCACATTTTATGTGTGGACATGCACTAGAGACCCAACTGAATCTCTATAAATGACTAAGAAATTAATTTGCCACGAGGTTCCCAGGAACATTCAGTGAGTGAACACCTGATCCTTGAAAATGAGCAGATCACAAATGGACAATGACAACGTGTCACCAACTTGTGGAAGAGACATTCAGTATATGTTTGTGAGAAATGTACACACAATCATTCACCAACAGCACTTGCAGGAACTCAGCAAAGAAATTTTCCGCACAACCTCTGTACAGTCCTGACCTCGCCCCAAGCCATTTCCACATGTTCGGGCCATAAATGGAGTTCTTGGGAGGCCAGAATTTCAGATGTGAACCAGGCAGTCTGAGCATGGCTTTGGCATACTGAGAAAGCTTTGTAGCACTGGGACACTCATAACTCATAACATAAAGTCTTGGTTTTACTTGAACGCCAGTTGTAATAGTTTGTAGTTCAGCAACTTGTGCAAAATGTTGTAGCTTCTGTATCAGATCTTCTTGCGGTTTGTCAACTTAATGACAAAAGCCGAATGCTTAAAGATGCCCGGACAAAGATGTACTGTATACTGTATGTTCATTCTTTTCATGTCAAAGTTATATATAAAATAGACGTGTCTCCTAAGGTCAAAAATTAAGCAGAGGTAACGGGCCACCACACAAACACACATGCAAAACACAACATGGCCACAGTGATAATATATACAGCAATAAAAGGGAACTTGTTGCCAGTAACTTGTTAGTTGCATATTTGGTATTTGTAAGCAAGGAATTTTTTACATAATTGATCCTTTATAAATGTTAGTTGAGTGCCCCTACAGTAGACGGTCACAAACAAAACATGAAACGGCATCAACAGGCAAAGAAATGCTGGAAATGCTAGCGGGTTTCTTTCAGTGTCTGCCTTTGGCATTAAGCAGAAAGGTTGTGTCGTGTTCTCAGTGGAATCTCAATATGTTCCACTTAAAAGTGGCCAGAGCCCACCGCTCGCACTGATATAAATACTGGATGTGTTAACGCAATGTGATTTTATTACACTGGCAATGTTTGCAAACAGCAGTATTTTCGGTGAATATATTATCAGCCGAGTTTCTATCCCCTGAATATTATATTAACACTCCTCACTACCATGGACATCATTATGCTAAATGTAAGCGCTTCACTCCTCTTCGGTGAACACACACACACACACACACACACACACACACACACACACACACACACACACACACACACACGCCATGAATAAACCATTAATGTTTAGCTACACCCCCCCCCCCAACCCCCCCCCCCCCTTGTCTATTTTATGCGCACGATCGAACCTTTAGACGTTTTCTCCTCTTCTGGATTTATTCTCCTGCCTCATGTGTGTGTACATAAATTCCACCTGAGGACCATTCAGGGACACTGATGCATTTTCCGATTGCAAACAGAAAAAAAAGATGCAAACAAATCTTTAAAGGAATATTTCTTCATATTTCTTTGCATAGTAGAAGTGTGTGTGTGTGCGTGCGTGTGTGTGTGTGTGTGTGTGTGTGGGGTGGTGGTACACAAAAGTGTGGCATTTGGAATAATGATATTGCAGAGGTGTGCCTCATAACTCACCATGCCGTTAGGGCCTGCTGCTGAATAGTGCAGTAGCATATTGATCCAAGTGCTTTATGCTTTCTTTGGCCTATAACGAAGTTTAGTTTCCTATTCCGTGCATACTAATGGATATTTTATATATATTTTTTTCCATGACTGAAAAGTTATTATTTCGCATCGTCTTCACTTGTATGGATTTATTCATTTATTGTTTATAACTACTGTTCCGGTTTGGCTATCTGAAGGGAAGGCACCGTGTAGAGACTCGACACAGTTTCTAAGGGAAACATTTGTTCGAGATTAGATATGCACTGTGCTTTCAGGATATTGATCAATTTGTCCATGTATTTGTATCCACTATTATGAGTTTGCCTGTATCAGTGTCCTTATGCAATATCTATATTTACACATGATGAGGGTGTGACCTTAAACACATTTTAATATATTAAATATGCACAATATGAATTAAATATGAAGCCATTCATTACATCACAAGCAACCCAGAATTACAAGTGCAAGAGCTGTTCAAATGGAGCTGTGTGAATTCATGAGAGCTGTAAATTAATTCTTGGAAAATTTAAGCTAAAAAATTATATAAAATATTACTAATACTTTTATTTTGGCAAAGACATCTGCCTTCTCTTGGTCTAGAACACATCAGGTCATAGTCTTACAAAGGCAGCTTAGTGGTTAATTATTTTTTTATATTACATTTAGGCATTTTAGCAGAAGCCCTTATTCAGGGCTTGAACCTAAGACCTTCCGAATCGTAGTCCAATGCCTTAACCACTGAGCTACCCCTGACCCCCTGGTTAAGGCATTAGAATACTGATGAGAGGGTCCCGTTGCTACCGTTGAGCCATTGAGCAAGGCCCTTAACTGCTCAGAGGTATAATTAGATACAAATGTGGATAAGAGCGTCTGCCAAATTCCGTACATGTAAAAATGTACAAAGACCTGTCCTCGTCTCCATTCAATGGCTGCAAGTGGACTTTTAGAATTATGTTTTTCATTTACATTTATTAATTTAAAATTGAAATTTATAATTATGTGCAGTCTCTTATGCATTCCACAAAAGAGCCCAAGCTACTGTATCTCAAGGACTAAGCAAAAGTGAAATGAGAACTGTTCATTTGCTGTTTCTACGTCTGTGCTTTGATATTCTTGTGCATTATATTGGGTTTTCAAAATCAGATTTTTTTTTTCTTAAAAAAAGAAAAACTCTTAGAAATGCATGTTTTTCATTATTTTTTTCTCTTTTAATATTTCTTACTATTAGCTTTGCTTTTCCAGTAGAAAAAAAAAAAAAATATATATATATATACACTACATTTTTGCATGCCAAAGCATAATAAGGTGTACTTGCAGGCCATAATAATGAGTAGTGTGATATTTAGAACATTAAATTTCGCAATAAATTAAAATTATGAATACATTTTAGAAAATAGCACAATTTCAAGAGTATTAATAATACTTTTGAATGCTAAAGTGGAACAACTTCAAGTATACTTAGCACACCTAACTTCTATTGTATAACGTGTATAACCTAGGTTGCTGTGTTTTTAAAATGATAAATGCATTAAAACGTCTACAAAATGCCTTACAGCTATACTATGAGCTGAAATATATGAGTAATATACTATGAATATACTCCTATTGGAGCAGGAGTATGTCCAATTATACTGTACTTTGAGCTAATTTCAATTACTACTTACATAGTACAACTTTTAATTCTAATGTTCTGTCAGCTGCTCCTGCTGGCAGTCACCTGTCACAGTCGGGCCAGGCTCCGAACCAAATCTGACACAACGCCCCTCATCGCCGGGATACTAATCACCGCCACCTGATGCCAATCTACATGCAACTATAAAGACACGCTCTTCACAGCACTCAACGTCTGGGCTCGTAGAAGAAGTAGACGGACTCCCCGAATCTTCACGTAAGACGTGTGTACATTTAAAGATAAATTTACCTATGCTCCTTCCTCTCTTCCAGTCGTGACTTCCTGGTTGAATCGTTCATCAGCTCCAGACCTCTGTGCTGTGTTTCCTGGATCGACTCTTCACCGCATCACGGTTCCAACAGAGGGAAACATCAGCTTCCGCTCTTCACTCTGTCGCAGTGACCCGTAGTCAAAAGTCTCATCTGAATTGCATATTACCATCCATAAGTACATTGCCGTTGATTAACCATTCTATGAAAAAACACCGCTCATCTTGACACTTACCTACTTGTGAGTCCGCCTTTGTTACATCACCATGGCGGATCTTCTGATTAATTTCATGCCAAATGCCCTTCCTGATGCAGCGCCGGATTTAACCATGCACTTTCTTTTCTTTTCTCTCCTGAAGAATCCCCAAAAGACAGAAGAATTCCAACTATACTAACAAGCCATTTATCATTTTTGTTGGGGTAAATAAATGTAGCACTTTCAAATGCAGAATGCACTTTTTATACCAAAGCCACAAGGCCACTGAACTGTACTTCCTGGCCAACAAAAGTCGCTCACTAACATTTTATTGGACCGGCCTTAAGCTTTGATTCACCATGGCACCCTTTCAACAACCTTATACAATAATCACAATATTTTTTTATCCACAGAGTTGCACTAAATTGTGGATGAAATCTTGTAGAATTCATAATTATGTGCAGTCTTTTAGGTGTTCCACAAAAGAGCCCAAGGTATCTCAAGGACTAAGCAAAAGTAAAATGGGAACTGTTCATTTGCTGTCTGTACTGTACCTCTGTGCTTTGATAGTCTTGAGCATTATGTTTTCATTTAAAGTGAGTCCTGTAATATGCCTGTGACATCAGGGGTATTAAAACTCCATCGATGAGATGTCCTGATCATTCAGTACATTTACGAATGATGTTGATAAGTCTAGACCTAACCAATTAGGACTCCAGAAGCTTGTACAGTGGCTGTTATACATGATTAACTAAATTCCAGCAATGTTAAAATATCTCCTTTTGAGACTCTACTCTATCAGCTACTCACTCAGTTAAGGTTAAAAGAATTGGTGCCCCCTAAAACACAGTACTCCATCACTGCAGTAATTATCCAATCAAATGCCCTTAGGTATTTGCTTATGCCAGGGGTCGGCAACCCGCGGCACCGCAGCCGCATGTGGCTCTTGAATCCCTCTGCTGCGGCTCCCTGTGGCTTTGGTAAATAAATAATGAGTATTTTCATTATTTGAGCTTTTCAATTAAACGGCTGGTTTTATTCAGGTTGACCGCTGAATGTACACTCGAGTACATTATGATGATAGACATTGAGTAATTTATTTAAAAGTAACCTTCAACCTAGTGTCCATTTTTTTTTTCAAAGTTCAAAATGGTTTTTTTTGCATGCAGAAATAAAAAAAATTCTGTTTCTATAAATACTATAGGTTTTTTTTTTTGTAGCATAAAGGCAATTTATATACATATGCAGTGTTATCTTCATTTCAGATGTCAAAAGGGTTTTGTGTTTTCTTTTCTGACGGAAATGGGTTCAAATGGCTCTTTGGGTGTTTAAGCTTGCCGACCCAGGACCATTTGAATACAAACAATGACATTTTCCACCAGGCACGGTACATTAGGTTAACAGTATCACTACAATGGCATTGGTACCTTATGACCTGCACACATTCAAGTAAATGAGTAAGTGAGCAATAAGCAGCTCATTCGTAACTCGGATTGGCTAAAAAATAAAAATAAAAATACACCTGATTGGTCAAGGGTAGGCACTATGATGCACAAGCAATAGGGATGACTGCAGGCTTTGTCAAGCAAATATAATTCAAGACCTTGGGAGCGCTTCACAGTGAGTGAGGCTGGAGTCAGTGCATCAAGAGCCTCCACGCTTCAGGAAATGGCCTACAACTGGTGCCACTTTTGAACCAGAGAAAAGAGTCTGGAGTTGGTGATGGGTTGTGGTGCCATGTCATCTGCTGATCTTGTTCCATAGGAAACGTTAGAGCACTTCTTTCTTCCTTCTGCTGACAAGCTTTATGGAAATTTCCTTTCCGGGAGGACTTTAGAACCTTCATATTAAAGGACAGAAAGTATTGCACTCACTCACTCATTGTCTATACCGCTTCATCCTGTATTCAGGGTGACAGGGGGCCTGGAGTCTATCCCAGGAGACTTAGGGCACGAGGAGGGGTACACCCTGGACAGGGTGCCAATCCATCCCAGGGCACACACACATACAGACACTCAAACGCTCATTGACACACTACAGGCAATTTGGGAACGCCAGTTAGCCTAATCTACAGGTTTTTGGACTGCGGGAGATAACCGGAGTCCTCGGAGGAAACCCACCAAGCACGGGGAGGACATGCAAACTCCATGCACACAGAGACAGGAAATGATCCTGGCCAGGACTCAGACCCCGGACCGTGGAGGTGCAAGGCGACAGTGCTAACCTACTACACCACCTGTATTGCATGCATAAATGAACATAATCTTTCAGAATTATGGACCACAAGTCTTTTTTTATATTTTATCTTAGTAAATATCCTAATATCTTGAGATACTGGATTTTCATTAGTTGTGAGCTGTAATCATTGGAATTAAAACAAAAAAAAGGCTTGCAATATTTATATTTTTAATTAAATTATGAAAGAAAATCAACTTTTTCACGCTATTAAAATATTTTCTAGATGTACTGTAAGTATATTAAGCAACAATTTATACATATTACTTTTTAACTACAATACAGAATATGCACTTTTTAGTTTTAATATGTGGAGATAAGAAAGTCGTGTATACATAAACAGAAAACTCTATTTCAATTTTAGATAAGTGAAGTTAATGAACTTACACAAGTGTTAGATGTGAAAAAAGTGTAATTGTGTGAAACAACCTGTCAATCATTATTTAACCATGCCAATCTCTATACCGATCCCTTCACACTCTTAAGGTATTTCACGGTTGCTCATTTTACAGACATGTGTTTGCATAGCATTCTGAAACAGAGAAGTAGATTTGACTTAATTAGCATTGTTTATTATCTTAAACCAGCCTTGAGCACTAAGAACAAAACAAATCACAGTAGGGTGTGTTAAAAATAATCTAAAGTAAAAAATAAAATAAAAACTCCTCCTCAGACTGTTTCATTCCTCTTACAGCAAGTTCTCAATTATTTAAATATTTCCTGTTTCAAATTTGTCATATGCACAGTAAAGAAATTCTTTCCCATATTTTTTTCTTTGCTGTACACAATGAATGCCATGAAAAAATAAATATACAGTAGGTACAGAATAGATGATACAATAAAACTTTATTATACAATAAAGATTTTTAAAAGCAGCATTGATATAACTTTTGTATATACTGTATATATCACAATTTTAAAATAAGCATATGAAAATATATGTTGTAATCAAATACAGTAGACTATACATGTATGCAGAGTAGAGGACAATACCAGATATACCGTATGTCCCAAAGTCTGCAATATTTCTGCAGTGATTGTGCAGTGTGTGGAATGCTGTGCAACATCAACGACTTTATTTCTCCCCATCTGGGAATCGAACCATGGTCTTCCTTATACAGTAGGTGTTACAGCTACATTTAAGGGTCAGAAAGTGACACTCATTATAAATGCAAATGTGATGGCAATATCTGGATTTTAATGATGATTTCCTTTTTAGGGCAGAATGACTGGACAATACACATCTTTATCAGAAGGAAAGCCCAGGAATCCTTTTTACAGTATACTGTATACCAAGCCCAGAGCCTCTCACCTTCCTCTTAGTGATCATGACTGACTATGGATTCTCTGCAAACATTAAAAGGGTGTGTTTGACGGCACTCATTGGATTGACCCACAGTACAATGGGAAAGTCCAAGGAGCTCAGTGCAGATCTGCGAAAGATGATGTTACAGTAGAAGTCAAAGTCATGAATGTCTCTCAGAGGCATTTCTAAACATCTGCAGATTCTAAGATCAGTTCAAACAATCCTTCATACTCTAAGCACAAGTTATTGGGAGAACCAATTTGCCAAGGTCTGGAAGACGACCCAAACTATCAATTTGTTTCAGATGGTCAGGAATAATCTCAGAAACCTTCAAGGCACAGGCCTGGAAGCTGATGGAACACCAGTGTCTCTGTATACAGTCAAGTAAGTTTTACTGCACCAAAGGCTGCTATCCAAGAAAGAAACCTCCACTCACAACTTGACACTCTAATAAAGTTTGCAGTTAAAGGGAGGGACAAATAAAAAGCTTTCTGGAGAAAAGGTTTGACTAGATCTATGGTTTGGAGGCATAAAGGTGAGGCATTTAACCCCAAGAACACTGTTCCAACTGTTCAGCATGCTGGTGGTAGCATCACAACGTTGCGATTGTTTTGCTGCCAGTGCACTGCACAAAGCGGATGGAATAATGAAGAAGGAGAAAAAAAAGAGTGTACAATCATTCTAGCCCAGAAAAAGACAAGTAAAAAATATATATATATAATTACAAACCCGATATAGCCATGACATTCAAGTCCCACACTAAAACCACGACAGCTATCAATGAAACCGACAATCAAATTTAGGACTTTAATAGTGTTGGTAATATGAACAAGCTATTAATATGTTGCTACACCCATCCATCACTTCACATAACAGCTCGGAGTGAAATGTTCTGAGTATTTTCTTCGCCCGAAAACCAAGGACAGAGGCTACATGGAAAAGCAGGGACTGAGTTCTGTTACGATTATAATAGATCCTTAATGTGTGTGTGTGTGTGTCTGTGTGTGTGTGTCTAATTTCTATTTGATGGTGTTCTCATGACCGACTGTGAAGACGAGGAGTGTTTGTGATGGGGAACGGGATTGTGCAAGTCTTTGTGAATTTGACACTAACAGGAAGCGGACACAGAATACTGATCACCTTTATCAAACACACATGCAGCATTTCTACAGTGTGTGTGCCTTTGTGTGTCTGTAAGAGAAAGAGAGAGAGGGGGGAGAGTATACTATATACTATAATGAAAATATGAAAATGTACAGTATACTTAATGATCACATGCATGGACATACAGTACAGTACAGTACATATAACCTTACATAATGTATGCACACACAGATCTTCATTTCCATCATTTCTCTGAAAATCTCACCAAAGCTTGTGATGACATTTAATGCTGTATGTGGAAGATCCTTAATATCAGATATAATTATGATTAAAAAAAAACACGATAGACTGTGTTTAAGTGCATGCATGGACTTTGTTGGGAATTTTGTAAATCCTCTGCATTATGCTGTACATAGAGCCATCCAAATCTCTAATTGTCATTTTCTGCTTTTGTGCTACTCTCCCTCACTTTCTTTCATTAGGCTCATGCCAATATGCAGTCTTTTTATTCTTGCTTTTAAATGCTGAAAATGAAATCAATTTCAAGAAGCATTCAGAAGAAGTATTTATGTTGCTTCCAAATTAAATGAGCCTAATAAATAAGCAGAACATAATCTTAATTACTATATTATTACATGTATTAAATGATCAGAGGATTAGTAGAGAGCAATCAAAGATTAGTAGAAAGCATTCTTTTCAGTGGCGTTACAATGCGGTTCAGGAACGGCACACAGAAGCAGACAAAGGCCATAGAGAGGGTGTTCGAGGCTGCCAAGAGACCCATAGACTCATCTCGCCTCTGTCGACTCCCAATTCACCTACTGCCACCAGAACAAAGCAGGGCTGTTCACAAGACCCCTATGACCCCTGCTGCTTTTTGTTCACATGGAGGTCTCGGCTTATCACCTCAGATACCACAAATCAGAGGGCATCTGAAGTAAACACTGTACTGTAAACACCATCACAGCATGTTTTTCCCCAATAGGATTTTTTATTATGGTATGTATAGTACTATAGTGTACTATGGTAAACCATAGTACATGACTTAACATTCCATACCATAGCATTACAGTGACTACCAAAGTTCAGCAGGTATCTAATTTGATATGGTTGTCCATAGTGTACCATATTAGATATGTTTGATATGTTTGTACATACAATACTGCTGGTATGATGTACTGTAGTACAGCGCAGCCAGTTATTGTATGTTATATTAACAGTTTCAAAGTACACTATGGTATTTAATTAATGTTTCCTACATTCTTTACTACCATACTATAGTATAAATATTACATGTATAAGATTTTTGACAGTAGTCCTGGTTCATATTCTATAGTATCATGTTAAACCATGTACCATACTATAGTGCCTGTACCATTGCAGAACCATGGAAAACAAATAAATGATGCCTAGAAGGTTTTAATTAACTTTCTGTAAAAGCAGGCTAATGTTATGGGTAGTAAAAAAATGCCATATTATTTAGAAAAGAAAGCATATACTGTAGGAGTGAATGTTTTTGTGTTGTTGTGGCTGTTGTTTAAGGAAGCATGTACTTACTGTTAATGGAAGGAGTCATCATTTTCAGCGATCTGTAACGGTTCAGTTTTCAGCACAGAGGCTGGTGGGGTTCGTTTGTAACATGACAAGCTGTGTTTCATTGTCTTGTTTATGTCAGAGACAGAGACAGCATGAAAGAGAGAGAAAGGCTGGACGCTCCACAACATTATCTATAACTATAAATGATAGGAATATAAAATGCTGTCTATTAACAAATAAAACTGTTGTAATTATTCACTAAAATGCTGCAGTTTAAAAGGAATTAAACTCCATTATACATGGTGTAATGGGAAATAATCAACTTCTCGGTGGTACGTCAGACCACACCACTGATTATTTTCCTAAAACGGCATGCTCCCCAATCTTTTAATGTATTGTAATAGCTGCTATACTCTGGTGACCCCCTGCTGCTATGCTTTGCCCTTTGTAATGCAAAGTTGTCACATTGCTTTTTAGGAAGAAAATATTATCACAGCTGGAAATTCTCACTGCAGGTTTAAATGATTAAATGAGGAAGGGGGGGGGGGGGGGGGGGGCACACGGTGCCAAACATTTGAATGGATTCTAACACTAAGCGTTGTACTTTGGTCACAGTAGTCAAAGTTATTATTATCATTATTACAGTATTATTATTAAGATTTTCACTATTCAGTCTTTGCCCTTGCATCCCATTTTGCTTGGATTAGATTTTTAGTGCATAGAACAGGTTTTCATTTTTGCTGGCATAAGAAAATTTTATAAATCACTTTTTTCTCAAATGGTCAAAGACATGTAGGGGCATTAACTCCAGGAGTAAAAAGAGAAAGACAGACCAATACGGAGAGAGAGAGAGAGAGAGAGAGAGAGAGAGAGATAATAATTACACAGAATAGTGCATGCTTGAGGCCTTGAGTCTGAGTGGATAGATTAGAGAGAGACCTGATAAACACTGCACATGCTGATGCCACCTGTGATTAATTCATTGTATACTTAAAATTAATTTCGCATTCTTCACATCCCGCAGCAGCCTTTAAAGAAGCCTCTTTGATTGATGTATGCGTTGGCGTAAAAGAAACAAACCTCGGCAAGGTCACGCCATGTGAAGAGAGAAATATGAGATGAAAGGAAAGAGATAGGTGCAACTCGGTGCTGTGGGTGAAAAAAAAAAATGACATGGGAGCTAACGTTAACTAATGACCAGTCCATGACTTGTCACAATCGAACATTAAATCAGAAACAGGAATCATGGCACTGTTCATCCATCTCAATCCAGCACATCCAGCTGTGTTTTTTAACATGGACATCTGAGGTGTCTTTTTCTTTATGTCTTTTCTTTTTTATTATTATAATTTTTTTTTTGTGACAACTCACAATTCCCCATCTCACCCTGGGACATGTTAAGTTTATTTAGATAACTAACTGAAATCTAGTATATTAAGTTAGTAAAGTAAATGCACTACTACAAATGGAGCCGTGAAGTAACTAGAGTTGTTTGTATTATTAACAGACATGAAAAGTGCTAACAACCATTAGCTGACTAATTCCGTCAATATTTAGTTTTTATTTCCAGATCAGATCAAATCAAGTCAACATACTGTAGAATCATTATCAAGGCCTCTTAATAGAACCTCTTTCCCAGAAAAGCCATAAAACCTCACATGACGCCACTGAAATTCTTATAATCACCATGTAGGAACTAAGCCGATATTATAAAGTCCACGTGAGCTTAAATATTCTGCATTAGCTAGTAGACTATGATGCATATTTCATGTTAACAGTTAACCCCAAGATATCAGAACACATTCATTGGAATAAACCACAGAAGCTCAAATAGCAAATTTAAGAACAATAATGTAACTCCAGTTGAAAATCAGTGGGGTGCCAATTGAATATCTATTGGGCAATTTCATGGGAATCCAATGCTAATTTTCTAACTAGTTCCAGCTGCCAGGAGGGAGTAAGAGAAAGCCCTGCAAGCAATCACTGATATGGATTTCAATCAGGCAGAATAATGTTGCACAGAGCACTTGTGGAAACACTGATAAATACTCTGGTGGTGAGCTCGTGGTAGGCATGTGTATGAGAACATTCTGCTCCTGACATGTACAGGATAGCCAGTGAGAGATAATGAGAGGTCTGAATGGGCATTTTGTGCTCCATGCGCTCCAGAGCGTATCGGTTTGATTATTGTATTGTGGATGTGCAGAAAGTAAGTGTGTATTCCGTACTTAATTTACACACTGGGTATATTCATGATCAAGGTGAACCAAGATGAGGTACTAGAACCATAGACATGTCAGACATTAACTGGATGTGAACCATTGGATTATTTTCAAAAGTGCACATTTTTATGATAGTCTTCATTTTGCAATGAAAGCTTGAGTACCTGCATTACCAAAGCATTTGTGTGCTTTTTCCCATCGTTTTTGTATAACTGATAAAGTCAGAGTAAAAGACATACAGTATCCTTTTGCATGAAATGATACAACCTGTATCAGCAGTCATTTAAGGACGTCAATCTAGAACAGGAACAAGGACAACAAAAGCAATAATAATAATAATAATAATAAAAAAACTTTGCTAGTGTTAACATTATTTCATTTTCTGCAAATGCTGTGGCTCAATTTGCAGCTGTAAGTGAACTTTAATACAAATTAAAATACTTTTGTTTGTTATTTCATGATGGCATGCCATTGCCAAAATTCATTATTTGAACTTAACAGGTGTATGTGTCTTAACTGAATTCAACAGAACAGCCTCTGCTCTAATGACAATCTGTAAAATAGCATACCAGATATTCATTAATTGAAAATGGATTATAACTTCTTCAAGCATATATATATATACATACATACACACATACAGTCGAACCTCGGATTGCAAGTAACTCGATTTACGAATGTTACACAAGACAAGCATTTTAAATAAATTTTGACTTGAAAAACGAGCATGTCTTGGTTTATGAGTGCCGAGTTTTTTGACACCGACACACACACACACACACACACACACTCTCTCGCCTGTACACCCCCCCCTCCCCGGCTTCACACAGACACACACACTCTGCTCTACACAGAAACTCTGCTCTGTCGTGATTCTTTTCAAAGGTAAGGTGGTGGTTCATTTGTTTGTTTTTTTACTTTACAGCAGTGATTCCGTTAGTCTGCGCTCTCGCGAGTGTCATTAGAGAGATTTCTTTTTTCCCGGTAAAACAGTGTTTCCGTTGTGTGTGTGTGTGTGTGTGTGTGTTTGTTGCGAAACTTAAAAAGCGTGGTGGGGAGAGGGAGGAGGAGTTTTACTGTCTAAGACGAGGCGAGGGAAGGGGCTAATTACACACACACACACACACACACACACACACACACACACACACACACATACACACACAAATACACGGCGCCTGTGCACACAAACGGAAACACTCATCTGTTGGGATTTTATAACTTTTTTTAAAGGTAAAGTGCAGGTTAATTTATTTTATTTTTACTTTATATATTGTATTAATAATTTTTCTGCATTTATTTTTTTGGGCTGTGGAACGAATTATTTGAGTTTTCATGATTTCTTATGGGAAGATTTGATTTTGGTTCGAGTGTTTTGGAATACGAGCCCGCTTCTGTAACGAATTATGCTCGTAATCCAAGGTTCCACTGATTATATATATATATAATGTTTGTGTGTTCAAGAAGGACATGCTGCATTTTTGATGCTGTAACATTTTCCATGAAATTAATCATTTTTACCAAAGTCACAGGTAAAGTCACAATAGCTATTTTCTTTGATGATGTCATTCAGGACTGTATCAATATGCCTATTCTATTTGAAATGGTGATCCTGGTATTGAGATGTTGCAGAATTTTCAAGGTTTTTTTTGTATTGTTATCTCTGACTTAGAAATTTCAATATCTAAAACGAGAGTGCATTCTTGCTTCTTAGAATAGAGCACATCTATACTTTCTGAAAAATGCACTTTGAAGATCTATCCTCAGAGTCAGTCAGTACAGTTAAGGTAAAAAATAGTTTTATTCATTTTTATTATTTGCAATGCAAGAATTTTACACCTTACGTTTTGACGTTGGGTCAAAACATTCCTTATAAATATACAATGTTCAATATAAATAGATTAATGGTTAATTTTGTTAATGAATGACAAAAACTTAGTAGCTTTAGTAACCCAGTGTAAGGGTCTACAGTATAATGTACAGTATGATGGAAACCTCAAGCACTTTTGTAAGTTGCGCTGGATAAGAGCGTCTGCTGAAAGCCTAAATGTAAATGTAGCAGACCTAGTTGTTATCTGGCAAAGGAACACTTGGTCTTGGTCAGATCCCACAGAACATCTAATATAGTACAAATTGCTAAAAAATGTTAATCCTGGCTGTGATAGAAAGGTATCAGAACACCCACCTTGCAACTTATAGAACTTAAAGGATCTGCTGGTTGAATGCTCTGGTGCCAGACATCACAGCACAACATCAGTGGTCCTTTGGTACTGTAGTCATGTCTCAAGGGATCAGGGCTGTTTTAGTGGCTCAGGGGGAACCTACATAATATTGGGCTTAATGTTTTAAGGTTTTAATTTTATGGCTTTATGAACAGTTTGATGCATGCTATTTTTTTTCTGGTTTAAAAGAAGTGGTCTAGACACTATTAAAAGAATTGGCTAAAATACAAATCAGTCAATTTGAATAAGATGAATTTACAGAAGTAAAATTATATTAAACTTGTTCTGAACCAAGTTCAGACTACTGTAAATCTTTCAGAAGTCAAGAACTGGGAGATCAGCCAAGAGCCAGGTTGTAGGAATAAGGAAATGAATTAAGCGTGTACAAAAGGTAAGATAAACCAAAGGAAGTGACATAGAATGATAACTGATGGTTTCTGAGTTTGGTATGGCTCTAAAGACACACCGCTTAAGCAAATATCTTCATTGGCAATTTCACAATCATTTAGATCAATCAAGACAGAGCACCTTCTTAGTGCTTCTTCACACATGTACAGTATACATGTCACAGAGGTACACTGTCGAGTCACCATGATAGTATTGAATGTAATTATCTTTTTTTTTTAAAACAGTCTACAGTATGCTCCAGTTTCCCTTTCTAAATACTCACAAAACTTTTGAACTTCATCGACTTGAAGACATCATCGTTCAAAAAATATAATACTATTTGACTTTAGTTGTGGAAACTCAATCTTTCATAATCTCAGATAAAGGATATGTTCCTGTTAAAGTATGGTTCCTCTCAAGATTTTCCCCCTCATGCTATAAAAGAGAATGAAATGTCACTTGGTAAACAAATAAAACTGAGTTGAATAAATAATAGGAGGACAAACTTTAAATTTATGCATGTTGATTTCAGACTGAAGCACAAGAACAAATGGCAAAGCTAAATCCTTCTCATATTCACTGGATCCTGAGGTGAAAGGGGGCCTCGGCAGGGTTCATAGATAATTAACCACAATGAACTATCTTGATGAAGGCCAATGCTATTAACCAGAGCTTTGACAAAATATTTTACTTAACTCCAGAGGATAAAACACCTTTTAACATATAATCCACTTTATATCCGTCATGCCTGGTTGTTCACAGAGGACACCGCGCATCCTGTACATGTTGAATTTATTATTATCCATATAGAGTAAAGATCAAAAGTCTAGATTCACCCTCAGGAACTAGTTTTATCTAATTAGTCAGGAGGTTCAGAAGGTTCTCATCAGGGCTGTGGTGGATCTGAACTTAGTGCTAATTTAGCAAACCTAACCTACAGTACGTACATGCATGGGTTTGGGGTTGTGGGGAATCCTGGGGAAACTTGCATGGAAATGAGAAGATCATGCATAATTCTAAGCAAAACACATTCAAACCATGTGCAGTGAGGCAGCATTGCTAACCACTGTGACATCATGCCACCTTGCTAAAGGGATTCTTTTATTCTTTTTATAGCGCTTATCCTGTGAAGGGTTGCAGGGGGCCTGGACCTAAGCCAGAAATCTAAGAGCACAAGGCAGTAGACATTCTGGATGCAGCAGTGCCAACCTATCACAGAGCACAGACACACACACACACCGTGGGATGGAGATGGGTTTCTGAGTACCCAAAAGAAACCAATGCCCAGGAAGAACAAACTCCACAAACAAAGACTGGAAGCAGGATTCAAAGCCCCAACCCAGAAGGTGCAAGATAACAATGCTTTCCACTGAGCCACTATACCTTACTGCTAATGTATGTCTGTATAAAATTCAGTGCACTGTAATGGCAAAAAATGACGAGACAAATATTAAAACAATTCTTAAAGTCTTTCCATTTGCACCCCGACCAGGATAAATTAATATCAACTGTTATACTGAACTGCCTGCCACCTAACACACAGTATGAATGCAGCACAGTTCCTGCTTTCTGTTTTACCCAAATGAGGATGGGTTCCCTGTTGAGTCTGGTTCCTCTCAAGGTTTCTTCCTACTGCCATCTCAGGGAGTTTTTCCTTGCCACTGTCGCCCTCGGCTTCCTCATCAGGGACTATCTGACCATTTTGATTCATACACATTCACATTTCCTACAAACTTAAATAATTCTTTTGATTATGTAAAGCTGCTTTGCGACAATGACAATTGTTAAAAGCGCTACACAAATAAATGGAATTGAATCGAATAAAGCACTTACAGAAGCTGAATGAACGGACTGTATGTCAAGGTTTCTATACGTCAAATATTGTGTTTCTAAATCTCCCCGATATTGCATTTTGTTACTTTTGTACAGGTACAGTACTTTGCATAATGTCAATAAAGTTTAATCTCATCTAATCTCAAATCTGCTTTTTCACATGCATTATTCTTTTTCTCAGGATTACTTGGGCAGATAATATGAACAATATGTTAACACACTTGTTCTAATGCATTGTACAGTAGTTTCCACAGTGACAGCTTGTACATAGGAACTTGTATGGCAGTTGTTTTACATAAAGACATTCAATAAATAGAAAAGCATGTTGAGAAAGTATTTGCCATATGGTATAAAAGTTATTTGTTCTAACAGTTATGAATAAGTGCCTGAAGTGTCAGTCTTGGCAGAGATTCTTGCTCTATAAACATCATTTTATTGCATCCTTCCTTCCTTATGTACTGTACATTCACCTGGAAACATATAGGGCACTAACTTTTGCAGAGTATCTGATTATAGATTTTGCACACTATTAATTAGTTACTTGTGGATCAGTTAGTTTTACTTTTGTTTAAAATAATTGAAAGCACAAGAACATTGAAGCAGCACCGAAGTAATCAGAACATCTAATTTCAGATGTAATCTTATCACTCACATAGTGTTCCTGGTATAGACTACAACAACCATAACCCTGACCTGCTGCGCCCATGGTATAGGTATATAGCGCCATGGTACTGTCAAAAATACTGTCACCTTGCACCGCCAGGGTCCGGGTTCGATCCCCGGCCAGGCTCGATTCCCGTCTCTGTGTGCATGGAGTTTGCATGTTCTCCCCGAGCTTGGTGGGTTTCCTCCGGGTACTCCGGTTTCCTCCTACAGTCCAAAGACATGTAGGTTAGGCTAATTGGTGTTCAAATTCAAATTCAAATTTTATTTGTCACATACACAATCCTACACAGTACGATATGCAGTGAAATGCTTAGGCAACTGCCCTGACCTAAGAGAATAAAATAAAATTAAATAAAATATAAAATATAGAATATAAAATGTAAAATGTAAGAATATGAAAATATAAAATGTAAGTAAGTAAAAAATTGAAATTGCACAATTTCAATTGTGCAATTCCAAATTGTTCCCAAATTGCCCGTAGTGTGTGAATGAATGAGTGAGTGTATGTGTGTGTGTGTCTGTGCCCTGCGATGGATTGGCACCCTGTCCAGGGTGTACCCTGCCATGTGCCCTAAGTCTCCTGGGATAGGCTCCAGGCCCCCCGTGACCCTGAATACAGGATTAAGCGGTATAGATGATGAGTAAGAGTGAGTGAGTCTTGCTCTTAAGGTCACAAGTGTTCGTATAAGCATTTCACTGCATATCATACTGTGTATGACTGTCTATGTGATGAATAAAATTTGAATTTGATTTGAATTTGATGCAGTTATGTAGTAACATGCTATTTTTGACAGTACTTATTTGCTGGTATAGTGGTAGTAGTATAATTCTACTATTAATCTTTGGTACAGTGGTACATGTACTATAGTATTGTACTAAGGAACACATATCACGATACTCTCAAAAATATATGAGAGATGTTTATCTACAGTACCATAATGGCAATATTTATACCCCTGCAGTGCTATTTTACCTGTTACCCAAAGGTTAATACACAATACAGTGTAACCTCGGATTGCGAGTAATGCGGCTTACAAGTGTTCCGCAAGACGAGCAAAGATTTTTAAATAAATTTTGATTTGCCAAATGAGCAAGTCCTGTTTTACGATTGCCGAGTATCATGTATCACACATGCTCATATGTGACACATATCGGATATTTTCTATGTCCGTGTAAACAGGAAAAAAAACGCATGCATTCCGATATTTCGAGATCAGTTTCAGGCCTCCTTCATATGTGGAAATAAGTCAGATATAAATCAGATATGTGCTAATGTGATTGTCGTGTAAACAGACAGATCGGATTTTCTGAGGCATTGCGTTCTGCACGTCATTAAAACTGCAACTTCTTCGCGGTTTAATGATGTAATCAGGCACACCGAGGCGCTTCTCATCCCAAACAGATGCGCCAGTGTGCATTAGCCCGCACCTGTTGCAAGCCACCAGAGAGCGACCCTGACACGTTTCGCACCCAGACATTCCTCTGGTTGGTTGAGGACACAATAAATGAAGCATGTGCACAGGCTGCAATGATGGCCCTTTTCCTCCTTCTCCGTTTCGCGAACTTTGCGTATATCGCAGAGCTAGCATCAAGCATATTTCGCCTTTGTCCATCTTGGCTAGTGTATAGTGCAAAAACCTCCCTTTAAGTATGCGATGTTTCAGACGGTATGGCAAGTGTAAACACTTGAATCGGATATGAGTCATAGTTGAAAGAACGTGTAAACAGACGGTCAGAAAAATCAGATATAGGCAACAAATCAGAATTGGACCTGCAGTGTAAATGGGGCTTTACTTGTATAATCAACATCTCCCTCTCTGTTTCAGCGTCTCTTATGTGTGCGCACGTGTAATTTGACACTGACACACACACACACACACACCCCGACACTCTCTCGCCTTTTCACTCCCTCCCCGGCTTCACAAACACACAGAAACTCTGCTCTGTCGCGATTCTTTTCAAAGGTAAGGTGCTGGTTCTTTTTTTTTTTTTTTACTTTACCGCAGTGATTCCATTAGTATTCGCTCATGCCAGTGTCAGAGAGATTTCTTTTTTTCCCCCGTTAAAACTGTGTTTCCGTTGTGTGTGTGTGTGTGTGTGTTTGTTGTGAAACTGAAAAAGCGAGGTTGGGAGAGGCAGGAGGAGTGTTACTGTGTAAAACGAGGCGAGGGAAGGTGCTAATTCCACACACACACACACACACACACACACACACACACACACACACACACACACACACACACACACACACACACACGGCGCCTGCGCGCACCAACGGAAACACTTATCTGTCGGGATTTATTTGTTATTTATTGCAAAAAGGCCACTTACAGCATGCACTTCTGCATAGCAGCAAAATGCATTTCACATGTACAGTACTTTGCACAATGACAATAAAGTTGAATCAAATCTACAATCTAGTAGTATGTAGTAAAATATCTAATATAGAATAGTATGTACAAACATACCATAATAGATACTTGCTGAACTTTCATACCCAAAAGGTATATTATTCACAAAATGTATACACCCTAGTGCTACCATGTTACCCTCTGATGTGCTACAGAACATCCTATAGTGCCTACCATGGAATTGTCTGAAGTATCACAGCAATGCTATGGTCTACTATGGTAGTATAATACAGTAGATTACCATAATACCATTTCTATGTGGGATACAATTACTACAGTAAATGAATAAACCTAACTACTAGCATCCTCTTTGGTAAAGATCCTATAGCAGAGTGCTAGAGCATTTCAATATGGAGGTCGAGCTTGTGTTGTGTCGGGGATGAGTGTGCTTTCCTGTTTTGCAAGAGAGCTACAGAAAGACAAATCTGCACACTTCATTTTGCATAAGGAGTTGGATGAGAGTGCTTGTGTGAAATAAACCACTTCTCAATCTGATGCACTGCTATGTGCTGCATATATTGAGAATGAGGCAAGGCTATGTGTTCAGTGTGGGTGGTGCAAATGCATGTGAAATGCTGTCCTTTGTCACTGTCATTTCTGCAGGTTTCGGCCATTTTTCTTCTTTTACCTCTGTGAGGTATAGTTTCTGCATGTTTGTGTGGTGTACATGTGGAGCAGAGGTGATGCAGGGAGTCGTTTCATCTCGCTTCGGAATTTTCTTTTGTCCAGCACGTTCTCCCCTTGAGCAGGTTATGTTTTTTTCCACTCTCTCTCTCTCACCCTTTCTTGTTTGTTGGTGGAGCATTTCTTCTTTCTTTCTCCTGCTCCTTTGAGCGTTCTCCCCTGAACGGTTCTTCAAAAAAAAATAAAAATAATATCAGGCCCAAACATGAGTCAACAGTACTCAGTATTCCAATTTGAGAGACTTAAACATTCACACTGACAACAGCAAAAGTAGCTGATTATTCAAAAAAATAAAATTAAATAAAAATCACCATTTCTATAGAATTTTAAATCATAAACAAAATAATTGATTTGTAAGGTCATGTTTTATTATTATAACAATTGCTGTCTACCACTCTCCACGTTCCCCTACTTTCTTGACATGCTTCGTAGTCTTGTCCCTTCTGACACCACTCCTCTCACGTCCAACACTCTTTTTTTCCCCTCTCATTTCATAATTCCTTCTCATTTAACAGCTGCCATCCTACACACAACAACTGGTTTCTGCCACCCCTCCTGCCATCCCAATTTACACCTCTGATCATGACCAGGTATCCTTCAACCTTCACCATCACCCTTCCTATCTCATCTAAAATCAACTATCAACATTTCTCCCTTTCTTCTGTGTCTTCCTGTACCCTATTAACCCTCCCAGTCCTAACGCATAAAACTTTCGTCTTTACAATTAAACATAGCCACAGATGCTTTGCATTCATTGCATTCTTTGCCCATGGACCTCCTACTGTATGTCCTCGGTCTTCTAAACCAAGAAAGATTTCTTGCCCTGCTCCTTGGCCATCAGATGTGCTGTGCGGCAATCAAAGAGTAAAAAGTAGTCCACAATGCTTCAGGACATCTCACAAGACCTCTTCCTTTTCATCACTGTCATGCACACTCGCTTTCAGAAAGCATAAAAGGAAACAAGATGGCGCTTCACATCGCTCAGTTATTGAGTTCATTCATGCCTTCGCTATCGCTTCACCAACTATTTCGTGAGTACTCACCTATTTAGGTTGCTTTCTTGATTGAGTGTGTGTTGCTAGAACGCGGGTTTATTTGTGTAGATCCTTGCTCTTTTTGTAAGAGTGTTCTAAGAGTAAACGCGTGGTTATCCTGCCTGCTCGCGCTGCTTCCGCGTTTGGGTTTACCGTCCACGCAGCATGGGCTAACTGCTAAGGCTACTGTGTTCGTCCCTCGGTTGCTCGTGAGAGAATGACTGAGCCCAAAGCAGTAAACCCAGCGGAGTTTGCTCGCCTCTGCGCTGTGGTTGACCAGCATGCCGAGCTGATCAATGAGCTCCGTGGTAAAGTCGTGTCTCTCCGAAAGGAGCTCCAAGACGTTGCAGTTTTGCGCCGCGAGGTAGCGGAGCTTCGGCAGGAGAACATGACCCTCCGCGAGGCGGCTGTTCAGTCGGCTGTTGCCATGCCCCCCTCCTCCCCCCTCTGACATTTTCATCCTGCTGCTGAGGTGGAGACCGACAGCAAACTGTACCATCTGCAGCAGGGTGGGTCGTCCGTACCCTCGCCGTGCAGACCACCAGGGGGGGTCGCCGGGAACTTTATTGACTCCTCCTATGCCAAGAGATTGGGGGTGGAGACTGAGGCGTTATCCCAGCCGGTTCGAGTGACGTCCGTCGACGGTCGGCCCCTTTCCTCCAGCCCTATCACCACCCAGACTCGGCCCATCACCCTCACAATTGACCAACACCACGAGGAGATCCGCTTCCATCTCACCTCCATTTCCTCGTCACCCATCATCCTAGGATACCCCTGGTTACTCCAGCATGACCCCCTCATCTCCTGGTCTCAAAACCGGATCCTACAATGGGGCCCGACCTGCCTCGAACTCTGCCTACAGGCGCCGGCTGGGACGTGCTCTAGGGAGTCCGAGGCCCCCGATGTCGACACCAACGCCATCCCTTCAGCATATCGGGACCTGGCTGAGGTCTTTTGTAAAAGACGTGCTAACCACCTTCCTCCGCATCGCCCCTATGACCTGGCGATTGAGATCCAGCCAGGCTCCACTCCACCCTGCGGCCGTATATACTCTCTCTCTTCCACCTAGATGCGGGAGATGCCGTGGGTTTTTTTTCCGTAAAGAAGAGTTTGGGTGACTTATGTCCATGTGTCGACTACCGACACCCGCTGCCGCTTACCAACTCAGCTCTTGACGCCCTCTCTGGTGCCACCATTTTCTCAAAGTTGGACCTCCGGAGCGCCTACAACTTGGTGCATATCAGAGAGGGCGATGAGTGGAAGACGGCCTTGATCACCCCTACTGGACACTATGAGAGGTTGGTCATCCCATTTGGACTCTGTAACGCTCCCGCAGCTTTCCATCAGTTCATCAATGATGTTCTCCGGGACATGTTGGGAAAGTGGGTATTCGTTTACCTAGACGATATACTCATCTACTCCCGCACCGCCGAAGAACACATCCGACACGTCAGGGCAGTTCTTAAGAGATTGCTCGCCTACTGACGGTACTGTAAGCTGGAGAAGTGCGCTTTTCACAAGCGCTCCACCACGTTCCTGGGTTTTGTCATCTCGTCCCAGGGTGTGGCCATGGACCCGCAGAAACTGGAAGCTGTACACACCCAAGACTCTCAGGCAGCTTCAACGGTTTCTCGGGTTTGCGAACTTCTATCGTCGCTTTATCCAGGGCTAGAGCACAGTCGCAGCACCCCTAACCGCATTGACTCGCCCCTCATCTCATCCCTTCCAACTCGACTCCACGGCCATCAACGCCTTCTCCAAACTCTGCCACCGATTCACCACCGCTCCGATTCTCCTCCATCCAGATGCCGATCAACCATTCGTTGTGGAGGTGGACGCCTCAGAGGTGGGCGCTGGGGCGGTTCTCTCCCAGCGGGGTCGAGATCAGAAATTACACCCTTGTAGTTTCTTCTCCAAAAAATTTAACCCCACTCAGCAGCGATACGGAGTGGGGGACCGCGAGCTGCTGGCCATAAAATGGGCATTGGAAGAATGGCAACACTGGCTCCAGGGTGCCAGAGAACCATTTAACGTCTGGACCGACCACCAAAACCTCAGCTCCATCAGGACACTTAAACGACTCAACCCTAGGCAGGCACGGTGGGCTCTCTTTTTCGAGCATTACAACTTCCATCTATCCTACTGGCCGGGGTCAAAAAACACCAAAGCTGACGCCCTCTCCCGACAACATGAGGGGGACGTTCCCCGGGCGGACCCCGCGCCTGTCCTGTCACCCTCCAAGATCATCACGCCACTACGTTGGGAACTGGAGACGAGGGTCCACCAGGCGCAAGCCACGGAGACCAAACGGGCAGGTGCGCCACCTGGATGATTTTTTGTTCCAAGGACCGTCAAAGCCGACGTCTTCAAATGGGGCCATTCTTCACCGCTGTCGGGGCACCCAGGCACACAACGCACCCTTCAATATATCCAGCGCGCCTTCTGGTGGCCCTCCATGGCCAAGGACGTCGAGGAGTTCATTCGGGCGTGCCCAGTGTGCGCCAGGGCCAAGACCTCTAACCAACCGACACCGGGGGAACTCCAACCACTCCCAGTTCCCCGTCGACCCTGGACGCACATTGCCGTCAACTTCATCACGGGCCTGCCGGTATCCGAAGGGAAGCGCGTCATCATGGCGATAATAGAAAGCTGTGCACCTGGTGGCCCTTCCTCTACTTCCGTCAGCCAAAGGGACAGCCGAGCTGATTTTAGAGCACGTAGTCCGTCTGCATGGGTTCCCAAAGGACATCGTCTCGGACAGGGGGCCCCAGTTCACTGCACGGTTCTGGAAGACCTTCTGCCGTCTGATCAATTCTACCTGCAGTCTCTCCTCAGGCTATCACCCCCAAACAAATGGTCAGACGGAACGGGCCAACCAACAACTGGAGCGCTACCTGAGGTGCTTTGTTGCCGACCGTCAGCGCTCCTGGGCTCGCTATCTCATTTGGTCGGAGCTCTCCCACAACCTCCACGTCTCCTCCGCCACAAAGCTGAGTTCATTTGAGGTATGCCAGGTTTCCAACCTCCGATGTTCGAACATCAAGAACCGGAGGTCGAAGTACCCTCAGCCCAACAGTTGGTCCGAAGGTGTCGGCGGTCCTGGACTCAAGCCAAGGAGGCCATTCAGCACGCCAATACCCTCTACACCTCACAACATCGCCGTCGACACCCTCCGGGACGATTGTACCACACAAGTGACAAGGTATGGCTCTCCACCAAAAATCTAAACCTCCATACAGAGTCCAAAAAACTCTCGCCTAGATTCATCGGTCCATATCGCATCACCCTCCGTGTCAACCCTGTCACCTATCGGCTCCAGCTGCCTGCGGCGCTCCGGATTCACCCAGTATTCCACACCTCTCAGCTCAAACCCTTCATCACGTCACCAATGAACTCCACATTGTTTGTAAAAGAAAAGAAAACCTCTGCTTTTAAAGTAGTCTGCACACATCGGCTGATGATTAATTAATCAAGGGCTGGTGATTAGGAGCACCTGGCTGCAACTTACCCACTTAAATCCTGAGGAAGCAGTAAGGGGGGGTACTTAGTATTGCCTATGTGGTTTTTATTTTTGGTTTCATTTTTGTTAAATAAATAATGGCACTGTGAAAAAAGTTATGTTTTGTCAAAAATTACGACTCACTATGATCAGATGATTTTATTATGCTTTTACACAAAAACCTAAACAGTAGAATCAATAGAGGGGTACTGACTTTTTACAGTAGGGCATTTTCATTTACTATATACAAAATACATTTGGGTTTGATATCAAAAACAAATGTTGCTTTAATTAGCTGACATACATCTACATTATATGTGTGAAACAGTTTAGAAGATTGTGGCAGACCTCCCAAGTCCTGGACCATAAGTAAATTATGGTAAATAATACTCGCATGTGGTTGCATATCATTTGCTTTCATCACCGAGCATCATTTTTAATTTGTGAAGATTTTCCAGGCTTGTACCATAACTTAATTTAGGTGTGTTTTGTTTTGGGGCTTTTCCTCCCTTCAAGTTTTCTCACAATGTAAAATTTATGCTCAGTTGAGGTAAGCTCTGCTGATTGACTTGGCCAGTCTAAATCCTCCTTCCCCTGATGAAATCCTTTGTTGTGTTGGCAGTGTTTTTTGTTTTTTTTTTGGGTCATTTTCTTGTTGCCTAATGACATTCTTCCCAATTAGAATGGATGACTTTCTACTGAATGTAAATTGGCAGACAAAGTTTACGTAGACTTCCAAATTCATGCTACCTTCATGAATTATATCGCCAAAAAAAAAAAAAGATTAACAATCCTGCCCCAGAAGCAGCCATAACAGTACAAGCTCAAGTCATGGCCTTCCACCACACGTCCATCATGCTTTATCGATAAGCATGAAGGTTTTGGATCATAGTTGGATCAGAGTTTTCTTTCTCTACACTTTATTAGAGATTAATCTTGGTTTTGGCTCATCTTTTTTGGGGGCAGTGGTTATACAAATAGGTCCTTCAAGTTATTATGCTGGTGGGTGGTTTGCTTCATGTGTTATGGCCTTTACATTTCTGCTCTCAGAGAAAATAAAAGTTTTTGGACTGTGATACCTTCTCCCTTCCCTGGTGATGCACAGGTTGTTGTGACTGTTGTTGTTTCGTTTTTATTTTATTTATTTATTTATTTTTTACTACAGCTCCCACAGCTTTTGTTTGAAGATTTTCCAAATTTCTATACCGGCAAATCCCAAAGCTTGTTTCATTGCAGCTCCTTATTTTTCTCAGCTTCAAAACAGCTTGTTTTTCTCCCATTAACAGCTCTCTAATCTTCATGTGCCTTTATACTTTCCAACAACAAAAGCAGTTACTGTATGTACCAACACAAAATGTACCATGTTGTAAGCTATTTAAGACATCTAGATTTAAATATCAAAAAATAAAAGATTGAAATTCAAACTGATCATCTCATGTTCATATTTTGATTTGAAACTCAGAAGTCTTGGTGTATATCAAAACAAATGAATCGGCCTTGCCGTTACAGTACTTTCAGAAGGAGAAGGACACAGTATACTGTACTGCAGATGGCAAAGAAAAACTTAATCTGTCTGATGATAAAAATCTCACCCAGGAAACATTTTTCCTCAATATGGTAGCACACACTTACTATACACACTCACAGTTCTGACAAGACCTTGATCTGGATGTAAAGGAAGCGATGCTCTGAGTGTGAGCTGGAGACAGGCACAGTCACTTCTATTGCATACCAATGCACTACCCAACTACCCCTTCCTCACTATCCTCGTGCCTGGTAGTCACATACACAAATACAAATACAAGCATTGTTTTATGAAAATGTAAAAAAAGGAATTCACACCTATTTTTAACTGTTTAAAAGATTTAAAATGTAAGATTTTTATTATAGATCACTAGTGTAAGAACCTACCATTTATGGGGAAAGACTTTGTGGAAAGCGTTACAAGGTTAAGATAAAAATAAGTTGATCAGCTTTAATTTAATCAGTGATATTATTATTTTAGATTGAAGCTCACGTACATGTCTGTTGGCATGTACATGTCTGTCGGCAGACATGTACGTATGGTAATTTGAATTTCCTTCATCGTCAGCCAAATACACTCCCTGTTCAGTAATCGGAGAGTGAATCACAGATAAGAAATCGAAAAAGTAGATCGGATAAATATTAAGTTTTGTTTTAAAATGACTCTTGTGTGTTAAAATTCACTTATACCACTTCAGCAGTGAAAATATTAAGTAATCCCAGTTATGATATTCAATTGAGCTTCTAACAATATCTATTATTGCAGGTCTTTGCTTACATTGAGCAGGTAGCTGATTGTAAAGTAAATTATTAAATCTGGCACATAACTGTTCATAACATCGCTTTTACTAAACATTTTGAATTTCACTTATGGCATATAATAAGATATCCAAGTGCTGCAAAAGTTTCATTAAATTCTGTCCAGCGATCAAAAACTTTGATGGTAATCTGGCACAAAACTGAACATAATTTCACAGTGCAGTTCTAACTTCAGGCAACTGGAAAAGTTTCATTACATTATGTCTAGCCAGTTTTGCATGATGCTGTGACAAAATCTGACTGGACAGACATACTGACATACAGAACAGAAAATCTTTTGAGACTGGTTTCGGGTTCCCCAAAATATAATGTACCGTAAATATATCATTGAAAGAGTGAGTCAGACCAATGTACAGACAAAAGCTTTCTTTTATTTATGTAGATAGACAGCAACACAGAGATGATGTTCAGATTGTTTTGAGCCAAGAGCAACAAGACCAATAAAATAGCTAGAGTACATTTATTCTTTGGTACATTGCCTCAATTTCTTATTTATATGCCCACATGCACACCTGCCATCAGGAGGATCCCCAAGCATCCAGTGTTTTCCATTCAGTAGGCAGCTGTCTTGGTAGGCTGCATTTTCTGAGCCAGGAACCATCCCCGATTAGAAAGCAGCTGCCCACTCAGGTGCCTTATTTTAGCCAAATTCCAAGACAGCACTTTTTTGTTTATCTATCTCAGTGAAGATGATTGCATAATTCTCCACATCACCAGACATTTCACAAAGAACCAAACCATTTCTGTATGAAATATGTCTGTGAAATTTTCATCAATTGTTTATTTTGAAGCTAGCAAATACTTACTGAATATTCTGCTTAACTGACTAAGTTTGAAGATGAACAGAGGCTGAGTCACACTTCAAACAAAGTGCAAATATAAGACAACCTGATTTATGTAATCGGTTTGTGCTTGATGGACCCTATTTGATGAGCTGATACCATCACTAGGTTGCATGTGACAGCATGGCTCTTGCAAACTACATAAATATAAATTTCTAAAGCTTAATAATATGCTATTTTTCATCAACAGAGATGGAAGGTAACCAAGTACTTTGTTAGTTCACTTTTCATGTATCTGTACTTTACTCCACTATATCCCACAGCAAATATCTGTACTTCCAACTTGACTATATCCTCACAAATTTTAACCTTAATAACTGAAATTTTTGAAAAAAATTTGCCTTAGCATGCGAGCGCCCAAACATAGCCAAACTGAACGCCGGCAAAGTGGCCAAGCCAAGCCAAGCGCAGTGAGTTTATATATATATGATACAGATTAGCGTTTCCGTTTGTGTGCGCAGGCACTGTTTATGTGTGTGTGTTTGTGTGTGTGTGGAATTAGCCCTTCCCCTCTCCCTCCTCTCATCTTACACAAACTACTCTCCTCACCCCTGCTTTTTAAGTTTCACAACACACAGAAACACAGAACGGGGGGAAAAGAAAAAAATCTCTCTAATGACACTCGACTGAGCGCAATGGAATCACTGCCGTAAAGTAAAAATAAAACAAATTATCCTGCACTTTACCTTTACTTTACCTTAAGAATCGCGACAGAGGAGTGTTTCTGTGCAGAGCAGAGAGAGAGTGTGTGTGTGTGTGTGTGTGTGTGTGTGTGTGTGTATGTGTGTTTGAAGGCGACGGGGTGGCGGACACTCAACTTGCAGGCCGATACAGAAAGAGTGAAAATGGATCTTTAACCTCTGTTTTGCTTTACACGCGCACACACACATGTTATAATAAACAGTACACGCACGCTGTACTCACACATACAAACACAAAATAAAAGATTTTTATGCGCACACACGTGATCACAGTGTTATAGTAAACAGTACATGTGTGCATGGATGTTGATTATACCAAGAAGAGACCCACACTAAGACCAAGCAGGGGGGACCATTACCCACAATTCCGCAGCACAAGAGAGAGAAAAACCATTGGCTCAGTTGGGATCACGTGACGCTCGGCGTCAAAACAAGAAGCGCATGCGTGATTCTTGTAAACCAAGACTTGCTCGTTTTCCAAGTCAAAATTTATTAAAAATCTTTGCTCGTATTGTGGAACACTCGCAAACCGCGCTACTTGCTAAAAAATATTATTTATTATTATTTATTTCTTTATTTTATTATTTATTTATTGTCCCAATAAGGCGGCACAGTGGTGTAGTGTTTAGCACTGTCGCCTTACACCTCCAGGATCTGGGTTCGATTACCGGCCAGGTTTGATTCCCGTCTCTGTGTGCATGGAGTTTGCATGCTCTCTCTGTGCTTGGTGGGTTTCCTCTGGGTACTCCGGTTTCCTCATACAGTCTAAAAACCTCCAGTTTAGGCTAATTGCCATTCCCAAATTGACCTTAGTGTCCCCTGCTATGGATTGGCACCCTGTCCAGGGTGTACCCCGCCTTGTGCCCTGTCTCCTTGGAGTAGGGCTCCAGACCTAAGTAAGTGAGTAAGTGAGAGTGGTCCCAATAATGTTATCCAGGATGGTAGCAAGAGAAAAGCAGGAATCCTAGCCAAAGGGAATCATAAATTAAGGATAAGTGAGGTTTAATGTCTATTTTTTTATGCTTTACTTCATTTACATGTCTTTTCATGTTTTTATAGTATTGGATATTGGTAATATATTTTGGGTGATTGTAACGGATTTATATTATTTTCTATGGGAAAATGCGTTTCGGGAAAAGAATTTTCGCCCTCAGAATCTGTATGAATGCATGGACCTGTGATGTATAACAACAGTCGGGGTGTAACACACATTTACCATGACTTAAAGGCTCAGTATTTTTATACTTTATACTTTTATACTTTAAGGGTAAGTACAGTATATATGGACTTTTACTCAAGTACAAATGTAAAGGAAGAGGACTTCTACTGTACTTTTACTTGAGCAACATTGTATCTGGACATCTTTGCTTTTACTCAAGTACAGGGTTTGTGTGTACATTACACCACCTATAGTTAAGAACTGCTAATTCCTTCCTTTTCATGAGTAGTCACACTGAATAAATGCTCTCTAATGAAATATTTCCTTTTCTTCCCATGGAGCATGCCTGTCAGCCCCTTGAGTGTTGGTTGTCAGGGAAAAAAAATAGGAAACGCATAAGTAGAAAGAATATGCTATAAGTGAAGCAGCATACCTATTAGCAGAAAAATAAACACAATTCCTCATAATTTTACCTGCTATATATGTGTATGTAAATAAAGAACCAGTACATACACTTCCTCCTTGGAGTCCTCTGATGATTTTTAATCCAAAGCAGTTTTTAGAGAAAAAAACAAATAGCTGCTGCTAATTTGAAATTCATCCTGAGGTAAATTACTTAGTAGTAGGGTTGTGTGATGTCTGCCAAGGTGACCTTTTGGCTTAAAATGCTGTTTAATGAGGTGACTACTTTTAAAAGATGCGGCTACTTTGGTTTCTGGTCTCCATAAATATTGTTTGTCTATGTGGTGATTAGGTATATTACAATAAACTTAATGAATGAGTTGCTGTAGAATATGGTCTGGTCCATTTAAGTAGGATGGCGAGTGAAATTGTGGATAAAATCTCTTTTAATAAAAGATATAGCAGATGGATAGTTAGATGGATGGAGTTTAAATGCTTCATCTGTTGTAGTCTCCTCCATATGCAGCTCCCAGAGGGCAGTTATCATTCAGCAGCCTCTCTCCACCTATTCATCACTTAGCAGCAGAGGTATCGAGAGAAGAGGACAATTTGCAAATGAAGTAATTATTAGGGCGCCAAGTTCGATTTAAGGAAGGCCATATTAAGGTGAATGTGCTTCACACTCTTTATTGGAAAAATATTGAAGAGTCAGCACTTTGAATTAGCATCTCAGTCTATTGTTTATTGGACAGAAATTTCTCAACCTGTGCTCAAACTGGTAGAAATAATTTCAACGTTGGTAATGGTGATTGTCTACAGTACATATTTTCTGTTCAGTAATTGAGAAGTGGACAGCCAGGAATAGAAATGTTATCGCCAGCATTTTATGTTTATGTGAAAATTGGAAATGATGCAATAAACTGAAAGTTGTGTGTCTCTTGTCTGGGAATGTTTAGACTTATACTTGACACTACCACTATATTATGGGGGCAATACGGATATAAGTTATCTGTTAATGGAAAATTTAATTAAAATTAGGGTAAGATTTTGGTGCATTACTGTAAAGGTCCTGATTAAGAGCATTGGATGTAGTAAGCTTATTCAACTTTTAGACATTTCTGATACTACTGTCTGTAACTCATCATTACAATTATTAATCACTGTGCATGTAAACTTAACACTAATTCACGTACACATTGAAACACACTCAGTGAAAAAAAAAAACATTCATGCTCAAGTCCCTGCTTATGTTGTGTACAGTGTGTGCTAAAAAGCCAGAATGGAAAATGACCATATAGGCAGCACAGTGGCTTAATGGTTAGCATTGTTACCTTGTACCTCCAGGGTCGGGCTTCTATTCCCACCTTGGGTCTGTGTGCATGGAGTTTGCATGTTCTCCCCGCGCTTGGTGGGTTTCCTCTGAGTACTCTGAGTACAGTCTAAAGACATGTAGGTTATGTTAATTGGCATTCCCAAATTGCCCGTAATGTATAAATGAGCGTGTCAGTGTGTGTGTGTGTGTGTGTGTGTGTGTGTGTGTACACTTGGATTGGCACCAGGGTTCAGGGTGTACCCTGCCTCGTGCCGAAAGTATCTGGGAGAGGCTCCACCCCCAATGTATACAGGATAAGTGGTACAGAAGATGAATGAATGAATATGATCACAAAGCAAATTCAAATTTTATTTGTCACATACACAGTCATACACAGTACGATATGCAGTGAAATGCTTAGGCAACTGCCCTGACCTTAAAACAAGACTATTAATAGGAATAATACAAAAAAGTTACTTATCTAAGAAAGAATATCTATATAGGAAATAAATATTAAAACAAAAGTAAATTAGAGAAATATATATATATATATTAAGTAAATTTAACTAAGAAAGAACAAAATTAACTAAGAAAAAATTAAATATAAAATATCTGCATGATACAAAATACAAAAAATACACTATAGGAAGATATAAGAAAAATATAAGAAAATAAGAAAAACCTAACTGTACAATAGAAAATATAGAATTGTGGGAATGGAGTGAACATAAAAGAACGGAATGTCCAGGGGTGTGCAAATATTCAGTAAAGTGTCGTATTAAAGTGGCTTGTGTGCATATTTAAAACGTCTTATGTGCATAATGTCCATGAGTGTGCAGGTGTGCAGTGACCACTAGTGTCAGTGAATGTCCAGAATGTTCAGAGTGAGTGCAGAAACATGTGTGGATGTGCAAAGTGGATCAGTACTGTGTGGTGTACTGATTAAGAGACCGTATCACCTGTGGGAAGAATCTCCTCCTCAGTCTCTCTGTGTTGGCCTTCAGGGAGCGGAATCGCTTTCCTGACCTCAACAGAGAGAACAGTCCATTGCTGGGATGACTGAGGTCCTTCATGATCTTCCTGGCCTTGGTCCAGCACTGCTTGCTCAGCTGATTGCACCACCCTCTGAAGAGTTCGCCTGTCCTGCATGGTGCTGTTCCCGAACCAGGTTGTTATGTTTCCCGTCAGGATGCTCTCTATGGTGCAAGAGTAGAAGTTCCTAAGCACCTCAGAGGGCAGTCTAAAGTCTCTCAGGCATCTGAGGTGGTAGAGACGCTGCCGGGCCTTCTTCACCACGGTGTTGATGTGACAGGACCATGACAGGTCCTACGTGATGTGAACACCAAGTTAGCGGAAGCTGTCCACTCTATCCACTGGGCTCTTGTTGATGACGGGGGTCTGGTAGTTCCTCTTCTGCTTTGCACTATTGTCCACTATCAACTCGTTTGTCTTGCTGACGTTTAGAAGGAGGTTGTTCCTCTGGCACCAGTTTTCCAGATTTCCAATCTCCTTCAGGTAGGCCGTCTCATCGTTGTCAGTGATCAGACTGACCACGACGGTGTCGTCAGCAAACTTGATGATGGTGGTGGAGTTGGTAGAGGCTACGCAGTCGTGCGTTTACAGTGAATGTACAGTGCACATGTTCAGCATTTATTATTTTGTATGTATACTGTAGTGGATCCTTGGATTGCCAGTAACCGTCTGTGAGCGTCTTGCAAGGCAAATTTTTATTTGTTAAATGAGCGAGGTGTTGATATACGAGTACTGTACTTCTGCTCTCATCTAACACCAGTCACAATTTATTTTAACTTTATATTTTGTATTAACTATTTTTCTATGAATATTTTTGGGTTGTGGAAGAATCATCAGAATTTTCATTATTTCTTATGGGGGAAATGCACTTTGAAATACGAGTGTTTTTGTTCCAGAAAGAATTATCCTTGCAATCCAAGATTCCACAGTACAATATGTATTAACTTCCTGGTCAGTGTTGGTTACTAATTTGACACTAGTTTGGCCTTATTATTTTAGTTTTAATAACGTAATAATAGAATATACACTCACCAAAAGGATTATTAGAAACACCACACTAATACGGTGTTTGACCCCCTTTCGCCTTCAGAACTTCCTTAATTCTACGTGGCATTGATTCAACAAGGTGCTGAAAGCATTCTTTAGAAACGTTGGCCCATATTGATAGGATAGCATCTTGCAGTTGATGGAGATTTGTGGGATGCACATCCAGGGCATGAAGCTCCCGCTCCACCACATCCCAAAGATGCTCTATTGGGTTGAGATCTGGTGACTGTGGGGGCCATTTTAGTACAGTGAACTCATTGTCGTGTTCAAGAAACCAATTTGAAATGATTCGAGCTTTGTGACATGGTGCATTATCCTGCTGGAAGTACTGATCAGAGGAACAATGCTCAGGTAGGCCGTGGCATTTAAACGATGCCCAATTGGCACTAAGGGGCCCTAAAGTGTGCCAAGAAAAGATCCCCCACACCATTACACCACCACCACCAGCCTGCACAGTGGTAACAAGGCATGATGGATTCATGTTCTCATTCTGTTTACGCCAAATTCTGACTCTACCATTTGAATGTTTCAACAGAAATCGAGACTCATCAGACCAGGCAACATTCAAGTCTTCAACTGTCCAGTTTTGGTGAGCTCGTGCTAATTGTCGCCTCTTTTTCCTATTTGTAGTGGAGATGAGTGGTAACCGGTGGGGTCTTCTGCTGTTGTAGCCCATCAACCTCAAGGTTGTGCGTGTTGTGGCTTCACAAATGCTTTGCTGCATACCTCGGTTGTAACGAGTGGTTATTTCAGTCAGTGCTCTTCTATCAGCTTGAATCAGTCGGCCCATCCTCCTCTGACCTCTAGCATCAACAAGGCATTTTCGCCCACAGGACTGCCGCATACTGGATGTTTTTCCCTTTTCTCACAATTCTTTGTGAACCCTAGAAATGGTTGTGCGTGAAAATCCCAGTAACTGAGCAGATTGTGAAATACTCAGACCGGCCCGTCTGGCTCCAACAACCATGCCACGCTCAAAATCGCTTAAATCACCTTTCTTTCCCATTCGGACATTCAGTTTGGAGTTCAGGAGATTGTCTTGACCAGGACCACACCCCTAAATGCATTGAAGCAACTGCCATGTGATTGGTTGATTAGATAATTGCATTAATGAGAAATTGAACAGGTGTTCCTAATAATCCTTTAGGTGAGTGTACAACAACGTTACAAACAAATACACACTATATATGCACACCCTCCACAAATGATGAACTCCCATTAGTTTTCAATTCGTTTACATTGGTCAGTTTGCAGTTCTTGATGTCCACCAGATCTATCAGATTGTCTCGGGTACAATTGTATTACATGTTTAAACATCAACAGTTACAAGTAGTTGCCGAGAACTAGTCTGTAGTAGTGACAGTCTACTGAGGTTTCTAGTGTCCACATTGCACTGAGTAAAAAAATAAGAAAAACAACCCAGCTACCAAAAAAGCTTGTGCTATATTCATGTTTTATTGCTATCCAGTGAGACAGCATTTCTCTTGCGGGTGCTATTCTAAAACTTGATCAAGGCCTTCAGTGCTGCAACTCAACAAGTTTAGTAGCTTCAGCAGGTAGTTATAGTCTAAAAATGAAAGCCTGAGAGAAAAAGAAGGAAGCCAAGCTATAAGAGAGTGTCAGTGTTCCCTGTCAGCTTAACTTGTAATACAGAAAGGCAACTATAGATCAATGATTTCCCAATCCACTAAAGCCAACACCAATACACCAGGATATCATTAAAAGCCAATATATTATCAACAATTGCGGCTGTCTGCTGTTTCCTGTTTATTTCCTGATGTGTAAACCTTTGCTCTCTAGGGGAAACTTGTTTATGAGACGTGATGGCCATAGAATTCTATTTGAAGCATTAGTGACTCAGTTGTTTTATTGCAGGTGCACTTTTTTCAGTTTTTCATTCCCTGCTTTTCTCTCCTTCCCTCCCTCGGCTTGCAAATAACTTTTTAACAACTTGCTCATCTTCGAAGACACTCCCTATTTCTCTGGACGACTCATCGGTTTATTTCCATGCAGGGCTGTTGAGATGCCAGGATACTGTCAAGGCAAACCTGAGCTGAGAGGTGTAATTTGGTGTGGAAATGTTTCGCAAGTGCTTGGCTGGCTGGGATATCGACAGCTGCTGTGCTTCTAGTTATTACTGGGCAACTAATGCCACATGACACGAAGCTCTGCAAACACAATGGAGTCACTCGAACGCATAAAGCCGAAATAACCATGCGATGTTCTGATTCGTTCTGATTTTTCAGAACGTGTGGATTAAATGGTGTTTGTCAAAATTAGAGGATAATGTTCAAAAATTATATTTGGATAAGGATGAAGTGATTTCACAGGCATCGATGCCAGGGACTGAAATAATACTATTGGATACAAAAGATTGTAACCCTCTCAAAAACTCTCAAGCTACTGTAAGTATGTAATAAAATGGTGACACGGTGGCTTAGTGGTTAGCGCTGTCGTCTTGCACCTCCAGGGTCAGAGTTCAAATCCCGCCTTGGGTCTGTGTGCATGGAGTTTGCATGTTCTCCCCATGCACGGTGGGTTTCCTCCGGATACCCCGGTTTCCTCCCACATCCAAAGATATGCAGATTAGGCTCATTGGCATTCCCAAATTGCCTGTAGTGTGTGACTGACAATCAGACGTCGATCTGGCAACCCGGCTTCTTAAGGAACTGCCACAGAAACAACACCTCCAGGATAGAAAGTATCTGTTGCCGGATGTCACATGGATAGACCATAATACCAAAAACATAATAAAACATAGCATTGCATACTGTAATATAAAATATATTAAATTGATGAATTACTGTTTTATTTCTTTTATTTATACCATTGGGCTAACATTGTTTTTATTTATTGCAGAATGTAATTATAATGTGTATCCATTTATTTTTACAGTATGTGTATCGTTGCAGAATGTTCAGCTCCCTTTATCACACTATACCATTTTTAACACAAAGTCCCCTACAATGGAATATTTCCTTATGCTGAAAACCTAGTTATGGAACATCCAAGAACTTTGAAAAGCAAACATTTTGGGGGTTAAAGGGGTTGGCAGTACAGCGTTTAGGATGTCCAAGAAAGAACAACAACAACATCCATTTCATGGTGATCTTCAGGCTATCCATGTTAGCAGGTCACTGTTTGCAGGAGATACCTGAAAGATACTTTTCGGTTACTAGGGATCCTAGTACTGTAGAAGTAGGGGATCACGATGAATCGGTCAGGTGAAGGGAAAAACAAGCAGGATCACTGATATCTCCGGAGTAACGTCTAGCAAGAGAGAGAGAGATGTAATACTTTAAAAACATATACATTGTGCATGAACTACAAGCAGGGACTCCAGCAAGATTTAGCTTGTTACTAGCAATAACAGACTAGCATTGGATAATATAAATAAATACATCTGTGGTTCAGGAATTATGAGCAAAACAATTCTGTAATTTTTGCACAATACAAAAGTGATGCTTGTAAAAATGCAGCTAAACCCCAAAGCTTCTATGGCAGTACAGCACCAAAGATTTACAGAATGGTCCAACTTTCCTTAATAGCAGCCATAGGTGGAAGCAAAGTTATTCTGCAGCACGCTCAGCAAAGCCTTCTAGCTGTTATAAACCTGCACCAATCTGTACCTAACACTACTGAATATTTTCAAGCAATGTATTTTCATGCCAAATGTTGACGAATGTGTTTCGTTTATGTAGAAATGTCTTTTTTCAAACGCATCTTTGCTTATGGCATTTTTTTTATGTGCCCAAGATGTTTGCACAGTACTGTAAGTAAAACAGCTGTTAGGTTTTACTGAGCATGCTGGAGAATGAGAGTTCTTCTAGTAACTTTGTCACAATTGGTATTTTTCATGAAAAACCTAATAAACCTTAGATTTTTTGTTTGTTTGTTTCCAACTGAAAACTGGTCTCTCATGACATATATGGTTTCCTTTACAGGCTATGTGTATATAGACATACATACATACATATACATATAATCTTACTTATAAAAAGCACGGAACTGCCGAGCCTATCAAGGGACATGGGAGTAGAAAACATGTAAGGGATAAAGATTGTTTTTTTTATTTTTTATTGTGGATAAAAAGAGAAGAAGCTGATGTTGCAGCTGTTTGGACCATTGGCAGCACCATAGTTGTGTTTTCTAACTCTTAGAAGTCAGAGAAATATTACTTTAATATTTAGTCACTCGTTATAAATTCTACTTCTTCCTCATCCAACTTTCAGTGTGTAGTGAAGCTCCTCTGATCAGTATGTTAGTATTACAGTAATTTGCAGCAGAAGAAATTGAGAATGATCTTCTGAGAGAGTTAAGTAAGCACTACCATGTCCTGTAAAAGACTTATTATTGATGTATGATAAAACATATTTTTTGACAATCATTTTTGGCTGGAAGTTTGGAAGCCCATTGCTTCTCATTGTTTCTTTTGGTTCTTTGAGTGACGCTGATGGAGTGATGTTTCAGATATTGGGCTCAGTAGCATGCCACAGTTTTTGCTTCTTTTTTTTCCGTTGTTTTAAAAAGTTGGCTTACAGTGATTTGTGCATATTTACAACTAAATATACATGTCTAACTATAACTCTCTCTAAACTTTTGATCTGTATTCTATTAGCAGCTCAGTACTGCTTCAGAAAAAAAAAAAAAGCTGTGAAATTTGTGAAGTGGTTGGAGGAGATGCAAGGAGCATACACAAGTGCATGATAGGCCTATAATTATCTGTACATCCATGAAATCATCCGCATTCATGATTAGTTGTGAATTTTAATTAAACTAGATGGGCAGAAGCAGGACAGTGGTTATTTTTTAATGATAAGGGACGAACTTGTACTCACTTGAGCAATGCTTTTATTGAGTCCGATTTTTTTTTTAAGTTATTAGATTAAATACTTTACAAACTATTAAGTTAGACTTTATAATGGAGAATGAATTTACAATTGTCCTATCCAGGCTCATACAGTACATATGAAGATAGCTTGGTTGAAGGTCAAGATTGAACTGGGGCGTGGCAATAATTTCCCGTCGACTCACTATAATGTGCAAGTGGTTTGGTGGTCAGCATGAGCTTGTGCACTGTTTTGCAAAAACAGAACAGTTCTGGTGTTCAAACCAGAACGTTTTTCCATTAAAGGAGTTTTACCTGTATGCTGTCTAGTGCAGCTGCCACATGATTCCGCACATCATATGCTTTTATGTACACGACTCACTGTGACATTTTACCTTCAGAGACTGGGGCAAATGACAAAATTTAACATCATTCATAATATTCATGGACCTACTGTGCATAAGCAGACGTGAGCATGATTGGTGTAGTATGATCTACATAATAGTAAAGCTAAAGAATCCATAAACAAGTAAGAAGTTGCAGCTGTAGCATATTTAAATCCTCAGAGTTTCTGTTTACTTGCCATTTTTAATGAACTTTCATTTTTATCTCATAATTGTGCAGCGTAGTTCTGTCAGGAAAATGAACCCATAATGAATGCAATCTCTTTTTTGTGACTGTAGCCCTAATAGAGCTACAAAAGAACATCTAGTTGCAACCATTTTACGCAGACATTACAGAATTTGCTCACGTAATAGAAATGTCTCAGCCTTTATAGTTTTGGAGGAAAAAACATCAGTCCATCTAGCTGACTGCCAGAGCTGCAGCTCACACCAACGCTCCTGCCCAGATTACACACTCAACTGAATTTATTTGAAAGTGACCGAAATGAAAATGAAAAAAAAAAAAAAGTGGGGGGGTCTTTTATTTTCAAGAAGTAAAGGACTGGCTGTCATCTTGAAACCTGAAACGGATTGGAAAGTAATACAATGACACAAGATGATCTCTTAAATTCAATCTTGGCTCTTGAAACAATGCAGAAAGCTTCTTGGATATAGGTCCTGTCAGTGGCCACCCACAGTGAATATGTTCTCTAAAGTGTTTGTCCCCCCCCCCGCTTTCTGTTATGTTCTGTGATGTTACTCTTAACAACGACAAACCTTCTTTGATTCCTTTCTTTTTTACAAATCTAGTGGAAGTTTTATTGTTAGCCAGTTTAAACCATTTCAACCCAACTGCCTGCTCACAGGTTAGGGGTCAGCGGTACTGTAGCTCAGTGGTTAAGACATTGGACTACGGTTTGGAAGGTCTCAGGTTCAAGTCCACTATGACCACTATGTTGCCCCCATTGGGCCCTTGAGCAAAACTCTCAACTGCTCAGATGTATAATGCGATAAAAATGTAAGTCGACTTGGATGAGGGTGTCTGCTAAATGTAAATGTGGTTAATAGGGTCCACACACCAAAAACATTTACAAATTTAGGTCAGACACTTGTTTTAAAGAACATTCTGATTTATTTATACTGGGTGACTCGTATCGTGTACTGTAAGTATCGTGGTATCATCACGAAAGTAGATGCTGGAAACAGGAATGTGTTGGGTCATTGAGGTGTCACTGAGCAAAAGGGAGGAAGCCAAGTCAAGCAGAGAACTGTAAACGATCATATCAAAACAACTGCACTTGTCTGCTGTACAGTCCAGTGCACAGTATTTTTTGGGACACTTTGTGTATTTAGGCCTTTACATGTCTTTGTTGCTTGATAAAAAAAAAATTAATTAAAAAAAATTGGTCTTGTGCTTCTTCTGTGTTTCTTTCTTTCCTCATACATACTTTCAGCTGAGTATGACACAGAGTAAGCAAACTCTTATTTAACAAGCCCAGGTCATCTCTTTAGCTTTCCAAACGAAGTTTTTAAGCTGAACGAAAAATTTTTTTGTAAATAATTATAGGGGCGTTCAAGTCAAATCGGGATTTTGTTTGACGAAATTTGTTGTGAATGAAGGCATGAAACTTATTGACATTTACAGAAGACTTCAAGCACAGCCGCAGTAAAACATGAGAATGGTGCAAACGTTTTTAAAAAGGCTGTATGTCTGTGACTGATGATCCTGGCTGACGTGGTTCAGAGCCCACTGCAGTCATTCCCATGAACATTTAGCAGGTGTAATGCCTGATCCTTGAAAATCTACGGATAACTTGTCACCAAGGGACACTTGTGGAAGAGACACACCTGTTTGTGGGAACTGGACAAAATTATTGCCACATCCCCCATTCAGGCCCGACCTCGCTCCAAGCCATTTCTGCTGTATACGTTTGGCGCTTAAAGGAGTTACAGCCCTCATGTAGAAGGTACAGGTCCATACATGCCAGAACCACTAGACTGTCCCGCTGCTTTTCCTACAGACTGTGAGGCTGCTGAATGATCAGTGAAGTGACCACCTCTCTGACCTATTCTTATATATCACGCATAACTATTACAATAACTGTGAACTGGACTTTTCACTCTTCTTGTGGTTCGTGCGTCTCTCCCTCTACGTCTATCCTACTTCACATACTGGAGCTGTTATGGTTACTGCACTGCTGCACTATGGTTGCACGTTATTACATGCCGGGAAGGGTGATGCTTAATGATATCTCGTTGTTATTTATACTTTGTTATTTATAGCCAATGACAATAAAGTTAAATTGAATTTAAATAGAGTTGGTGTGTCTACCTTCCTGGAGATCTTGCCTTCCTGTCATTTGCTTTTTCATTCCTCCGAACATCTTTTATCTGTCCTCATTCTTACTGGTAATCTGACAGGTCCGTGTGGGATTCTGTTCCCCACAGGGCTTTGGCCAGGTAGCGAAGTTCAGGCTCACAGAAAAGCAATATTAGCAAGAAATTGGAAAGAATTCATCCGTGTTGCAATGGAATGAATTGAAACCTGCCTGCACTCACATCACCACAGCGATGCCACCACCTCCCCATCACCACTCTCCTGCTGTTTTTTTCCCCCAGTCTCTCTCTCTCTCTCTCTCTCTCTCTGTGTTTCTCTGTCTGCCCGCCCAAGCGTTTCCACAACTCCCCCCCCCCCCCCCCCCCCCACACACACACGACGAACGGCTGATCTCTGACCTTTGCCTTTAGACTTATAGCTTTGATGGCCACAAGTCCATGGATTTATTTTTAGCCTGGCTTAATATCAAAGGTGAGCAGCAGATGCACAAGCTTTTCATCACTGCTGCTCTGCTAATTTTAATCATTATAAATGATCCATGGATATGAGAAATTCAATAGTGCTTAATGTCCATGTGCGCTCATTTCGGCAACAGTGACATTTTCAACACAAAAGTAGGATTGCTATTTCGGTTTTGGAAGGTGAAAGGCGACTTTTTCTCGCATTGTCTGCATCCTGTCGCTCTCTCTCTCTCTCTGCCTCGCTCTCTCTCTCTCTATCTACCTTTATCTGTATGTTTGCATAAAAGAGGAAGTACAATGGTGTAATCAGGTGCAGTAAGCTCTTCATGGTTGACATGCAGCCTTGATGTGGAGTTGTTTACCTGCATAATGGAGACTGGAACTTGTCTCTGATGCAGTTGCCAGATGCAAATCAGAATAATGGTTGCTGTTGGATGGAGGATGCAGAGATTGGAATATTAATAGAATCATGCTGTGAACTGGACAAACACTGAACAGAGAGGTAGTCATTGAAGTGGTTCTTTTGAATATAAGCACACAATAATACACTCCGGGACAAAGTGTGTTGTTGATAATGGGCCTCATTTATCAATCATTTATCCAAACGTGTGTTTAAATAGCTTTGTTACCAAACTGAACTAAAACATTCTGATCATCATCTTTCATAACACAAATTCTCTCTGCTTATGTGTGTCGCTTTTGCAAAAAAAAAAAAAAAACTCTATATATTGACTGTCAGTATATTAAACGTTCTGATCTATTGGTAAATTGATTGAATTTTGAATATGAAAATTATATTCATATTCAAAAATATATTTACAATATATGGAATAATAAAATTTATATCTTAATGTATGTAATTTTATATTCAACGATATACTTCAACAATAACTATTTCTTTATATTCTTTTACAATATGCTTATACAGTATGTTAATGTAGTTTTAACAAAATGGACTTGGTGTGTGTGTATAATTCTTAAACATGCATAAAGTTTCAATAATGTTTCAATAGAACAATTATAAGTATGAATATAATGGTTTTTGTCTTCATTTTATATATATAAATATATATATATATATATATATATATATATATATATATATATATATTATATATATATATATAGTCCATTCATATATTGCAACATGTTTCCTATATTGCATTATATTTTACAATATATAGTCCTGTACTGCCATATATTTTTTTGTCACATTAGTGCTATTAGTGCTATTGATTCAAATTGTTGCTCAAAACCCAAATTAAATTGAATTAACAGACTATGTATGATTCACAGCTCACTAACTCTTTCTGCCTTTATAGCAACCCAATCCTACAGAAAAAAAGAAAGGTATGCAATTTCTTTGCAGCACTTTCTACCTGGATCAAGTGAAAAGTGGCCAACTATATGGCCAAAACCTCTGGCACCCTAAGTTGCCACAAAGTCGAAAAAGCACACAATTATCTAGAATGTTATTGTATGCTGTAGCATTACAGTTTTAATCCACTGGGACTAAGAGGCCCAAACCTGTTGCAGTATGAATACACCCCCACAACACATTGCTTCCCAAGGTTGGAGTGGTAGCGCTCTGACATCAACCTCACTGACCTCACTGATGCTCTTATGGCTGAACAAATACAAATCCCCACAGCAGCTCGCCAAAGGTTTAGTGGAAAGCCTTCAAATAAGATTGAAAGTTATTCTAACTGTAAAGGGAAATACAACTGGAATGGGGCTTCAAAAAAGCCTCTTTTCTGTTTAAATATTGTGTGTAGCCGATATCCGGCTCATGGCTTGTGGTTCTCATGACCTATGATCAGGCTCACAACACTTTTCCTTTTCTCTGCACATCTAAGTCATGTAGTAATGTCAAAAAAAGAATTACACAAATAATGCAAATCATTTATACCAATAAAGGACAAGATATTGTCCTAAAAAAGCCCAAGTTCTCTTACTATACAGTAGGTAGCTCCTTTGGGGCATTGGTGGCTCGATCCGGGTTCAATTCCCACCCAAACCCCAACAACTGGATACAGTGTTAGAGAATTATTAATTTAGCATCAAATGTCAGTGAAAGCAGCACAGATATTGTAAGTCTGTTAAAGTCCATGTAGAGGGTAGATAGATCAAAGATGAATCAACACCAGGACAATATCTGTCTGGTTCACACTGCAGACTAAACAACACACACAAAACCGTTTTTCACCCTCCTTTTATTTTGAAGCAGTGGGTGTATCAGGGTTAAGCACTTGAGATGTTCCTCACCAGTGTACTGTAGCTTGGGTTCAATACTAAGGCCTAAGATTAAGAAAAGCTATGTTAAGTTAGTAGAGCTCAGACAAAGCCAGCATGGTTTTCATTGAACATCAGATGCTGTGAATAATGTGCCCATGGAAATGCTTTTAGCACATTTGTTTCTCTGAAAAGGCAAAACTAGAAATAGATGCCAGTTTTATTTTTCAGCATGGCAATAGATTTTCCAGTTTACTTTTCAGTGCCTCGTGCCAGAGTTTGATTTGAATGCGGTTATTTTAGTGTGAGAAAGTGTGAAACCTTTTCTCTTTAGGAAGGTAAGTGTGCGTGATTTATCACTGTTTACTATGTGCTGTTTGTCATAGATGATTCTCCATTTTGTCTATAATATCCACACAGTCAGAAAAAAAAAGCAAAGAAAAGAGAAAGGCTTGTGGTTTTGTAAAGCTTTTGCAGCCTAGATTAAGGTGAGTGATTAGTTAACTAAGGAATGTTTTTTTTTAAATCAAAATAAATTATTCTTGGCTAAAAGAAACTTGTACAAATTAATGAGTATCCTGACCTATTTCTTTTTCACTAAAATAGCTTTAATATACTAAAGAAAAAAAAAATAGAAAAAAGCCCCTTATTGACTCAATTTGTCCAAACTGATGTCCTAAATTATTATTATTATTATTATTATTATTACTATTATTATTATTATTATTCACTCCCATGAATGAGACTCAATGGAACACAAATGTGCAAATGTATTTCTGGTTCTGAAAAATTTATCCTGTGTAGAAGTTCCAATACATGCAGTTCCTCAAATGACCCCAAGGCTCCATGATAAAATGTCAAGCTTAAAAACAGAAATGGACAAGTTTGCAGTCTGGTGAAAAAAAAAGGTCTCCATAGCTAGATTTCCCTTTCATGACATCTGTAAGGGGTGAACTCATCAGTTAAAATGACATACCAGTGTGAAAAAATGTGTCAAACCTCTGTCTGGTATGCATCACTTTAGCTAACCAGCTAACCAGAATCATTGTAATTTAACTTACCACAAGAAATATAGGAGCTGACACCGTCAAGTCAAGTAGGCTTTTATTGTTACTTCAACCACATACCGTTTAGTACACAGTGAAACGAAACATCGTTCTTTCAGGACCAAGATGCTACATACAGCATAACATAAATGAACAAAAACAAACAAGCTAGCTAAGAAACCTAGTTAGCTGGCTAGCTGAGATAAGACAGACTGATATGACAACATAAATTAACAACATAAATTAACAAAAAAAAACTAACGATCTAACTTGGAGACCTAATTCGCCGGCTAGCTGGGACAATACAGATTGACATTTTAAGTTAAACAGGAGAGCAAATCAAATGCAAAGTAATGCTAGCATAGAGATTTACATTAGCCACCCTTGCATTTTAGCTAAGCTAAGCTACAGTTGCTAGCTTGTGGTAACCGATGTAAGTAGTTGTGTTCTAACCAAAACCCATGTGCTTTCTGTTCCACCCATTTTCTGTAGTCCATGGAGGTCACGTTTGTAGGCCACATTGTGTTATGGGAAACAAAGTTTCTAGTGGACTAGGATGCTTCTCTAATATTTAAATAATATTTTTACTTGCTTGTTATTACGACAAATGTCTAAATCTACTTGTTAATAGTCCAGTCAGCCACATTACAACTTTACCAATAAAGCTCACATAACAATAAAAATAAATCAGTCTTGATTATGCACCATTAAAGTCAAAGTGGTCCAATAAGTGAAGCATCGAAGTCACAGTGAGCAAAGTCATGTCATGATGTCCAACTTATTAATGGTATTAGAATATTCGATTTTTTTTAACCTTCTGCACAATACATGACCCATATCATTACTGGAATACCTTTATAGTGCTTGTATAATTTAAAATAGATTTTAGTGATTTCAGGTCAGGGTTGGGGAGGCAGTTGGGATGGTAGGACTTATTGCAAGGGTGGTAGATTCGGAGTATGCAAATTAGTAAAAAACTACTTACTTCAACATGCTCATTCAGATGAGATGGAGTTCATGCCTTCTAGGAAAAAAAGACACCTCATGTAATATGCTTCTTAGCCTAGTCCAGCACACAGTGAAACATTTCATTGAGATAGAACCAGGTTGCTCATCCTCAAGTTCTACGTATCTAGAAATTTCCCTACTGTGGGACGAATGAAGATACAGTATATCTTATCTTATATCTATAGTGCTGATGAGGAATTGACGGACCTGCCTGGAAATAAAAATGGCCTAAAATGAAGGCCGTTGTAGTCTTAAATGACTTAAGAGAAAAATCGAAAGATGAGGAGATAACACGACTCTCCAGGGATTTAAGAATATCTTGCTACGTTGGGTATAAGAAATGAGTACAGCAAAATCTCTTAATAAATCTCTTTCAACTATTTTCTACATAGTGTTCACTATTCACTATGATGCATTGTTTTTTTTTTTTTTATAAAGTAAAGAAATATAAAGTACTTCCACTTCACATTGTCAGTGTGTAATACACAAATACAGTCGGTGGTTATGTTTTAAAAGAGTTTTGTGTTTCATAATCACAGCAAACAATCAAGTCTTTGCAAATGGCAAACCAAGTTTGTGGGCCATATGTCAAGAAAGAACGCTGGTAAGATTTTTTTTTTTTTTTCCCTTAGAAAGATTTGAAGATAATTTAAATAAAGACTTAAAGGCTTAAATTGTTGGTTTAGATTGTGTTCTTCTTCAATGACCTTTACTTTTTAATTTTATTATTAACCGAGGAAAGTCTTTTACTCTACATGTAAATAGTTTTAAATGTAAATGCTGCTCATGTACCTGAAAATCATTAGAATTGTCATTTTTGGGTCCACCAATAAGGCGAGGTGCTCTACATTATTGATGGAAAATTGTTTAAATAAAAAAAAAAAGAGTTCACTGACCCTTTTTGAACATGGCTCTTTACGTAAATGTATAACATTTAACTTAGCTGGAGTGGCGTCTTATCTAAAAGCAGAATAACTGAATAAAATGCTCAGGAATGTGCATTAACAGATGACCTTTTGCTTCAGAGTCCGCTTGAATAAACCAGCATTTTACATTTTACTCTATAAAATTCTGTACGTTTAATGGCTCATAATTAATGGGTAGCAGGAGTGAAAGTAATTTTAAATTCTCGTCGTTACTACTGTATGTAACCAAATGGCAAGGAGTAAATCTAGTAGTGCCCTTGATCAGGGGTTAGAGAGGAATTTTGGGATTAGACCTTGTGTTAGAAGCTGGCTAGTCCTATAACTCATGCATGAACAAAGTGGTGATGTGAGGCATGGATCTGTCAGCACATTTGCTTAAGCTCAGTAATGAAGGAGCAAAACACGGATGGTTCAGAGTGTCAGACCAGTTAAGATGGTGGAACAGCATGTCGGGAACAAACTACAACTCCCAACTATCACGTTCCCAATCAGTGGACTTCTAAACACACAAAGTGATTAAATAGGACTCAGCAATGGAGGGTTGCAAGTTGTGAAGTATACATGCTCCTGTGACATTACCAAGCCGTGTTTGTTTATTGCTTTACCATGTATGACTTTGATTCATTATTTTGGTATCCGATTTTCTGATTACTATGGTATTTCATGATCTTGCAGTACCAATTTCCTGTTTGATTTTGCTGTTTGTTCGTGATACTGTAAATAAATCCTGTCTTTCTCACCTGCACTTGCGTGCACATCTACAATTATTCCTGACACGGAAGCAAGTCAGAATGACATTTAATAACGAAGCAATTAATAATTACATTGGTTTAAGATGATAACAATATCAGATGTGTTTTCTTGCTTAAAGTGCTACTGTGACGGGTTTTGAATGTGCTTTTTGGCAGCCAGCTGCTCTTCCCTCAGTTCTGCAGACCATACAAACTTACTTTCACCCAGGTAGTGGGTAGTGTTTAATAGTATAGACGCTACATATATCATTTTAATATCATTCCAGGAATTTCATGCTACAAGTTTCTGGATCAAAAGCATTGCAACACCTCTACGGTTTTACTCTACTGTATATATTTGGAGCACTGGTTCTGATGGTCACTGTTAAATGTGTGTGTGTGTGTATTTTGCTTTGGGTGTTCTTCAGGAGTCAATACAAGCACTATATAAATAGCTCGCCCCTCGAGCCTGCACTTGTCGGCATCGTTTGTGTTGCGCAGGGAAAGAGAGAGACAGCAACAATGAGACAGTCCATTACATGAACCTATCAGCAAATGACTGCAAATTAGGATATAAACAGGGCTTTCATTAGAAAATCATTAGGAGGCGTGCAGAGGGTGACGAAGCTTAACTGTGCCTCCTGATATTACTATCCGCCATCCTTTGTTGTGGTTTTTTTTCTCCCCCCTTTCCATTTTCTCTTCTTCTTTTGGCTCCGACACGTCTATTCAGAGTGTGCAGTGGGAAGAAGCCTAATGATCATGAACACAGTGGAAATCACAGCCTAACTCATCAAAGGTCACACCATTAATCTTCTCTTTCTCTCTCTTCTTCTTCTTTATTCTTCAGAAACTATGGATGTAATCTTAAATTCAGAATCCGCGCCGAGCTCATAATCAGATCAAAAATTAATATTCATAGAGGAAAACTCCATCCTCTTTTTGATGTGTTTAGAGATTCTGAGATTCTGGTTATCCCTGCGAGAAGCTAGTTGTTGTGTGTTGCACTAATAGGGGATGATAAAAAAAAAAATACATATCAGCAATATTACATGTATTGTAAGGCTTTACTGTTTTAGCTCCTATGTGCCTCCCTTTTTTTTTTTTTTTTTTCACCATTATCCAGGGATTGTTCAACGACACTGAAAGTAGAAACCTGGCATACATAGTATGCATTAGAATTGGGTTCTGGATAACGTAACAGTTAGTTAGCCATCAATAAGATGACAAGTGCTGTCTGGAGTATTAGCGTGAACACTGACGCTTTCTTCAGTCTGTTTCAGCAGGATGTACAGTACAGATGAGGAAGGTAAGAGCTGGACTTTCTAAAGGAATAAAGCCCTGCTGCATCACTCTATTCATCTCTTTAGAGATAAATCAAGAGCAAAAACTCTATTCACAGGTAGTTGAAAGGCATTGTGGGTAAGTTGAAACTTTGGCCTTGTTCAGAATCCATTCCCAAATGAGATTTTTGGAATATCAAGATCAGGAATCGGATTGCTTTCATATATAGTGGAACCTCGGATTGCGAGTAACGCGGTTTACGAGTGTTCTGCAAGACGAGCAAAGATTCTTGTCTTGGTTTATGAGTGCCGAGGATCATGTATCACACATGCGCCTCTTATTTTGACACCGAGCGTCACTCTTTCGCTGCGGAATTGTGTGTAATTGACTCCCCTGCTGGGTCTTAGTGCTCCTCTCTTACTTGTATAATCAACATCTGCCTCTCTGTTTCAGCGTCTCCCATGTGTGTGCGCGCGCGTAATTTAACACCGATACACACGCACAGACACTTTCTGACCTTTTCACCCCGCGTCCCCGCGATTCTTTTCAAGAAGGTGCTGGTTCATTTGTTTTGTTTTTGTTTTTTTTTTGTTTTTGATTCCTTTAGTATGCGCTCATGTCAGTGTCAGAGAGATTTCTTTTTTTCCTCGTTAAAACGGTGTTTCCGTTGTGTGTGTGTGTTTTTTGTGAAACTTAAAAAGCGAGGTGGGGAGAGGGAGGAGGAGTGTTACTGTGTAAAACAAGGCGAGGGAAGGGGCTAATTCCACACACACACACACACACACACACACACACACACACACACACACACCAACAACAGAAACAGAAACACTTATCTGTCGGGATTTATTTGTACTTTTTTAAAAAGTATTTTTAAATTTATCATTATTAAAATTATTAAAAATATCATTATTTTTATGTACTTTTTTTGGGGGGGGGGGGGGGCGGCGGCTGTGGAATGAATAATTCGAATTTTCATTATTTCTTATGGGAAAATGATGATTTGGTTTACGAGTGTTTTGGAACACGAGCCCACTTCCAGAACGAATTATGCTCATAATATAAGGTTCCACTGTAGTCTCAATAGTAAAAAACAAAACAAATCCAATCTGAATCGCATCTAGAGGTGGTTAGACATTCCTAAAGATCTGATTCTTGAAGATGTGTCTGGGTTGTCTTGGATGTCTGGATTTCTAACTGTCCATCATTTCACTCACGCCATGATGAAGAAGTTCAAAGAATCACACAGTATGGACCGTGGTTGAAAAATTTGCGTGAACGCTGTTATTGTCCATTTAGACAGGGTTGTTCTCCACCCTGATTATACAACGATATGAGCTGTGATATTTCCATTTAAATGCTGAAGTCGGCAGCATTTGATGTCATACGACATACAGTGCACAAAAACCTCCAGCATTGTTACCACAGCAACCAATGCAGATAGGACACGGTGTTAGATTTGGGCTGCCATTCTGAACAAAGCCAAATCCTCTGATCCATCTGATCACTTTCAAAGAACACTGTGGACAGTCAGTCCTACAGATTAGATTTGCCTGCAGTCTAAACATGCCTTAAAATGCTTTCATTCAGAATTGCATTACAAAATAAATCTTGTACAGCACTGACCATCAGTAAGTATTCAGGTCAGGACACTGGGGTTTAAATTACTTGTCAAATGTAAAGGAATAAAAGTTTGAGCCGGCAGGACTGGATTTTTGATTTGACATTATTTGACAGATGTCCTTATCCAGTGCAGCTTGATTTTATCTCGTACATTTGAGCAGGGTCAAGGCCCAACAGTTTAGTGTTGCTAGGGTTTGAACCTGTGACATTCTCATCAGTAGTCCAAAGTCTAGATCACTTAGCAACCCCCTGCCTCTGGTTTTTTTTTTCTTTCTTCCTTTAAAGATGTATCATCTCTATGAAAACTGCATTTAAATAATTCAATTTCTCATACTGTAACTCTATCTGCATTTCAGTCGCAGATGCTCTTGTTCTCTTTGATTCGGTCCCTTAACCCCCTTTCATCCTCCCTGTATGGATTTTTTTAAATTTTCATTTCAACATTCTGCACTTGCTCAGCCATAAAATGTCATATAATGAAAAACAAACCAAACTATATGAAAAAAGCAACCGCAGCTAATGCTGTTAAATCCTTTAGTTTTAATCTTATCTACTATGGCCACACGGCTTTTAAATGAATTGTCTCCATTTATGTTTTTATGCAATTTCTTCTTCTTCTTTAATAATCTTCAAGTATGCTAAAGAACCACAGCAATTAATGCTTTCTCACACTGTCTTCACCTATTCATTCACACCTCTTCAATCCTGTAACACTCTATCACTTACAGTATGAATATTATACTGTACATACCTCCACGTTCAGAGAAAAGTGACTCTTTCAGAGACAATTATGCAACATTCTGCTAAATACAGCATGTGTTATTTATGGAACTCTGCAGGGTGGGTGAAAATTAACCAGGCAATATTTTATGGAAATAAAACGTGTAGTCTCACTGGAGCACCACAAACCATTTTGCTCTTACTGTGATCCGTGGTTACACCAGCATTTTCCAGGACGTTGGCCAGGACAACGCGGACCTCATGAATGGCCTCCAAGAAGTCCAGATCTCACTCCATGTGATTTTTTCCTGTGGGGCTATGGAAAGGAGGAGGTGTACAGGACAAAGAATCACACACACTTGACTTGTCTACCCGGATTCAGGATGTTCCTCAGCAACATCCCAAACAACATCCTTCAGAAGACTGCACATCCCATCCCCGGCTGTTTGAGGAAACTGGTTGACGCCACTGCAATTGAATGATTTGCTTTCATTTTCCTATGTTCCAATAAATTTGTATTAGAATTATGGACTTTATCACTAATTTTTAATGCTTAGTTACTTTTCAACCACTTTGAACAGTACCTGTGGAGAAAGAAGACGTGAGGCTGATGAAATGTTATTATTTTATGTTTTTTGACATTCATTAGTTTCATATAAAATGAAATAAATAAATAAATAATAATAATAATAATAATAATAATAATAAATGCTCTACTGACCATATGATTAAAACATATTAGAAAATCACTAATGCGTATAAAACAAACTGCTGCACTTAATGTAAAATGCTATCCAAGTCCATTAGGTAGATCTGGCAACCCTGGTCAAAGCATACTTGATTACATCCATGCAAAAAAAAAAAAAGACTTTTGTTTCAAATATACGTAATTTTAAGTAAGTATTTTATTTTTGTTCTGTACACAGCAAACCTTTCATTAGAGATAAAAAGCAAACTGAGAATCTGAAGTCACAATCAGTCATGATATAATATCACTCCCACACCATCATAGATTTATACCGCAGCATCGATGGGAGTCATAAATGTGATTAGTCAGAAGATTAAAATGTCTATAACTGTCTTTGACAATAGTAATGTTTAATTGTTTTCTTTTTCTTACAGTCAGCATGTAAGCGTTCAGAACAAACAAGAGAAATAGAAAAAGAGAAGCTGGCGAGAGAACTGTTTACAGCTGTCTGAATTAATAAAGTTATACACTGGAGAAACTTGTTTTTCTTTCTTTTTTTTTTTTTTAGCTGTTCCATGACAATAGATTCTAAATCGTCAAAAAACATCACGCATTTTTATTAATACATTTTAAAAAATGAAACAGAAAAACAGATGTAAGTAATCACTTAATTAAATAAACCACTTGTAAAAAAAAAAAAAGAAGCATGATATGTAAATGAAATGTTAAAAGCAAATGAGCCATGTGGAAAATAATGAGCGGTGCAATAGAATTATGGAAATTATGAGGAAAAAATGGGTTGTGTTTAACTCATGCACTTTATGTTGAAAAAGCTGCATGTGATTTTGCTGTAAGGGTGGCGACAGGGATTACTGTAGAGCATAATGTTAGATCTTTTATTAAAGAGACCATGCAGTGTCGATGATAAGTGAGGACTGTCAGCACAGAAGGCACTATTTCCTCCCTCCATCACTGCCCCTAAAGCCTCAATCAGACATGGAGGATTGTCAAGTAACCTTCTGTACCTGTCCACTGCACTGAGTGCGTCTCTTCCCCGGCACTTGTCCTCCCTGTCCTTCACTCGCTCGTTCTGCTGGAGTACACTCTTCTTATCTGCACTCCCTGTCTTTGTTGTGGTTGTTTTTTTTTTTTGTTTTTTGTTTTTTCCTGAGAGTGCTTGTTACTATATTTAGCATATGGATGCGATTTGGCTGGCTGCGTAGATTAGCAGTGTGTGTGTATGTGTGTGTGCGTGTATGCACGCAAATTAGTGAGTGAAATAAGGGTGATATGAGCAAAAGCTCTAAATGAGCTCCATCTCTCACTGCAGGCTTATTTCATTCATTACTCTCGCAATAATTAATGAGGCTTTATCGTTTGATGCTTTTAATCTTCCACTGCTGTTCCATAAGCACAGTGCCTATACATGCACACACACACACACACACACACACACACACACACACACAAAGATTTCAAGATTTCAAAAATATCTTTTTAAAATCAAAGCAAAAAGATATAGAAATTTATTCTGCATCCCAAAATAAAATGGGCTTATTTGCTAATTGGATTATTTGGATGTAGTGGAAGTTATTTAAAAAAGAACAAATATACAAACAAACAAACAAACATGATGTATAATGCCAGAAGCGACAAGATGGTGCAAAAGGTTGTGTGAAGAGAAGAGAAGCAACTTACATTTAACTGACTCATGAGTTGTTTTATGATTTGGGGTTCATTTTTGTACAAGTAACAAAAACTAAAAAAAAAAAAAAGTTTTTACTAGTCGCAAATCTTAAACATTAATCGTTTTTTTTTTTTCAGTGTAAAAGAATGATCTCAGTTATTAACAGAACTTCGTCCTGCAACTCAAAAATGATTTGCCCCAATGCCCAAAGTGTCCAGCATCAAATAATGTCATTTTGTTCTGTGCTAAACACTTTGATCCCACTGCTGCTTCTCTTTGATCATCCTTTCAGGATCATCATTCCATACCTCTTTTCCACCAAGACTGTTCCGGAGTCGGTGCCCATTTTCAAACCAGTTCTTTGTTTTCAGACAGAAAAAAAACTGGTTCCATGGTATCAGCAACACCTGAACAAAGAACCGATTACATCAGGGACTGGGGATTTAATTATCACGATGAAACAAAAGTTTGTTACTATCATTTAAAAAAATTTTACAGCATGTTGGAAGCTCGAATGCTTTCTAAGTAATGATAAAGCCAGGAGAGCAAAGCTTACAAAGCCATGCTTTACCAAAGTAACCATTGCTGTTGTTGTGCTTGCCGCTAGCACTTTTTTGCCGCTAGCATGTTTTTTGGCCAGTAGCATTGCTACTGGGAAAGTAGAGACATATACAGTGATGTAATGAGGTGTCTCTCTGTAGCCCATGAAAAATAAAAGGCAGTTCTTATCGCTATTGAACCAGCTCTGAAGCGCACTAGCACCAGACACCAGTGAACCCTGTATCTCCTATTTTTATCTATTTAAAACATTTGTAAAAATACGTTGATGAGGAAGAAATTGAAAGTACACCCATATAAATTACGTGTGCTGGGACATCCTGTATGTAAACTGATAAGGGTAGTAATGTAAGACTGATGCCTGATTATCTACACTACTGGCTAATATAGTTGATAATTTATTTGTCACCCGTAACTTCAATGCTAGGCCTTGTCTGGTGCCCATTTCTAATTTTCATGAACATTTTAGAATTGTATTTGAACAAATAATTACATTAAAATCATAAAGAATTTGTAAACCATAACAGTGAATGTAACAGCTGATTGTCAAATAATACACTCAGTGACAATGAGAAATGATCTCAGTGAAACATTATGACAAATTTGAAGATAAGTGAAGCATAGGAGTAGCATATTGTTTCTGTGAAATTATAACATTCTTTCCCTTAATAAATAAAATATAATATTTATATAGTTTAACCTCGGTTTGCGAGTAACTCAGTTTGCGAGTAACATGCATGTCTTGGTTTTTTGACATCGACACCCACACACCGACACACACACACACACACTCTCACCTTTACACCCCCCCTCCCTGGCTTCACACAGACACACACACTCTGCTCTACACAGAAACTCTACTCTGTCACGATTCTTTTCAAAGGTAAGGTGCTGGTTTATTTTTTTATTATTATTTTTTTTTTACTTTACAGCAGTGATTCCGTTAGTCTGCACTCATGCGAGTGTCATTAGAGAGATTTATTTTTTTCCCGTTAAAACAGTCTTTCCATTGTGTGTGTGTTTGTTGTGAAACTTAAAAAGCGAGGGAATTTTACTGTGTAAGACAAGGCGAGGGAAGGGCCTAATTCCACACACACGGCGCCTGCGCGCACAAACGGAAACACTTATCTGTTGGGATTTATTTTAACGGTAAAGTGCAGGTTAATTTGTTTTATTTTTACTTTATATATTGTGTTAATTTCTGTATTTATTGTTTTGGGCTGCGGAACGAATTATTTGCGTTTTCATTATTTCTTATGGGAAGATTTGGTTTACGAGTGTTTTGGAATATGAGCCCACTTCCGGAACGAATTATGCTCGTAATCCAAGGTTTCACTGTATATACAATTAAGTGCCTTGCTCGATTGCATTCTGATCACTAGTCCACAGCATTTGTAGACAATTCCAAAGAGAATTTTAGTGAAACTGGTTATAAAAAACACTTTTATGCCAATAAAGAAAAAGAGCAGAATTTTTTTTAGCTCAGTTGAAAGAATGAAAGACACAATTCTCCATAAACCCTGTCAGTATTTTCTGTGTTCTTGTTCTTTTTAATCGCTACAATTCAACACACATAAGCCCACTTAAATCAGGATCTGTGTGTACAGTACCTCTCAATTATGGACTGTTATGTGACAACAGACCTTTATTTAAAAAAAAAAAACCTTTTGAACTATAAAGAACTGCGATTGTGCTTTGTTTTTTCATTCCGTTCAGGTGGCATAAACCTTTACAATATGCACTGTTCCAATTCCTACTTTTTAATTAAAGCGTTTTTTTTTTCCTGAAGCACTCTTTTGGTGCTCTCTCTGTCTCTTTCTGGCTGTGGCGAATAGACATGCCATCCCTCTCGCTGCAGCCTCGCATTGAGTCGTGACAAGCCCACATTCCTTTAGCCAGATGAAATTGCCCTGCTCGTTTTCTGCTGTCAAAAAATTCCTGAAGTAAATATGAAGTTTTAAGATTTTGCCACCTTTGGCCCTGAACAAAGTGTATTTATTTATTTATTTATTTATTTACTTACTTATTTATTTGATATGACAAATAAACTTGCCTCGACTACACAGTCTGTCAGTTTAGCAATTATATTTATAGTGAGTGTGTGGTCATGTACACACACACACACACACACACCTTAATTTATATAAACACATTGTGTAAGGAGTAACACATTCTGTTTATCTAGTCTAATCACAAGAAGTGTGAAAATCAAAATGCAATTACATCTGGTTTTTCATGTAAAGCAAGCAATTCTAGTTTTTTAAGGAAAGGTTTAATGTGAACAGACTTTAGTCTTAATGAACCAGTCTTCTTGGAGAGAGGGACTGATCACAGACATCATGTATGGTGTGAGATTGTTGCAGATCAGTCTGCGTAATATTGGGATAAGTAACCAGGCCATTGGATGACTTATCACACATCAGATAACTGCCTGACTTATCCTGGTGCCGAACTTGACTTGATATCTTCTGTTATATTAAACTTCCAGCTGCCTAACACACAGTATGTCTGCAAAATAATTCAGACTATCCATTATCACCCAAATGAGGATGTGTTCTGTGTTGATTCTGGTTCCTCTCAAGGTTTCTTCCTATTGCCATCTCAGGGAGTTTTTCCTTGCGACCGTTGCCCTCTGCTTGCTCATCAGGGACAATCTGATCATTATGATTTATACACAATTCAATAATTTTCTTTTAATTTTGTGAAGCTGCTTTGAGACCATTGTTAAAAGTGCTTTATAAATAAAAATGTAATTAATTGAAAAAAATTAATGATTTTATAATTGATTGTGTGACCTCCCAGGACAACATTCAGTTCAGAAAAAACCTATACTTCTTGCACATTACTAAATAAGTTTCTCCTTTGCAACATCAGTCTTTCTTTTGGAGGCCACTCCAATGCTACTTCCAGCCCTTGTCAACTTGAGACTGGACGACTACAACTCATTCCTGGCAGGTATGCATATACAGTACATAGCACCACCAAGATGCCACTGTTAGGCCCTTAAACTTCTCAGATGTTTAATTAGTTAAAAAAACGTAAATGACATAAAAACATTTTTTTATCATTAAATCTTGCCAACAAAGCAAAAATTGGCCCATAATCCATCTACCTTAAAGCACGTATCACACCATGCCCTACACAATACTCTTTCTGAGCATCTAGCATGGCTTGATTACACCCACCGGCCAAGGATACACAGTCTGGCCAAAGAAAAATAGCACTTTCAAAAGGGTCAAATGATTGGCCTCAATCAAATAAACATTAAAATGATTCGAATTGGCATAAGAACTGTTCAAATCATTATTTATTAGGTCAGAAAAAGCCATAATGATACTGATCAGAGATCATTTAAGTGCTTGGTAAAGTTATATTATTTAAAAAAAATGACTTAAGAGAACGTAAGAGCATTTCCACACACAATGTGATAAAACTCACAGGATTGGATCACTACTTAGAAAATGAGGTGAATTAAAAAAAAAAAAAAAGGCTTAAATTTGCTAGAGAATAAAAACTCTCTTTTGAGAGAACGACAATGGATCAAGTGGTCTGCTAGTCCAGATTGACCCTAATTCCAGAACAATGGGTGCTTCAGGGTAAGAAGGAAAACTCATAAACTGATGCATTAATCATGCATAATGTGAATCCTCTTTTCTTTGCTCAGCTTAATTAAGAACTGGATAAAATCATCACCTATGAATAAAAAGTAAGTAAACTATTTTATTAAATCAACGTCCAGTGCCTGTCTAATGATCTGAGTCACTGGCAACCTTCAAAAGAAGACTAAAACTCTACAGTACGTTGTCACCAAGCATTAGAATAAATTCTTTGACTTCAGATAAATCCACTGACTTTTATGTTGTCTTCCATGTTTTACTGACCTCCAACAACATTTAAGATTGATGGCATTCTTCGTACCTGACCTAGTGATCTAAGAACATTTGTAATGTGCTTGAGATAAGTGTGTCTGCCAAATGCTGTAAATCTACATGTCACTACTTCGATCTCAGTAAGAGCTTAAATGTGTGAAACGATTGATGTATATCTATTTATATCACTTTAACTGTATGACTAATGGAATACTGGATATTGACAATCTTTAGCATTTGGAGCAGGAAAAAGAGGGTTAAGTAGCGACAGGATAATGGGGTAGTGGTTGAAGGTTCTAAGCTACTGTACTGATCAAAAGGTTGCCATTACTGGGGCCTTGAGCAAAAGACCTTAACCCTTTCATGTCTGCCCCTGTGCCCTGACCCCAGCGACCTAACAAGCTAGTCATGTTCAAAAGTGGTACAGCTTCTTTTAATTCTATGTATTTTGTGTAAAAACATAATAAAAAAATCATCTGACCGTAGCAGGTCTCAGTATTAGGCAAATACAACCTCAGACAAACAACATACCTTTTTTTAGCCTAACAAAGATAAACACAAAAACAAAAGAAAAAAGCATGTGGACAATATTAAGTACCCCCATGATTCAATAGCTTGTATTTCCACCTTTAGCAGCAATAACTTGAAGTAATTGTTTCCTGTATCACAGAATTCTTCTTTGTAACATTGCTTCAGTTCTTTTAGGTTTTTGGGCATTTGCTCCCACGACAACATTTCAGTTGTGTTGTGTTCTGTGCTTTAACTAGGCCAAACCAAAACCTTGATTATTTTATTTTTAGCTATTCTGATGTTTACTGGTTTACATTGGATTATTGTACTGTTTCATGACCCAAGGCCGACCAAATCATCATCATCCCCGCACTTGACATGAGCATTGGTTTTTAGCACTGCGTGGTCTGACCTTGGGGTGAATGTGCTGGGACGTCTCCTTCTGGGAAGACTGGAAACTGTTTTGAATGCTTTACACTTGTGAATAATCATTATCAATGTAGAATATTGAACTTTAAATTTCTGTGGTAACTTGGTCTGTGAGTGTTTTCTGCAAGACAAGCAAAAATGTCAAATAAATTGAACTTGATAAATGAGCAAGGTCTTGATATACGCATGCGCTTTGTCCGCGGAGCGTCATGTGACCACAACTGGGCCAATGGTTCTTTTCTCTTTTTCACACTGTGGGATTGTGGGTAATCATCTCCCATGATCACTCTCAGTGTATGTGCATCACCTGTATACAGTAGTCAACATCCGTGAGCGTGTCTAATGACTATAACATTGTGATCACGTGTGTGTGTGTGTGTGTGTGTGTGTGTGTGTGTGCAGGCTCGTAAGGCATTTTAAACATTTTGTGTCCAAGTGTAGTGACTATTCTTTAGTAACTGTACTGCAACAATGGCCTCCGGGAAGAAAAACAGTTAAAAAGGCTGCAGCAGTGCGGGAGATCATTCTGTTTAACAACAATGCAGCATCACATTTCCACAAAATCCTCAAAAGGTGGCAAAAGCAAGTGTCATTAGGGAGGTTCCATTATATATTATAGGGGAATTCACTTTGCACACTTTGCACACTTATACAAGCACACTTCCGGAATGAATTATGCTCACAATCCAAGGTTCCATTGTATTTGGAAATGGTTTCTGACTGACTGAGACACCCACACCAATTACCAATTCCCAATTTAGGTCAGTTTGTTAAAGTTTATATTTTGTGCAAACCCCAAACTGCCAAAACTTCTGCTTTTCTAGAGGTCTACATGCCTGCTGATGATCAATTAATCAAGGGCTGATGATTAGCAACACCTGGCTGCAACTTACCATATTAAATCCTGTGGAAGGAGCAAGGGGGTACTTAGTATTATTGCCCACATGCTTTTTGGCTTCAATTATAATAAATAATTCAGTTATCCACAATTTGTCTGAGATTGTATTTGTCTAATACTAAGACCTACTACGATCAGATAAAAATACATTGAATTAAAAGAAGATGTAGTAACATTTGAATGTGTGATGTGCAAAGAGAGATTTGGAATACCCCGCACTACTGATCAAAAAGTTTGTGAGTTTGATTTTGGGTCTTAGATCCTGAAAAAAGACCCTCAAGTGTTATTTGCTCAGCAGAATTGTCACTTACTGTAAGAGAATATATCAATAATAAATGTTCAATGTTAATTTATCATTTTATTTTACAATATAATAATTTGTTTTTGAAGATACACAGTGATTATGAAAACTGATAGCCATCTTTAGTCTAGCTTTTCATCATATTAACACAAATGCATTTATATGTCATAAAGACTACTTTCTGGCTAGAGGTCACTGTTAGAAAATAAAGCACATTTCTAATTCGTCTGGTACACTATGTGGCTCAGAGGTCTGGAATAACATTTCTCACATTGGTCCCGTGGACACACACAGACATACACACATGGAGCTCTGATCTAGCTCTGTTCTCAGTGGATGAGTGTGTACCCCAGAGCTCTTCAACAGTAATACGTTTGTTGCTGTCAGCAACGTTCGTTCTTATTGTATGTAAAAATCATTACAGAACCAGGACAGGATGAACATTGTGTAGTTCTACCTAAATGATCAGCCTACAGCTGAACATATGTGAGAGTTGTGGCGGCTTATAAATTCTCATATTTTCTCCTCTAGTTAAATTACTTTCCATCTGGAATTCTCACTGAGTCATATCAGTGAGCCTATGTGTCTTGTTTCTACATTTTTTATTGTAACTACGGATGGGAAATACGTTGTGTGTCTTAGAATAATTTCATGGCTCGGAGTTTAAATGGATGCAAACAAAATGTGGTGTTTGTTAGCTTTTAACACCTGCCCTGTCTATTTTTTTTCTTTTTGTTATTCCCATAACCGTTTAGCTTTTTTTTAAAAAAATCTGCATCCAGTTAACCATATAACACTTAACACTGTCAGGTGTTAAACACTAGCAAGAATGGCTTGGTAATGACCAGTAAGGAACACAGAGTGCATGTTTCACAGCTAGATGAATGCACTAAGAGTCCTTATTTACCATTTGATAGAGTTCAGAGCCTGTATTCACAAAGCTTCTTAACCTTAAAAGTTGCTCCTTGTGACGAAATTCTAAGAAGATTACTACAATTATGACATTTTCTTAGAATTTCCCCTTAAATTTAGGACTAAATCTTTGTAAAGATGAAAATGATTCACTAAACATCTTAGACTTGAAAACAGTTCCTACTAAAAAAAAAAAATGTTAACAAATTGGCAGAAAGAAGAAATATTCTCCAAACACTGAACATAAAGCTAAAAGTAAACACTGCTCTTTTGTCCAATTTGGTTTTCTTGTTCTTCTACTTCCTTCTGTTTCTCTTGGATAGTTGGCTACATACCATCCAAAAGTGCAACTTAAATAAACTGTCCTGCAATCATGTAAACTGGTAAAAAGTTGAGACATTTTGCTCCCATCAATCTGAAATGGATTACAAGTAATAAAATCAGCACGGTAAATAAATGTAAGAACTTAAATAAAGTAATTAAAACTACTAAGTGAAAATTGGTTGCTTCAAAAGTAGACCCATTATGACATTTGGCTGTTTTAATTAACTTTAAGATTTTTAGCCTATAACAATCTTTGCGTAAAGTAGCCTATACTCCTGATTATACAATTTCTTCTATCAATTCTATAATCATACAATATATTCTGTAGTATATTCTGAGTGCATTTTAAGACTTACAGATTTTTTTTTTATCAACCAATCACAGTCCTTGAATTGCTGCATCATCCCTAGCAAAAGGTTTTTGGACTTTCCTTACTCAGAGTTGCTCTGAGATGTTTCCTAAATCACTTTTATCCTAAGACCCCCAGCTAGGACTTTTTAGACTAAGATAGGAGCTCTCAAGAATTCTAAGAAGAAGCTTTGTGAATACAGGCCCAGGTGTTTCGATCAGTTAAGAGGTGAAAGGGACCTTGTGTAATGGGAGTTACAGCTTAGTATTTAGCACTGTCGCCTTTTACCGCCAGGGTGCAGGTTCGATTCCCGGCCAGGTTTAATTCCTACATCTGTGTGCATGGAGTTTGCGTGTTCTCCCTGTGCTTATGGGTTTTTTCCCCCCCCGGTACTCCTGTTTCCTCTCACAGTCCAAAGACAGATGCAGATTGGGCTAATATGCATTCCTAAACTGCCTGTAGCGTGTGAATGACTCCATGTCCACACGTAGCCGGGTATTTTTAAAAACTGAGATTTTTTCTTCTTCGTTTTTAAAAATAATTCTGTCCACACAAACTAGGGTTTAAAAATATCTCTGTCTACATGAAAAGGAAAACGCCCTGTTAAGCGCTGTTAGAAGCCTGATAAGGGGGCCAATCAGAAGCCCAGACAAAACGTCATTACCTGTTGCGCTTTGTTGAAGTCTGACCGGGTCTCGTCTGAAACCGCCGTCGCTGTCTGCGGGGTCTGTGTAGTCAGAGTTTTGTACAGTATGTAGCAGCAGTGAGCTTAGTAGTACATTCAGGCACCTCTGTTCAATAACGTAATGTGTGAGTAACTGCGCGTGTATGTACAGGCACAGAATATCCTCATGAACAAAGCTGACATCAAATCAAGGAGATGAGCACACAGACAATTACATCATCGGCACAAGGTGACGTTACAACAAGCCAAAATCTCTGTTTCCCCTGTCCACACAACACCACTGAAAACAGAGTTTTGGAAAATCTTCACTTTGGCCGGAGTTTTCCAAAAGCTCAGTGTGGACGAATGAGTGGAAAATCTCAGCTTTTAAAAATACCCGGCTACGTGTGGACATGGCCTGAGTGTATGTGTGTGAGACCTGTGATGGATTGGCACCTGCGTCATGTCCCTAAGTCTCCTTGGATAGTCTCCAGGCCCGCTGCGCCCCTGTATGCATGATAAAATGGTTACTTATTTACTTTCATTTTACTAATTTTCTTGATAACTGTATCAGTACTTTTATACTCGACATTTGTACATTACCTGTACATGTCAAATCACAACTGCTACTAGTATATTAGAAAGCATTAGAAATTTGAGGGAAATGTTCTTCTGACCAAGTTGGGCAGTGGTGGCTCAGAGGGCTGATCGGAAGATCGGCGGTTTGATTCCCAGCTCAGCCAGGTTGCCATTGTTGGGCCCCTGAGCAAGGCCCTTAACCCTATCTGCTCCAGGGGCGCTGTAACATGGCTGCGCTCTGACCCCAGTTACGCTGGGATATGCGAAGAAGGAATTTCACTGTGTTGTAATGTATATGTGACAAAAATAAAGGATTAACTTAACTTAACCTGATTGGATGGAAGGCAGTGACGGCAGACGGTAGTGATGATGCAGCATATATCAGCACTGGGATGTTCATCACTTTGCATCACAGCTGTTTAACAATTGTTAATTATCTTTCAGTCTCCAAAATGGGTTAAAGTAGGCCAGTAGTGGAAAGTGGGGCATAAAAGAAAAAAGGCCAAAATTTCATTACAGGTTATTAGATTTTACTTTTTATACTGTATACTGTAACTACGCAGTCAAAATTATACATACAGGGTTGAAAATGTACAGTATGTAAAACCTCTTAGATTCAGTGGTACTGAAAGTCCAAACATTTCTTTTAATTGGTAGCCTCTCTGTATCAAATTTAAAAAGATTTGAGAGCACTCACTGGACTGAGCAACACAGAGTAGGGTACAACTAGATAGTCCAAGGAGCTCAGACCAGATCTGAGAAAGCATGATAGATTTACCGAAGTCAGTAATACCTAGGGCCATTTCTAAACAATCCCAAGGTCAGTTCACACTAGTGCATGTAAGTACAAGTTGTTGAGAGGTGTAGCCAATTTTCCAAAGCTGGGAAGAAGACCTAAATTATCACCTTGAGCTGAGAGGAAATTGGTTCAAACAGACAGGAACCATCCTTCGACCACCAAGGCACAGACCTGCCATGAACTGAAAGCCGATGTAACACCAGTGTCGCTGTCTACAGTCAAGTGGAATTTACTTCACCATAGACTGAAAAGATACTATCCAAAAATGCCACCCCCTGCTCCAAAACTGATACCTTCAAGCTTGAAAAAAGTTTAGAGCTGACCACATGGAGAAAGAAAAAGCCTTTTGGAAAAATGTTTTGACTGAATGTTACATTTTTTAAATTACATATAATTTTTTTTCTTTCTCTCAAACTTTATGATTAAAAAAAAATCTCTAACAGCTAATTCTTGCTTCTTTTGCAAAGATTGTTTTTCTCAAAACTGCTTGACAGTCAACCTCAAAAACACCGCACCCGCATGGTGGTGGTGGCATCATGCTTTGAAGTTGTATGTTGTTACTGCTAGTGGAATTATAAAATAGATGCAATAAAGAAGAAGTAAGATTATCTAAAATGTCCTATGCAGCATCATCTCAAATTCCTAGCGCCTGTTAGTTAATCGAGTATTCCAACACACACTTCAAAACTAGTGGGATAAATAAAACATACAGTACTAATGATCAGCCCTAACCGTATTGAAAAATACAATGCTGACAAAGTTTTCATAGCCACTTACTATAGGTTTTCTACATTTTATGTTTCACACCCATCTTAAAATGGATTCACATTGTTAATTTCTCATTATTCTATGAACAATACTCCACAATGACAAAGCAAAAACAGGAGTTTGGAGTGTTGTGTGAAATTATATTTAAAAAGAGATTGAAATAGTTGTGTAGTGTCGCCTTGCACCTCCAGTGTCCTTACTGGTCAGGTTCGATTCCCGTCTCCGTGTGCATGGAGTTTGCACGTTTTTCCCGTGCTTGGTGGGTTTCCTCCGTGTACTCCGGTTTCCTCCCACAGTCCAAAGACATGCAGATTAGTCTAACTGGTGTTTCCAAAATTGCTCATAGTGTGTGAATTTTTGTATGTGTGTAGACCCTGGACAGGGTGCGATGGATTGGCACCCTGTCCAGGGTATGCCCTGCTTTGTGCCCGAAGTCTCCTGGCATAGGCTCCAGGCCCCCCATGACATTGAATACAGGATTACGTGGTATAGATGATGAGTGAGTGAGTGAAGTAGCTGTTGAATGCCTTGTTGAATGTAAACTGCCATCACAGCTCCTGAGTGCTCAAGACAAGGATTTCACTCAGAATAGCTCTTCATTGTTCTGCATCCATTTTTTCCCCTCTGTACTGACTAGTTTCCCAGTCCCAGCTGCAAGAAAGAGAAAAAAAAAACATCCTAATAGGGATGGTTTTAATAAGATGAACCACACTGCCTGATTTTCTGCTTTCAAATAGTTTGGTCAATGTGTCATCAGATGAAAGAGTCCTTCAGGGGGCTTTTTGGCAAGCTCCCAGAAGCCTGCCATGTGCCTTTTAGTGAGGAATGGCTTCTAGCTGGCCACTTCACCATATAGGCCTGGTTGGTGGAGTGCTGCAGTGATGGCTGTCGTTATGTAAGGCTCTCCCATTACCACAGTGGAACTCAGGAGCTCATTTATAGTGACGCTTGGGTTCTTGGTTAACTGTCTGACCTGTCTCAGTTTGGCTGGGTGGCCAGATCTGGGAGTACTCTTGGTTGTTCCAAATCTCTTCTGTTTGAGAGTAAAGGAGGCTCCTGTGTTCATGAGCACCTTCAATGCTGCAGAAAGATTTCTTGAATCGTTCCCAGATCTCTGTCTTGACAAAACTCTTCTTGCAGGTGTACAGATAATTCTCTCAACCTTGTGCCTTTTTTACTCTGACATGCTCCATTTGTAGTGATACCTTATATAGTCAGATGTGTGCATTTCTTAATTATGTCCAGTGAAGTTAATTAGGCACAGGTGGATCAATCAAGTTGTCAAAGCAGCTTAAGGGCCGTTGGTTAGAGTAAGATGCATTTACATTGATGCATTGACTTACAAAAGGGGTTTGAAGTTATTAGATACATTCCTACACTTCCTACAGTGGGGAAGAGTTAACCCAAATACCTTAGAAACAGAGATAGGTCTTTAGTCTTTGCTTAAAGATTGACACCAGTTGCACCAGATCAATTGCAAATGCAATAACAAAGGGCCTGAATGCTTATATACAGTAAATAGCATACTGTATCGTATGTATAAGTCCAATATCGCCATGACGTTAATGCTCATAATGAGTTTAAATAAACTTCTGACTGAAACTTTACACATGAGGGATAATTGCAAATCTCTTAGAGCAAACTTATATGGAAAAATTTTATCCATTTTTTTTTTTTTTAAAGAACTAAATGAAACTCCTGATTAAGCTCATGAAGTGGTTGTCAGTTCATTATACAGATGCTGAGGAATGTGTGAAATTTTTCAGGGTAATGAAGCCTTAGGACAGAAATTAAGATCTGCTGGTTAAAAAATAAAAAGCAAAAAATAAAAAATAAAAAAATAAATAAAGCTTGAAAAGGCTCGTGTAAGGCTTATATTTGTACATTTTCATGATATTTGTACTGCACATTTTCACTGAAAAAAAAGTCAACAATGAAGATTCTTCTTTTTTCCCGTTGTTGTTGTTTCTTCATGGTTTTTGATAACTTCTGGCCTTGGAAGAGATCCTTTTCAAGGAAAAAAAAACCTCAGTCATTTTTTGCCAAACCTTTTATACACACAAGGATAGAAGTAATATATAATTCATACTTCCTTTAAGAGGAACCAAGGCTCTATGTGAAATATTTTCCCCACTGTATAGGACACTGTCAGCCTGTGAGGTGCCAGGGAAAGTGATTTATTTCCCACTAAAATGGATGACAGGTCTATTTTAACGCCTGTGATGGGCCTTGCACAAAATAAATGTATAGCAGGCACCTGTCTTGTGCTGTATGTCCAGAGTTCAGACTAACACATACAGTATCTGATTCACCTCATCAGTTAATCATTAGGTTCTGTAGGTTTACTGGATCAGCGAGGTCAGTAAACTTTGCTGGATTCCAGTCCTCAAGGACCAGGATGTTTTTTTTTTTTTTTTTATGTTATAGATGCTTGTCACGTAGGAAACATGACCTGGTTTGTTAATCTTTTAAGATTGGCCACCCTGCTAGCAGAACAAAATGGTGTTTTAGAGCATCACTGCTTCCCAATACTTTAAGTGAGGATAAAGCAGCTTGTTGTTAAATCTCACTGAGACTTTGAGGTGACATTCTTTTTGTTATTAATAAGACTTGCTAATGTTTTATTCAATTAAATTCCTATACAACAAACAATATCTTTATTATGACTGCTGTATCCGGCTGGACATGGAGTCAAAACGATGTCTGAAGTAGAAAATTCAGGACTGGTGGATTACTTGCTTTTTATTTTTATTTTAAAGACTTATAATAATAATAATAATAATAATAATAATAGCCTTCTTATAAAATTCCAGTTCTTGCTTTCTAATGCACACTATGTAACACAGTTTATATCCCCAATTTCCCACAGACTCATTTTAGAGATCTGTAATAACCCCTTAAGCAGCTGAACAATGTGATTTCCCTATCTGCATCACATTAACAGATTGATACAGATATTTCCACCTCTAAGAGAAATAACAGGAATAATGATGAGCAACAGCCAATGAGAATGTGATGTGAAATTATTTGGTATGCTGTGTTAAAAATGCTTGTTAGGAACAGTAGAAGTATTTGTAAAAAATGAACACGACAGACAGTGCACAGTATAATAATAGCTAATATTTTAGGACCTGTACCGCCAGTTCACTTTGCAGAACACCCTAGCATGGACTCGCATGCTGCCAGAACAAAATACAAAACACTACAAAAAATACTTATTATGCTAGTACACTATTACAGCTATAGGAAAAAGAGGCAGTTGATCCTTCCTTCCTACTCTAGTCCTTCTTCCTTGACTGCTATATGTCCAGTGCCGCATTTGCCCATTGGCAATACTTCACATGCTGTTCGAAAAAACGGAAAGATAAAGCACAACCAACTATAGAACCAAAAGGAGCATTATAGCATGAGGTTGTACGAAAATAAACCCTGTTCTCCATCTGTCCTTAAGCAATTCTATGATTGTGCTGATATTTAGCCTATAATATTTGGAATTTTTAAGAAAACATATATTTACCCATTTCCAGAAAGATTTCCTTGCTGACAATCACTTTGCTCTTAAATGGGAGGTTGAGTTAGCAAAAGCTTAAAATGTGTTAACTATCACTGTGAATGATACAATGAATGGTATGAGAACATTTTAAGTGCTTTTATTTATATTATACTTATAATATTTATTATTATTATTATTATTAATTTCCTTTCCATCTACAAGTGCTTGGTTTTAAGGGATTACACTTACTTGAGAGAAATTACATTTCTTCTTACGCTTATCTTTAAATTTTATTGGATTTATTGGATTATGAAATATTGCGTCTATATACACATTTGTGTTAAATAAATGATTGTTGCTTGCCTGCGGTTGTCTGTATGTACAGTACTGTGCAAAAGTCTTAGGCACTGTTTGACTTTAGTGCAAACTTACACACGTGGACAAAATTGTTGGTACCCTTCGGTCAATGAAAGAAAAACTCACAATGGTCACAGAAATAACTTTAATCTGACAAAAGTAATAATAAATAAGAATTCTATGAATGTTAACCAATGAAAGTCAGACATTGCTTTTCAACCATGCTTCAACGGAATTATAAAAAAAAATTAACTCATTGAAGTTCATGGAACAGGCCTGGACAAAAATGATGGTACCCCTAACTTAATAGTTTGTTGCACAACCTTTTGAGGCAATCACTGCAATCAAACGATTCCTGTAACTGTCAATGAGACTTCTGCACCTCTCTGCAGGTATTTTGGCCCACTCCTCATGAGCAAGCTGCTCCAGTTGTTTCCGGTTTGAAGGATGCCTTTTCCAGACAGCATGTTTCAGCTCCTTCCAAAGATGCTCAATAGCATTGAGGTCAGGGCTCATAGAAGGCCACTTTAGAATAGTCCAATGTTTTCCTCTTAGCCATTCTTGGGTGTTTTTAGCTGTGTGTTTTGGGTCATTGTCCTGTTGCAAGACCCATGACCTGCGACTGAGACCCAGCTTTCTGACACTGGCCAGCACATTTCTCTCTAGAATCCCTTGATAGTCTTGAGATTTCATTGTACCCTGCACAGATTCAAGACACCCTGTGCCAGATGCAGCAAAGCAACCCCAGAACATAACAGAGCCTCCTCCATGTTTCACAGTAGGGACAGTGTTCTTTTCTTGATATGCTTAATTTTTCCGTCTGTGAACAAAGAGCTGATCTGCCTTGGCAAAAAGTTCCATTTTTGTCTCATCTATCCATTGGACAGCTTTGTGGCTTGTCAACATGTAGTTTGGCATATTCCAGTCTGACTTTTTTATGATTTGTTTTCAACAATGGTGTCCTCCTTGGTCGTCTCCCATGTAGTCCACTTTGGCTCAAACAACGACGGATGGTGCGATCTGACACTGATGTTCCTTGAGCATGAAGTTCACCTTCGATCTCTTTAGAAGTCTTTCTGGGCTCTTTTGTTACCATTCGGATTATCCGTCTCTTTGATTTGTCATCAATTTTCCTCCTGCGGCCACGTCCAGGGAGGTTGGCTACAGTCCCATGGATCTTAAATTTCTGAATAATATGTGCAACTGTAGTCACAGGAACATCTAGCTGCTTGGAGATGGTCTTATAGCCTTTACCTTTAACATGCTTGTCTATAATTTTCTTTCGAATCTCCTGAGACAACTCTTTCCTTCGCTTCCTCTGGTCCATGTTGAGTGTTGTACATACCATGTCACCAAACAACACAGTGACTACCTGGAGCCCTATATATAGGCCCACTGACTGATTACAAGATTGTAGACACCTGTGATGCTAATTAGTGGACACACCTTGAATTAACATGTCCCTTTGGTCACATTATTTTCAGTATTTTCTAGGGGTACCATCATTTTTGTCCAGGCCTGTTCCATGAGTTTATTTTTTTAAATAATTCGAGTGAAGCATGGTTGAAAAGCAATGTCTGACTTTCATTGGTTAACATTCATAGAATTGTTTTAAATTATTACTTTTGTCAGATTAAAGTTATTTATGTGACCATTGTGAGTTTTTCTTTCATTGACCGAAGGGTACCAACAATTTTGTCCATGTGTGTATCTATGGATTGTTTTTCGTTTTGTTTTCGGACTTCATTATTGAGTTTTCTGGTGCAGAAGTTGTTGAACAGTCAAAGTCCCCAGAAGAACTGTGGCTGGTTCTGCATGATGCTCAGTAGCTAAAGCTTAGTAGCTAATTGCTTTATAAACCTGCACAAATTGTACCTGAAACTTAACGGTCCTCAGGGCATCATCGCATAAGCTACTGACTTTGTTTCATTATTTACTATATTTCTTTTAAGGCATACTTGCTCTATAGCATTTATTCGCATGTGTACAGTATACGTTTGTATAGTGCTGTACACACTGTCGTGTAATTTGTGATGGATTTGTCATAGACATATGTTGTATGATGGACACATTACTGTGTTTAAATCCTTTAAAAAATAAAACATTTATTAATTGAATATTAATTAACGAGACACAAAAGGCATCAGAATCATGGCAACCTACAGCATACAATAAAACTGTAAAATGTTTGCACAATTTTCAAAAAAACTGAAACAACCTTGAGGAAGCTTTTTTATTATTCATTAGAAGTCAAATGCCAGAATTTGGCCTCACCAAAGCCACTTTGAGAAGCACACGTGTATATTATCATTCACGCAGCTAATTAGAGGTTCATCTGATTAAAACGAGTGTCTGCAGCTTACTCACACATGTCTCCGTCTATTATTTTCCTCACCCTCCTGTCTTCTAAACCAGAAGTGTCATAAAATATTAAGATACTCTGAAAAGGAAGTGCTTTTTTTTTTTTTTCCTTGTGAGTTCCACAGGTCAGCACTTCTTCCTTAGAATCTCTCTAGAAGTCATGTACAGTTTTTCACAGAGGTGTTGTTTTCTTCCACTGACTTTCTTCCACAGTGCACGCGCTCACGTTTACGTCTCAGTGGTAAACATCATGGCATACTGATGCACTTTAATAGCTCATCGTCGTCTTTATAATTGAATTTGCCCGACATTGCGTGATAGATACACGGCTAACACATTCTCCCTTAGTTCCTCTTTTAATTAATATATTTCATTCCTTTTAATCCTGTTTGGCCTTTTGAAGCAAATTAACAACACCCACTTTGGTTTGGAGAGTTATGAATTAAATCAGGCTGAAATTTGTGTGTGTGTGTGTGTGTGTGTGTGTGTGTGTGTGTGTTCACATTTATATTTGTGTGGCTGTCTGTAAAATCTATGACAAACGAGCTTTGCATGTGTGTTTCTGTGTCTGTGTGTGTGTGTGTGTGTGTGTGTGTGTGTGTGTGTGTTCACATTTATATTTGTATTCTATCTGTAAAATCTATGACAAACAAGCTTTGCATGTGTGTTTCTGTTTGTGTGTGTGTGTGTGTGTGTGTGTGTGTGTGTGTGTGTTCACATTTATATTTGTGTGGCTGTCTGTAAAATCTATGACAAACGAGCTTTGCATGTGTGTTTCTGTGTCTGTGTGTGTGTGTGTGTGTGTGTGTGTGTGTGTGTGTGTGTGTTCACATTTATATTTGTATTCTATCTGTAAAATCTATGACAAACAAGCTTTGCATGTGTGTTTCTGTTTGTGTGTGTGTGTGTGTGTGTGTGTGTGTGTTCACATTTATATTTGTGTGGCTGTCTGTAAAATCTATGACAAACGAGCTTTGCATGTGTGTTTCTGTGTGTGTGTGTGTGTGTGTGTGTGTGTGTGTGTGTGTTCACATTTATATTTGTGTGGCTGTCTGTAAAATCTATGACAAACAAGCTTTGCATGTGTGTTTCTGTTTGTGTGTGTGTGTGTGTGTGTGTGTGTGTGTGTTCACATTTATATTTGTGTGGCTGTCTGTAAAATCTATGACAAACGAGCTTTGCATGTGTGTTTCTGTGTCTGTGTGTGTGTGTGTGTTCACATTTATATTTGTATTCTATCTGTAAAATCTATGACAAACGAGCTTTGCATGTGTGTTTCTGTGTGTGTGTGTGTGTGTGTGTGTGTGTGTGTGTTCACATTTATATTTGTATTCTATCTGTAAAATCTATGACAAACGAGCTTTGCATGTGTGTTTCTGTGTGTGTGTGTGTGTGTGTGTGTGTGTGTGTGTGTGTGTGTGTGTGTGTTCACATTTATATTTGTGTGGCTGTCTGTAAAATCTATGACAAACGAGCTTTGCATGTGTGTTTCTGTGTCTGTGTGTGTGTGTGTGTGTGTGTGTGTGTGTGTGTGTGTTCACATTTATATTTGTATTCTATCTGTAAAATCTATGACAAACGAGCTTTGCATGTGTGTTTCTGTGTGTGTGTGTGTGTGTGTGTGTGTGTGTGTGTGTGTGTGTGTGTGTTCACATTTATATTTGTGTGGCTGTCTGTAAAATCTATGACAAGCGAGCTTTGCATGTGTGTTTCTGTGTCTGTGTGTGTGTGTGTGTGTGTGTGTGTGTGTGTGTGTGTGTGTGTGTGTGTTCACATTTATATTTGTATTCTATCTGTAAAATCTATGACAAACAAGCTTTGCATGTGTGTTTCTGTTTGTGTGTGTGTGTGTGTGTGTGTGTGTGTGTGTGTGTGTGTGTGTTCACATTTATATTTGTGTGGCTGTCTGTAAAATCTATGACAAACGAGCTTTGCATGTGTGTTTCTGTGTCTGTGTGTGTGTGTGTGTGTGTGTGTGTGTGTGTGTGTGTGTGTTCACATTTATATTTGTATTCTATCTGTAAAATCTATGACAAACAAGCTTTGCATGTGTGTTTCTGTTTGTGTGTGTGTGTGTGTGTGTGTGTGTGTGTGTTCACATTTATATTTGTGTGGCTGTCTGTAAAATCTATGACAAACGAGCTTTGCATGTGTGTTTCTGTGTCTGTGTGTGTGTGTGTGTGTGTGTGTGTGTGTGTGTGTGTGTTCACATTTATATTTGTATTCTATCTGTAAAATCTATGACAAACGAGCTTTGCATGTGTGTTTCTGTGTGTGTGTGTGTGTGTGTGTGTGTGTGTGTGTGTGTTCACATTTATATTTGTGTGGCTGTCTGTAAAATCTATGACAAACGAGCTTTGCATGTGTGTTTCTGTGTGTGTGTGTGTGTGTGTGTGTGTGTGTGTGTGTGTGTGTGTGTTCACATTTATATTTGTATTCTATCTGTAAAATCTATGACAAACGAGCTTTGCATGTGTGTTTCTGTGTGTGTGTGTGTGTGTGTGTGTGTGTGTGTGTGTGTTCACATTTATATTTGTATTCTATCTGTAAAATCTATGACAAACGAGCTTTGCATGTGTGTTTCTGTGTGTGTGTGTGTGTGTGTGTGTGTGTGTGTGTGTGTGTGTTCACATTTATATTTGTATTCTATCTGTAAAATCTATGACAAACGAGCTTTGCATGTGTGTTTCTGTGTCTGTGTGTGTGTGTGTGTGTGTGTGTGTGTGTGTGTGTGTTCACATTTATATTTGTATTCTATCTGTAAAATCTATGACAAACGAGCTTTGCATGTGTGTTTCTGTGTGTGTGTGTGTGTGTGTGTGTGTGTGTGTGTGTGTGTGTGTGTGTGTGTGTGTTCACATTTATATTTGTGTGGCTGTCTGTAAAATCTATGACAAGCGAGCTTTGCATGTGTGTTTCTGTGTGTGTGTGTTTGTGTGTGTGTGTGTGTGTGTGTGTGTGTGTGTGTGTGTGTGTGTGTTCACATTTATATTTGTATTCTATCTGTAAAATCTATGACAAACGAGCTTTGCATGTGTGTTTCTGTGTGTGTGTGTTTGTGTGTGTGTGTGTGTGTGTGTGTGTACCCTTAAGGTGGAGCAATTTGTTGTATTAGGCTCCTGCTGGGACAACTCAGCAGGTAAGTGTTAATAGTCATCCTTATATGAGCATCACTCAAATCACACGCACACACACCATTTTTTTTCTCAATAGAAAGAACATATGGCATGGGCTGTTGTAGATACACACATTTTGTACAAGTTCTGCCTCCAATATACTCGATATGTGCACACTGGAATGATTGACAGCTGTGTGTGCTTTAAGTTCTCTGATATTAACACCCACTCCTAGAAGTCCCTACCGCTTCTAATCATCTTACACTGGTAATCTTCTGACTAGCGTGTTAGGTTAAGGCTCTGGATTACTGATCCAAGGATGCAGGGTTTTTTTTATTGAATCCGGAATGTTTTCTTTCCTGCAGCTCACTGCTCACAAATTCTCTCACATTTTACAGCTCTGGGTGCGAAAGTTGGCTTCTGCAACACTTTTTCACAAATTCTTCTAGGTTTGATTTATCTTATGGTGTATGTCCTCCAGTTTGTGCCTGTAAGCTACTGTACATTATCAACAGCGCTCAGGTCCTGCCTCTCACTTCTACTTGGTGCGATTTCTTAATTTAGTTGTACTGTGTGCGAGAATGTACGTCGGCTTAGTGGTTAACACTGTCGCCTTGTACCTCCACAGTCCGGGTTGGATTCCCGCCTCTGTGTTCTCTTCGTGCTTGGCGGGTTTCCTCCAGGTGCTCCGGTTTCCTCCCACAGTCCAAAGACCTTCAGATTAGGTTAATTGGTGTCCCCAAATTGCCCTTAGTGTGTGAATGAGTGTTTGTAATGAGTGTGTGTGCCTTGCGATGGATTGGCACCCTGTCCAGGGTGTACCTTGGCTCGTTCCCTAAGTTTCCTGGGATAGACTCCAGGCCCCCGCGATAATATACAGTAGTAGAGACCATGCTGAGATGAGTGTCAATGTGTAACTGGGAGCAAGTGTTAAACAAAACCAATTAATAAGGATTAAAAGGAAAGAACAAATGCAAGAGAGAGAGAGAGAAATCAATAGCTGAGTATAAGTTAATGATCAGCTCTAAAGTATCTCTCTGGAGAAAAGCTCAGACACATGACTCACTGTTTATTGACAAAAAAAAAAAAAAAAAAAGAATTCTCAGGACCAAATCGAGTCATATGATGGATATGAATGGTTAAAGATTGTTAGCTAACATTTTACACCATAGCTACAAGAGGTGGAGAACAAATTGACAACATCCATTTAATTATCATTATTTAATCACCTCCTTTGTGAATTTCTGATATTCGTTGCATTAGTCACGTAATTTAATAATGCATACATATAAAATATGTATTGGGCGTTGGGTAGGCATAGTGGTACAGTAGGTGTTGCGTTCCATCATAAGGAAGACCTGTGTTCATTTCTCAGCGTTGAAACCCAAATCGATTGATGCAGTGCAGATCCCAAGCCCTGACAGAATCCAGCGGTTTCATTATTTACATTATTTAGAAAGTATTTTTATTATTACATATGTTTTTTTTAGCTTTTGATCTAAAATGCACCTACAGTAGTATGTTATTTATTTTTACCCATGTTTTTTTTTTTTTTTTTTTTAAAAGCTCTTCAGTAGATACAAGGCAGGAATTCATCACAGGACACCATGTGACACACACACACACACACTCAGACACACACACACACACCAGCGTAGTCTAGGGGCATGCGCTTGGTTAATAGGAGGAAATAGGAGCCCAGGTGAAACCCAGGCAGATACAGAAAGTACATGTAAAACACAGACGATGCAGAGTTCAGAATGTCAGTTCATTAGTGTGTTGATGTAACAGGAATTCGACTCCCTGGAGCTGAGAGGCAGCAACGCTACCCGCTACTAAATTGATGTATTCATTATCTAAACACAAATTACTTGTAAAAGTCTGTCTGCTTTACTGGTCTCATTAACGCACTTTCTTCTATAATGGCATTGTTTTATTTTATTTTTAGCCTTTAAATTCAAGCACAGAAAAATTGACGGCACGTGGTCATTTGCTTAATGCCAGGTTAAATATTAATTCCGTTTCAACGGATTGAAAATAGATGCATCAAAGGATTGATGTTATGAAACATTAAATAGAAAGGATATTTGGTCTGCTGATTCGTGTGTGTGTGTGTCTGTGTGTGTGTCCTGAGTTTGTGCCAAGTGTGTGTGAGCAAATAAACCATTTAGTGCAGCCTGGCCATGTGAAATGTCATTGATTAAATGTCAATGAGACAGAATTTCCAATAAATTGTGATTAATTTGTGCTTGTGTGTGTGTGTGTGTGTGTGTGTGTGTGTGTGTGTGTGTGTGTGCGCGCGCACATGTAAAATATGTCCAAAGTACAGTACATGAGGAAAAACAGGTCAAGTATCAATTCAGCATGTTGAAACTGCACTTTAAAATTTAATTGAATAATATATATATATATTGGAGACTAAAATAAATAAATGAATTAAGCAAAGCCTGTGAAAATGCCCTACATTTATAAAAGTGGGAAAATAATGAAATAGTGCTTTTATGTGTGTGTATGTGTGTTGTGAGGTTATGGTAAAAATGAAGGGGTAAAAGAAATGTGAAAATAAATAATCATTTGGCATCTGAAAAATTATAACAAACAGGAAAATTAACAAATAAAATAAAGTGAAAAATTTACACGTGGGAAAAATCGATTGTAGAATTAAATGAATTAATAAAAGTCAAATGAAATAATGTGTTGAAATAAATACATCAAGTGAGAAATGTGGGGAAATTGACAACTATTAGTATTAAGACATACAATATAAAAATTGTAAAAAATGCAAAGCATAAATGTAATATTTGGAAACAACAAGCAGTTAAAGTGTCTGTTTGTGTACCAACCTCAGCAGCGACGTCATTTCCCATCTCATCTGTTCCAACCACGCAGCATTCAGCATCACCAGTATACTAATCACCGGCCTGATACACATATCTATTCTTTTATATATAATAAATAAAATCACTACAATGAAAATGAGAACAAACAAAATTTTTACATAAAACATAAATGAACAGTTTTGAACAGAAAGCGTATAAAACCATATTTAGTGTGTGAAATGTGAGACGTGTGCAGGGTTCTATAAACAGTGCACGGAGGTGATTGTGCTAATCTGAACTACTGGTCGAAAAACTCATAAAACACCAGCTGGAGGTTCTGATGAGGAGCATTGATTCCTGCTGTAGTTATTCCTTTTAAAGTCCTCCCACACTGGGTCAACAGGTCAGGCTTATACTCACTCATCTGGAAGGGATCCTGTGTGGTGAGAGCAAATGTGAGCTAAATTAAGTAAAAAAATAAAAGTAAAAAAAAAACTACTGTAAACTGATGATTCTTTACAGAAACCGTAACCTTAACTATAGTCTTTAAAGCGATCATGTAACATACTAACGTCCATCTATTACTGTAATTTACAGCATCATTATAACTGTGCTAGCAAACTCGCATTGTGATGTCATGATCTGCTAATTTCTCATGGGAATGATGAAGAGACGGCATCGTCTGAACGGATTAACACTACGTCTGCTGGAAACATCGCGCACAGCTTGCAGTGTCAGTCTTTAACCTTAGCTTTCAGAATGCACATCGTGAATTACCTTTGGGGGACAAAAACTAACTTTGAATGGATGCTTGCTATTGGTTGTGTGTATATATATATATATATATATGCCAGTGTGTGTGTGTGTGTGTGTGCGTGTGTGTGTGTGTGTGTGTGTAAGAGAGAGAGAATTATTTTCCAGGCTCCGCATCAGCAACAAAGAATTGTATTGAAGCTCTGTCTTACCTGTTGGTACTTTCTCTTTGTTTGCTATTGAAATAAAATCCGGGATGTCTTCTCGTTATCTGTATTCTGAGTTAGTACATGCTATTTTGGTGTGTGTGTGTGTGTGTGTGTGTGTGTTTGTGTGTGTGTGTGTGTGTGTGTGTGTGTGTGTGTGCTTTCTGATGCTCCACCTTATGTATTATTTATATCTGTTCCTGTACAACTATGCTCAAATTTGCTGATAGCATCTCACTGTGTGTGTGTGTGTGTGTGTGTGTGTGTGTGTGTGTGTGTGTGTGTGAGAGAGAGAGAGAGACACTGGCTGTTGATGGTGTCAAGCATTATGCTTTAATTAACAAAAACAGAGCAGTAGAGAGACGAATCCAGCAGCCATCTATTCACACCATCACCCCCTGGCCTGCTGTTGTATGTGTGTGTGTGTGTGTGTGTGTGTGTGTGTGTGTGTGTGTGTGTGTGTGTGTGTGTGTGTGTGTGTGTGTGTGTGAGTTCGTCGGTAGGTGTTGATGGTGGCAAGCATTATGCTTTAATTAAGGATAACAAAGCCATAGAGAGACACATCCTGCAGCCATCTATTCACACCATCAACCCCTGGCCTGCCACTGTGTGTGCGTGTGTGTGTGTGTGTGTGTGTGTGTCAGTGATACAAGCTTAATTTGAACATCAAACTTTCAGTGTACAGAAACAGTCATTACATTTGTGTAACATTTAATTCTGCTGTATGACGTTGGGCTGGTATGGTGGCTCAGGAGTTAGCGCCGTCGCATTGTACCTCCAGGGCCGAGGGTTCGATTCCCGCCTCCGTGTGCATGGAGGATTTCCTCTGGGTACTCTGGTGTAAGCGTGTGTATGTGTGTGAGTAATATGGATAGACTCCAGGCCTCCCGTGACCCTGTACAGGATAAGCAATATAGAAAATAAATGAATTTTGCTAGCGTTCAAAAACAATATACCACTGGAGGTCCGATTTCTCCAAAGTTGAGAAATTAACACTGCCACAAGGTTGTGACTATAAAATATTCCATGGTTGGTAGATATTTCTCAGTGAATCATTTGAACAATTAGCATGATGGAAGTTTGATTGAAATGAAGAGTCATTTAAATGCACGTGCGTAGTATCAGTGAGGCGTTTGATTCAGTATGCCAAGGCAATTCTTTTAAATTATGCTTTGAATCAGTCGCTCAGTTTGACTGACTCACATCACCGTTCGTGTTTTTTGGTGAACTATTCAGACGTTGTCAGCCAAGTCTTGATGTTTGACTTGACAACATCATCAAAGGCTTTTTTCTTCTGTACAAATGTCAGCAGAACATCAAAAATGAATGATTCATTAGTGAGTCAAGTATATTTCTGTTCAGTAGTAAGACAATGCTGCCATTGTGAATGAGTTGATCTGTGAACATGACTAACTGAGAAAAGATTATATATTTCCATCTTGGTCATTTCATTCTTTATGTTCCTGAATGTAGTTAGTGCTATTTTATATTAATTTCAAAATATGTTTGGTTCCTAAAAAGATAATTTATTCATTCATTTCATGCAATGATTTGTGAAATGATTTGTTCGAGCTAAATTTGCAGGTAGGACCGTGCTAAGTAATATTGAATTATTTAAATGTGAATAAATTAACTCCAATTTTTTTTTCCAGCTGTACCGTGTGTTGCAATACCTCAACATGGCATCATCCAGTGTTACCATAAAAAGTTAATAGTTGCACCTAATGACATCTTTAAAGTAGAGTTCAGATATACAGTCATGTTCAAAAGTTAGTGCCCCTATTTCCCTTCTATGTGAAATCATCTGATCATAGAAGGTATTTGCAGGACTCGATTTGATTTGATTTGATTTGATTTGATTGATCTTCCCTGTTGAAGAAAAAAATGACAAAAACCACCCCCCTTTTGATTAATAATGCTGTGTATTATGTAAAATTTGTAATGGAGATTAAATACTAAAACTCTCCATGTATGATCATCTACTATCTATAAATAACAGCGATCAGAGTTCAATATTGTAACATGATGCTCACAGGCTCACACAAGTTTGCATCGTTTTTTGCACTGTTCGCTGCAGTTCGAGCGCAGCTTTTGACTTATTTCAAAAAGAAGAGAACTGAAGTTCTGATACATGCACACAAATCCTCTCAGCGGAGAGGCAATGAAAACGAAGCATTCTGTTTAACACAGGAGGTTTTTTTTTTTTTTTCCTTTTCGAAATGACTGACAGCTTTAATGATTTTAAAAGACGTGTTCTTCACCCAATTTGTGTAAAGAAGAGGCTTTCTTTTCATTAGACTCATTAGGCTTCACCTACATGCACCTTACAAAAGGGTCAGAAATAGATTTTTAAATGCCATAATAGTAATTTAATGATGTGTGTGTGTGTGTTTGTGTGTGTGTGTGTGTGTGTGAGAGAGAGAGAGAGAGAGAGAGAGAGCGCAAAATCATTTTGCTAAATCAATTTGCAACCCTCCCACACACACACAATATAACACACACACACACACACACACACACACACAAAATAAAGAAATAAAAAATACTTGACCACATCATCAAACTTTTATTTATTTATTTTTTATTTATTTATTTTTTTTTAAATTTACAATTCTACTACTGGGTATTTGTATTAGGTAAATACAACTTTTAACAAACAAAAACAAAAAACAAATTTATACAATTAATTAAAATGAAACAAAGAAAAAACACGGAAAATACTAAGTACTCCCTTACTGCTTCCACAGGATGTACAGTAAGAGGGTCATTTGCAGCCAGGTGGTGCTAATCATCATCCCTTGATTAATTGATCATTAGCAGGTGTGCAGACCTCTATAAAAGCAGAGGTTTTGGCAGTTTGCTGTTCTGGAGCGTTCAGGTGTGTGTTGACACAGTGCCAAGGAGGAAAGGCATAAGCAATGTTCTCATATGTTCTACAGTGAGAACGATTATTCACAAGTGGAAAAAATTCAAGACAGTTGCCAATCCTCCCAGGAGTGGACGATCCAGTGCATTCATCCCAAGGTCAGACCGTGCAATGCTCAGAGAAATAGAGAAATACAAAATCCCCAAGACCTACATATCAGACCCTACAGGCCAGCACAATTAGAAGAAAGCTGAACAAGTTTTTTTTTTTTTTTTGATTTATTTAGTTTTTTTTTTTTTTCTGTAGGTGTTCCCAGGAGAAAGCATCTTCTGTTTAAAAAGAACATGGAAGGACAACTGAGACTTGCAAAAACTAAAAACTGCATCTGAACAAATTCTTCTGGAACAATGTCCTATGAACAGATGAGACTAAGTGGAGTTTTTGAACTTAAGTGCTAGCGCCAAATTTGGCCAAACAGCATTGCAGCATTAACACCTCATACCCACTGTCAAGCACAGCATTGGAGGGGTGATGATTTCAGACCTGGCACAGAACCTGGGCACCTTGCAGTCAGTATGTCGAACTTCATAAAAGAGTATTCAAGAAGAAAATGTGAGGCCATCTGTTTGACAGCTAAAGCTTGGTTGACATTGGGTCATGCAACAGGACAAGGATTCTAAGCACACAAGTACATCTGCATCAAAATGGCTGAAAAATAAAAGCATCGAGGTTTTGGAATGGCCTAGTCGAAGTCAAGACTTCAGTCTAATTGAAATGCTGTGGCAGGACTTTAAGAGAGCTGTGCATAAGAGAATTCCAAAAATCCTCAGTGAACTGAAGCAATGTAGAAGAAAGGATCAAAATGATGTAAAAGATTGAAAAAGTCCTACAAGAACCCATTACTTCATGTCATTGCTGCTAAAGGTGGATCTACAAATGATCGAATCATGGAGTACTAATATTTCCCATTTGTTATTTTCTTTTTTTTTTGTCTTAATTTCTGCTAGATAATTAATGGCAGGAGAACAACGTTAATGGAAGGTAATGTTGTTGTTCGTCTGAGGTTGCATTTGCTTTATACTGAGACCTGCTATGATCAGATGATTTTTTATTATGTTTTTACATAAATAACATAGACTCAGAAGAGGGATACTAACTTTTGGACATGACTTAAGTTAAAGTCTTAAAACTACCACTTAGTAATAGAAATCATTACCTGAAAATAAAAGAACCAAGAGATTTTCCCAAATTTGAACAACGTCATCATGTCCAGAGTAAAAAGTGAATTTGCATGTACTGTATGCTGGCCACTTTATTAAAAACACACATACTGTACACACAATGTCATTCATCTGATTTTATTGTCCATCTATACTTACTCTATAGATGGACAATATAGAGGAAGAGTTACTCTACCAACGTCTGCATCAGAAAGACTCATTCACTTTTGCATTACTTTTTGTACAGCCCTCATATAATGTACCACTAGCTTTAAACTAATGGCTAGGACTCACCTACAGCAACATCCTGACCTCCCTACGCAACACCCCAATCTCTGGTTTGTACGTTTTTAGTTTGAAATATTAATTTGCTTATGGATTTTGAATTCACTATTTAATTTTCAGCCCCATGCTGACAAAATGGCTTAGTGTTTGCAAAAAAAAAAAGACTGCCTGACTGCAAGAGTGCCTGACAGAAAATTCACTCACTCACTCATCGGCTATATCGCTTTATCCTGTATTCTGGGTCGCGGGGGGCCTGGAGCCTATCCGAGGAAACTTAGGGCATGAGGCAGGGTACACCCTGGACAGGGTGCCAATCCATCGCAGGGAGCACACACAGACACACACACACACACACACACACTCATTCACATACTATGGGCAATTTGTGAACGCCAGCTAGCTTAATCTGCATGTCTTTGGACTGGGAGGAAACCGGAGTACTGTACCTGAAGGAAACCCATTAAGCATGGGGAGAACATACAAACGCCATGCACACAGAGACAGGAATCGGACCTGGCAAAGAATCAAACTCCTGGAGATAAAAGGCACTAGACAGTGCTAACCACTAAGCCACAAAAAAATAATAATAATAAAAAAAAATCACTTGTGTTGAAAGGGCGTTAAAAGAAAGGAATTTTTCATATTCTAAATAGATCAAGTTTATTTGGTGAGTTTGTTTGCATGATTACATGTGGGCTAATGTAAAGATAAAAAAAAATTTTCCCTGTAGCAATATCGCATGTTTTTTTTTTTTTTTTTATATAGGTAATTGCACACTTGAGATGTCTGTAGCATTGTTTATTTTTGTTTGTGGGTGCGTGCCAAGTCACGTCAACCATATACAGTACACAGTAAACTGAAACAACGTTCCACAAGGACCATGGTGCAACATAAAACAACACAGATTGACATGGTGGCACCGCCACTACTAAGACAAAACAATCGACACAATGCGGATCAGTACACAGTTTTGCAGTTAATAAAGTGTGTGTGTGTGTGTGTGTGTGTGTGTGTGTGTTGATGTCAGTCTGGTCCCAGGATATTGAGGAGTCTGATAGGTTGTGGGAAGATCCTGAGACCAAATGCTTTGGTACCTTTTTCCAGATGGCAGGAGGATGAAAAGTGTGTGACAGGGCTGTGTGAACATCCATAATGCTGGTGGCTTTTTGGATGCAGCATACTACATGCTGCATCCAATCTCTGTGATGGAGGGAGGAGAGACCCTGATGATCCTCTCAGCTGCTCTCACTATCTGCTGCAGGCTGTTGGGATCAGTGCAGACCAATAACCACGTGGTGATACAGCTAATCTTTACAGTTCCTCTGTAGAATGTGGTGAGTATAGCAGGTGTCCCCAATCAGAAACAGGTTGTTGGTTCTATGCCAGTTGCTGCTGCACCTCCTCGCTGTATGCTGACTAGTCATTCCTGCTGACATGAGACCCACCATGGTAGTGTCATCTGTTAACTTAATTATGTGATCCGAGCTGTGCATTGCTGCACAGTTGTGAGTCAGCATGGTGAACAGCAGTGGACTAAGCACACGGCCCTGGGGGTTCCAGTGCTCAATGTGGTGGTGCTGGAGAGGCATTTCCCAATCTATACTGCCTGAGTTCTCCCAGTCAAGAGGCCGCCAAGCAGTCTCAGGCAGCCATTCATAGATTCAGAGTCTCCAGCAGTGCATGCATTTCTGCAGTGATCCACAGCTTCGGGTTGCAGCATGTATGGTGGTCTTGGAGGCAGTGAGATCATTGACGCTCTTGCTGATTTAGCCAGTCACTAGTGCTGTGTAACACCTCCAGTTAGTGGTTAGTGGTCACCCTTGGTTACAGCAGCCCTTTACATGTGACAGTCAGTGTGTTCAAGGCAGTCTTGTAATGCAGAGATCACTCCTGCTGGCCAAGTTCTGACCAGCATCAGCACCAATCTGGAGCAGAAGTCTTTATGCTGGAATTAACATAATAAAGATGTGGTCTGAGTTACCCAGCTAGAGGCATTCTGAGTTGGTACCAACCCACAATCCAGAAGCACAGGGTTTATTTCACGGAGCATTTCTGTCGGCGCAAAACAAGGTGAGGCCATGTAGATGAATGCCGGCTTCTCGGACTCTGTCCATATGAACCAAAGATGCAGCAGTCTCTAGACTCACGTTGCATAGTCAGAAGTAGTCCAGTTAATTTTCCAGAGAGCAGACATCGGAGAGCAGGATGGTCTATCTATCTAAATAACCACTCTACACGTATGGTGAAAAGAAAATCCACTCAGAATGGACAACATGTCAAACCTTTAGCCAGAGATCCTACTTAAGCAGAAGACCACATCAGGTTCCATTCATGTTGACCAAGAACAGGAATCTGAGGCTACAGTGGCCACCTGCTGATCTTCAATTGCCTCATTTCTGTGAATACCACAGTTAAGAAGGGTTATCTATTCTCTCTCTCTCTCTCTCTCTCTCTCTCTCTCTTTCCCAAATGATCCCCTCCATTATAGCCAATCAGTACTGTCGGTGTTTAATAAGAAAGAAGTGTCTTTTTTTGCTTTAAATGAGGTGAAATGATCTTTTCAAAAAGAGAATCAGTTGACTATAGAATGTTGAATTAAAGCCTAATTTCCCACACAAAAGCACAGATTTAGCATGTCTGCCTGACTCCTTGCTGGTTCTCTAACAAATGTGTTTTTTAAAATAAGTTCCGATCAAATCTGCTCCGGTTGCAATCACTGATAATCACTATAATTACTCATGCTCACCTCGTCTGTCTGTGTTGCCTCCTATCTCTGTGTCTGATGATGATGACTGATGACCGGGGGTGTGTGGCTGTCTGCTCCTGTTTCTGGACTGATAATGTCCTTTATCCTGGATGCCTCAGCTGGAACTCTGAAGCAATCAGTGCAGCATTTACTTTCTGTCCGTCTTCTTCTTTTTCGTTTGTGACTGTATTTGTATTTGCTTTAACCTTCACATGCGCGCACGCACACACACCTGCAAACTAATTCACACTGAAGGTGCTTTGGCACAAATCCTTTCATGTGTATCAGTGTTGAACTGTTTGATTCATAACAAGGATGTTAATAGATCCTAGGCTGCTGATGAAGAGCTACTAATGGCGTCATTCTTTAGTCATACAGTAGATGGGAGAGTTATATCTCTATTCTACAACAGCGCTATTATGTTTCGAAATCATGATGTTTCCTTATTATACAGTAGGAATCTTGACTTTTTTTTTTTTTTTTTCAGAAATCAAGCTTATTTCAGTTTGTTCAACACACATAAGGTGATGTGATGTGTTTACTGTCTCATCCTCATTCCCAGACACAATGAGCCTGATTAACTGTTTTACTTTTTTTTTTTTTAGTGCATACAGTGCACAGTAATCTATTTAAGACTATATAAGAGTGTGTCTTATAGTCCGACAGTATATGCTTCTCAGAGCACTTTATCAGAAACGGAGCTCGCACTTTGGCCCTCATGTGATGAGTGATTCTCTAGAGGGTCCACCACATCCCCTCTTCTTCTTTAGTGTCATTCTTTTGACACCTCTTGTGACTCTAGTCCAGTTTATTTAACTACCCTCAGTACACACTCACCCTGATTCACACATTTATTGTTTACAGTGGTCTCACTTTCTCTCCTACTTTTTCACCTGTTATTGGTCACTCACTCATATAGCGGATTTCAGACATCACGTTTGCAGCATGGATTTCTTTCTGCATCTTCCCGACTTCATGCCTCACCAGGAGTGTGCCAGTTATGAAGCGGCTTGACTTGACATTTGGCCTGCTATGAATCATCATAAGCCAAACAGACTCAAATCATGGCTGTTTAAAGACATTATGTCTCAATGCTCAAACATTTTTATCAATATTACAGAGTTTGTCCACATTGTTATGCATCCATGGTTTTGGATGTACCACACAAAATTCTCCTTACAAATTGACACAAAGCTTTTGGATTCATTAGGAGGAATAAACCACGTTATAGAATAACATTATATTGAAACATTCATTAATATTCATTAATCTTTTCATGTCATATTTGCTTCATAGACTATTGTAACGTAAGTATATCCCTGACATTGAATTTCTTTCTTCATGCGTTTGTGTCAATTGCATTCATTTACGTGATGTTTGTGCATACTGTATAATAATAATTAAAAAAATAATAAAGTTGAGAAGAAACACTTCTTTTGAACTTAATAAGCCTTTTTATGTATAAAATAATAATAATTACGCGAAATGTTTTTTATTTTTATTTTTATTTAGGTGTTAACTTTGAGATCATTTCCATTCCTTTTATGTGAGCATGGTAAACTTTTTTAACAGTATAGGGGACGTCTTAATTGATGCAGTTTAATTTTAACCGGGACTTTTAATTGTACAGAATAACAGAGCACAGTTATGAGATTAAGCCTCCCCATCCCCCCCACCCTGTGATAATCACCATATTGTGCTTGACGTCTTCATGAAATATCCAAAAACATGTGCATCATATTATCATATTTTATCTATTTAGGCACCATAATGTAGCCTATGATGGCACTTAATGACGATGTGGAAAAGTCATGGAGAGGAAAAACTTTTTTCCAGTGTTTTGTTAAAGGCATATCTCTGGTCGGTTGACTTCTCCTGACTCTGACAGTTGAGCTGAGAACAAACATAAAAAGCACAAATGTTAATTAAAACCAGCTGCTTGGAATCATGATCAACATCCGTTGGTGAGCTCCATATGGCCGAGCAGCTGATGCTTGTACAAGCCAATTTACAATTGCAAGTTCTTACTATGGCCATCTACCACTGTCTACCTGTGTTGCAACAGGCTAAGTACATGCAAACCAACTAAAAGGTTGGGTGAAAGGTGAGTCCCTGTAAACATGGTCATATGGCTAAGACGTCAATATTCTCTAAATTAAAACGTAAAAAGTTTACTGATAACGAACTCACAAATTTCTTGTCATCAGGACCATGGACAACTGCTCTGTCCTAGAATTATTGCCTACAGATATTTTACCATTGTTGGTGCTTTATACTATATAGTTAATATTGTCACAGATCACAGGTGCTGGATTATTATCATGTATCTAACTCAGTAACAGGTTTTTTTTTTAATAAACATCTCTCTCAGCAGTGAGCTGTGCTGAATTAAAAGATAGCGACGGGGAGGAGCAAATGACTCCACTCCTACCCGGTTTTACAGCATGAAACATCCCACAATGCCACAGGGCAGAACGGGTGTCCCTCTGAGCTGGCAGGTGTAAGGCTACAGCTCTGACTTTGCAAGATGGGCCCTATACCAGAATCCTGGAGCCCCAACATCACACACATACACACACGTGCCAAATTACACACCACCTAATGCTGGTGCAATGTCGACGAAGCAGCAGGAGCAAGGTGGAGGACAGACAGACAGGTTAGACAAAGCAGAGCAGCAGAAGAAAAAAACAATATGTGTTAACCTTGGCTCAAAGTGCAGAAGCATTTTTCACACTGTAGTGAATGACGGACCAGAGAGAATTTAAAAAAAAAAATGCTACATAAGAAAAAGATGATCACTATAAAGCCTCTTTGCTGCTTCTCTTGTCTATATTTGCTTGAGTGAACAGCACTCACTCACTCACTCACTTACTCACACACACACACACACACACACACACACACACACACACACACACACACACACACACGGTTGTTCATTGTAACTAAGGTTTTTTTTTTTTTTTGCTCAAATTTTTGTACCATTTTTAGAGTGCTCACCTGTAAATGAAAGATGCGTGTAATTGCAGTCTGCATTTGAATGGTGGAAAAAAATTGAGTTTGTGAATCTGCCAGCACCTTGGTAGTTCATTGTATATTCAGTGTTCTTCCTTTTGTGCTTCACCACAACACAAATATAACAAAGAAATAAATAAATCTGTAATTTCCTGTCATATACTGTAGAACAGGCACAAATACATTTGGCTCCTTAGAATTGTAGTAGTAAAGCTTATATGCTGTTTGAAGCGCGATTTAATCTGCCTTATGCATCTATCCATCTATCTTGAGTAGCTACTGTATCATAGTGGATTCAGAAACTCCAAACTTTGGATATCATAAAACACCAGACATGAGGTGGAAATAAACCCTACTGTAGCATGGTGTCATATATCCACACACTCCCAAATTTAGTAACATTTAGAATAACTAGTATACTGTACATATGCCAGTAACACACTCGGAGGACAGCGCTATCCGCTCCCTCCGTTGCGCGAGCTCACAGACGCCCCTGACTGACTGAGTACCTCTCGTCCCTCCCCTCTGAGAGAGCTCGGCCAATCAGCTCTCTCTAGACCTCCGGCTGCGAGACGTTACAGCACCACCCGGGATTCGAACTGGAGAGCTCCGGATGATAGGGCGAGCGCGTTGACCACTGCGCCACTCGGAGGCCAGAAATAATGCATTTTCTATGACACAAACAAAAATGTGTTACCTTTAAGAAGTAATGTAGGTTCAGTGAAGGATGCAGTTTTGTATTTATTATAAATTGTACTTGAGTTTTAGTAAAAAATACTAATTAAGTAATATCACACAAGATAGACTTATAATCATAATCTGTTGATAATAAAGGGTGTTTATCACTTAAAAGCAATATCACACTCGAAGTCGTGCTGTTGTGTTGAATATCAGCACAGCCGTGTTGTGGTCATAGTCATGAAGGTGTAACCCATGTGCCAAAGGCATCACAGCTGTGCTGATTTTCAGCACAACAGCACGACTTCGAGTGTGATATTGCGTTTAAGTGATAAACACCCTTTATTATCAACAGATTATGATTTGTTTGTTTATTGAACCATTTTTTTTTGCTCCACCATCATATACAGTATCATTCCCCACCTGGCAGAACTAACCAACCATGACTGGTGGAGCTGGTGACCGAGAGATAGCAACCGACAGTTACAACAGTGTAATTAACAGTGAAAGTAGGTTTATATTCCTACATGCATTATGTATACTCTGTAAAAAATAAAAAAAAACTCTGTAAAGTTGTGAGAAGCTAGTAAGCTTTGTAGCTTGCCTAAGGCCTAAATTAAACCACACAGAGGCAATTTGGAATGTCCTAGAAACCAGTGTGACCTGAAGTGTTGTTTAAGATGACAACATTACCAGATGTGTTTTCTTGCTGAAAGTGCTTCCCCTGACTGGTTGTGAATGTGAGTTTTTGGCAGGTAGCTACTCTCTCCTCAATACCGTTGATCAACACTTAGTGTAATTAGTGTCATTCCAGTGTCTACACTCATGGAAAACCCCCTCATTCAATTTGGTCGCTCAATCAAAACTGTACTTTTTGTACAGTATAAAACATACCATAAACCTGGTCCTGCTTGTACCTCTGACTATGAGAAAAGTCTGTGCTTGGTTGTTTGCAATATCAGCCAAATTGTGTATTACTGTGAAAGTAGATTGGAAATTACTAATTACTTCTGTTCCCTAGTCTCCAAAAGTCTGAGACTACAGTGACATTTTTATTTTCCTTTTAAAATTGGAAGTAAACATACTATAGGGTTGTAGAAATTTTGATCGATTAAAAGCGAATTTAAATATAAACAATGCAACTACTTCATGCAACAACAACAACAAAAAAATGACTTTCCTCATTTCTAATATCCTCTATTGGAGCATATGGCCAGACAGCACGCTGATGAATTTGAACATACGGTAATATTATCTGTACAAGAAGACAACCAAAGTAAGCAAAAACATGTCCGTTTAGTAAAATATATCCAAGTCCACCTGTCATAGTATTCATACTGTAGTTTAAGAGAGTTAAATTTTGGCCGTCTTACATTTTTGATTTGCCAAAGTGTCGAAACACTTTTAAGATTGAAATGGGTGAAATGAGGTTAATAGTCTTGTATTTGTCAATTAAATGAAAGGGTGGTGCTGGAATGCGAAGTCCGGCATGTACCACCAGTCACATGTCACTGATATTTGGAACCACGATAATGCTACACCTTCCATCCACCACTGTATAGTGACATTCACATCACATCAGGTTGGGGAATGGTTCTTGATTGATTTCAAGTTCAAGTTTACGGAGTGGTGTTGTCTCACTGCTGTTTTCTGGAGCTCCCTGTAGTGTTTATGACTCCCCAGCCTAAGCATTTATCTCATATGCATAGTTGTATTCCACAGTCTACAGTACTGTAGGTTCTGTTCCTCTCTGTTTCGGTTCATAATGTTAAACAAATTGGAGTTTGCATATCCTCTCCTTTTGCATCTTCGGTAGTCAAAAGGAGAGACCACAGCACCAACATTCATCCGAATTCACTTCCCCCAATGAATGAGGCCCCGCCAATGAAATCCTTCTCCAATGCCAGTCCTACCAGAAGGATCTGATAGAGGATCTCTCAAGCCAAGGGAGAGGGTGTTGATCATGTTTATGATGTCCTGGCTCACTGGCCCAGTAAGACTAAAAGGTAGCCTGTCATGATTTCATGTGAGGTCCCTCACCAGAGGGTAATGAGGCAGCCCCACCTGCCATGAGCTTATGCCTTATTTCTAGCCAGAGATCGAAGAGGCAGCCCTTCATGCTCCTGGCTGCCTCCCACACTATGTCCCAGCTGGCTCCAAAACCAAGTTCCATGCCATGCTTAAATTCACTTTCCACTCTATGCTCCACAACCTCCAGCATGCACCACTAGTCACATGTCCCTGCTTGCATGTCTTAAGCAGCCACTGCACCGTCACATACTGTACTCTTATATGTATAACGTATTTCTGAATGGACGAACAAAAATGGACGAACAAAAATGTTAAGTTTATGGGCTATGTTGTCTTGCTTCCCTTGTTCTGTTGTTCTGTCTCATGTGCATTGTCTTGAATGTCTGCAGTCTAGTTACTGTCCCTGGTTACAAGTTTTTTTTTTCTTTCCTTTTTTTAGTTAATGATGTTTAAGAAATGAGAGACTTGCGTTCTTGTCTTTTTTCAATACCATGATGGTGTCTGGTTTATTGCAATATTATCACAGAAAGAAAATGACTAGATATACTTGGCTCTAGTCAAGTAAAATCTTCTCTTATTATGACGCCATTGTTTGCAATGCGAACCGTTCCAAAAGCTGAAACGATCCAAAAATACACGCTAAATGATTGATTTGACTAGTGAAACTACTTTCTATCAATAAGCAGAGGGAGTCTATAACTAAGCAAGCACTAAAGCGGCACGGTGGCTTAGTGGTTAGCACTGTCACCTTCTACCTCCGGGGTCCAGATTCAATTCCTGCCTCGGGTCTGTGTGCATGGAGTTTGCGTGTTCTACCCATGCTTGGTGGGTTTCCTCCAGGTACTTTATTTTCCTCCTACAGTTTAAAGCCATGATGATAAGGCTAATTCTCATTCACAAATTGCCTACATAGTGCGAATGGGCATGTGTGTGAGTGCGTGTACGTGTTTGCCCTGTGATGCATTGGAAACACTCTTTCACCTGCATGCATATAATCAGTATTATATATTATATATATGTATTATATTATGTATAATTTGTAATCTTTACATTGCAAATTCTTTTCAGGTGTCAAGATGTTTTACGCTACGTGTATCACATTACACTGCAACATGTGGTGACTTAAATTGAACACTAACATGTTTTCAGCGCTTGTCTATTCGCACTTTCTCCTGTTATGGAAAGCAGAAGGCAGGATGTGAGGCAGAACTGCCAGTCTTTCTCCCCATTTCTATTGTGCTTCTGTGTCAGGGTGTGAATAGTAAGCTGGATGTGCTGGCTCTATTCAAAAATCTTTCCCCTGCCTAAAGGAGGCTGGAAACTGATAATCCACCTTTCATTGGTACCAACACCAAGCGGAGGAAATGACCGCAGGTGTGGAATTAGTTTGCATAATGCAAGGTGCAAATGGATGATGTCTGGTGGAGCACGGGAGTGATAACCTTGTCACCTGGTGTGATGCTGTTCTCCTTCAGGCGATGCGACAGCAGCTAGTGCTTGGTTATAATGATTTTGTACTGATCTTCAGGGCTCAGAGAGAGAGAGAGACTCTACAATGCCCCAGCTATTTTGTCTTTTAAACATTTTCTTCTGTTCAACTGAGAGAATGTCCTGTTATTGACCGGGTCATGTTAATGGTATCGCGATGACACACAGGTCGGGACGATCAGAACCTTCTCTACTAATAACGTATTTACAGTTTTGCCATATTTTTCCACAGACAATGTGTTTTGCGGTCAGGGTTTGTTTTAGTTCTGGAATGGTATTGAATTACAGTCTGGCTGATAAAGTTTAAATTGAACTAAGGTTAATTAAGGTCTTAGATGGATATGAAAATACGCTTTCAATCTTTCTACAGGTGCTTAGGTAAGGCATTTTCCTGGGTCTTATCGCCATAGAAACAACCTTCAGTTTAAGAAAATAGTTGATAAATGAGCCAGGTGACAGCAAGAAATGCCGTGCTTCTATTTAAAATGAAAAGTTAACTATTTTTGAGCAAATTACAGTATGCTAAACAGATAGTGTAGCAATGAAGCTTCTATTTGACCTGGTCCATAATTAATTGAACTGTGCCACCAATGTTTTGAGTTTTGCAAGAGAGAGCTATGCAAACACATGTAAAAAAAAAAAAGATTAGTTGAAGCTTGTGTAATACAGAATGAATCAGTATAACGAATAATGAAACTTTTGTTACAATATGATCCTAAGTTATACAATAATTACTTCTACTGCCTTCATAAAACTTTGTTAGGGTTTATGAAAATACTTACAAGGACTTGTTATTAAATTAGCTGAAGACATCGCAGCCGTTCTGCTATTCAGCACTAGTTTGATATTGTTTTTATACAACAGTTCTACAAACAATATTTTTATTACAAAGTGTTGTTGAAGATGTCAGTGTTCAATCAGATGTGTTTTCTTGCTGAAAGCGCTTCCATGACTGGTTTTGAATGTGGGTTTTGTCAGGCAGCTGCTCTCCCCTCTTTCAGGGACTTCAGATCGGACCAACTAACAGGATTGTACAGATGTGGAGTGATACATAGAATTAGACTTCTAAGTGCTGTTATGCTCTATTATCACTATGCGTTGAATGCCTCTCATTCAATCAGATTATATATATATATATATATATATATATATATATATATATATATATATATATTGTATATATATATATACAGTATATACAGTATATAGGATACCGAATAAAGTGATCCATAAAAATCCATCGCCAGGCACACACACACACAAACACATACACACACTCACATGCTTATTTACACATTACGAGCATGCTACATTTGGGAATGCCAATTAGCCTAACATACTTAGTCTTTGGACTGTGGGAAGAAACCGGACTACCCAAAGGAATCTAACCCGGACCCTGGAGGTGCATGACGACAGTGCTAACTACTAATCCACTGTGCCACCACCTTAGAAGGAATTAACTGTTGTATAATCGTTTTCAAATACAGGTTTCAGAAAAAAGTGTCACTTTTTTGTCTTTCTGTTGGACCCCTTATTAGTCCCTTAAGAGAACTATATCAAAGAGATTCTTTTCAGAGCGAAACCAAGTAGAACTCCTTTAGGAATATAAGAGCATTTAGTTTTCAAGAATGAATCCTTGGCACACATGGATTATCAGTACGTAGTTCAACATATTATGTTTTTGATGTGCACTAATACTTGGTGTCAGAATGGGACTTTAGAAGTAGAGTTCATTTAACTGTTAGCGCTATTAGAGATTTCAGCTCCGTCTTTTGGATCCACAAATTTAGCCAATCCAACTGAGAGATCTTGGATCTCTATCCAGTGGGAGATTCACATGCCAGTCACATGGCATACTTGTAAGATGCCTGGACCACATCGAATGGTTCCTTGATTCAAAGGAGCAACACCTCTACGGAGAGGATTTCTCAGATCATCAAGCTCCTGAGCCCATGGAGTCGGGTTGAGCGGTATCCAATTTTTGAGACCTTTAAACCTTAACCAAATTATACATTGAATACAGTATTACCATCTGCCTATTGACATATTATCATATTGTCTTATCATTGCATTAAATCTTTTTCCACAATAACGTTTTTTTTTTTTTTATTGCACATTAAATAGGATTTTCAATCATTGAAACAACAAACAACAATAAGGCCTACAAGCATAAAATCATATCTATTGGAATTAAATGAACGAAAAAATGTCCATGGCTAATGTATAAATGAAAGCACAGGCTGTAACATTAATTGCAATTTATTTCATCACCATATCACTGGAGGCTTTCTACTGCATGTGATTCTTTTGTATTTGGTTGTTCTGCTATTGTTGGTTGCACCAACATGGTGGGCACAGATGATGGTCCTGTTTGGGAAGCTGGAACCTGTGAATTTGACAAGTTCAACCTTGCAGAATTCTGGGATGGGAACGTAGACTGAAAGTATTGCCATATCGGGCGGTCACCTTGTAAAGATTATCTGGCTCGCTTTCGTCATTAGATTGAAATCCAAGGTGCTGTTAAACTGCAGAATTCTTTTTCCTTGGGGACTAACTTGCTTGCATTTTCCATGTGTTCTCTCTTCTAATAAGAGGCTGTTACATGATGCCTGAGTATGAGAGCACCTCATTAGTGAGTTTTTTTTTTTTAATGTATTATTATTTAATAAATTAGGCTTACGGTACATAATTTCCAGGAGTTCTGTCTGTATTACCTTTAGAGTATCTTCAAACACAAGCAGTGGTGCCGCTGCTGAACATCAACACATGCTCTTCAGGCATTTATTATAAACAGCGCAATTACACAGAAGATTTACTATTTTTAAATACCCCGGGGCACCGTATTACTGCCTAACCCTACCATGGAGTGTAATTTCAGATAACCCTTTCTTTTATTGTTTGGATTTACTACACACAGCATTTGACCATGCTGGAATATAGGGACATGGCTTGATCACTACACAGACAACTTCATCCACAAACTGACTTCCTGCTTCACCACCAGACTGGTAAAGTGGCTATAGTTTGTCCGCCACTGACCCGATCAGTTTGTTAAACTAATTTTTCTGTTTCCCATTAAATTCCAAAGATTTGTTCAATATTTACATAAGATTATTTTTAATCTTGAAGAAGAAGGTATTGCTTCTCTGAAACTAAATTCTGTAATAAAATCATAAACATACTGTATATATTGTTTTTAATTGTCATTGGCCTATGCTGTGTTGCCGGTGTTATGCTCTAAAATGCCCTGTATATATACAGCATATATATATATATACATATGCAAAATAAATGTGCCACAAAATAAACATTACAGTATGAGAATTTGTATGAATGGTCTCCATGGTTTTCATATGACTATGGCTCATTATACTGTAATAGTAATATCATATTTGATAATAATACACCTATGAATTTATGCTATAATATAATATTTGATAGAAATTATCTGGGGGGGGGGGGGGGGGGAGTCCGTGGTAGGGGTGCATTTTAATGCATAACACTGGCAAAGATCTGTGCCTCTCTTTTTATATCATATATAATATATTATAATACATATTTGACTGAGTTATTCACTCACTCAGTCATTATCAGTCATTATCTATACTCAGATTTATGTGTTTTGTTTTCTCACAAAGGCAGATAAAAATGTAAAAGATGTGACATTAATTAAAGGAATGGCTAGCAGCATTGTTAGCGTCTTTAATAAATTCAGTATAAACTAGCAAGCTGAAGCCATTGCTATTCTGTATAAATCAATTAATGAAACATGGGTATACTGCAAGCATACAGAATACAAAAAGGCTAAATGAAGTGTCAAAACTTGTAAGATTATTATAAAAACAAGAGATTGTTGTTGGCGTGAAACACATACAAGGGCTCCCATTCGAGAAGGAGCCAGAAGATCCTGCAGCCCAGAGACCGAATGGGTGGGAACCGTTGCCCAGGTCACCGCCAATCTCTTCGGTGCACTAACCAATCTGCACTTTCATAATGACCTGCCAGTCATTTCTGTAAACTAGGATTGATGGAATTGTTTGGTTCTGGTCTTCCCCATATTGGATGGTAACAAGTTTTTGTTTTTGTTTTTTTAAATTTTTTTTTTTATCCAACCTACTATACTAGATATGTTGCACATGGTATTTTATTTTAAGAAATACTGGAATGTTACTGTAGCATTTCTGACAAACACTGTAAAGCATTTCACTTACAACCTCCTGTTTGTGCCCACTGACATGTTAAAGATCAAATTGAACAACATGGTTTCTACAATTTTTATATTTTTGTTTAGCTTAAAAACTATTCCTGTTCATGGTCCTATAAACACTAGATTAAGGACTTAATGATCTGCTTCTCTTGATTTGTTCAGTTAAAACTAATAATAATTTCAAATGAACACAGACATTATAATGTTATTATGTCTCAGTAGGCATTGTTTGCAAAAGTTATATACCATTTGATTCCACTATGTCATACTATTTTGAATTGATAAGAACAGTTTGTCTTTTTTTTTTTTTTTCAAATAGAGTGAGAAGTATTGCAAACCTCCCACAGTTTTTCCACAATGGATAAATCAGCCTGCAGTTGCTTTTCATGGTAATTTACAGTAGGCATGAAATTTAGTATCAATAATTTGTTGGTTTAGGTTTAATTCATGCTTTGATTGTGACACAGGCAGCAAACTGGAACAAGGAAAAGGGTGTTGAGTTTTGTTGCAAACCCTTTAAAAGCTGTAATTACAAACAAAATTGATGATCATGAGAACCATTAAAACAGTAAAATCCTCTTCCAGTTTCAGTTTCACTTCAGCAGTTACCGCATCATGTACCATACACAGTTACAGACCAAAATGTGTACACACCATCTCATTCAAAGAGTTTGAATTTGTATTATGGCAAGAAAAAAGCATCTAAGTAAAGAAAAAACGAGCGGCCATCATTAATTTAAGAAATTAAGGTCAGTCAGTCCGAAAAATTGGGAAAACTTTGAAAGTGTCCCCAAGTGCAGCCACAAAAACCATCAAGCGCTCCAAAGAAAGGAAAGGAAAGGAAGACCAAGAGTCACCTCTGCTGCGGAGGATAAGTTCATCCGAGTCACCAGCCTCAGAAATCGCAGGTTAACAGCAGCTCAGAACAGAGAGCAGGTCAATGCCACACAGAGTTCTAGCAGCAGACACATCTCTAGAACAACTGTTAAGAGGAGACTGTGTGAATCAGGCCTTCACGGTAGAATATCTGCTAGGAAACCACTGCTAAGGACAGGCAACAAGCAGAAGAGACTTGTTTGGGCTAAAGAACACAATAAAGAACATAATAAAGAAAACTCTTTGAATGAGAAGTTGTGTCCAAACTTTTGGTCTGTACTGTATATAGTGTCCAATCGTCTATCGACACGTTGCATAAAGTATATGTCTGTGGTCCTATAAGGTTAACATTCAAAAATCTCAATGGAACATAGGGATGGGGAGGATTTAACTGGAGGTAACTAATGCTTGGCCAGGAATTCTGTTATTTGATGCCACTAAGAAGTTATTTTTTAAGAGTTGAGCAATACACTGGCACTGCAACTCACAAATTGCCTTAGGTGTTGGTCTTCTGAATGTGGTATGACTCAATGTCTCCCTTGATCAGGTCTCCTTGTGTATTGACCAGTCTATACTTCATCCATAACCAGGGCATGACACTTAACAACACATGAAAACTCTGTACCACTCTTCTGATAGTTGCACCAGCTTCTAAGAACTGAACTGCCATTGCAATCTTAGTTGCTTCAATATTGTTCTGTGCAATGCCGAGCACATCCAGGGTAAACAAAAAAATTCCTTATTTCCTTATTTTTTGACTCCGTCATGTTCCATGAGCTGGTCTATGATCTAAAAACCACATGTTATGGTTATAACTGTGGGCTTAATATTAACAAGAACATTCTTAACCAATTAAGCAACTTACGGTTGAACAATGAACCCACTTAAATTTGGTTATTCTATCGACACTCAAACATATCTTCAAACATCCTGATTCAAAATAAGTGTTCACTTAATGTTTTAACCAGTATATTGTTCTTCTAAGTGCAAATTCCATTTAAAGTAGAGCCTCAATTCACCTTTCAAATGGTGCAAGGTGGTATCAAAATGTTTCGAGATTAACTAGGTTTACAAGAAAGTATTTTATTACAGTACTGACGTACCTATTAATACTTTATTATTTCCTGGCAAGTAGCGAGGGTGCAGGAGTTATTGGACGATCATCATGCACAAATTGCTGAATGGTTTTGACTTTTTTTTTTTTTTTTTGAGGGTTGAGCTTGTTGAAGGTCTTTCTGATCTCTCCAGTCTTCACAACTCAAACTTGATGAATCAAGTCCAACTTTTTGCCCGTTTTTTGTTCGTTCTTTGTTTTTAACTTGCAATGCATGATGAAATAGCAGCCATTGTAATGCACATGTTGCACAGCTTCAGATGTGCACAGGATGATGTCTTTTGGCACACTGACTTATGAAAATCGGTGCTCCCTATGACTGTGCGCCTTGTGCTGTCATCTGTTGGCATGTTACAGAACTAGCCTGGAAACCTTTTAATACCACCTCATACAACCCCTCTATTGGCTGCACAGTAGTTTCTAACCACAACTGTACAATGGTAAGACTTTCTAATACTCATGAACATTTAGGCGTAAACAAGACCATTTGGGATCCTTTCTTGTAACAGGTTGTGGATCTGTGGTTAAGGATGTGTGCTATACTAGCTGTTCAGATGCTTTTGAACTGACTCCTTGATTGTGCTTACAATTAACCTTCAACTGCTTAATTGCATCCTATCGTGCACCTGAAATTCTAACAAGCATACCATTCTTTTAACAATACCTTTAAATGGCATTGACTACGCAGCATCTTCCTCTTTCATTTTGTCAGTGTGGCCTTGATGGTGCTGGTGGTTCATCTATAATGTGGGTTGAGTTATAGATTATTTCACACAAATTGTGTTCAGAGACCATCTGGGGTCCTTCTCCAGTTACCATATTCAATTTAACACTTTAGTGTTTTTTAGTTGCTTTTTGCCCTTCTTGACCACAAAAAAAGTAAATATGCTTTAGAGTGATGCTTTAGGGTACACATTGCCTACATTTTATTCTTTATAGTAGGAAATCAACATTGCAGTACAGTGCAGTGCTTTTCTCCCATACTCACAGACTCTCCCAAGTTTAAATATTAAACACTTTGACAGTTTTGTCATGAGGAAGAAGGCACATTCTTTGGCGAAGTCAAACCGAGGATACCTAACACTAAGGGCTTACATTCTGTGGAGGAAAAGGCATCCTCGTCATTAAAACACATTTACGAACACCCAGGGAATACAGACACATTAGCATTCTATGCTTATCCTGGTGAAATCCACTTGTCCATTCCAAAGCACAGCAGAAACCTAACAGGAATGTGTGTTGTGCAGAGCTCTGCATGGAGAATGTCACGTTAATCCCACCATTAGCGTGATTTATAGGAAGAAAATTCTCCACAGGTGGAATTACAGTACATCTAATTAGCAAATGATATTTGGTTTCAGACATGCTAATGAGGAGAATGATATGTAATGCATACACATGCACTTGGAGACCTGAACCGCATGAGAAATAAATCATCATGGAAAATATAATGCATGGAGTTCAAGACTGGGAATTCAACATTAGTATACATTTGATGGCCCATTGAAGCACATAGGCGTCCAAAATATGCAATAATCTTCTTAGATCTCTAATCTGAGGTGTAACGATCTAAGCGCCTTTGAGAAGGGCCAAATGGTGTTGGCTAGATGATTGGGTCAGTGCATCTCTAAAACGACATGGCTTGCAAGATGTCCAGTGATCTTGCAAACCTGAAATGGTCCAGAGAAGGATAACTGGTAAACTGGCAACAGGTTCATGGGCACCCAGGGCTTACTGATGCATGAGGGGAGCAAAGGCTAGACCATCTGTTCTGATTCCACATGAGATATACTGTAGAATAAGTTTCTGAAAAAAAAAATACATTGACTATGATAGAAAGGGGTCAGAACATGCCGTTCATTTCAGTGCTGTTTATTGGACCATGTAGCTGCAGACCGGTCAGAGTGCCCTTGCTGACCCCTATCCTAGATGAAAGCGCCCACAGTGGGCAATGAACATCAGATTGCACCACAGAGCAATAGAAGAAGTTGGCATGGCCTGAGGAATCATGTATTCCTTTACATCATGTGCATGACTCGGTGTCGGTGTGTGCGCCTATGGAAGAGAGCAAGCTGGCAGGGGCAGTGTGATGCTCTGAGCAGTGGTCAGCTGGGAAACTTTGGGTTCTTTAATTTATTTGACATGTACTACCTCCCTAAACATCGTTGCTGACCAATTACACCCCTTCACGGCAGCAGCATTCCCTCCCTTTAGCATGATAATGCACCCTGAATTAATTTGAGGGACATCTGAAAGAGTTCAGGATGTAGACCTGGCTTCCTCAGATTTCAGTTTAATTGAGCACCTGTGGGATGTGCTGGAAAAACAAGCCTGACCCATGGAGGCTCCACCTCGCAGTTTAAAGGATCTGCTGCTAACACCTTGGTGCCAGACACCACAGTACTCCTTCAAAGGTCTTGTGGAGTCATGCCTCAATGGAACAGGGCTGTTTTGGCAGCACATGGGGGACCTAAACAATCCTATGCAGATGGTTTTTAATGTTGTAACTAATCTGTGTACCCAAAAATGCATATATTTATTTTTGAAGGAATTTCTATTGCAGTAATTATGTTAACCTACTGGGTTTGTTTTTCTTTCCTTACAATATAATTCATTTGCTTATTCATTCTTTTTACTATGTATACCTATCTAATTAATATGAAAAGCTGTTTTTATTATACAGGTTGTTTTTTCTTCTAATAAGTGGCCTGCTAGAGGTTTCCTATCAATTACTGCCTGAGCAAACATTTCATGATTTAATTTCTTAGCATATTTTTATTGTTTTAAATGTGTCCATTTATGTATTAATAACATTATACAGAAATGTTGGTTATTTCTTTGGCCTGCTCGGTGGTCGCAGTTACTCTGTGATTACTGTCCCTGTAGTAATTATCAAACATTCTACATTTAAATTTACACATACACATAAGTAAATTAAATTTACTACATTACATCCACCATTAAAACATTTTTTAAAAAATTAATGCTTACTTGTACTACCGTGATTTAAAGGTACAAAAATGTTCATTTAACAGCTGTGTATTTTGAATAAAATATGATGTCACTCAGTGTTTAAATCTGCCATATCCTGTTTCCAGTAAACTCTGTATTTAATACATCATTATGACTTCACTTTCTTTACTTATAACCCTATAACTCTTCTCTACAGTTTCTCAACCTTTTGCTGTCCTGTGACTACCATGATGTCAATCACAATAGCAGACCATTAACTGACCATTGTCTTCTATGGATTTATATTAATAATTATGTTTGAAGTGCATTTTGAAGCCAAAATATAAAAGAAGGATTTCTTGATCATTTGTTACCCTGACCAAAGAAACACCTTGCAACTAACAGCTCCTGTTCTGCTGATTATTTTCATAAGCAGTATGCTGTGGTGTCACTTACAGTGGTATTGCTGATGCCTAAAATCATTCAACTTAACAGTCACATTACTTTTATATATTCATAGAATATAGCATGTATGTTAAATCATGAAATACATTGGTTTCCTTTAATGTTCAATCTAACCCTAACCCTAACCCTAACCCCAGTTGTAGCATTAAAAAAAAAAAGGCAGGGTTCAAGCAAATGTCTTTTCATTTAAAGGTATTATTCTTATTTACAATAACATCAAGATCTTATCAAAGGAGTTAAACTCTAAAATCATGAAACAATAAGTGATTATGATTAATAATATGAAATAAATATCAGTCACCCCAAACTATGTTATAAGAGATAATGTGTTACATGTCTATGCCTATGTGTTACAGTTGCACAAACAAAATTGTCAAACATACAGTATCTATTTAAAAAGAATATGTTTGACAATTTGAAATTGTTCCTGCACCAGAGGTCACTATATGAAGAGCACTGGACAAATGCAAAAGGAGTGGAATGTCAGATGTCAGATATTTAGCAATTTTATGTGAATACATTAATAATAATAATAATAATAATAATAATAATAATAATAATAATAATAATTTTGTTGTTGTTGTTGACTTTATTTTTAAGTTCAGCAATTTAATTTGATAAGTCAATATTTTAAGCTTTCTTATTTTATAAATATAACTGTTTAAAGTTGGACATAAAAACTGATTACATCTAATAATTGATTGATTTTAACATAATTAAGAAAACCTTGTGGTCTCGCGCATGGAAGCCATTTTGTAAATTATGATTTTACTCTAAATTAGTAATGGTGTCACTGTCATTGAGGTTAACCAGAAGAGAAGTAACACCAGTAATTAAGTGTATTTAAAAATGCTTTCAAAAAATATCATTGCAAATATGCTAATTTAAAAGTAGGTTATTGCTAGTTTAAGGTATGGAAGAAGTAAATCATTCAAGGAGATTTTTATGACAGAAATTCAACCTTTTCTGTGAAACGCCACATTCAGGATATTGAACCCATTGTTACTGTACACTATACAGAGTAGTGCCCTTCGTCAGGGATTTGGGATTTACCCTTGTGTTAGAAGCTACTGTATGTCATGACCACGTATAGCATGGTTCAGAGGCATTTAAAATGACTCAAACTTATTATAGGTACATGTGGTTTCTTGCTGAAAGTGTTTCTGTGTCTGGTTTTAAATGTAGGTTTTGGCACTGATAACAAGGAAGTAATGTCCTTTTTTGTCCAGAAGTGGACGGGACCATGGCAGACTGGCGTCATGAAATGACAAAGATGCGTACTTGCGAATGTTCTTGTTCTTTCTGGTTGCTATCAAATGTATTTAGTTATGTTCCTCAACATGTAGACAATGTAGTGGGTTAATTTAGGCAATTGCATGTAATGTATGTACTGTAGCACTGCTTATTTGTAGTCTGAGGACACACTCCAGGTAAAAGGATCTAGAGCACACAGTGGTAGAGAAATACTCTAATGTATGAAGTACAAGGTTGGATTAATGGAGGATGATGTACTCAGATGGGTGTTTTCTGAGCTGAGTATGGCTCTGTGTGTGTGCGTGTGTGTGTGTGTGTGCGTGTGTGTGTGCGTGTGTGTGTGTATGCGTGTGTGTGTGTGTGTGTGTGTGTGTGTGTGTGTGTATGCGTGTGTATGCGTGTGTGTGTGTGTGTGTGTGTGTGTGTGTGTGTGTGTGTGTGTGTGTGTGTGTGTGTCCAAGCAGCAGAATTCTGAATTGCATTCATTAATGTTTTTGTCAGACAAACAAATAAGCACAAAATTGCAGTTAGCTTAATGTAAGGTTATAAAAGCACACACAGGCAGTACTGTACAAGTCGTATTCTAGGAATAATCCAGAGCTAATAGAAAGTCATTTTAGTTAGAGCGATAATATTAGGTTCAGAGAAAGGTTTAAAAAAAATAATAAAATAAACTAAAAACATGTTTGTGTTCTAGGACTTATTTCTTCTTGCTCTCAGGTGCTGATACGAATGGCAAAAATATATATTTTCTGAGCAAAGTCCATGTTCTTCTAGGCGCACTTTAAGAAAAAGGAATTCTCATCTACAGTATAACAATATTGTGGATGTGTAATTAGAGATGTTTACCTGGCTTCCAAACTGCTCCCAGCTTCTGGCTGTTTAAGTTTATGGAGTGAAGCATTATACAGTAGTGTGACCTACACTGTATACATATTTGTAAAAACTAAATCTCTTGCTTACAAAAAAAAAAAAAAAAATGTGTTATAATAGATTATAAATTTTAAACAGAATGCTTTAAAAAAAAATTTAAGCTGCAGTTCCCTTCAGAGACAAGCTGGACCGAATCCTGCCACCAACAATAAAAATTCAAGCCCGTTCCACTGAGAATAAAGAAAGGCACTGAGATGGTGATTTCAGTGACTTTTGCATTCTTAGACACACGTCACACGTCATGGAGTGACAGCTCTTACATTCAGCTCTTGGTCAAAGTGCAAGAAAAGTGAAAGCCCTGCTGCTGAATATATTCTTGCAATATTTTGAGACATGGTATCACACTGCTACATGAAAACCGACAATCAAAGAGTTCAAGAATCATTTATTAATTTATTCAATTTATTCCTGTACTTTCAACAGTACTCCCTGACTCCCACCTCGTGTGCAGGGAATGTTGGTAAGGGGAACATCTCTTCACATAATTCCTCTATTCAGAACACCCTGTGACAATCAAAACCAAGACCAAAACCAAAAACCTTTTTTTTTTTTCTTTTTTTTTTTCCATACGTTACCCTGGTAACATAAGCAGCTTGGATACCTGTTGCTTCTGCTGAGAAAATTTCACAAGGATAGAAAGTTAAAAAGGGATTCATATTATACAGATTAAAAGGGTATGCAATATTAACCAATTATTGGTTAAATACATATGGAGATTACTGACATAAAATATTATGTAATATTAATGTCATCTTTGATTATGTCATCCTTGCATACAACTAATCACAGGTAACATTAGGGCTCCATGTGGTTTTTCTTGGTGATCCAGCAAGAAGCAATGACTAATGGATCATTTTGTTTAACTTTGCTTAACTTTCCCATTCAGAGTTCATTTTAAACTGAAAAATTTTGCTCCCTATGATTTGGAATATTACTTCAAATGCCTGAACGCCCTGCGCAATCCTGTGGGTTAAAAAAAAATCTCCATTACATTAAAAACCTGGAAGGATACTGCTGAACTGCAAACATTGTGAAAGGAATGTAGTCAGAAGAGAATCGTACAGTAAATGGAGCTCAGTTAGACAATTGGTAAAGTTGCTTCATAATGAAAAAATAAAACAAATGTCACAGCTATGTTTAACAGTGAAAGTTCGAGCGTTCACACACACACAAGGTGAAGAAAGCACACAGGATTGGGCCTGACAGCTGTGTGAAAATAAGAAAAGCATTCAGAAATCAGGGGGAAAAAAGAGGCTTTTGCTTGGGAGCATAAAGATTAGACTTTAAAGGCGAATTTAAAAAAAATTCATGTGGTCTGATGAGTCCAGATTAACCCTATTCCAGAGTGATGGGGTAAGAAGGAAAGCACATGAAGTGCCGCACTCACCACGTATAGTGGCCACTGTCAGTGGGGATGCTTCAGTTGTCAGGTCTAGGCTCAGCAACAAAATGAAGTCAGCTGATGACATGAATGCACTGAATGACCAGTTTATCACATCTATGCGTGCTTTCTTCTCCAATGGCACAGGCATATTCCAGGTCTCAAATTTCGAAAGTGTCATTCTGGGAGCATTTTCACACCTGACACTGTGTGCCATAATCAAAGCGGTCAAACGAAATGTTAGTCTGTGTGTGTGATTGTTTTCGGACCAAGCAGTGTTCTAGACTCCTATTAGTCCTTCACATTAATGCTTCTAATTCATAATTGCTTTATTTCGATTTTTAATTGTCCCTTGCTTTCAAATTTTATAACTGTACCTCGCTTTTAAGAAAAGATCGGGTTTCTCAGTCCATATTTCATGGACATGGAGTATTAAACTGAGCAGATCAACAAAACAAGCACGTGGATTAATACACCAATCCTAATAAACCAAATGTGCTTGCTTTAGTAGTCCAGCAGTCCAGATTCCACCCCCTTTAGAGCTCCATATAGAGCAGGACTCATCTTTAAAACTGATGTTCTAGACCAGGGGTGTCCAAATCCAGTCCATTTTGTAATTCACCAACACCTAAACACACCCACTGAACCTAGTAATTAACAGATTAGTTAAATCAGCTGTGTTTGAGAAGAAGAAGAAGCACCCTCCAGGACTGGATTTGGACACCCCTATTCTAGACACATTAAATAAAACCCGTCACCGGCAGTTCTACTGTTGCAAAAATGTTGAAAAGTCAGCAGTACAAAGTACATACACAGATGTTTAATATATGCATTGTAACTAAATTAATTCAGAAATTAATAGATTTTTTTTTTCAATCCAAGACATTTCTGACCTGTGTTCAATTCCTGATTCAACAGTCTTGTGTTGTACAGACATGGAACTCTTCATGAGCTTTACTGCAATACTAAAACACATTTTAGTACTTGGGTGTCACCAAAAAATCAATACAAAGCCATTACAGTAGATAGTGCAGGGGTGACATCAATGACTTGTCACTTGGTAGAGTGAATACAGGGAGGTAAAGTTATAATGGATGAAGAGCTGAATAGTGGAGAATAATTGCTATTATGGATCTTCTAGAACCAATATATGTTATAGTCTGTAAATGCCATTAAACTCATCGGAATGTGCCAATACATGATTAAAAGCTATATGATTTAATATCTTGCCCCCAATAGTTTTCTGATCATACTTGCAGGATGTCTGTTTTTTGCACTGTTGCTCCTCTCTGAGAGAAATCATTAGTCATTAATCCAGAATTAATACCGTTTCCCACAGGCTAGTATTCAAGTGTTACAAATCATTACATGTTTAATCACCTCTAGTTCTCATAGCTCTCAGGCAAAAGAGAAGTTTTCAATTCAGTAGACCCTCAAAAACATTACATTGACTCGCTCCGTTCATCCATCCATCCATCCATCCATCCATCTAGGAACCTCTGTAGTCCAACTAGGGTATTCCCACTTTTACAACCGTGATACAACATTCACACACTGAGGGCAATTAGGGAACACCAGCTAGTCTAATCTGCATGTCTTTGGATCGTGGGAGGAAACCAGAGTGCCTTGAGGAAACCCATCAAGCACGTGGAGAACCCCATGCACACAGACCCTGAGGCGGGAATCGAACCCAAACAGTGGTGGTGCAAGCAGACAGCGCTAACCACTACACCACAGTGGCAGCATTGACTTGCTCAGCTGGCTATAACTATTTATCCACTGTGTACACACACACACACATACACACACACACACACACAGGTGATCTTTAAAAACATACACTGCTGTGAAGCTTAAATTATTACCATCTTTAAATACCTACAGAAAAAAAGAGGAGTCCTTGTGAGATCTCCAGCACAAGAACTCAAATGAACATTTCCAGCTTGTCCATCAATTACCCTAATACTTTATTATGCTGAATAATTATCTCAGTATTTCAGGTTCTCTCATCATTTTAAGATACTGCAGTATGTCATTATTTTAACTTATTTTTAGTTATTTTCTCATTTGCTCCTGAAGCGCAATGAATAGTGAGGAGGGAGTCCTGGCCAGTCATTAGAAAGCTGGGCACTGACCTTCACAAAGCCAGAGGGGGGGAGAAACATCACTGACATGGGGGAACAGGACACACACAATAAAGTGTGGGGAAAGCGGCAACCCTGGTGGAGTGGGGAGGTGGAGTGACGTTCTCATGAGAGCAGGGAGGGAGGACTGATGCTCTCCACTGGGCAAGGAGTCAGGGTGAAATTGTCTGCCATGTAGGGAGGCAGAGAGGTGTACTTTGCCAGTTAAGAAGAAAGCATACAGTATGCATCTGAGAGACTTTGACCATGGCCAGTGTGTGATGGTTAAAGAGCTGGGTTAGGGTATTTCCAAAATGGAAGATCTTCTTGGGTATTCCTAGCGTGAAGCGGTTAGTACCTACCAAAATAGTCCAAGAAAGGACAACTGGAGAATCGTTGACAGATGACACATGGGCGTCCAAGGCTCATTAATCTGCATCAGTAGCAAAGGCTATCCTGTTGGGGCCAATTTCACAGACTGTTATCCCAGGAGCTACTGTGGCACAATCCCAAGAGATACTGTAACCAAAAAGTTATTGCTGGATCTGACAGAATGGCGTTACAACCCACAGTGCATTGCAGATTACTGTGTATGGGGCTCCATATCCACTAGCAGGTCAGAGTGCCATGCTGGCCCCTGTTCACTCCTAAAGGTTTTACAATGGGTACACAGGAAGGTCAGAACTGAACCAAGCAGCAAAGCAAGAAGGTGGCCTGGAGTGTTATTTTCCATCATATGGATGCGTCTGGACAATAGATGACTCCAGGATGCACTGTGGTCAGTGCAAAGGCGAAGACAGTTTCAGACCAAGTATTCCCTGATGGTATTGGCCTTTTAGCAGGATTATGCACCTTGCCATCCTACAAAATCATTTATGATGGTTTGAGGAATACGACAAAGAGTTCAAAGTGTTGACTCGACTTCCAAAATTGCCCCAATCTCAATCTGACTGAGCATCTGTGTGCTGTGCCAGACTAACAGGTCTGATCCATGAATGTCTCATCTTGCAGTTTGCAGGACTTCATTGATCTGCGGCCTCAATGCCAGCTACCACAGCACACCTTCAGAGGTCTTGTGGAGTCCATGCCTTGATGGTTTACACTTGTAAGAGTGTAAGAGAGACGCTGTATAAGGCAATATAAGGCATGTGGTTTTATTTTTGTCGCTGCCTGTTGTAAATGCAGATGTTTGTTAAAATTTGATATTGTTATTTCCGCAACCCGCTGTGCCATTTTTTTTTCATGATCCCACAAAGTAGCATTTAATAGTAATGTAGGGAGAAAAATGAGAACGAGCGATAAAGGCTGGGTTTGAAATTGTAATCATTGCTTGCTAATGCCCAATCATCCACTCAATCAATCAAATGAAATTCAGATGTTTAAATAGAAGTATTACTCTAGATGACATCAGCGTTTCCATGGAGACGTTCCATAAAGATGGCATGGTGGCTCAGCCCCGCCCAGCACTCTTTCAGGGATCACTCCTTCTGTTTTTGGACCTTGAACAAAAAATCCATATGCACTTCAGTCTGCTTTTGAATTTTGAATAGATTTGTACAAACACCCAAACCTTTCACCATGTTTTTTTTTTTCTTCTTTTTTTTCCCCTTTGCTCTTGGACCGAGTCCATTATTGACAGACTCCTTTTCTCTATTTTTCCACTGAAAATGAGCAATTTTCCCCTCATAGATTACAACAGACTGCTTATGAAAGCTCTTTTTCTTTTATAACAATTGTACTTTATGGGTTAGCTTTGAAAGAGTGCCAATAAGCAAAGGTGTTTTGTTGAGCTTTCGATAAAAAGCAGACTGTAAGCTGAGTGTACGAGACAGAGTGGCATTCAGTGAGCACTATTCATGTCCAGGCTGTGTAATTAAACATGTAGCTGGGCAACAAACAAAAAAACTATTCTGTGAGCTTCTACAATTTCATTCAAATTTTAATTAAAGTTCATAGACGCCTTTTGAGCTTTAAGCATTAGATTTTTGTTCTAAAAACGACACGCAAAGAGTGGTTGTCATTAACCATGAATATCATTTGCAGATGGCTTGCTATGGCACTATCCAATTTTTTTTTTTTTGTGCTAAATAGCTCATACAGTACATCAACACTGCTGTTAAATTGGCCTGTTTTGACAGAATATTGTCAGATTTTTCATCATGCTAAGTAGTATCTGAGAGAGTAGAAATAAAAATGCTGTTTGTCAGCATTAGCTATTTTTTATCCTTGATGAAAGACAAGTAATTTACCATCTGAACCTGAAGCAGTGTGAGATTCGAGGAAAACTTGTTCGTATTTTGTGAGTCTTTCTTACTCTTCTTAGTTGCATTCTTTAGTTGTATGTTTACAGCCAACTCGTCACTTACGCTTCACTATCTCTTTTACTTTAAAGTAAAGAAAAATGAATGTGGGAGCAAAGTTACAGTATGAGAAAGAATTTTTTTTTTTTAGCAAAAACTAAGAAATGACGACATCTCATAGAGAGAGTCATCATGCCAAAAAGTAGGAACATTAAGAAGCTTCCCATCACTAAGCGCCAGTTAGAATTTCTTTTCAGCCCGTCTTACAGTATACCCAAATGAAAATGCTACGCACTCTCTGTTACATGTTTTTAGCATTTTACATGGCTGAACATACAGTACATGTCTTGACTGGTTGCTTGAGCGATGTTAAATATTACAATATTCCACCTGTATCATTTTATTATAGCGAATTAATCGTCACGTTCAATACTGCGAGGTTGATCTACTGTAGGACTTGATTGACGCTGTCACCCTCCATGTGCTAAGAGATGCGTTGTGTGGAATGATGATGATGTCTAAAGCATTTTCAAGCATCCCAGTTAATTGGCTGTCAGCAGTAACAGATTGAAGAATATGACTGAGTGCACATCTAGACAGACAGTTTTGACAGTTCCTGTAGGTGACGCACACCTGTAGAGGCAGTCAAGCTGTCGCACTGATGGGAGACATACTGTAAGATGAATATTCCTTCTTTTCTTTTTTCTTCTTCTTTTTTTTTTTTTGGGAGACATTTCTCCGGACATCTGATGAGTAAGTTGACTTGCTGAGTCAGATACACTGCGCAATGGACATGACATTTTTGCATATCATGCACCGATGTACTGCAGGTGTTTGTTTACACTGATAGAAAAGTTACTGGGAAAAAATGTAAATGGTTTTTGGATTCATCACACTTTTTAAAAATCACTTTTTTCTACATGTGGGCTTTTCATATAGTTTTTCATAAAACTTTCATCCTTCTTTCTCCCTCACTTTCAGCTTTCTTTTCTTTATTTGATAGATTTCCTGGTCTCGTGAAGACATGTGGAAGGGTTTGCAGAAACAAAACAGCAATGTATTTTACCCTTCTCATCATTTGGCCATATATACAGTACAAACAAAGTTTTCAGACCTTTTCAGGTTTTCCACATTTTGACATTGATTTCACACTCACACTTCAAAATTCATTCTACAAAAAAAAAAAAAAATCCATTAATTATACATTAAAACTTTTTTTGTATATTTACCAGCATAAGCAGAAATATATACAATGATTATAGAGAATAAAGTACTTAGAGAAAAATGATCATTATTATTCATTTATTCATATTCTATACTGCTTATCCTCTACATGGTCGCAGGAGGCCAGGAGCCTATCCCAAAAGATTTTGAGCACAAGGCTGGGTACACACACGCTCATTTACACAATAGGGGCAATTTTAGGAACACCAATTAGCCTAAGCTGCATGTCTTTGGACTGTGGGAGGAAAGCGGAGTACCCAAAGGAAATCCCACCAAGCACGGAGAGAACATGCAAACTCCATGCACACAGACCCGAGGTGGGAATCAAACCCGAACCGTGGAGGTGCAGGCAATAGTGCAAACCACTAAACCACTGTGCCACTGTTATCCATATTAGTATTTGTGCAAATCCATCTTTAACATGATTGATACTTAAATAAATTGCATTAAATAAATCTTGTGCTAAACATCTAGCTTCTTTTATAACACCAGATCTTTTGCTAAAAGTATATTCTGGAACTTATTTTAGAATTCTAGTGTATTCTTATTTTGTTTATGTTTTAATAATGAAAACTTTAAACCGGTCAAAAGACATTTTATGTGTAAATTTGAAGTACATATATAAGCACTGGAAGTATATTAAGCAACAAAACCAATATGTCATTGTATGCCAAAACATGAGAAGTCCTGCATGGCCCCTTGCTGCTACGCCCTTACAGATATGTACTGTACAATTCTGTAGTGGCTACCTGCACAGAGAGCTTTGGCATATGGAATGTGGTCATTAATTAAGATAAGAAAAGCAGCAACAGATTGTAGTTTGTTGAACTGTAGACTATGGCAGAATTGGAGAATGCTACACGTGCCAGTCACTTTTTTCAGTTTTTTCATCTTTGGATATTAACTCACAAACATGGATTCTGCTTCATGACGGTTTGGATCTACACATGCTGCTCCTGAGCTCCCAGTGATCCTGACCCCCCTCTGTCCTCTGCACTTGCTGACTCATCTTTGTGCTGAACTGGACGCCATGATACCTTGGACAACTTCTGTTATACGGAACTTCCAGCAGTCTAACACACATGATGTCGTTATATAATTCCTGTTATCCGTTTTACACAAATGAGTCTGGTTCCTTTCAAGGTTTCTTCCTATTGCCATCTCAGGAAGTTTTTCCTTGCCACCGTCTCCTTGCTCATCAGGGACAATCTCAGAATCTCATTATTATCTAAACACATTTTTTCTCACTCATACACACTTCCATAAATTTTCTTTTCATTTTGTGAAGCTGCTTTGAGAGAATGACCATTGTTAAAATCGCTATAAAATCACATATATATATGTAGTGGTTAGCACTGTCGCCTTGCACCGCCAGGGTCTGGGTTCGATTCCCGTCTCTGTGTGCATGGAGTTTGCATGTTCTCTCTGTGATTGGTGGGTTTCCTCCAACAGTCCAAAGACATGTAGGTTAGGCTAATTGGCGTTCCCAAATTGCCCGTAGTGTGTGATTGAGTGAGTGTATGTGTGTGTGTCTGTGCCCTGCGATGGATTGGCACCCTGTCCAGGGTGTGCCCTGCCATGTGCCCTAAGTCTCCTGGGATAGGCTCCAGACCCCCCGTGACCCTGAATACAGGATTAAGCGGTATAGATGGTGAGAGTGAGTGAGTGAGTGAATTGAATTGAAAATTGAATTTACTGTTATGATACATGTACTGTATAGTGACCCTGTCTGTGAAAACCCAACTAAAAACTTACAGCCAGTGTAAAAGTTCTGAATGGTGTAAACATCTCACAGGTAGCTCAATGAATAACGATCCCGCCTGAGGTGGCCCGGAACTGCAGTCGTATTTGTGAATTTTCAGCAAGTGGAACGACTGATCCTTGAACATCAACAGAGAGCGTGTTGCCAACTTGCAGAAGAAATGCATGCGGGCACACAATCATCCCCCCCATAAAAAAAGAAAAAACCCTTCTCAACAGTGTTTGACTGACTGTACTTACTGTATAATTGGTAACCTACCGTAGTAAACCTGTCTGCCAAATGCCTAAATGTAAATGTACTGATTGAATACAAGCTAAGTACTTTTGTACTTTTACTCAAATAGACTGGTAACTGGAGAACTTCTACATGTACTTAAGTATTGTTTTACCCAGGGTATCTCTACTCTACTTAAATAAATGAGTGTAATTGATAGGTTTGTGCACCGACTTGTGTAGTCCATCACAGCTTGGGTTCACTCTGACATTAAAAGGGAAAAAGGGAGAGTCCACAGCTTAGTCCACAATGTTGAGTTACACCCACGGTGCTGAACACCTCCAGTGTTTATACAGGTAAAGGTTGATTCTTATGAACTCTGAAAGTGTCACATCAACAATGGGGAAATATGTAATTCAATTAAAAAGCATGCAAAAAAAAAAAAAAAACATTTTCACCAGTGCTCTCAGACCTTTGGACGCCACTGTACAAAATCGCAAATGTAATAACAGTGCAACTCAAATACAGTAGCACTCAGTCCTACTAAGATTGTGTGTGTGTGGGGAAAAAAAATTCTAATTCAAGGAACTGTGCTTGCCTTGAGCACAAACATTAGATTAGCCAGACTGTATTATTTGAAGGTAACTTCACTGGGCACCATTGAATCAGTGCAAAATAACTGAGTGAAATTGTTCAACTCCTAGTGCTGCCAATATGCCATGGTTAGGTCCTTAAGCAAGACCCTTAAGTCTCTGCTCAGTTTTGTACTGTTTAGTTGTTTTTCTACAACGCTGCCGCTTAATAAGCGTATGAACTGGATTGTGTGTTATTCTATACTTGTAAGTTATTACAGTAGTTCTATCTAAGTACTTAATTACTTTGAAGTTTTTCTAGAAACGTGGCTGTAAAGAAAAACATAATACTTACGTAAATAAATATGCTGTACAAAATGCAAGCTATTCATATACTGTACTGTACATTTCTGAAAATAGACTAAAGTTTAATTGACAATTGATCTGAAAGTTTAGTTGATCAAAAATCTAGTGAACACGTGTAGAATATCCGACGCCATAACAGCATGCAAACGCTGCCCCGGAAATGTTGCTTCAGTCAGAAACTTCTTTTTGGGTCACATTGTTTTCGAAAGCGATGTCGTCCATTCTAGGAAATATTCTAGCCATTTCCCTATTGATGTAATTACATAACACCTTGTTTAAATCTGGACCAATGTTCCAACCCAATGCTTGATTCTTCCTACTGTATGTTGTAAATGGTGAAATATGAATATGAACTCTGTGTATCAGTGCATACAGTAATACATGTACATCAACAACATGCACTGTTGTAAATTAGATTAGAGATTGTGTAGCCTGCCTGAGGCTGGGGAACAGCTGTAATGAAATTTGTTTTGATACATATTTTCGGCAAAAGCCCGTTTTTTTTTTTTTTTTCTCAGCTGCTGCTGAAGCGAGCACAGGCATATTGATGCCCGTTTTTTTAAGTGGATTTCATTTAAATGCAACCTTAATGAACCTTAGAGGTGAAAATGACTGAAAGAATCGTACTTAAGCAGTAGGCTAGAGACAAACAGAATAAACTTTAGATGATTTTAAGAAACATTAACCAGAGACACATGTACTGCATATTCAACCCCATAACAGTTAGTAGCAGACAGCACGCTGCCTCTGGTGTTATTCGCAAATCGCATCCACAAAGTTTGGCATCAGAGTAATTGCATGTCAGAGTTGAAATCGATATACTGTGTTCTTTGTGATGTAAGAAAGAGAGAGAGGTATTGGATTAAGATCACAATAGCACTCAGAAGAAAAAAGAAAGGTTTAGCACAGCTGTAAGTAAAATCTTAGGCTGAACGTTTTGCCTTTTTAACAGTCTAGACGTAAAAAATAACATGCTTCTGAATGGTCCTCTATCACATTGTCTACACTGACAACTAATTCATGAGGATACATCATTTTATTTAACAGTTAGTTCTTACCAAGTAATCTGATTGGTAGGGGACACACTATTGGAAAAAAGGGAGAGCACTTGCCTGCCAAAACCCACATTCAAAACCAGTAACATAAGGACTTTTAGCAAGAAAACACATATGATTACACATTACCATCTTTAAAACCTATTTGTCTCCTTATTGCTTCGTAATTGCTTATGAACTTTGGCAAATGGCCTTTGAATCTTCAATGTTGTTTGGTTACAGCTGATACAAGCTAACTAGCTCCTAACATAAGGCTCAGTCCCAAATCTCTCTCTAACCCCTGATCAAGGGCACAACTTTTGTGTTGAACAAAAGATTGTACGGTACACCCTGAATAGTGCACGCACTAGCTTTCCATTTTATTCTATTTGGGATTCAATCACAGAAAACTCCAAGTTAGCTGATATTCTAAGTGACAATATAAATATCTCTTTATTTAAGCTTCTCAGGACTGTCCACCACCTCCATGTTTATCTACATAGTCCCGGGTTAGGGACTATTTTCATCCCTGATAATTACACTAAGTGTTGATTGCCAGTTCCACAAGTCGTGGTTTGATAGTTCCTCCACTTGCAGATGGAGTTTTTGGAATCGTTGTATAAAAGCAATATCACACTTTTTGGCGCACTGGTGATGAGCTATGCCTTCGTGCCTTTAGCTGTTCTGATATAGCAGTTCCTCTCATGTAAGACTTCTTAAGTATATAGCGCTATTCAATGTAGCCTAACAAAAACTTACTCACTCACTCATCATCTATACCGCTTACTCCTGTATTCAGGGTCGTGCAGGGCCCGGAGCCTATCCCAGGAGACTTAGTGCTGAGGCGGGGTACACCCTGGGCAGGGTGCCAATCCATCGCAGGGCACACACACATACAGTACTCATTCACACACTATGGGCAGTTTGGGAACGCCAATTAGCCTAACCTACATGTCTTTGGACTGTGGGAGGAAACCGGAGTACACGGAGGAAACCCACCAAGCACGGGGAGAACATGCAAACTCCATGCACACAGAGACGGGAATCGAACCCGCCTACCAAAAACGTATTGATTTTTTAAAAAATATTATAGTTTATATATATAGTGCTTTACCAAAGCATTCATAAGTATTGCTATCATAACTACTAACATTTTATTAGTGTCAGGACGTGTCTTTTCATGGAAGAGAAAACAGGCATTAATTATCACTGAGCTGATTGAGATCATTTTAATCTTTTTAAAAACCATTAATATTATCTTGTTATCAGTGGCAGCAGGTCTACACTAAGCCTCTGTGAGAAAGTTGTAGAAAGGTGTTTCCTAACAAAGTAATAAATGTCAATTTGATTAACACTTTTGTTGGAGGGCATTAAAATAATTCATTTGGCTTGGATATGAGCTTCATAAATAAGAAGCTGTATTGGACACATATGACTGTGCTCATCTTGATCCTGTAGCATATTGAGAGTTTAACTGGCTGACTCTGTGTCTCCTGAGCATTGCCGTTAACTAATGGAAAATAAATTATATCTATAATTACCTGCTCTAAGGGAGAGACCAGGTTCTTTGATTAGAGTAAATCTAGTCCAGAGCATGACTCCAGGAGTTTTCCCTCTAATTGAGAAGGTCGAAAATTATCCCTCTTCCGATCAGGTCGAGGCACTGCTGTATTATTTTATTAGGCTGCCATTAACTAATGTTGCTAGCCCTGAGACACTATTTATGACTTGCTGGATAGAGCAGAGGCAGAGCATTTTTATTTTTTTGTCCTGGAAATGGAATTGTGCTCCATTTCGATTGCTTTTTAATGAAAGTCATTTGCCTGGGGAAGTTTCTCACTTACAGTGAAAAATCACTCAGTCACTAAGGGGAGGGGAGAAGAAATTCTTGGCCGGAAATCTAGATGCAGGGAAGTTAAGTCGGAGGAGGTGGTCAAACAAGGGCTGTGAAATACAGCATTCTGTAGAAAGATGCTAAAACTTTTATTAGCTCGCCTCCGCCAAAAAAAGAAATGGAGACTCTCCTGAAGAGGGTTTGTTCAGAAGATTTATGAGCGCGAAAGCGAAAACGGGAATTAATATTGCTCATTTCCTTTTAGGCCTTAGCTGAAAATGAGCAGTCTCAGGGAGCTGCAGAGAAGAGAATTCACATGTGTTTGCACCCAGTCACATGACCTTTCCCTCCACAGGTGCGTGTCATCCTGTTCGAGGTTCAGGTGTCAGTGTGGGTGGAATATATAATCCAGGAACAAGAAGGTCTGAAAAGTGGATATAGTGTCAAATTACGTGTGCGCGCGCGCGCACACACACACACACAGGATGGAAAGGGAGATGTTGATTATACCACACACTAAAAAATGCTGGGTTGTTTTTACTACCCAAACGCTGGGTTGCCTCTGTTGGGTAATATTTCTGGGTTATTTACAGTGAGTTGGGTACTTTTTGTTTAACCCAGCTTGCTGGGTTGGAGTTGGGTTAGAAAGTGACAGCTAACATCACAGATCAGACCGGCCCTCCCCCGAAGTTCACCGGTGTATTCAGTGGCTGTGTCAGCTTCGTGTCTTTTTTTTGGTCTTCCTCCTCACGCATTTAAGAGGAAATGTAAATGTTAAATACAAGGTCTGTATACACACTTTCACTCACCTATGACTGAATTTGTTCACTGTATGTAACATTTGTTACTGTTACCGTGTTAAAGCTACACTCAAACTTTCAGCCTGGTCTGTGCTATAGCATGCTAGTTTATCTGACAATGGCTGCTAACTAGCCAAACCAAAGATCCCCACCTGTGTATGAAAGAAACTGCAAAAATGTCTGAGATTTTTAGCTTTCTTTGTAGAATGCTTGCAGGGTGTATGAAGATAAATGAAGCTATTAAAAGTTTAGTATGAAGCTAAACTGTTACCTGTAGTGCCAGCATGATGCTAGCATTTAGCTAGGTTGCTAGCATTAGCAACCACATATAAAAAGCTGAGGTGTAACAAAACACTAATCTTCTTACAAATATGCATACTAGCCAACCCTCTCGATTTTTCCATAAACTTTCTTTCTTTCTAAGGTTGAAATGAACACGGTGGAATATCTCCAGCAGGCTGAAGTGTCAAGGCCGAACCCCTACATCCTGATGTTGGGAGATAATGACCAGCACTGCTCTCAGGCATTAGTGCTTCTAGGTAATGTATCGTAATGATGTCGCTGTTGAACTTGTTTTGTATTATCTGATCTTGTGCTTTTGAAAAATAAAAATACATATTGTTCTATGATTTGTACATCTAATTGGGTGTTGTTTATATATATATATATATATATATATATATATATATATATATATATATATATATATAGTTTGCAAAACTTAGAGTTTTTTTTTTTGTGTAATAGACCAGTATATCAAAGTAATTCAACTGTTTTACCCATAGACATGTAAAACATAAAAATAATAATAACCTATTTGTGAGGTAGAATTAACCCAACATTATAGTTAAATATGACCTAGCATTTGGATTGAATATTTTACCCATCTTGCTGGGTTAAATAAATAACCCATTTTGCTCGGTTAAATTAACCCAGCATGTAGTTGGTCCAATATTTATCCAGCAGCTGGGTTAAAAACAACCCAGTTTGTGTTGTTTTTAACCCAGCATTTTTTAGGTTTCCAATTCAAAATTTATTCAAAATCTTCGCTCGTCTTGCGGATCACTCATAAACCATGTTACTCGCAATCTGTATACTGTCCGGAGAGACCGCTGCAAATTGTTTGTTTTTTTTGTTTTTTTTTACAGGTATGTACATGTATGAACAGTTTTGTTTAATAGCTAATAATACTGATAATATTTCTCCTAAATTTAAAATATAACTATTGTTAGAGTGTAAATTTAAAGGAAACGACATCATCACAACATCATCAAATTAACCCATGATCATGCAGAGCTTTAATAACTCAAATAAAACACAATGCAAATAATTTGTAAACAAATAGTGTTATGCTTTGGCTAAATAACATTAATAAATCAGTATTTGGTGGAATAATAATCCGATTTTCAATTACAGCTTTCATGCCAGTTTATCACATTGCTGTTGGGTAACTTTATATCACTCTTTCTGCAAAAAAGCAAACAGCTCAGCTTTGCTTGATGCTTCGTGACCATCCGTCTTCCTCTTGATGACATTTTAGACGTTTTCTGGAGTAAATTGCAGTGGTCTCTTATTTTTCTTTCCAGAGCTGTAGTTGATAAAACAGCCATTTTATTAAAACATAAAATAGATTTACAATATTTTGGTAGTTTGTCATTTTCCAAAGTGATCAAAAAAGACTGTGTTAAAACATGGTCCTGTACGAGGCATTTCATTTAATATGTGAAGAAGTTCTTTTAATATTAATAGAGAATGTGCTTTGAAGAGTGTGGAAAGAAAGAATGTCGAGGGCTATATGAAGCAGCAGCTCTATAAATAAGTCAGAAATGCATGTGGATTAATGTGTTTCCCCATGCAAAGACATGCAAAAAAAGAAAAGAAATATGTCCCCCTTGTCCAATGGTCCTGCCTTTCACAGTGGTTACAGTTCTCGTTTTGTGCTGGTTTTGAGTTGTCATTGGGAATTTTACTGAAACATAGCAACCATGTCTAGGAGCTTCATACGCTGTGCATTTGAAGCTTTCTTTCTATCATCCTGAGGGATGCGAGTCTTTATGCACACAGTCTGTAGTCTCAGTGTAAAGTTTTCTGGCAAAGCTTTCAAAACAACAACACTCATACAGTATAATGCACTTTGTATTTATATCTGTATATATTTACATTTCTGTTACAACACCTTTTCTATCGAAATCCAATAACTCATTCATATTACATCCCTAAAGTATAGCGACTGCTCTCAATGGACTGCTGCAGCCAGACTCCCCTCAATCCACCCAGCTAAGCACCCACATTCATTCAATATTAGGATTGATCTCGCTTGTGGTTTTACCTTTATGCTTCCCACATATGAAAAACAAACTCTCATATTGCATCTTTCTCTTTTGTGTGTTCTCTTGTTGATATAGCAGTCTTTCAATATATTTTTCAATATTTGGACTTTCCTGCGATATACTTCGCTGGTGCTTCAGGGTAATTCTTGTACATTATCTTATCCTGCTGCTTTCCTTTTTCCAATTGTGACGGCCTATCCTGTGTAGATTCGTGGAGCCTATTTTAGGGAACTTGGAGCGCAAGATGGGGTACACCCTGGATGTTATGCCACCCCATCCTTAGGCACAAACGCGCGCACACACACACACTGGGTAATTTGGAAATTCTAAACAACCTAGACAGCATGTCATTGCACTATGGGAAGAAACTAGAGTACACAGATGAAAACCCACTGGGAGAACATGCAAACTCTGCACACTCAGAGCAGATTTTAGCCCCAACCTTGGAGATGTGTGTGAGATGACAGCGCTAAACACTAAGACATCATGCTGCCGGCCTGATGTCTATGGTAAAACAACATGTTTAGAAAAATAATAAACTTCTATCTATGCACTGACTGAGTGGCCATTACATGTAAAGGTAAATTTCGAAATCTCTTAAAAGGTACATTTCTACCTAGTGTCTAGACTTCAAACCAGTTGCTATAAGGCTAGGAGTGATTCTTTTGCAGTAGTCGTGTCTTGGTGGTTGAACGACCTCCCAATGGAGATGTGATTTGCTACCTGAGCATTCCCAGGCTGTTCCAAACAATGTCACAGTTTTCTATAGCCTTGAGTCAAGGATGCAAAATCAATTGTGCGGTCAGACGGATGGATGGACAGACGGCTACTTCATTGATCCCAAAGGAAATTCCAAACACCTTTAGCGATGAGGACGCTAACACAAAGGCAGCTTTGTAAATTTTATTGCACACTACAAAGCTTATACTCAGAAGGCACAATGTTACTAGCGCAATGCTAAACTACATAAATATACATAAAAGCATACTGTATATGTGTCAAGAGTAATAAATAAGACAAGGGAAATGAATAAATAATGATTAGTGAAATGCAGTAACCACTTGGCTGTTTCTCTGATTAAAGCTCTCCTTGCCTGGTGTGTGTCAGTTTAGGTGGACGGCCATGTCTTGGTACTGTAGGTTTGCGGTTGTGCCATACCCTTTCCATTTTTGGATGATGGATTGAACAGTGCACCGTGAGATGCTCAAAACTTGGGATATTTTTTTAATAATCTAACCCTGATTTAAACTTCTCCATGGTTTTATCCCTGACTTGTCTGGTGTGTTTCTTGGAGATCGTGATACTGAGGGCTTCACAGAACAGCTGTATTTATACTGAGATTAATTTACACACGTGTAATTAGGTGATTTCTGAAGGTAATTGTTTACACTGGATATTAGTTAGGGGTGTCAGACTAAAGGGGGCTGAATACAAATGCACACCAGATGATTATTAGATTTTTATTTGTAAAACTAACCCTAACCCTAGTTTGCTTCCATTTCACGATTATGTGCCACTTTGTGCTGGTCTATCACATAAAATCACACTAAAACACATTTACGTTTGTGGTTGTGAAAATGTGGAAAGGTCCAAGGGGTATGAATACTTTTGCATGGCACTATACATCTTTGTTAGAATTTTTTCCTATGTTTCGTTTTAATATAAAATGTCCCAGCCATTCTTATTTGCCTCCTTTTCCAGTACATATGAACATACAGTACATACTGTACCTTGTGACTCCATTTCCATCTGTAGATTTATCCTATTAAGACGTTGCTGTTGTCAGATTGATATTTGTTTTACTCCCTCTCCATTTTCACATCCATGCTGCTGAAGGAATTTCATCCTCCCTTGTGAGAGATCTGCACGGAAACGATGAATTCAAATGCATGTAAATGAAACCCCTTTGCATTTTGCCAGCTTGTCTGTTATAGTTAGAGGTTTCATTCATATGCATTTAAACAATTACTGCGCTTATTAACAGATGTTTGCTTCCAGAATATACTCACTTATTATAGTGTTTCATCTTTAAGAGAAGCGTTGCTATTTAACTTATTATAGTTATTTTAGTATTTGTTGCTTGTTGAGCACAAGGCGTTTGTTATGGAGTAAAATGAAGAATATGCTTTGTGCTGTGATGTTCTGAGAAAATAATCAACTTTGAATTATGTTGAAAAACCTATTTGTATTTTTTAACATAGAACGATTTGACAGTGATCATGAAATCAAGTGAATTATTTTTATTCCCTTTCTGTTTGCATCTTTTGCTTGTCTTATTTGAACGTTCCCTGTGTGTGTGTGTGTGTGTGTGTGTGTGTGTGTGTGTGTGTGTGTGTGTGTGTGTGTGTGTGTGTGTGTGTGTTTTAGTACCTCAATGATGATGTCTGTCACTATGGTTCAAGGTCACTCCACTGCAGTCCAGTCCCTCATGCCACTAACATCTGCTTGCACATCTATTATTCATTAACCATGTGTGTGTTTGTGCTTGTGTGTGTGTGTAAGCGAGCCCACACACGTGTGCTGTGAAAACTGAGAAACTGTGCTATTGTGCCGCACGTCATCTCACTTGCATCTGTTGCCTGTCCTCTTTGACTCTACTGTCTACACACACACACACACACACACACACGTAAAATGTCTGTGTGTCTGTAGAGCATCTGTAGGTAGTGTGTGGAGTACACCATGAAGGTTAATGACTGCAGTCAGAGCTCTTTGTGGATCATGAGTTAATCCTCATCCTTGACAGGGGATGTCCTCTCCAACCAGGACATCTCCACATGTCCAGGTGATAAGGAAAGGACACGCAGTGGAGGGACTCTTGTGAACGTTTAGCTCACACTGTATATCACCTTCAGAAATCTCTCCTTCTGCCACGGAGGAAAGAAGCCCTACTCCATTTATTACAAGACTACGACAGTAAACGTATAGACTCGGGTGCACACGTGTGATGCTGCACAGACTGCATTATAGATTGTGGTGGAAACACAATACCACAGATACTGTATACACTGTTATATTCCAAAGTTAGTACCCATTCTTTAAATTCTATATGTTTTTGTGTAGATAATACAAATTGTCTGATCTTATTAATAGACAAATACAAGCTCAGATGATAAAAAAATTAATATGTTTTTTTTTTTTTTATCTTGCCATTATTTATTTAACAAAAATGAAGCCAAAAAACAAAAACAAAAAAAAACATGGGCAATGCTTCCACAGGATTTAAGAGGGTAAGTTGCACCCAGGTGCATTAATCATTAGAAGGTGTGCAGACCTCTATAAAAGCAGAAGTTTGGGCAGTTTGCTGGCCCGGAGCATTCAGGTGTGTGTTAACACGATGCCGAGAGGGAAAGACATAAGCAAAGGTCTTAGAGAAGCAATCGTTGCTGTGCATCAATCCGGAAAGGGTAATAAAACCATTTCCAAACAATGTGGAGTTCAACATTCTACAGTGAGAAAGATTATTCACAAGTGGAAAGCATTCAAGACAGTTGTTAAGCACATTTCCAGCACATTCAGCCTAAGGTCAGACCAAACAATGCTGAGAGACATACATACACACACACACACAGACACACACACACACACACACACACACACACACACACACACACACACACACACACACACACACCTACCTCTTACAGTTACATCTCAGACTCTACAGGCCTCACTGAGCATGTTAAAGTCTGAACTGAAGCAATATTATAAAGAAGAATGGACAAAAATTTCTTCACAATGCGACTGATAAAGTCATACAGAAAACGAATACTTCAAGCTATTGCTGCTAAAGGTGGATCTGTGAGCTATTGAATCATAGTTTTTCTATTTCTATTTGGCTTCATTTTTGTTAAATGTATAATGGCACAGTTATACATTAAAACTTAAATGTTGTCGTTCATCTACAGTTCTCAGTCTAAGACGTGATACGAGCAGATTATTATTATTATTATTATTATTATTATTATTGTTATTATGTTTTTGCACAATGACAGATAGACTTAAAAGAGGGTGTACAAAGTTTTAAACATAACTGTGTATTTGCATTTGTACTCTATTATTAGTAGGTCTTTGTATAATTCTAGGTTTAAAGGTCCCATATTTGACTATTTCTTTAACAAGTTAAGCTCCACCACTGTGTGTTAATGCTCCAGTTTAAATACCCCTAAGATAATGCTTTTTTAAAATGTCTTAAACTTCCTTTTTTTTTTTTCCAACTTCTCCCTCTCATATGCAGTTTCAGTGTGTATATAAATGAGTTATTGCTGAGCCACGCCCCAACAGAGAAGAGCAGAGCAGAACAACTTGCATTGCTGTGGGTGGGGGTGGGGGTGGGGTGTATCTACTTATATGAGGTCACATTAGGATGTGGAAACTAACTGCCTTGTTTATGCCCTGGCCAATAACAAAAATAAAAATAAAAACAGGTCATTTTTTGACCAGGTTTTGGTTTGTACATGCATTCTGGAGACCCATCTAAGTTACTTAAAAGACTTAATAAATATTAAATGATATGTCCCCTTTTTAAGATTTTTCATTCAGCCACTTATTCTCTTTATCACTTATCCTGTTTAAAGTCACTGGAGGCCTGGAGCCTGTCTCAGAGAACCTAGGTTACCAGGTAGGGTACATCCATGACAGGGTGCCAGTCCATTGCAGGGCACAAGCACACACACACACACACACGCACACTAGGCAAATTAGAACAACTAATTACCCTAATCTGCATGTGTTGGGACTGTGGGAAGAAACCAAAGTACCTGAAGGAAACCCACCAAGCAGGACAGACCATGAAAACCCCATGCACACAAACCCTTTGGGAATCGAGCCCTCGACCCCGAAGGTGCAAGACTTGCTCATTCCCATCCATGCTAACCACTACACAACCGTGCCTCTATGCAGTGCCACTTCAGCAGAGAGGATTCAAGACCTTGCTCAGGGGCAAAAGCTGAAGCTATGGCAGTGCCAGGGTTTGAGCTTGAACTTCCTGCTCATTAATGCCAAACCTTGACCATTAAGCCACCACTGCCCCGAGGATTTTTCATGCATTTTTAATTGCTTCAGTTAAAAATTAAAAAATAAATAAATAAATAAATGGAAATGAGGATTGACTCAAGGTTTTCTATTCTGCCATCTCTAATTAAAAGCCATAAAAATGAAAATAGGGTAATTTCTTTCTTTACTTAATTTACTCAGTTTAAGCTTAGTGCAGTTTATTCACCCATTTTTTTTTTCTTCATCTGTCGGTCAGTCCCAGGAATCCTGGGTGTAAGGTTGGAATACACCACGGATAGAACAGCTGTTCATTGAACAGTTAAAGTTCAGGGGGAAAAATATATGAATAGCACCAACAGTTTTTACACATCCTGCTAACTTGCTCTTTCTCCTTCTCCCTTTGTCAGTGCCTTTGTAGTCAGCACATGAGACAGTAAGAGGAGGACAGGAGTGACGGCAGGAAAAAGAGGGGAAAAGACAGGATGGTTTTAGTTTGAGGTAAAAGTATTGGAGTATGCCTTGGAGGCAGGAAAAGTCTTTGTCATTTTGGTTCTAAGAGAAAGAAGACAACCTTGAAAGACATATCTGTTGCATAAAGTTGAGCTTCCACACAAAAAGACCTTCAACTTCTAAAGGGCAAAGTTAAATATGACATTTGAACGCTTGTCTGCTTTGTCCATGCACAATATAAGCAACGAAAAAGCGGAATTATTGAGACATAGTACATATGATGAGGCTGTACTCTCACAAATTTCAGATATTCAGTGCCGTGAAAAAGTATTTGCCCCCTTACTGATTTATTTATTTATTTATTTATTTATTATCATTATTATTATTATTATTATTATATTTACATATTTGTAACACAATTGTAATATTACACAAAGATAACCCAAGTAAAGAAAAATTTATTTTTTAATGATGATTTAAATTATTATTAAGAGATAAAAGCTGTCCAAACCTGCCTGGTCCCATGTGAAAAAGTGATTGCCCCTAAACCTAATAACCTTTTGTGCCACCCTTGGTGGAAACAACCACAATCAAGACTTTGCAATAACTGGCAATGAGTCTTTCACATTTCTGTGATGGAATTTTGGAGGGATTTGGTAAACATGAAAACATGAAATTCTTATAAAATGCAACTCAATTATAAGTGGTAGTGTGCCTAATCAGAGGTATGCCTGAGTGACAGATGAAGAAGTTATTTAAGTAGAAAGTAAAAAGGTGAAAGTAAGTAATTGAAATTCAGTCTCACATTTTACAAATTTGTGACGATTTGCATAATTACAGTATATGAAACATGATAAAGGTTGGGATGATGGGCAGAATCATCATTCACACATTTACTTATTATTACAATCAGGTGAAACAGAATCAAATGCAATCACTTTACCCTCTTTCATATTTTCTCTCATATTTTCTTAAAACGTTTTTTTCTTTTGGTTTTTTTCCCTATTCAATGATTTTCATGTGTCTAGATCACATGTGGCATTTTTTCCACACACAATAAAAAAATGTAGCCTGGGGTTTGTAACCATGTGTGGAAAATGCTTGAAAAAACTAAGAATACTAAGCTGTATAGTACAACATGTGTTTAAGTCAAACTGGGACTTTTGATGATGCAGAATAACAGAACACAATTATGAGAGTAAAAAAAAAAAAAAACACTACCTTTATTTCTCTATGTAGTCCCCTGCGACACTAATGCACTTTCCCAGCTCTGAGCCGCCTCATCTGTGATCGCCATTCACAGACCTACAGCCTGCTTGAAAGCGTTTGCACTATTCAAAAGAGCCGTACTGTTCTTGAAGTATTCTATAAGTGTTAATTGGTTTTATGACTTCATTCACACGAAATTCCATCACTGGCCCTAGTTTGACTTGAGCACCTTCCATAATAAGTGTAGATGTTTTTGTTTTGTTTTTTATTTGTAAAGTGTGCTTATTTTTGCATTATTGGAAGGAGTCTCCAGTTTAAGTACTAGAGTTTTTCTCTTTAGCTGCACAAGATGCTAAAGAGAAAAGAGAGAAAAAAATGCTGCTGTGGGAGTGACAGTTTATATATATATATATATATATATATATATATATATATATATATATATATATACACACACAGGGTGGGCCATTTATATGGATACGCCTTAATAAAATGGGAATGGTTGGTGATATTAACGTCCTGTTTGTGGCACATTAGTATATGTGAGGGGGCAAACTTTTCAAGGTGGGTGGTGACCATGGTGGCCATTTAGAAGTCGGCCATCTTGGATCCAACTTTAGTTTTTTCAATAGGAAGAGGGTCATGTGACACATCAAACTTATTGGGAATTTCACAAGAAAAACAATGGTGTGCCTGCTTTTAACGTAACATTATTCTTTCATGAGTTATTTACAAGTTTCTGACCACTTATAAAATGTGTTCAATGTGCTGCCTATTGTGATGGATTGTCAATGCAACCCTCTTCTCCCACTCTTCACACACTGATAGCAACACCGCAGGAGAAATGCCAGCACAGGCTTCCAATATCCATAGTTTCAGGTGCTGCACATCTCGTATCTTCACACCATAGACAATTGCCTTCAGATGACCCCAAAGATAAAAGTCTAAGGGGGTCAGATCGGGAGACCTTGGGGGCCATTCAACTGGCCCAAGACGACCAATCCACTTTTCAGGAAACTGTTCATCTAGGAATGCTCGGACCTGACACCCATAATGTGGTGGTGCACCATCTTGCTGGAAAAACTCAGGGAACGTGCCAGCTTCAGTGCACAAAGAGGGAAACACATCATCATGTAGCAATTTCAAATATCCAGTGGCCTTGAGGTTTCCATTGATGAAGAATGGCCCCACTATCTTTGTACCCCATATACCACACCATACCATCACTTTTTTTTGTTCCAACAGTCTTGGAGGGATCTATCCAATGTGAGTTAGTGTCAGACCAATAGCGGTGGTTTTGTTTGTTAACTTCACTGTGGGCTCTTGCTGAATGAAGCTAGGACAGCCACTGATGTTTGTTCATTAGTGACAGTTTTCATGCGTCCACATTTTGGCAAATCCAACACTGAACCAGTTTCACGAAACTTAGCAAGCAGTTTGCTGACTGTAGCGTGGGAGATGGGTGGTCTCGTAGGGTGTCTTGCATTGAAATCTGCTGCAATGACCCGGTTACTGCGTTCACCAGATATCAACACAATTTCGATCCGTTCATCACGTGTTAACCTCTTCGACATGTCAATGGCTGTGAACAAAGAGAAACTTGTAAATAACTCATGAAAGAATAAAGTTACGTTAAAACCAAGCACACCATTGTTTTTCTTGTGAAATTCCCAATACGTTTGATGTGTCACATGACCCTCTTCCTATTGAAAAAACAAAAGTTGGACCGTCTTGAATAGTTTGCCCCCTCACATATACTAATGTGCCACAAACAGGACGTTAATATCACCAACCATTCCCATTTTATTAAGGTGTATCCATATAAATGGCCCACCCTGTGTGTATATATATATATATATATATATATATATATATATATATATATATATATATATGAACATTACAATCAAATTCAAATTTTATGTGTCACGTACACAATCAAACCCAGTAAGATATGCGGCTTATTTGACTGTTCGTGGTCTAAAATGGAATGATTGGATAGAATAAAAAGATTTTACTGTAATAAAAAGAAAATTGCATTAAGAATAATGTAAAATTTTAACATTTGTGATAAATTTTAAATCTACAGATTTTACAGAGTTACAAATTTACAATAAAATATAAATATATAACAAATATGCTTAAATATATACAGTAATATATAATTGTATAAATCACGCAGGAAATTTATCCTCCACAATACTGAATTAACTATAAATGGATTTTTTTTAAGTATAATATTCTTTAATAAATAATGAATTGTTACAGATTGCAAATTACTACCTTGAAACACTAGGGATCAGTGATTAGGTAATAACAAATATAATCCTTAATCGTTTATTAAAATTTCTATACTTTAATTAATTATTTATATAAATTTCTGTACTAACTTGATAATGTACTTTTCCCTATTATATATCCTGTGTAGGGTTACAGGGGCCTGAACTCTATCCCAGCGAAAGAAGTTGTGTTTACTCAAACCAACTGCATACTAAATCAGGGATGTGTTTTTGAACTTAATTTGCATATGCACTGGCAAAACGTCAAAGTGATTTAATTTTGAGTATTGTGGATGGATTATTTTTATTATTGTTTTGTGTTGTGTTGGTCTTACAGCCCGAGGCTATTGTATAATGAAATGCATTAGAAAAATCTAAGTTTTCTTGGTTCCCCCTCATTGTGTTTCTCACTTTGTGTGTGCAAAATGGGTAAGAAATTGTGCTGTGTGCTGCCTGTTTACTCTCTATGAAGGCTGATGTAAGGATATTTTTCTCTTGTGTTTCTACTGCATGAAACCATATAAGGTGTTAGTAGCTATAAAGTAATAGAAGGGCACTCAGTGGTAGGTGTATCGTCTGCCATGCGGAAGGCCCGGGTTCGATTGCAAGCCAGTGCCCAAACCCCAGTGACTGCACACAGATGCATTGCCGGTCCCAAGCCCAGACAAAATGGGAGGGTTATGTCAGAGAACATGGTGTAAAACCTGTGCCAAGCTTATACAGTATGTACGGGCCGAATGGTCCGCTGTGGCAACCCCTTGCTGGAAGCAAACCAAACACCAACAACAACAACAGCTATAAAGTAATCTGATGGTAAAGCCAAGTTTTTGCTTTCTTGGCAGATAATGAGTTTTTTTTTTTTCTAAAAACAAATGATCAAATAAGTAAAATACAGTAATCTAATAAGGAGAATGAATAGCTGTGTCTACCTACATTGAAGACGTTGCTGTAATTCATGATACTCATGCTATATGCTGTGCTTGGTTTAATGTCGGGTATAATCTGGTGTTATTAAACACTATTTTACTATTTTATTTTATTTTATTTTATTTTATTTTATGACTTTAGTGCAAAAACATTTAAGATTTTCATCCATTCGCCGCTAAATTAAAAGTTTTTAAAAAACTTTTAAAAAATGATTGTATGCCAGAAACAAAAGCAGCACATTATATAAGCAACCCCTTTTGAGACAAAAAAGCAAATGGAAGCTGCAGAATTTTGCATTGCATTTTCGGCTCTGCAGGATGCTCAGTAAAACTTAACAGCTAATTTCCTTATCAAACTGCACAAATTGTACCTGAGACACTAAATGGTGCTTCATTATTTACTGTTTACTGTTTAGTGGGCATTTTTTTTCCATCATATTTTGCTTCCAATGTGTCAGACCTTCTTTAAAAAAATTTAACTAGTTGTGCCTGAGACTAGAATTTAATCGCACAAATTCCAGTCATAAGCGCATAAAGAAAAAATAATAATGTAAAGCGCCATCTGTTGAATTTTGACATGAAGTACCTGAACAGTTTCAGAGGAGTGTTTTTTTTTGTTTGTTTGTTTGTTTGTTTGTTGAGCCCCACAGTGATTTATGAACCATTCAATTATAAAAAGCATCTAACGTAAGGCATAAACAGGTGCAAATGATTAGACCGCTGAGTGGTTGGAACAGACACGAGGGGAAATGAGGTCGCTGCTGAGGTTATTAAATAAACAATCAATCGTAATTTATATCTTTAGGCACTTTGCAGCCGGTCACAGTTAAACATTTTTCACAGTTAAACACAGTGCAAGACTTTTGCACTGTATTGTATGTATGTGATAATATTAGCTTGTAATTTGGATTAAATGCATGATTGTTTTGGCTTATAAAATATGAAATAGCTACTAAAGGCTACTAAAGGCCTAACGTGAGAAACAATCCACCACCATTTTCCGGTGTGTTTGATGGATTATGTTTCTTTTACTTAGGAGAGCATGAAATGCAAGGTTTTCTGCTTTCATCCCATAGCGCATACTGCACTTCATGCTCGATTTTGCATCATCTACAGTAAATGATAAATGAGACTGAGGAAATACCAGCACATGAGGAAAGGCTCCTTGTGTTTGGCAAACACAACACTGTTATGGATTCCATATGGATGACTGATGTTGGTGTTTTTAATAGGCGATATCCATCTGAAATGACCACCAGAGGAACGGTATTGCTCAAGTTAATACTAACGTTGCAAAATGAAATGTCGAGCTAAAGCTCCGCCAAAAAGAAAAATATTTACGTATATATGTACCGAGGGTTTTTTTTTGGGGGGGGGGGGGTGAAAACACTTGTAGTAGATGTAGCTGTCAAATGATGTCGGGCTGTTATTAAGTACAGTTACCTGAATATACCGTTTTATCTGGGGTGCTGTCGTGTAGATGATGAGATGTTGCTCGGCATCTAAATGGAATCTTTATAAGCTTGTCACACTGGTTAGAGATATGACGGTGGGCGCCTGTTGACCGTGTGTGTGTGTGTGTGTGTGTGTGTGTGTGTGTGTGTGTGTGTGTGTGTGCGCGCGCGCATTCATTTGTACAAGAATCACAAACAGACCGAAAGCTGATTTGTAAGCGTTCAGCAGCAACCGTCGAGGTTAGATGTATTGTTCAAACTGTAGTTATTCTCTCTTGTACACACACATTTAGGAAAATCAATAAAACCTTACAACATTGTCTGTTGTTTTTGTCAGCCGATTGCATGCAAAGCTAATGTAGCTAATGCATCTGACGGTATTATAGAGTACAGCGGCACCGCCTCATCAGGGACTTGGCATCATCCTGTATCAGTTATTTATTTACAGATTAGAAAAGGAGTTAATCCTGAAATAAATGTTCTGTGAGAGATGTGACTACATGCAGTCTGTGTAACCTGAAGCTGGCATGCAGTTCTTCTGATACATATTTGAACCCAGAGCTTATGTTACAGTAGTGGTGTCTGTGTCTCCAGTAACACTTGAATAACACAATAAGCACTTTAAGAAAATGCGGTGCTACAGTAAACTGTCATTATGGTGACATGAGCGTCACTATTTTTAAGCGTTGTTGGAGCTCTGAATACAGTACATTGTTCGATCTTGTGTCACATGTTAATTATATTTAAGTGTGCTCTGGTTAATACAGTATACTGTGTATATATATATTATGACATGTTTTAATACAGTAGATACTTAGTTTAGATTATGACACATACAGGAAAAATCTTGTTTTGCAGGTATGGGATATTTATTACAGTATATCAGAACAATTAATAATTAAAATTACATTTTATTACAATATGTACACTTGCTCGAAGGTTGCCATGACAACAAGCACATATTGTGGTTCAGGCACTGCTGGATTTAGAAAAGAAATGCATGGAATTAGGCCAAAGAGAATGATTTGTTTTTCTAAATCAGTGCAAGTAATATACACTCAACAGCCACTTCATTAGTTACACCTGTTCAACTGCTTATCAAGGCAAATATCTTCAATCACATGGCAGCAACATGGCAGTTCAAACTGAGCATCAGAATGGGGAAGAAAGGTGATTTTAGTGATTTTTAACCTGGTGGTTGGTGGCAGTTGGGCTGATCTGAGTATTTCTGAAACCGAGGATCACAACCATTATAATATTTATTAATAACTTTGAAAAAGAAGTTTGGACACACCTTTTAATTATTTTTTTTCTTTTAGTTGCTTAGTGATTTATTTTCTAAATTCTAGAACAATACTGGAGATTTCATCATCATCATCATCATCATCATCAACTATACAGCTTTATCCTGTATGCCAGGCCTGTATATGTGTATATCCACTGTATTAGTGCACTTTATTTCATTAAAATAATAAAAAGGTTCATAACAGGCAGCTAAGGCTGTAGGTTGTTCTTTGGCAAATCTGAGGATCAGGGTTTGAGCCCAGCCATGCAGTGCCGGACCCAAGCCCAGATAAACTGGGGGGGTTGCGTCAGGAAGGGCATCCAGCATAAATCCTGTGCCAAGTTGTGTGCAGATTGGATGGTCTGTTGTGCCAACCTCTTGACTCTTGAGCAGCTGAAAGAAAGGTGTTTTTTTTTTTTCTTTTAATAAATCTTCTGAAACTTACAGCTACAAAAAACTGGCGAAAACCTATTTAGCACGTCTATCATTACCTTTTGCAGGTTTGGAAGCCACACCATGGGATGTAATAATGCTTATATGATACCTTGTGGAGGTGTGAGAATGCTAGTGACACGCACAGGAAGACTTTGCCACTCGGAGATATCGTGGGGTTTATTGATTAGAAAGCCTTGTGCAGTCTGCTTGTGAAGACTTCGGCGGAACCCAATGAAAAAAAATACACTTTAGTATATTACAAATATATTGAAATCCTCGATAGTCATTGAAAATATACTAACAAAATACTTTATTACTTATACTTTTTTTTTTAAAACCTTTTCCTCAGTCAAACTCGTTTGATTCCTTTCATTGCGCACGGAAAATCACCTTTGTGTCTGACCTCATAAACATGTTTCTGAAAGAATGGTGAAAAAAATTCCATAAACACGTTCCTAATCCTTGTGGAAAGCTTTCACAGAAGAGTTGAACCTGTTATAGCTTCCAATTTAGGGGGACGTAAGATAAGTAACAGTAATAATTACTAACTATAATTTTACTAAGATAAGTAATAGATCACATCAAGATGGTTTTTGGAATTTGTTTGTTTGTTTGTTTGTGCACGCATCACATAAAAACTACTGAACAAATTTTAATGGGGTTTTCACAGGGTGTATTTGGTCGAGCTTGAGGTAACATACAGTATAGCATTTTATCGCATTCGGCCCACGGGAAGAGAAGATATGCTAATTTGAAATTTATAGTAATGGAATTATATATAGCTAAATAAATAATTAGCTCATCTCAAAATTCAACAGATGGTGCTGTACATTTTTTAATACTCGCTTATGAGTGTGCAAATTGAAATCTACTTAACAAACGCGATTTCACACCTTCATTGTGGTAACACATAAAAATTTTTCTTAATTCCAGAATTCAACAGATGGCATTGTACATTTTTAAAAACGCGCTTATGAGTGTGTAAATGTGAGTGGGTAAATTCCACGCAAGCCAAGTCGCGAATTCATCTAGTAATTAATAAATGTCTATGTATTATCTATATACATGGGGATGTTTTGTAAGCACAAGCAAATAGCCTCTGAATATGTAGCTTAGCCTTTCATTTCTTGTTACCACTTTGGTTTTCTTATCAAAAACATTGCTATCCATTGACCACTGATGGTCAAAAACCGAAATTTTTTTAAGCCAGTGCCTCTAATGCCGCTTCCTTTTTGCTCTCATGTTTTTCACCCCCTTGTTACAACCTGCTGGGGGCAGGTTGTTTGTTGTTGTGTGTGTATATATGTATTCCATGTGTGCAGGTCAGTCCATTCCTGATTCCAATCCAGGACTTGCAACTCTCCCGTGTCTCTCCACCAGCTTGTGTGATTGTCTCCGCCCCGATGACGTCATCATTGGTCGACAGTATTTAACGGTGGCTTTTGACTACTCAGCATATTCTTTGTCTGTTGTGTTTGCTGTTTCTGATGGTTGATTGATTGATTTTGGTTCAATTTATTTGGTCTATGGGTCTGCCCTTGGGGCTTAGTAATCTTGGGAAACTCTGTGCAAGGTGTTAGTGTTTAATGTATATGTTTCTTTTTTCCCACCGGTTGTAGGGGTGTGGCCGCCATTTTGTTTTGCTGTGTGTGGGAGGGTTTTTTCTTCACTGTTTATGGATAGGGAGTTAGGGGAGCAAATTGTTTTATTTCTGTTTTCCTTTACAGGGAAGTTAGAGCTTTTTCTTTTTTGTTGTTTTGGCCTTGGCCCACCCTGAAGTTACACCGGTTACCTTGTAAATATTGCTTCCTTCAAATATAATTTACACTCTACTACGTGTGCATCTTTCTTGAGTTCCTTAAATTCCTCTCTTTCCCCAGCTTACAATTACTCACCCTTAATATCGCTGTGCTGCCCAACCCTAGACTGGGTCGTAACAACCTTTACAACTTCTCAATTGACTATCCATCTGCAGTGCACTACATTTAGCTTTCACTACTTTGAGAATGTTAATGCACGTTAACTAGCACAAACTAACTTGTTATTGGCACAGGATGTGATATAACCTGAAACATGCACTCAACAAGCTCTTATTCGACCCCAATGACTGGCATGCACAGAAAGGCCAGTAGAGATTTTTTTTTTTTTTTTTTTTACACATTTTTTTCTGCTCTGTTCTGTTTTGGTTTTTGACAGCTGACAGGTCCATTGTAGCATTTCTCCCAGAGTGCCTGATGGCCAGCACACCAGTGAGTGTGACCAAAACAGAGGAATGCAGAAAAATACTAGTCACTCTTGTTGGTCTAATTCACTTACCTTTACAGCTTTATACTCTGCTTAAACAAAAACGTAAAAACTTTCATGCTAATACTGCTATAATTTAGCACAGCTGCACTGTATGGTTGCATAATAACAGTTGTCTTGGTTATATTTATATAGTATAAAGGATTGGTACATCTTGCCAGTCCTACTGTATGGCGCGGAGGTCTGGACTATTGCCAACTAGATCGTGAAGAAACTGAACTGGTGTCTCCGTCGACTATCGCACTCTCGGTGTGCGACAAAGAAGGAGATCCGCACCATCATTGGAACTAGATGCTAACAGCATTTCAGCCATATCGCCAGAGAGCATCCGCAGATCACATCAGAACTCTCCGTGTGTGCATCGATGGAACCCCTTCGGGGTAGAAGTGACCGCGAAGACGACCACATCACACGTGGTCAAAAGCACAAGACAGAAACAAAATGTCCTAGAGGATGCTACAGATGATGATGATGATGATGATTTAGGTTTCTCATTAATACGACATTAAATGTTTCTAGGAATGGTGCCTGGAGGAAAGAAGCTTTGGTTTATCTGTTTTTATGAACTAAGAGCAAAACGACTACTGTTCCTTATACTTACGATTTGCGGGTTCTTGCCAACTGTAATTGTGCTAGTAATGTCTCCTCTGATATTTGCATATTTACTGGTTAGACAAAGAACAAACATCAAAAGAATACATTTTAGTGATAATGGAGCTACTGTAGCATTTGTCTAAGAGCGTGAACCTCGTGGGTTATTGCATTTTAACAATATTTCTTCAAAATTTACTCCAAACACCCAAGAGGAAAAAAAAGAAAAAGAGAAACTCAACATGAGGTCATCACAGTTCACAGAATCCTAATTTATCTTTCTGGCTAAGTTTACTCTCTCACTGCAGCATGCAGGTCACTCACTGCCTGCTCATCCTGAGTAATATGTGTCTTACAGAGAAGTCATACACACTTCACGTGTGCACTTTACACATTGTTTTTAGTATCATCACAGCAATGTTTTGCATATTATCACATGATTCATGTACTGTTGCCTCATTTGGTCATTTATTTATTATATATTCAAATGTTAAAAAAAAAAAATACATGTCTGAAATATGCATAAAAAAATACATGTGAAATACATGTCATTTTTCATTTCCCCATCAGGACAATAGGTGAAAGGAGCTTTTGCATGCTCGAAAAGTCATTAGACATTGCAAGTGGATCTCATTCTTTGCATATTTATTGAATCAAAATATAGACCATGCTCAAGAAAGATTTTCTGAAGACAGTAAAAATGAGGAAAAATAATTGTATAGGAAGTCAAACAACTGTCATCAGTGATTGTCTTTTTGGAATGATGGTGATCAGTGATTGATTGTTGGGAACAATGGTAATAAGTTACTGGTCTTTGGGAACAATGGTGATCTGCGTTTTGATGACTTTTATTATTGTTCCTCTATATAGTTTGCATGCATTGGAATGAAATGTGTTTTCTCTCCAAGAGCATTGTGCAACATTTAACACTATGCAACAATACACAACATAAATTTTTTTGCAGAACAAAAAAAGGGAAAAAATAGAAAGAATAAAAAAGCAGGACAATAATTACACAGAAGATGACTTGTAAACTTCATATAGTACTATAATATATATATATATATACTATACTATAGACATTAGTGTACACTTATCGCCAGGCCAGAAATACACGCAAGATGCCCAGCTGAGGTAGAAAATAATTGTGCCCTTTTATTTAAGTGTAGTGAAAGGGAGCGAGAGAAGAGGGAGTGTAGATTTGGGAGAGTTATGAGGGTAGTAAAGAAGTGCTCAGTGGGGATCCGTGGTGCATCATTGCCTATGGAAAGCAAAAGTATTTTGTCACCACTCATTTCTTCATATTACATTAAATTATATAGATTAAATGAAAAAGAAATGGGAACAAATGCTTTTTTGTGACAGGCTGCAAAGTGCCTGAAGATACAATTTATAAATGTTTGTCTAGGTACCACCCTCCACAGCAATCTCATTTCCCCTCTCGTCTGATCCAACTTTTTGTTACTATGAAGTAAATATTAGAAAGGACATTTTCCCTGATATTTCTTCCTAATTTATTTGTTCCCATTCCCACCTATCTCTTTTTTAGAGCACTCCCCAGAACTTCCAGTATTCCTGTGCTTCCTCCTGACAGCTACCAATCAGGGAAAAAGTTTAACATGTGCTTCAACAGAGATACATGATGTCAGCCATCTTTTCAAACTGTTACCCACTGTTGGAGGACTGCGTAGCACACCCTGAAAAAAAACAATCCACCCACCTCCATTCGAGTGAAGCGGTGATTGACTAGCACCACTATGATTGATACCAGTAGTTTTTAATTGACAAGACCACAGTGTCAAGTGTCCACTTGAGACATCTTCAAATACAGCATTGGATACTTATTCAAGTGCCTTATCTATAACAGGTGTGCTGTTGAACTATATACAGTGGAACCTTGGTTTACGAGCATAATTCGTTCCGGAAGCGGACTTGTATTCCAAAACACTTGCAAACCAAATCAAATCTTCACATAAGAAATAATGAAGACAAAAATTATTCATTCCAAAATAAATACATAAAAATAATTAATACAATATATGAAGTAAAAATACAACAAATTAACCTTCACTTTACCTTTAAAAAAAGGAAAAATAAATCCAGATAAGTGTTTCCGTTTGTGCACACAGGCACCATGTATTTGTGTGTGTGTGTGCGTGTGCGTGTGTGTGTGTGTGGAATTAGCCCCTTCCCTTGCCTCGTCTTACACTGTAAAACTCATCCTCCCTCACCCCACCTCGCTTTTTAAGTTTCACAACACACACACACACAACGGAAACACTGTTTTAACGGGGAAAAAAAGAAATCTCTCGAATGACACTCGCGTGAACACTTGAGTGAACGGAATCACTGCTGTAAAGTAAAAAGAAAAAAAAAGAAAATGAACCAGCACTTTACCTTTGAAAAGAATCGCGAGAGAGCAGAGTTTTCTGTGTAAAGCAGAGTGTGTGTCTGTATGTGTGTGTGAAGCACGGGAGGGAGGTGTAAAGGCGAGAGAGTGTGTGTGTGTGTCAGTGTCAAATTACGCCGCACACACATAGGAGACACGCTGAAACAGAGAGGGAGATGTTGATTATACCAGTAAGAGACGAGCACTAAGACCCAGCAGGGGAGATGATTACCCTCAATTCTGCAGCTCAAGAGAGAGAAAAATCATTGGCTCAGTTGTGATCACTTGACACTCGGTGTCAAGACAAGAGCGCATGATACTCATGCACTCGTAAACCAAGACTTGCTCATTTTTCAAGTCAAAATATATTAAAAATCTTTGCTCGTCTTCCGGAACACTTGTAAACTGCGTAACTCGCAATCCGAGGTTCCACTGTACATGTGCTGAAAAACATCTGCAAACTCAAACAAACTGAGTTGACATTTAATTAGAAATATCTATGTACCATATGCCACAGCACAGCATTTTCACTCACTCACTCATCGTCTATACCTCTTTATGCTGTATTCAGGGGGCGCCTGAGTCTATCCCAGGAGACTTACAATAGGGTACGAGGTGGGGTACACCCTGGACAGGGTGCCAATCCATCGCAGGGCACACACACACCCATTCACACTCTACGAGCAATTTGGCAACACCAGTTAGCCTACAGTAATCTGCAGGTTTTTAGACTGTGGGAGGAAACCGGAGTACCCGGAAGAAACTCACCAAACACAGTGAGAACATGCAAACTCTATGCACACAGAGACGGAAATCGAACCCAGACCCTGGAGGTGCAAGGCAGACAGTGCTAACCGTTACACACCTGTGCCGCACTTATCAATATATTAATTAATTTACTCATTTTCTGTACAGAAATATGTGTCCTTGCAACCTATCCCTGGAAGCTCAAAATGCAACAGAGGACAACCAGGGGACAACCTGAATAAGGTGGCAACCTCTCAGGGGTCTGCCACACATATACACACCCATTCACACACTAAGAGCAAATTGGAAAGAGCAATCAGCCTACAATGCATGTTTTTATTTCAAACCCCTGAATCCCAGATAACAATAAGATGAATGAGATAACAGTGCTGGGGTGAGGCAACTCCTGAGCCCTTGATACAGTACTTTGTAAAAGTCTTGAGGCACCCCTCATTTCTTCATATGTTGTTTTCAAAGAGTCAGACTCTCTTTTATTTTTAATGTAGTATTGAAGAATTGCTCTACAGGATTCCTGAAGGATTTTTTTTGGGGGGGGGGTTGGAGTTTTTGACTCTCATTTTCAGTCCATTCCCTTTACCTGACCAGTATCAGAGGAAAGTTTGTTTGTTTGTTTCTTAAGCCATACAATGACCTATGGATCATTCAGGCATAAAAATACATCAAACTTAAGGCATGACCCAGTGAGAAACAGGTGCAGACCATGACAGATGATCAGGCCGGTGATTAGTATACTAGTGATGATGAATGCTGAGTGGTTGAAATAGATGAGAAGGGAAATAAGGTTGCTGCTGGGGTTCTTACTTAAACAAGCAATATTGTATCTTTAGGCAGCCTGTTGCATTAATGCACTTGATCCCATTTATTTAAATTTTAATATACTGTACATAATTTACATAATAATAATGTATATTATAATAATGTTAAAAAGTATTTTAAAATACATAATTACATGCATGATTGACTTTAATATAAAGAATTAAGTTCTTTCAGCTCACTTGAGGGGTGGCTCAAGACTTTTGCATAGTACTGTAATGTGGTAAAAACAAAAAATCAACATAAAAAATCATAATCATGTTTAAAAGTGAAAGAAAGAGCCTTTCCATAAGCATACAATGTGAAGAGAACTCACAGGAGCGTGACCATAAGAAAACCACACACATAAACACACATATGGTGTGTGTATTGTTTTATTTCAGAAAAAAAATCTTTTCAGGTGATGTGCGTTCCGGGTCAACATAATTACTTAATAGAGAGACACAACTTAATACATGTGCCTTGCAAAGATCTCAAGATTGATATTTGTCCATTAACCTTTTTCATTCATGTTTTGAAAAAAAAAAAATTCACCTTTTGTATGTGCAGCTAAGGATTCAACTGGCAGTTGGACAAAATATCTCTATTGCCAATTTTACAGAAACCTTCATAATTCAACCTCTGAAAAAGTAAAACAAAGACTAAGGCTAGCGATTAGAGAAACACGAGGCCTTCTGTTACAATCTTTTTTTATCTAAAAACATAAGCTCAGACTTCTTGTGGTAGAAGGAAGCAAAGAGACTAGATACTAGATATGCCCTTTTGACATCAAAATATTGGGCAAAAAAAAATGTATATATATATATATATATATATATATATATATATATATATATAGGAATGTTGCTAAATGAGGTTTTGTAATACTTTTCTCATTCCAAAAATAAACCAGGACATACTGTATAAACACAATAACTTCTTTATCTCCATATATTAACAAAAAAAAAAACAGAGAAAAATAGTATGATTCACAAAAGAAAAAACACCCCCAAAGTGTCCACGCAGCTATAAATAAACAGTTATCTACAGAAGTGGCGTAATACAATAGAATACAAAACTACCTGGTACTATTATTACAGTAGTACTATTACTAGTAGCTTCCAGTGGCTTACAGCATGTCCAAGTCCAAATTCCCATGGTGTACTGTGTTGGCTCCAGTCTCTAGCTTCTTCATCCTTATAGAAAGAGAAATAAAATACATTTCAGCAAACTGGCAGTAATTACACACAGGTAAAAATAACCACAGATTAATCCAATTGGGACTTGATGGAAGCAGAATTTTTTTTTTAAAGGCTTCTGGTTGTGAGAGCACAAGTGACTCAAATATTTAAGTTCTTTTCCCATAATTTACTGACATCTATCATGATTGATTGTTTGTTTTGTTTTGTGATAAATATTGTTATTTTTACTTTTTAATGATTTTGGTAAGAAGAGGTAAGTTGATGATACGCATTTTGTATGCTGATCAATTTATGTACTTTCATATTTCCTTGTATTTGACTCTGTGAGAGAGAAAAAGGGGAAAGATAGAAGTCTTTCTCATAAGAAACCCGCTGTGTTTTGTGTCAAATTAGATTCATATTAGGCTGTATGTCCCCAGGCGTAGGCCCCGGAGACACAATTTGTGTTTTATTTACTTGTTTGGTTTAAATTTCCAGCATTACTTTATTTCACTGGTGAGCTGCATGTGCCTGGGAGTAATATGCTAAGCGCCACAGCAGTTAAACCCTAGGGCAGCGTCTCTTCCTTGCTTCTTTTTTTTTTTTCATCTTTTTTTCTTGCACCCCTTGAGAAACAAAGTTGTATTGCAGTACATTTGCCTGCGGCAATATAGAAGGAAAATCTAATACGTTAGAAATCTGCACGTGCTACAGTACTTGTTCCATCGGGTACCAACGTGTCATGGAGTTATTACACATTTTAAAAAAGCTCTAATTGGATAAATATAAAACCCATCAGGAATGTAACAGTCATAACTCATGCTAAGTAGCAATATATAAAATTGTCCATACACTTTAACATATGTTAATACGAAGCATAAATACACCGTTGAACTAAATCTACACTTAGTTCCTACTACAAATCTACTACAATCGTTCCTTACTTTTTTCAAGGGCCACTTTTTGTTATTATATTTGATCCCAGTGATATTCTTTATGATATTTAAAAAATGAATCAGCGAAAAATCTGTATGCCTGAAGATGACTGTGATTGAGCTGCTAGTGAGGGAATAAAAACTGAGCCTGGCAGAAAATTCAGGCCCTTTTGCATATATTTAAAAATATCAAATTCTGAACCTAAGCCAAAACGTGAGTGCAGTGTGTGACTAAGTAATAAGACTTGCGAACTAATACACACACTCATTCTCACATTACAGGCCATTTGGGATCGCCAAGTAGTCTAATCTGCAGGTCTTTGGACTGTGGGAGGAAACCGGAATACCCAGAGGAAACCCACCAAGCACAGGGAGAACATGCAAACAGGGAATTGAACCGGGCCAGGAGTCAGCACCTCCAGGGTCGAGGTTTTGATTCCCACCTCGGGTCTGTGTGTGTGGAGTTTGCATGTTCTCCCCGTGCTTGGTGGGTTTCCTTCCAAAATCCAAAGACATGTAGATTAATTAAGGCTAACTGGTGCTCTCAAATTGCCCATAGTGCAATAGTGAGTGTGTGTGTGTGCCCTGTGATGAATTGGCCCTAAGTCTCAGGGGATAGGCTCCAGGCCCCCACGACACTGTATTTAGGATAAAGCGGTATAGACTATGATGACTATGAGTTTTCTGTCACTCATGTATTCCTTGCTCTCACCATGTGTCCTTTTTAATTTTCAGATCACCACCTCCCTCCAATCGGCCACTCCCATTTCCTTTGTTCTTTTTGTTGATTTTAAGAGAATCCACATAAGTTATTATATTTTGGAATTACCTCAACCACCTGTACATAGTTAAAGCAAAAACTCATTCAGGATGTACAGTATAATGGTTGCATAATTTCAAGCGTACATGGCTCTGGAGGCAGTTTTATGGGCTGGGATTACTTCAGTCGGTCAGGTCTAGGCTCAGAAACAGTATATGGCAATAAAATGAAGTCAGCTGATAACCTGAATGTACTGAATGACCAGCTTATCACTTTTATGGATTGTTTCTTCCCTGATACCACAGAAATATTCCAAAACTATAACTATGAATGAGTGGCTCTGGGAGCATGAAGAATCATTCTCACACATGAACTGATCACCACATTGTGCACTGCAATTAAAGTTAAGGGCAATGGAAGCAAATATTCGAGTATGTAACTTTTCTGGGGGAAGACACATATGCCTTTCTCTTCTTCAATCTTATAATGACTCAGGAGTTCATTTCCTGTTAGTATCCAAAAAGCAGGTCTACATTGCTCTATCGGTGCCATGTGCCACTGTAGCTGAGAACATTTATATTCATGGCATTTGGCAGACACCCTTATCCAGACTGCCTTACATATATGATTTTAAGTCCATGTCAATGAATGTATCCTTACACCGGGTCTGACTAGAAGTACCCTTTCTTTGGCGTGGGTGAAACCTAAGAAACAGGTATGTCTTTAGGCATTGTTTAAAGATTGTCAGTGACTCAGCAGTGCGGACCGCTAGAGGAAGTTCATTCCACAACTTGACAAAACAGTCTAGATTCATGTCTTCCCTGAGAGATGGTGGGACAAGTCGAGTAGTGCTGGAGAATGGGAGGTAATGTGGTTCAGTGCGGGGTGGGATACAGTAAGTGCTATATTCTGCTTTTGGCTCTGTAGGCAAGCATCAGAGTTTTGAATGTAATGCAGAAAACTACAGGAAGGATGTGGAGGGAACAGAGTAGATTGGGAGAACTTCAGTTGCAGAAGTCCAATGGTGTGCAGAGACAGACATGCCAGGAGGGAGTTGCAATAGCCCAGTCAAGAAATAAAAAGAGACTGAACGAGCATCTGAACAAGTAAAAGGATGAATGTTTCTGATGTATAAAGAAGAAATCCACAGCAGTGTGTGAAATGTGAGAAGAAAAGGACAGTTCATTGTCCAGGGTTATTGCAAGGTAGCGGGTAGTGAGTGAAGCCGTAATCTGCAAGTTGCCCAGAGAGATCACAAGATCTTGATGGTGGATGATTTGCCTGGAATAAACAGCAGTTCGATTCTTGCTGAGATTAAGTTTCAGTTGAGGGACTGGGATCCAAGATGAGATGTCAGCTACTCAGGTGCTTGTTCAGTCCCTTGTTCTTTTAACACTGGACTATTGCATCCACTCCTGGCAGGTCTGCCTCTGTCCACTATTCATCCTTCGCAGCTGGTCCAGAATGCAGCTGCATGTCTCGTTTTCAACCTTCCCAAGTTCCCCCACACCACCCCACTTCTCTGCTCCCTGTACAGGCTTCCTTTAGCTGCCTGCATCAAATTCAAAACCCTGATGCTTGCCTACAAAGCAAAAAATGGCCCAGCACCCACTTACCTCTCAGCTGTAATCACACCACACTCAGCACCACGTTCCCTCCGATCTCCCAGCACTGCTCGTCTGGATCTACTATCTATCAAGGATCAGGGAAGACAATCATCCGAACTCTTTTCTGGTCTGGCACCTAGGTGCTGGAATGAACTTCCTCTAGATGTTCGTACAGCTGAGTCTTTGACAACCTTTAAACGATGACTCAAGACGTATTTGTTTCTTCAGTACTTGGACTAATCTGGATAAGGGACATGCTGAGATCCAAGTGGACACTTGAGTGTCTGTGGGAGGAGTGAGTTGCGTGTTGTCAACAATGGTTTGATAACCCGCAAAAGGATATGACCTCACCAGGAGATTAATTACAAGGGAAGAACCGAAGAGGACAAAGTACTGAGCCTTATGGGACACCAGTGGAGAGTCTGTGAATCGCATTCATATGACTAATACAATAAGGTAGGAAAATGGACCTTTTGAGTAGGAATGGATAATAGTAGGTACAGGTATTAGGTTAGTTATTATATTAGTTAATAGTTTTATCATATTCTGTACAATGACATATTAGCATACTAAGTAATCTTTCAACTAATCTTCTACCTATTCTTTCTCAGCCAACCCAATCTGTATACTATAGAATTATATATAAAGTATTATAATATAAAGACAACATGAATATGCTACAAGTTGTCTGCTTAAATATGTCTGATATTTTTTAAGATGAAGTTGATATGCAGTATTTAAGCCTAGCGAACAGCTGAAGTCCACACTCACCCATTTTATGTCCCAGAATCCATGACAGCAATGTGAAAAGGTTCCAAGCAGGGCTAAAAAAGGGGCATGTAAAAGAGATGGTGCTATCAGGCCTGCACTCTGCTGTCTTGTGTGAAATGATGAAGTGTGTTAGCCAAAGCCCCTGGAGAGATCATAATGATGAGAGTTTAGTTAAAGTTTCACATACCCTACATCAGCACCTCCTATCTCATGGGGAATACACCAGAATAGAAAATGTTTCATTTTTTTTGGGGGGGGGGGGGGGCGTGGGAAAGGATGATAAAAACATGTTTAATCAAATGGGCATCTCAAAGGAGGGTCAGGGGAAAAAAAGTATTGTTGTAAGTATTGTTTAAAATGATATTTGTAATTCCTTGCTTTCATAGGCATGCTGTATTTCATCCCACTCACTTTATTCTCTACCACAGGTGCAGATTTAGGTAAGGGCACCATGGGTGGCATCTTGCTGGGGAATAAAACAGCATGACCACCCCAAAAATTCTGCATGGTGGTGACATTTATGTGATCACACATTTGCATGTCACACAATGATATTATGTCACTGTTTGGGTCAGTTGTTCGAGTGGATACTTTGGCTTTATATTATGAGCTAGGCATGGTACACACTGGGAAGGTCCTTCACTCAGAAATGGGTTAATTTATTTAAAAGCCAGTCTGCACGCCACCAAGGTGAATGGGTTTAGTCTTGACTGTGTTGGGAGATGAGTAATGCTTGTAATGCTAATGCTTGCCGAATCGGAAAGTAGATAAAACAAGTTCAAAACCATCAAGGTGCTCGATTTAGGAAAAAAGAAATCAAAAAGGAAAAACAGGTACTTAAAAAAGGCATTCGGGTATGCTCAATTCTGAGCATAATTTTATATATGTAATGAAATAGACTAGTATAAGACTTTTTGTTATGTTTGTTAAACTGGGTTGCTGCTAGCTTACATAGCATATGATATAAATCCAAACAGTTTCACACATGATAAAAGTAAAACCACTGCTACTGTAACTAGCAATTATACATGTAACAATTATTTATTTATGTTGCTCTACACGTCTAATTAAAAATAAAAAAAAAAGAAATCCTTGGCTGTAAGAAAAAAGTATCCTTGTCTGTAAGGTAATGTGGCAAAAATTATTTCGTAATGTCAGGAATATGAAGAAATTTGCCTGTTCCCCAATAAGGAAAAAGTGGCGTTTGTGCTGTCTGAAGTTAACTATATTGATTATAATCATTGTGCTGCTTAATATGTCATTTACTTTAATATGTCATTTTAAACTGAATTCTTTATTCTGTATGGTGAGAAGGTGTTGGTTAATTTTCTGTAACATCAGGATTTACAATCAATTTAGCTGCAAGGCTTTAAGTAGCTGCATCATGTGCAGGTTTACAGTTGTTTATAATAAAGTGCTATTTGTATTTACATACAGCATTTGTCTGACGCCCTCATCCAGAGCGTCTTGTGTTTTTATCTCAGCAGTTAAGGGCCCAACAGGAGCATCCTGGTGAAGGTGGTAGGGTTTGTGTAGAGTGCCATCTTCTTACTATGAATTGAGGACACTCCCTCTGCTGCTCAGTTTTCGCTTCAAATCATTCATGCAGTCATGTGTATGATGATGGAGTTGCAATATAGAATGATGGAATGGCGCACCTTATCAACTGATGAAAGAATACTGGTTTAATAGATTATGGGTAGGTGTAATAGGATAGAGCAGGCAGAATGGGAGAGATAAGTCTGGACAGTATAAAGAATCATATATCAGTGTGTGTGTGTGTGTGTGTGTGAGAGAGAGAGAGAGAGAGAGAGAGAGAGAGAGATGACAAAAGATTTGTAACACATAATGCATGTACATCTGTCTACCTATCTTGTGCAGCTGACTTAACATCTGTCATGTGTGTCATGCAGAACCTGGCTGACATTAATGGTTGATTCTGTGTATTCCAGCTCGAGGCAGACTCTATAAATTGCCTCATTCCTTCATCTCAGAGAGCAAAGGAATGATGGAGGCACTGTCAGCCAACTGTCCAGACAAAGTCAGTGATACACCGCAGGCAGGAGTTGGCTCATCTGATGTGAATGAATGCCAGGCATCCATTAATGATAGCCCGGGTCATGACCAAAGTGTTTAAGAAGAGATAATCAGTCAGAAGATGATTGAAAGGACTGAGTGTGTGAGAGTGTGTATTTATAAATGGGAAATGTGGTGTTGTTTTTTTTAGCTTCAACTGAAAAGCTAGTTACCAAAAGTATAAAGAAGAATAAGTGAACTGAGATCAATTCATTTATTGCAGTTTTGAGATGTTGAGAAGTAGATCAAGAACGAAAGTGTTGAGTTTTGTTTTATTTAAAACCTTTTTAATTAGAAAGAAACATTATAAACATACAAAATCTGCCTCCTCGTCTACCAGTTTTATATTTGTTTTGGTAAATAAATATATCAGGTACACAGTAACCACCAGCTTCCCAAACACAACGTGTACATCTCATGTCTTTTGCGCATATTCAGATTTTAGGTTTTGCAATGTTATTTCTCTCCTTCACCACAGTGCTTATACTACAACATCCACCATAGTTATGTATAACGTGTCATTTTAACACCATCTAAATCTCACTCACTCACTCATCAGGGTCACGGGGAGCCTGGAGCCTATCCCAGGAGACTTAGGGCACATATCAGGGTACACCCTGGAAAGGGTGCCAATCCATCGCAGGGCACAGACACACACACATACACTCACTCATTCACACACTACGGGCAATTTGAGAACGCCAATTAGCCTAACCTACATGTCATTGGACGGTGGGAGGAAACCTGAGTACCCAAAGGAAACCCACCAAGCACGGGGAAAACATGCAAACTCTATGCACACAGAGACGGGAATCGAGCCTGGCCGGGGATCGAACCCGGACCCTGGCGGTGCAAGGCGACAATGCTAACCACTACACCACCGTGCCGCCTCATCTAAATCTCATAATGTCCAAATTCACATGGGTACATGACACATACAGCACCTGTGATTCATTAGAGATGTTACAGCCGTTGTGTTGCACAGGTTCCATGATTGGTTCACTAATCCAGAAAGAAGTCAGAAAGAAGCGAAGCGATAGGCTGTTTCAATTAATTGTCTTGAAAATCTTACAGCTACAGTATACTGTATGTCACACACTGCTCAAAATGTGGTAGTTTAAAGGTCCTAAAATAAGGTTTTACGGCACAATCTTGTGTGTCAGAGAATAATAATTTGCCAAAATGAGTCAGGAAACTCACTCACATCTCACTGAAATATGCCCTGATAACCTGTACATTTCTAAGCTAATGTCCTTATGGGAAAACATCACTCATTACTGAAAATTCCAAATTTGAGTTATCACAATCAGACTTTGTTGCATCACATCACTCACAGTTTTAAACATATATAGGTACATATCCATATCCATGTACAGGGTGGCCCAAAAGTCTGGATAAACATGCAAACACTTATTTATAAAGCCTCAGTCTTTGCAGCACTTGTTTGAGTCTGTTTAATGGGCCATTATTCACCAACCATATACAGTACTTAGTGAAACAGTATGAAACCTCATAATGTATGTAAATCAGTGTAAACCAGAGGATGTCTAAGAAAAAAAAAAATTGCTAAATATTTTATATGATAAAAATGAAGAAATAGTTCATACAGCCTAATTGCACACGCATGAGTGAACAGCCACTAAACACCAAAAGATGACAGAAAACACATTTTAAATTTGTTGTAATTTACTGTACGCAAACCAGCCAGTTATTTATACTCATTATGTTTTCATCCACCCTTGTGTGTATCATGCTTCCCATGGCAACAATGTCTACAGTCTCAGGATGCATTCAAGACAATTTACGCAAAGAGAAGTTTTAGCACAGTTTTAGTTTTATTTTATTTATTTATTTATTTATTTTTTAGCTTGTCACAGTTGCACCACTATACCACACCACTGGTGGTATAGTCATTAAAAATACCATAAAAATGCATTGTTTTTTTTTTTTTTTTGGCTTCATTTTTGTAATTTAAATGATGACACGGTGAAAAGGTTATACAATATGATGTTGTTCATCTGAGGTTGTATTTGTCTAATACTGAGACCCGCTGCAATCAAATGATTTTACAGTTTTATTATGTTTTTACACAAAAATAAACTACATGCACCAGAAGTAATGCATTACACTGCTGGGCTCCATGCTGCCATGTAATCTTCAAATAGATATAGCTAATCTCACATCAGTGATATAATCTTTTCCTTGGAACACTGGGTGGAATATTTTGCGTATCTCCAGAAGGTGTGCGGCAACTTTTGTGAGCCAGGATTAACTGCTCACCTAAAGAAGTCGGTGTCTGACAGATATTGCTAGATAAAGCATGATTTACAAGACACCATTATTCAGAGGGTCTGATATTTTACCTCATTATACATCTGAGCAGTTGAGGGCCTTGCTCAAGGGCCCAACAAGGATAAATTATGGGATTTTAACCTAAGACCTTCTGAACCATAGTCCAATGCCTGAATGAAACCACTGAATTAGCTTACTGACTAAGCTGGGGGAAAGAAATATTGAAGCTGTTGATTGGCAAATAAAAGAGAACAGTTTGGATCATTTTAGTGACTCGGTTCTTTGAATCTTGTTCTTCAAAATGAACAGATTTTTTTTTTTTGAGTCATTTAGTTTATTTCATTCTTTTGATCAGAAATCAAATAAAATGTTACATTTTCAATAAACAGACCCCCACCACGTCTACATACACAAATTTTGGCTATCTTTGACTAGTCTTCTAGTCTGAGTCGTTCGTTCTTTTAAATCTATTGCACTGCATAGCGTCTATGGGAATCACGTGACAAAAGAATGAACAATTCGGACCAAAATACCTAAAGTTAAGTACAGTGGAACCTTGGATTACGAGCGTAATTCGTTCCGGAAGTGAGCTCGTATTCCAAAACACTCGTAAACCAAATCATCATTTCCCATAAGAAATAATGAAAACTCAAATTATTCGTTCCACAGCCCTAAAAAAATAAATACATAAAAATAATTAATAAATCTATAAAATGAAAATAAAACAAATTAATCTGCACTTTACCTTTAAAAAAAAGTACAAATAAATCCTGACAGATAAATGTTTCCGTGTGTGTGTGTGTGTGTGTGTGTGTGTGTGTGTGTGTGTGGAATTAGCCCCTTCCCTCACCTCGTTTTACACATTCCTCCTCCATCTCCCCACCTCGCTTTTTAAGATTCACAACAAACACACACACAACGGAAACACCATTTTAACAGGAAAAAAATAAATCTCTCTGAGACTGGCATGAGTGTATATTAACGGAATCACTTAAGTTTCACAACAAACGGACACACACATAAACACGGAAACACCGTTTTAATATGGAAAAGAGAAATCTCTCTGACCTGGCGTGAGCAAATACACACGTGGACAAAATTGTTGGTACCCTTCAGTCAATGAAAGAAAAACTCACAATGGTCACATAAATAACTTTAATCTGACAAAAGTAATAATTTTTTAAAAATCTATGAATGTTAACCAATGAAAGTCAGACATTGCTTTTCAACCATGCTTCAACAGAATTATTTAAAAAAATAAACTCATGGAACAGGCCTGGACAAAAATGATGGTACCCCTAGAAAATACTGAAAATAATGTGACCAAAGGGACATGTTAATTCAAGGTGTGTCCACTAATTAGCATCACAGGTGTCTACAATCTTGTAATCAGTCAGTGGGCCTATATATAGGGCTCCAGGTAGTCACTGTGTGGTTTGGTGACATGGTATGTACCACACTCAACATGGACCAGAGGAAGCGAAGGAAAGAGTTGTCTCAGGAGATTCAAAAGAAAATTATAGACAAGCATGTTAAAGGTTAAGGCTATAAGACCATTTCCAAGCAGCTAGATGTTCCTGTGACTACAGTTGCACATATTATTCAGAAATTTAAGATCCATGGGACTGTAGCCAACCTCCCTGGACGTGGCCGCAGGAGGAAAATTGATGACAAATCAAAGAGACGGATAATCTGAATGGTCACAAAAGAGCCCAGAAAGACTTCTAAAGAGATCCAAGGTGAACTTCATGCTCAAGGAACATCAGTGTCAGATCGCACCATCCGTCGTTGTTTGAGCCAAAGTGGACTACATGGGAGACGACCAAGGAGGACACCATTGTTGAAAACAAATCATAAAAAAGCCAGACTGGAATATGCCAAACTACATGTTGACAAGCCACAAAGCTTCTGGGAGAATGTCCTATAGACAGATGAGACAAAAATGGAACTTTTTGCCAAGGCACATCAGCTCTATGTTCACAGACTGAAAAATGAAGCATATCAAGAAAAGAACACTGTCCCTACTGTGAAACATGAAACATGGGGAGGGGGGGGAGGTGAGAGAGTAACGCTCGGTGTCAAAATAAGAGTCGCATGTGTGATACATGATACTCTGCGATCGTAAACTAATACTTGCTCGGTTTCCGAATAAAAAATTATTAAAAATCTTTGCTCGGTTTGCGGAACACTCGTAAACCACGTTACTCGCAATCTGAGGTTCCACTGTACTCAATTCTGTTTCCTGTACATAACCTATGGAGGTTTTGCGCATGCTCCCAGTAGTTAATGAACGAGAGCACTCTCTGAGACTGCTCATTCTTCTGAGTCACGTTAAAGACTCGTTCAAAAAGAACGAATTGTTCATGAACGACCCATCACTATTTGTTTCACACTTCTCATTTTTTAACCACTGAAGATAGGAACTGAGGTTTGTCTGAGCCAGCGGTTTATCCAACAGATCAATGTTTTATTCTGTTGATAGCAATAAGTATTAACCAGAGGTCATTTGTGCCAGAGAAGCAATAGAAAGAACAAAATTTCAGCATTTGACCTTCAGCAATTACTTTCTTTACTACAAATACAGCATGTCAGGTTTCTTGAGTTAACTAAAAAGTGTTTGCAATATGATTTGATAAAGACAAACCCAGTGTTAGTCATTGAAGAGAATGCTAAATTCTTAATGAAAAAAAAAAAAAACCTTTAAACCACACAAACACACACACACACACACAAAACAGCCGGTGTGAATGTTAGCACTGCTAAACACATTGCATGACTTATTGAATGACATTCAAACGTGTGGAAGGTAGGTGAAGATGTGTGTATAAGTGTGTCTGTGAGGTTGTCTGCCAGTGAGAGGCTCTTTTTTGTGTCTGTCATTATGAAATGAGGACAGCATTCCCTCAGGTACTCCTTTGCCACGCTAAATCATTCAAGTAGACAGACATGAGCATGTGTTTGTGTATGCTGGTGTATAATGTTGGTGGAAATCACAATACAGTCAGGTCCATGAGTATTTGGACAAGGACACCACTTTTATATTGTTGGTTCTGTGTACTGGAAATGTCAGAAACGGAAGCTGAGCCAGGATACAATTGGGGTAAAAACTTTACTGAGTATTATGCAGGACAAATAATCCAAAAGCCAACAAGCTAAAAGAGTAGTCAAACAGGCAGAAGGTCAGGCGATGTAAATTAGAATAGCGGAGAAAAGGCTCAGAGCAAACACCAGAATCACAGATCAGCGGCAAACGGCTTGGTAAAGGAAGTTACAACTTACAAACATTAAGTTGGTTGTTTTCGTCACAAATCCGTTATTTGACTGAATCTGAGCAGAGTGTACAGCTCTACAGTATACACTTCAGAATTCATCCTGCTACTTCTATTAGCAGTGAGGTCATCAAAGAACACCAGTGACCCGGTTCCAATACCAGCTATGCATACTAACACTGCCTCTACCATGTTCGACAGACGATGTAGTATACTGTACTTTGAAACATAAGCCATTCCTTTCCTCCTTCACACTGTATTCTTCTATTCCATTCATTCTGGATTAATGTATCAGAGCTAGCCAGTCTTTTTTGTTTTAAAGGGTTTTAACATGGTCTACTTTGGCCTTTTTACTGTTGAGTGTTACTGTACCAGTGGTTGAAGTAAACCATATGTATTTACAGTACATCTCTTTGACAATGATCCAGCTACTTCTTGAAGAGTATACTACGCTTGGCGAGTCATGAAGGGACCTTTCTTCATAAAGGAAATAATTCACTTGGTCGTCTGTGCCCTTCATGGCCTTTTGGTGAATTCCCTCTTTTTATGAAATGTACCAAATTATTGATTTGGCCACTACGAACAGGTTCTTCTATCTCTGTGATATATTTCTTTTGATATTTTAGCTTTATGATGGCCACCTTAACTTGTACGTCCCTGGATTAAATGCGAATTCATCACCTGCAATCAACTCCAGACCTTTTTATGTCAGTAATTTGTGAAGAACTAACAGGCCAGAATTAGCTGGATATTATCAAACTGCTTATCAGACAATTTTCCTGATTACTTTTGAGCATATGAAAATGGAAGACCTGGTAATGTCTGTAATTCCTGACCAGCTGATGCAAAATTTCCTGTTAATCCCCCTTGAATTAAAGCTGTACATCCACACTTCAATCACAGCTTGCAGTCTCCATTGCTCTGTTTTAAATCCATTGTGGTAATTTACAAAATCTTCTAATGACAGATTTAACGTTATGGAAGGAGAAAATATGTTAGAGTGCATGGGGTTTATAGACAAATAGATAAAATGGGAGAAAAAGGTTTTGGAGAGAAAGAGAGAGTGAAAAAAACGAAAGGAAATACAGTGGGGAAACTCTCTTTCTGTTTTACCCTCTCCCATTTGTCATTCTACGTTCAACAGTAATGTACAAATAAATTATTAAACCATGCACTTTAGCTTGCCCCACATACACTTCATTTTTGTTAATGTCCCTTCTGTACCTCCAGTACACTATTTAAATATCACTGCCTTTCTGCATCTCCCTTACGGCTTTTCTAATTCTACAGTACCCACCCCTCCCTGCAGATCCATTAAAAATAATTCTACGAGGGGTGTTCAAGTCAAACCTGGACTTGTGATGAATTTTCTCACAAATGAAAGCATAAAACCGATTGACATTTACAGAAGACTTCAAGCACAGTACGGTGATGAGACTCTTAGCCGCAGTAAAACATTGGAATGGTGCAAAAGTCTTAAGGGAGGGCGTACATATGTGAACAACGATCGTGGCTCGGAGCCCACTGCAGTCATTCTCGTGAGTGGACCGCCCGGTCCTTGAAAATCGGCAGGTAACTTATTGCCAACGTGCGGAAGAGCTGCATCTGTCTGTGGGAACTGTACACACAATCATTCACCAACTCCACTTGCACATTACAGCAACTTAACTTGGAGTTATTGTCTCATTTGTCATATAGGCCTGACCTCGCTTCAACCATTTCCACATGTTTGGGCCTTTGAAGGAGTTCCTGAGCGGTTCTGAATCACTGTATCTTCACTCCAGTTATGACGGAATAACACCACATTCGTTTTCCTACACGTCACACATCCATTTGCTGATGTCCTTTTTGTGGGCTGTAAAGAGTCTGTGCACATGCATATACAGTGTTTGTGTGCATACTGTGTGTATGTGTGCATTCATGAATGCAGTCTCATTTGCATTGAAATTGCTGTGTTTTTCTTGCAGCTGGTAAGTGTATGAAAAGGAAAGAATTTATAAAACCAGGTTACCTTGGCCAAGAAAGCACACTTCAATATGCATCAACAAAGCTTTCTGTCTCTGTTTGCTTCTTCCACTGGGAGCCTGAGCAGGACACGGAGAGGAGGACATGCAAAATTCATCAGCCAGCATTACCTGTATTGGAAAAGAAAGACTTTATGTGACTATATGAGACACACACACACACACACACACAAAGTCATCTCTTGAATATACTGTATAAGCACAGTATGTACAAGGTTGCTCATCTAATAGAAACCAAACCTGTATTCCACTTCACAAACACCCTGGTGCGCCACACACACACACACACACACACACACACACACACACACACACACAGACATATACTCACTAGAAGATAAGGCAATGGCTGGATTTCTCCAGGGGGTTGTGAATCTCACAGTCAGGTATTAGTATTAGATAGATATGTTCCCTCTGTCTCTTGAGAAGCAAGAACATATTGGGTGAGTGAGGTGGGTGGGAATCAAAGTAAAAAAAAGAGAGAGTGCATGGATACAAAGAAAGAGATTCAGAATGCAGTCTATAAGAAACAGAGGTTAGTAGGATGTGGAATGGCTCTCTAATGCTAATGAATGTAGAGAAGCCGTATATAAAATGATAATATGCTAATAAGTCATTTAATCCAATAAACTACTATTACTAATTGCATAGCTACTGTTACGGGTCTCATCAGCAACAGCGATGAGAAGTGAAGCAACTCACTTAATGGTGTAGACACAAATGCTTATAACCAGAAATGTAGTGGTTAAAAAGGTGCATAAATGATAAATTATGTGGTTGAGGTAAGGCAGACTGAGACTTACCAGCAGTAAAAAAAAAAAAAAAAATATATATATATATATATATATATATATATATAGGAATAGTCCTTGGAATAAAAGTGAATTGAAGCTAAAAACAAGGACATTCAAATAATAAACATAGCTGAAGTCCATGAAGTTTGTTAATTACAAATAAAATATAAAACAATGAAGACAGTATGGAAGCCTTTTTCAGCCACTATTCAAAGAACTGAATAATCCATCATGAATTACAATAAAGGAAAAAAATATTATAATTTTACCCCTTCTTAAGTCTCTACATTTCTATTACCCAAATGTCCATTATCTCTTCTTAACTAACATTTAGTGACGTTATTACCAACTAATGCAATCCAATACATAGTAGGAACAATAACCAGGCCAATATGGAAAACCCTACGATTTGATCTGGCAAAGCAATATGAAACTCAAGCCGTTGGGAGGACATTCTCATAAGCTAACAAATTTTAAAGCTGTTTTAACGCTAGTCAGAGGTGCGTAAATGCTAGGCAGTGATGAGTGAACCCTAGGCAGAGGTGGGTATATGCTAGTCAGAGACCACAAGTCAGAGGTGAATAAACACCAGTCATAGATGGGTAAACACATTTTGGAGGTGAGTAAACGCTTGTCAGGTGCTAAAGGCTAGTCAGAGTTGGCTAAATTCTAGTCAGAGGTAGGCAAATGCTAGTCAGAGGTGAGTAAATGCTAGACATAGGTGAGTAAACGCTAGTTACAGGTGAGGAAACCCTAGTCAGGGGTGATTAAACGATAGTCAGAGTTGGCTAAACACTAGTCAGAGGTAGGCAATTGCTAGCCAGAGGTGAGTAAATGCTGGTCATAGTTGGGTAAACACTAGCGTTTACCTATCTCTGACTAGTGTTGAGTTAGGTAAATTGTAGCCAGAGGTGAGTAAATGCTAGTCATAGGTGAGTAAACGTTAGTTAAAGGTGGGTAAACACTAGTCAGAGTTGGCTAAACAATAGTCAGAGGTAGGCAAATGCTAACCAGAGGTAAGTAAATGCTAGTCAGAGGTGGATAAATGCTAGTCAAAGGTGGGTAAACACTATTTAGAGTTGGATAAATTCTAGGCAGAGTATAGGTAAATGCTAGAAATAAGCGGGTAAACGCTAATCAGACTTGGCTAAATGCTAGTCAGAGTAAGAGGTTGGTAAAAACTAGTCATAGTTGGCTAAATGCTACCCAGAGCTGAGTAAATGCTAGTTAAAAATGGATAAACACTAGTCAGAGTGTTGGCATATGATATTTAAAAAATTAGGAGAAGCGTAAAACTCCATTTACATGCATTTAACGTCCCCTGTGGTCCCGATGAAGGCTAAAGATGAAGAAAATTATGGAACAAATAGACCACTCTTCACCACACCTCAGGAGCATCTACGCCACCACCAGCAGACTCTGCAACAGGTTCTTTCTCAAGGCAGTCTGATTACTTGTAGTAAGTTCTCACTTGTGTTAGTCAAACAAAGTCACACATTGTGTTCCAATGTTAAAAAAATCTGTATTGAAAAATGTAATAATAATAATAATAATAATAATAACAACAACAACAACAACAACACTTGAATAATTTAAGTTGCAAATTAACAAGCACTTAATATTTTGCAATGTATATTTACATCATGCTACATTTTGACCAAAATGTCTAGGAAAAAAGTGTCTGAAAATTAATTATCGGTTATTTACTGATATCTGTAAATAATTTAAAACACAAACAATGTATCTGAAAATCAGTTAGCATGTTTTTTTCGTGTGAACACATATCACCTAAATAAACACACTGACATACAGAAAATGTTGTTGTATTTATTTGCAGTCTGGAAACATTATGAATATACTGTACTTAGTTGAACAAAAAAAAAATGTTTTATTTAAAGCACTAAGCAAGAGTGCATCAGACAGCCTCCATGAGACTGAAAAAGTCTAACCCTAAACGAAGCCTAAACACCTGAACTATGATCACATAGGGCTTTAACCCAGGCTTTAAATATACACTCACAAATAACTCCTTCAGTCTATTACCAGCCTTGCAATGCAGACCTGTACAATAATTAAAACAATCCTTTAGTATTTGAGCTTGCAAACTCTTTTTTTTTATACTGATGTTTTCTCCACTTGCACACTGTCTGCTGACCTGCAGGCTTTTTGTTAGGCTGTCCCTGAATCACTCCCATGCTCAAACACTTATGTATTTCTCAACACAATCCAGTTCCATAGGAAAAAAGTTTCAATAGTATCTTTTGTTCAAAGGTGCAATTCTCGAATAAAAGGCCTGAACTTTATTTCCAAAAATCTTATTGGCTTAATGCAATGTTAATACACAGCTACAGTATTTGGACTTTTGTAAGTTTGATAATTACAACATTTGCACGGATTTGGCACCGTGTGTGTTTATGTAGATCTAAAACAATACAAAGGTTGTATCCCAGAATACTGCCATCTGTTCGTAAAGCTCTCAGGCCACATGGAGTGACAGGAAATATCAGCTGGAACTGTGTCTATGTGATCGCGTCATGCTCTGGCTTGTGTCCAGTTCAGGAACCACACCCTACTGCCATTATTAAATCTATTTTTGCGGCACCTTAGCTGAAGTGATTTTCTGCACCATCTACTGGCATGTTAAATATGTAACTAATGAAGGTTAAGATGTGATGTTAAAAAAGAAGTTGTTTTACTACCTCTTTTTTTTTTTTATTGTTAGTCACATTTGAGGTTGATTTCAAGATTTTTTTTTTTTTTGACAATTACACAAAGATCTTGAAAATCCTTTGTTTCTGTTCAGCATGAATGATGTGAAAGTAATCATAACATTAAAACCCTTTGGGCTTGGCTTGGGCCTCTGTGGACACGCTATGTCTGCCACTACGACGGATTGGGATTTTGGAAATTTGGAGGCTGGATTGTTGGCCGTTGGCTCTTTGCCTCCTGGACCCCATTCTTTGCCTCCAGTTGGCTGTGGTGCAATGGGTGTTCTGGTGTCTTTCTATCATAGCCAGCATTTATGTTTTTCAGTGATTTATGCTGCATTGGCTTTTCTGTCGGTGGCACAGTGGTATAATGCTTAGCACTTGCACCTCCAGGGTCGAGGGATCGATTTCCGCTTCGAGTCTGTGTGCATGGAGTTTGCATGTTCTCCCTGTGCTTGGTGGGATTTCCTCCAGGTAGTCCTAATGGCACTCCCAAATTGTATATATTGTGTGTGTGCCCCGTAATGAATTTGCACCCGCCTTTGTGCCCTAACACTCCTGGGATAGACTCCAGGGCCCGTATTCACAAAGCTTCTTAAGCCTAAAAGTTGCTCCTAGTAATGAAATTCTAAGAAAAATTTTAGAATGATGACATTTTCTTAGAATTTCTGCTTAAATTTAGGATTAAATCTTAGTAAAGATAAAAATGATTCACGAAACATCTTAGCCCTAAAAACAGCTCCTACAGTAAAAGAAAATTGTTAAAAGTAGAGAGGAGGACTTTTAAGAGGCTTAAGAGTTTCTATAGCAGCGGACAAAATGGCGGAAAGAAGAAATATTCTCCAAACACTGAACATAAAGCTAAAAGTAAACACTGGTCTTCTGTCCAATTTGGTTTTCCTGTTGATTTACTTCCGTTGGCTACAAATCATCCAAAAGTGCAACTTAAACAGACTGTCCTGCAATCATGTAAACTGGTAAAAGCTGAGACATTTTGCTCCCATCAATCTAAAATGGATTACAAGTAATAAAATCAGTACGGTAAATAAATGGAAGAACTTAAATATAGTAACTACTGTGTGGAAATTGGTTCACATTTTCAACATTTGGCTGTTTTAATTCACTTTAAGATATTTAGCATACAACAGACACTTTGCATGAAGTAGCTTGTAGTCATGATTATACAATTTCATTATACAGTATACAAACATTATGATTTCACTGTCTGTTCTATTATCATATATTCTATTTTCACAAAGAGCACATTTCAAGACCTTTGCAGAGGTCAGAGGTTATTTTTCATCAACCAATCACAGTCCTTGAATTGCTGCATCATCCCTAGCAACGGGGTCACCACACCTCCTCACTAAGATAAATGTTTTTGTACTTTCCTTACTCATAGTTGCTCTAAGACGTTTTCTAAATCACTTTTAGTCTAAGACTCCCAGCTAGGACTTTTTTAGGCTAAGATAGGAGCTCTCTGAGAGAATTCTAAGAAGCTTTGTGAATATGGGCACAGGAATATAAGAGTATAAGAGTATGCAAAAGAACGATGAGAATAAGTGGACTAATGTGATGAAGGGTAAAGAAGATGTGGAGGTATAGCCAGAGTAAAATACAGCCTGGTAAAAATGTGAAGCAGCACAAAGATAAAGAGCTAAAGAGTAAAGAGCTTGAGTAGATGATTATAAAGGACCCATAAAGAAGAGTAGAGTGTGGGTCCTGAAGAAAGGAAGAGAGGGCCAGAGAGGGTAAAACAGGCTAGTGAATAAGGGAAAAGAACAGTCAGCAAAAAGCTAGATAGAATCAGTGAGAACAGTTGGAGGGGTCCCACAGAGAAGCTGGATCAAAGTAAAGAAGGATAAAGAGAGGCTGTGAGAAAGGCTCGATGGTCCAGCAGAGTATTTAGAAACAGTAATAAGAGGTACTGTAGGTTCACCTGTGAAGAATGCACGGTATATAGGACTAGCAAAGACAGGTCAAAATGGCTAATAAGGTAATATACATAGGGCAAATAAATAGGGTAGACAGGAATAGTAGATGAAAAGGTGAAAAGAAATGAAAAAAAAAAGAATATACAGTTATACAGTCAATTATTGTATCTTTAATGACGTTTAGTGTATAAAAAAGTGAGACACAGTGGGACTATAAAGAAGAAGGAGGCAGCAAAAAAGAATATAGACAGCCAGAAATGAAGGGTAAATACAAACAACCTCTAATCTGAAAGGAATTGTAGTGTGGCCTAGTAAAGAAGGATGAATTGCCCATATGAATAGGATAGAGAGGATGATTGTGAAAGGAAACACATATCTCTACTAAAAATACCGTATGTTGATACCGATCCTTAAAAAGCTCGAAAGATATGAAAAGAAGAGACTTAGAAAGGGTCATTGTGCATGACTTCCCTGGTAGAGTGCTTTTTCCGTGCGTACTGTATGTCTGAGTTTCTTTTCCCTTCTGTAAGAGGAGCTCAGTGAGAGATCAGTGACTTATCTCTGAAAGCTGGGCTATGTCTGTGAGAAGGGTCTGGCTCTATTGATCTCAGGCTTTTTTCTAGCTGTCTGTCTTTCCCATTCACATGTGCCACACGTCTGCTTTCCCTGCCTCAGCACTCCCTTTCTTATGAGGCACGCATATACAGAGTAGTGGGATTTAACCCCCTTTACATATGGGATGATGTCGTAATATTACAAAACAAAATGTTAAGTTCCATATTGTCAAGGTTTCTATTGTGCCACCAGGGCAGCTTTGGGTTATAACCCCACAGGACCTCTTGGCGTGTGCTGTGTTGTCTGGAACAGGGATGTTATCAGTGGATCCTTTGGGTGCTGTGGGTTATAGGGTGGGGCGTCTGTGGATCCGACTTGTTTGTCCAGTGCATTACATGTAGGCTCAGGTGGATTGAGATCTGGAGAATTTGGAGGCCAGATTATCACCATTAAAATCTTATGCCTCTTAAGTCCCAAATGCAGCAGGCTGTGATAGACTGGATGTTCTGGTGCATTGAAAAAAATACCTTGAAATTTCGAGGTGTGAAGAACGATCAAAAAATGTAAATTTGTTTTCAATTAAATTTTAAAGGGTGATTAAAAAGCACTTAACCAGGAATTTTATAGTAATCATCACAGTAACATGTATATAACATTGGGTCAGCATTTAGAAGGCCTCATTTGGAGCAGAGTTAGCAGTCTCTGCAGAATTCATGGTTCATTCATGTAGCCTGTCTGTGGATGTGGGGAAGGGTTAGGGTCCAGTCCAGTGATTTTTCACTCCAAACAATTCAAGTTTCTATCTCAGGCTATCAGTATGAGCAATGTGATGATTATACTGTAGGCAGTCATTTATACTGAATGCTGTAACATTATGGATGTCAGTATGTCAGATTGCATATTCCTGATGAAAGAGGTTACTGACCTTAGTGAATACTGTTTCTGTTAAGGGGTTTACTTGGCCTGCAACGATTTATGTAGTTGGCACGTGTCAAATTAACATCCAGAGAGATTCCAGGTACACTGTTACTGATCGGAAGATCTGCGGTTCGATCCCCAGCTTCGCCAGGTTGCCACTGTCGGGCCTTTGAGCCCTTGAGCAAGGCCCCCAAACCCTATCATCATGCTCTGATGATTCTGATGCTCATTGCAGCGATTTCGGTGGTGGACACTGGTGAGCATGGGCACTTTGACTGGTCTGTAGTTAGACAGCCCTATAAACTGCCCTGCACTGTGTGTTCTGATATTGGTCTATCTTAGCTAACTTTAACCTTGCCAGCAATTTGGACTCTAATATCTTTGGGATCAGAACAGATGAACTAGACTTTGCTCTGCACATGCATTAGTGTGCGTTGGCCAGACATGACGATGTTGCCGGTTCACCAGTTTTCCTTCCTCGGACTTCTTTTAGTAGGTACTAACCAGTGCATAACCTGCCATTTTTAAACTGCTCTGACCCAGTATTCTAGCCATTATAATTTGGCCCTTGTCGCCAGATGCTCAAATCAGTTGCTTGAACACACAAATTGAGAATCGACTGTTCACTTGCTGCTTAATATATCCCGTGCCATTGTAATGAGATTCACTTCACCTGTCAATGGCTGTAATGTTACATGGCGGATCAGTGTATGTTTGTAATGTGTGTTAAGAGGCAAGAGGAAACTGAATAACCTAAAAGTCTTCTTTATAAGGTCATAGCAGGGGTCGTACTCAGGCAAAATGACGATGGCCATTTCATAATCAGTGCCAAAACAGAATGAATATGTGTCATGAAAATAAGATTGGGCAAGACCTTGTAACACACCAAAAAAATCAACAGGGGACACAATCGGGTAGCAAACAACTGACAGGATGTGTCAGATACAGGACTTGTCCAAATGGGAACTGTGATGCTAAGTGGGAAACCATAACAATGTGTCATAGTCTCGTCCCTGCTGCTTGTTATTATGACCCTACAATATGACAACACTGTATTCCTGTTTTGGTTTTTCTTCCTGTTTTTGTCCTCGTCCCATCATTTGTTTAGTTCCTATGGACTCTGACAATGAGTTTCGGTAGACAAAGACTAGGCAAAAGATAATGACTAAACATCAACATATGCATCAATCACTGTTTATATGTTTATTCATGCATAGGAATAGACAATCTCTTTTAGAATTCTGCTCAGACTCCTAATCTATCAGCTACAAAAACAGCACCCATCACGACTGAGCTTTAAAGGAACTGCAGAGGAAGGGATCATACCCTGGCCAGGATTGAGCTATAGAAAAGTGCAGAACCTTTAGCTTGATAGTAAGAAAATGAGATAAGGAAAAACAGCAGGTAGGTAGATATTTATTATTTGATACTATCAAACCACACCGCAATAATCTACAGTCTCCTCTGAGGTGCTGACATCCGATTAGGGAGGTGCAAAAAGCAGAGATGTGAGAATGAGATCTGCAATTCAGAATATACTTTTATACCACAGAGAACAAAATGGCTTTGCTGAAATAGTAACAGAACGGCTCCTGTGTTCCTCATCCGCTAATAAAACTTCTATAAGTCAGCCGTCAGCTAAAATGGGCCAGATAAGATTGACTTGTCAATTTCAAATGGGATTTTAATAACCAATTGCTGTTAATAAATTTGATTGTTGTAACAACAGCACTTTATGTCAGCACTTTCAGTTGATTGATTTGATTGGTCTGAGGTTCAAGACCACACACACATGGACAAAATTGTTGGTACCCTTCGGTCAATGAAAGAAAAACTCACAATGGTCACATAAATAACTTTAATCTGACAAAAGTAATAATTTAAAAAAATTCTATGAATGTTAACCAATGAAAGTCAGACATTGCTTTTCAACCATGCTTCAACAGAATTATTTTAAAAAATAAACTCATGGAACAGGCCTGGACAAAAATGATGGTACCCCTAGAAAATACTGAAAATAATGTGACCAAAGGGACATGTTAATTCAAGGTGTGTCCACTAATTAGCATCACAGGTGTCTACAATCTTGTAATCAGTCAGTGGGCCTATATATAGGGCTCCAGGTAGTCACTGTGTTGTTTGGTGACATGGTATGTACCACACGCAACATGGACCAGAGGAAGCGAAGGAAAGAGTTGTCTCAGGAGATTCGAAAGAAAATTATAGACAAGCATGTTAAAGGTAAAGGCTATAAGACCATCTCCAAGCAGCTAGATGTTCCTGTGACTACAGTTGCACATATTATTCAGAAATTTAAGATCCTTTGGACTGTAGCCAACCTCCCTGGACGTGGCCGCAGGAGGACAAATTGATGACAAATCAAAGAGACGGATAATCCGAATGATAACAAAAGAGCCCAGAAAGACTTCTAAAGAGATCCAAGGTGAACTTCATGCTCAAGGAACATCAGTGTCAGATCGCACCATCCGTCGTTGTTTGAGCCAAAGTGGACTACATGGGAGACGACCAAGGAGGACACCATTGTTGAAAACAAATCATAAAAAAGTCAGACTGGAATATGCCAAACTACATGTTGACAAGCCACAAAGGTACTGGGAGAATGTCCTATGGACAGATGAGACAAAAATGGAACTTTTTGCCAAGGCACATCAGCTCTATGTTCACAGATGGAAAAATGAAGCATATGAAGAAAAGAACACTGTCCCTACTGTGAAACATGGAGGAGGCTCTGTTATGTTCTGGGGCTGCTTTGCTGCATCTGGCACAGGGTGTCTTGAATCTGTGCAGGGTACAGTGAAATCTCAAGACTATCAAGGGATTCTAGAGAGAAATGTGCTGGCCAGTGTCAGAAAGCTGGGTCTCAGTCGCAGGTCTTGGGTCTTGCAACAGGACAATGACCCAAAACACACAGCTAAAAACACCCAAGAATGGCTAAGAGGAAAACATTGGACTATTCTAAAATGGCTTTCTATGAACCCTGACCTCAATCCTATTGAGCATCTTTGGAAGGAGATGAAGCATGCTGTCTGGAAAAGGCACCCTTCAAACCGGAAACAACTGGAGCAGCTTGCTCATGAGGAGTGGGCCAAAATACCTGCAGAGAGGTGCAGAAGTCTCATTGACAGTTACAGGAATCGTTTGATTGCAGTGATTGGGTGATAGGGGTACCATCATTTTTGTCCAGGCCTGTTCCATGTGTTTTTTTTTTTTTATAATTCCGTTGAAGCATGGTTGAAAAGCAATGTCTGACTTTCATTGGTTAACATTCATAGAATTCTTATTTATTATTACTTTTGTCAGATTAAAGTTATTTCTGTGACCATTGTGAGTTTTTTAACACTATGATAAAACTGGCCCTCATGAAGACCTTCCCAGGAAAGCAAGACTAAAACTTATCTCTGCTGCAGAGAAGAAGTTCATTTAGAGTTACCAGCCTCAGAAATCACCAATTAACAACCAGCACCTCAGATTAGATTTGTTATGAGCATAAGTAGCAGATACATCTCAAAGTCTATATATGAGATATATTACTTACTCACTCATCATATATATTGCTTTATCACTTTATCCTTTACACATTGTCACAGCGGACCTGCAACCTACTGTATACCAGGAGAATTTAGGCACGGGGCAGGGTACAGCCCGGGTAAAACTTAGGAACTTTGGTGCAAGCCAATCCATCACAGGACACACACACACGCACATTTACACCCTACAGGCAATTTGGGAACACCAATGAGCCTAATCTGCATGTCTTTGGACTTGCAGGAATCGAACCCGGACTCTAGAGGGGCAAAGCAACAGTGCTAACTACTAAGCCACTCTGGTGTATATAATGTACTGTATTTATAATACTCACTCACTCAATCACTCACTCATTATCTATACTGCTTAATCCTGTATTCAGGGTCGCGGGGGCCTGGAGCCTATCCCAGGTGACTTAGGGTACAAGGCGGGGTACATTCTGGACAGGGTGCCAATCCATCGCAGGGCACACACACATACACACACTCACAGACTCATTCACACACTACGAGCATTTTTGGGAACGCCAATTAACCTAACCTACATGTCTTTGGACTGGGGGCGGAAACCGGAGTACCCGGAGGAAACCCACCAAGCACAGGGAGAACATGCAAACTCCATGCACACAGAGACGGGAATCGAACCCGGACCCTGGAGGTGCAAGGCGACAGTGCTAACCACTACACCACCCATTTATAATACTGTATATTGAATTTATACATTATATAAGTATTGTGAGATTTAAATGTTGTTACAACATTTTTATTATTAATTAGAATCCTGGATACTATATCACCTAGTGCAGGGGTTGTGAGAAATAAAAAAAATTATAATAATTGAAACTAACACCTGCCAACAGCTTGCAAACATAATACACAACAAACAGCTTTAAATAATCCAGTCTAATGTAATCATCCCAGCAGTTGCTATAACGGTTTGTCGGAAATGTATTACATATGTGGGATTATTACTTTAAAAGCTGCAGATTTGTATTACATTTGCAGTTTATTATGCTTGTGGGCTGTTATTATGTTGGCGGATGATACACAGTACCAAAAGAAGATCCTTCTGTAGCAGATCTTCTGTTCATTCATGCAGGTTCCCTTAACTAGAGTGACTTAAATCCAACTTGACTCATTATACATTGGGCAGTTGAGGCCCCAACAGCGGCAACTTAGGATTTGAACCTGAACCTATTAAACGTTCAGGATTCGCGGGGTTTGAATTCCGGGTTTGAACCTATAGAACTTCTCAGTTCTATAGCAGAACCTCTGTTGTGCACAATTATGTGCATTTCTGTAAAGCATTGACCTGAAGGTAACTCCTAGAGGCATGGAAATACTTTTTTTAATCAGATTTTGTTTTTAGTGATGTGACATGAAGACTTCATACCCGAGTACATCTCAGCACCACCAGCATAGATGAGGACACCTACAGTACCACCACCAAGAAGTTTATTTCTTCTCGTTATTTATTTATATGCTTGAAATACCCTCCAGATATACTTTCAGCAGGAAGGAAGAAATGAAACAACCTTGACCTTGTTTGGATTCAATCTGAAGTGTAATCAGCTCACCTGCTTGGTATAGGGATAATTCCATACGATTCCTACAAATAAATCCTTCACCCACTCGTTCCTGAGAATAAGCAGAGAATAAAAATGAGGATCTCAGACAGATTGACCTGATCACTGAAAAGCCAAGAAAAGAATCTAGTGGTGGAAGGATTAAAAATGAATAAAATAAAATAAAATAAAAATACTGATTATAAAGACATAATGGACACAGAGGAGTGGAAAGAAGAAGTATGCATTTATTCTCTAGTTTCAGGTGTCCACAGTGCTGGTCAACAGTGGTGACATTAATGAATATTATATATATATATATATATATATATATATATATATATATATATATATATATATATTATATTACCACTTGAAATGAATGGGTCTAATTCATACCAATGAACTAAGACTTACAGACTCACTGTTCACAATCATATGTATCTATTCATTAATGATCCTAATCTGCATTGACCTTCATTATCTCGGTCTTACACCACTCTTTTTTTTTTTCACTGCTGTCACTTTTTAATTGCTACACGTTGCACATCTTAATTTGCACTACTGTATCCACTGAATATTCTATCTATATTCTATATTTAATTATATCTTAAGTTGATTATATTTTGCACATTCTCTTTTATTTTATTGTGTTTTTTGTTCTGTTCATTCTATCACTATTGTATCTGTCTGTCTGTTTAATGACTAACAAATGGTAGTGCTTATCCAACCCTTTGTAAACTGTGTCTCCATCATTTTTTGCAGAATACCCGCGATTCGAACTAACAGCCATTACTAGAAAATGTAATGTCATTTGGACAAATTGTGGAAAATATGATGCATTCATTCGTTCTTTTTTAGGGAGGCTAGGTGCACTTGCATCACATTCAGAGGCAGTAGTCATAATATATATATTTTTTCCATTACACCTAGAATTTTTACTTTTCTACAAAAAATTATGAAATTCTAATCCATTTAAATGATTTTTCCTCATCATTTTAAACATAATTCTCCACAATTACAAAGCAAAACCAGGTGTTTGGTGCGTTTTGTAAATGTATTAAAAATAAAGACCCATCATTTGGTATTTGGTTAAAGTACCTTTGGCAGCAATGACAGCCTCAAGTCTGCTTGGAAGTGATGCTGCAAGCTTGGCACGCCCTTCTTTTGAAAGTTTCTTTCATTCCTCTTTGACAGAATCGTTCAAGCTCAACCAGGTTGAACGGGCAGGTTTGGTGCAAAGACATTTTCAGGTCTCTCCAGAGATGCTCTATTGGGTTTAGACCTGAACTCTAAATAGACTGGCTGGGCCACTCCAGAACTTTCACAGAGTTGTTCTGAAGCCACTCCTGTGTTTGCTTGGTGTCATACTTTGGGTCATGCTCTTGTTAAACTGTAAACCTTTATCCCAGCCTGAGAGAAGGCTTTCTTGTAGGGATGGTTTTAATAAGGTGATGTCCAGTGCCTGGTTTCCAGATTACAAATATTTAAATCTTTGTGTCATCAGACCAGAGGATTGTGTTTCTCATGAGCTCATGTTTTTAGTAAGGAATGGCTTCTGTCTGGTCAGACTATCACAGAGATCTGATTGGTGGAGTGCTGCCGTACTTCTGTGAGCCTCTCCCATCTCCACAAGGAAACTCAGAATATCATTTATAGTGACACTTTAAACTTCCTGGTTACCCATCTGACCAAGGCATTTTATCCCTGATTACTCAGCAAGGCTGGGCGGGGAAAGACTGTTGGTTGTTCCAAATCTCTTCAGTTTGAGAATTATTCATTTGTATCGTACTCTTGTGTGCCTTCAATGCTCCAGAAGGTTTCTTGTATCCTTCCTCAGATCTTGTCTTGTGGGCCTATAAATAATTCTCTCAACCTCATGGGTTTGTTTTCTATTAGGATTTGTTTTCTTCATGGGTTTCATGGGTTTGCACAGTCTATTTCTATTGACCTTTTTTAGACAGGTCTGTGCCTTTCCTAATTATGTCCAATGAAGGAGGACTCCAGTCAAGTTGTGGAAGCATCACGAGAACCACTGATAGGAGTAGGATGCAACACAATTGCAAGTTTCATATATATATATATATATATATATATATATATAAAATATGTGAATTATGACTTTTTATAATTATGTTTCTTGTGATATCCACCACTAGTCTAATCTTTTTGTCGTTGTTGTTGTTGTTGGAAGGAAATAACATTGTTGTCCTGGTTTCTCTTACCTACTCTATTTCTGTCTCTGGCAGACGTTCATGGAGGTGGCCATCTGCCATCCATACACAAAAAAAACTACAGTATACAGTGTTTATTCTAGATGATACATGGGGGGAAAAATATCAACTCATTATACTCATGCTTTCAGATCAGTATGCATTGTTTGTTTAGTCTGTGTCTGTGCAAAGCTTTGACCATCTAAAATGGAAATAGCCTCAGACGTGATGATAGGAACAAAATACTGTGTTTCTATATAGTGTGATCGTAAACACACCTGTATCTGTCTGACCCATTCAGTATACTCCCCTACTCCCCGGGAGCTGCTGAGCAACAGCCGTTTGCTCCGAGAGCGACATTAAGTGACTGGAAAGTGGTAATGGATAATCAGTGGAATAGCTTATTTACAGCAGTTGAGCTCTGCTCTGGTGTCGTTGGCATAACACTTGCTTCTAAAGTGGTTACTGGAGAATGTGTCAATTGTGTATACCACAGAGTGGTAGGATATCTGATGATGAGAAATCAGAAATTAGATAGTCTGAGGAAAACATGCATAATGATTAGCAATAAGAGAGTAAACCCCTGTGGATATCACTTCTCTGACAAGCATAATTGTATTGTTTTAAGTTTGGTTTAGATTAGGCTTTAGCTGAGAACTGTAGAAAAGACTGCTTCCTAAAACAACACCCTATTTCCACTGGGTATAATAAAAAAAATTCACATTGCAATTCAGTTCCAATTCACATTGGATCAAAATTCACTATTCTGCTGGTCATTTTATAGATGGTTAAATACAGTGTAATCTGTTTAGATTTTTTTATATATATATATGAATGTCTGTAAAAATGAATAACATGACAGATTTGTTTTGGATTCAAATCCAAAAGGTGGTCAAGCGCTAATTATATTACCCTAACCTCCCCATGTTAAGTGTCTAATCCAAATAGGAGGCAGGACACAAGCACATTATGTTTGCGGGACACATTGTTAGGGATAATAGAAGGAATTAAAATAATGTTAATACTGCTGTGTTTATACATCTCCTATACCATGTATCCTGTTTACAAGGTCACAGGGACCTAGAACCTATCTCAGAAGACTGGAACTAGGCACACTTTGGGGTACAAGATTTGTATCATCCAATCATTTGCAGGGCTACAAACAAACACACACTCAGCAGCCCATTGACCTAACCTGCATGTCTGTGGACTGTGGGAGGAGACCAACCAAGAATGGGGAGAATGCACAAATTCCACACACACAAATACAAGGTTGGGAACCGAACCAATGACCCTGGAGGTGCGAGGCCACAGTGCCAACCACTACACCACCGTGCCACCACATTAGTAACAAAGGAATATTAATACTGATAAAACAAAGACTCAACAGGGTATAAACAAGCAAACTGATGAAGAAGTATGAAAAAAAAAATAATAATTGGCTTTGTGGGAGGAGAGACAAGGAAAACAGAAAACAAAACAGACATGAGTACAGAGGTGGCAGTTAATGAAGTACAACTCTATTACTACACTTGTATGTATGTGATATTTTTTTACTTACAGTCTTATGCAAAAGTTTAGGCACCCCTTGATAAATAGCAGATTTATCTGTTATCAGGGGGTGCCTAAACTTTCGCATAAGACTGTATACTCACTACATTTTTCAATGAAAAATCTGTACTTTTACCCAATACATTTTAAATAGAGATTTAACCTGTTTCTTCTGAGATGACCTAATATATGTTACTTTTCAGATGACAATCACACCAAAGAATCTAAACATACGCGTTTATGCTGTGATTCACACCATACTGTGACCTAAGCTCCACCCCACATACCCCACAGTAATCCTAGTTTACAGGAATGATTGGCGGGTGATCATGAAATCGCAGATTGATTACCGCACTAAAGTGTTTGACGGTTACCTGGGCAATGGATCTCTGGGCTACAGGTTCCTCTGGCTCCTTTTTCAACTGTCTTGAATGGGTGCACTAGAAGTGGTCTCGCTAACTAGCTGACATACCACACAAAACAGATGTGAGCTCTTAGGCGATTGGTTTGTGTTTCACACCAACAACAAGCGTATAATTAGAATGTTTTGGCACATCCATTAACCTCATTATATTCTGTACGCATGCATTATAAAGGGAAACAATAGTGGCCACTAGCTAGATTAACTACAGAAGGAATTCGAGACACTAACAATCCAGCTCACCATTCATTTAATTAATGCCAAATCTAGTCACTAACTCTCACTGTTAGACTTGCAGATTCATGTCTACAGCATCAGTTTAAAATATTGTTTATCAGTCAGACAGATATCCAGAAAAATCTGTTTCTTTTTAAAGTACTTCTACTTTTAAGTACTTAGTACTCGTACTTGAGTAAAATAATTAAAGTACAGTAGTACTTCTTCATGTAGTAAAGTATGTTTTTAGGCAAATTCTTGTAATTTTACTTAAATATTGAGCTTGTGTACATGGACACTGGTGGCTCAGTGGTACTGTAGGTTTCTCGCCCACCATGCAGAAGGCTTGGGTTCGATTCCCAGCCAATTGCCAAACCCCAGCCGCTGGATGCAGTGCCAGTTTCAAGTCTGGATAAAATGGGAGGGTTGTGTCAGGAAGGGCATATGGAACAAATTATTGTGCGGATCAGTTGGTCCGCTGTGGTGACCCCTCAACAGGAGCAGCCAAAAGACTAACAACAATTGATTTTGTGTACTTTGCATGAGTACATGGTACATATTGCCATAATACAAGGAGGGGGGGGATCCATAACTGCAAACATACAGTATACAATGAGCCAGCCCCTTAACCCTCCACCGGTCATATGTGTAATGAGATGAAAATGTAAGTCGCTCTTGATAAGGGTGTCTGCCAAATGTGTAAATGTAAATGTAGTTTTATGCTAACTAATGTCTCTACACACCTTTAGATAACGTTACAGTCATTTTTACCCAGCAAAGGTGGCGGAAATACACAACCGCAATACTCAAGTGAAGGTACAAGTACTTGCCTAAAAACTCTACAAGTAGAAGCACCAAAAAAATTTTTTTTTTAACTTTATTAAAAATTGTCCTGATGCTATTGATAACATGAATGTGCAAATCTAGTAGAGACTGGCAGTGACAAGATTTGACATTAATTATATAATGTTGTTAGCCTCTTTCATTACTTGACACTTAGCTACAGTAGCTAGTGGCTACCATTGCTTCCCTGTGTAATGCAAAGGATCTATGCAATTAAACATGGGCATACTGCAAGCATATAGAATTCAATAAGGTTAAAGGGCATGCCAAAATGTTCGAATTATAGGCTTAGGCAAGTGGCGCAGTGGTAAAGTACCTTTAATGTGGTAGTAGTAGCCTTAACGTGGGAGCCTCCTAGTGACGGGGAGGAATTGGAAACGAGAAAATTAGGGAGAAAATCAGGGGAAAATCCCCAAAAAAGCAGGCAAAGACTTGTTATACAAACAATGTTGTTATTGGCGTGAAGCAAAAACTGAAAGTGTAAGCAGTCACAAACCTTTTGCTCAGTATGGTAGCTAGTTAGATTGATCACTTCTACATTTACCTTGACAAGCGCACCCGTTCGAGAAGCTTGAAAAAGGAGCCTGGAGAATCTGTAGCCCAGAGATCACATGGGTGGAATTCCTTCTCCAGGTAACCATCAATCACTTTAGTGTACTAATCAGGCTGCACTTTCATAATGACCTGCCAATCATTTCTGTAAACCTGGACTGCTTGGCTGGGTGGTTTGTTCCTGTCCCTCTCACATGGGGTGTATCACAGTCGTGATATGGTGTGAGTGACAGCATAACTGAGTAGAATTAGATGAGAAAGAAGACATGCACTTTGTGGTTTCGTCACAATGCATAAGCAGCATTTATTAATACCAATTAAATCCTATTTATTTATTATGGAAAAGACTGAACGCTGTTTATGTGTGATGTGGAAAAGTGAATGAAAAGGGTCAGTGCTGAAGAGGAAATAATTCAGTATGGAGCCAGTGAACATCTGAATCTAAAATGTGTGTGTGTGTGTGTGTGTGTTTGAAAAATGCGGTTAGGTTCCTTAGACTGCAAATCTAGATCATACAGTCACTATTCTTTGGGAATGTGTAAATAACCTTTTTCCCATATGACATCATTTTTATGACATGAACTTTTTAATTTAATCTCATGAGATTTTTCTGTAAACCTGAAAGACAACGTTGCTGGCTGAATAGGAAGAGAGCGAAGCAATAAAAATGGAAAAATTACCGCTGGCCTGTGTACGTCACACAGCCATCAACAGAGAGAGGGAAGGGAAAATAGAGGTCAAAGGTTGATTGCTCTCCATCACACTAATTCAGCAGCCTGTATGAAGTCACGGTAGCAAGGTGTAAGATATTGACGGAGCCCAAATTGATGGGCAGGGGGAGTGTGTGGTGGTGGGGGGGGGGGGGGGGTGGTGGGGGGGGGGTGGTGGGGTCAGTGTCCTTTGTCAAGCAGACCTGCAACGTCCAAAGTGCTGGGATCATGATGTTACGGTTTCCTAAGTAGATGTTAGGTTAGCTCTAGGTGTCTAGGGGAAATAGGAAGCTGACATAAGAAAAAAAAAAGTGATGAAGATGCCCGCTAACTACCCCCACGAACTCACGCTGGGCGTAGACGAGCAAAACACACACAGCTAGTACTTTAGCGTAACAAATCGCTGCCACAATGTTTGAAATACCGAAACCATTTTTATTATTCGTTTTTTAACAATAACAACAACACAACAACAAAACAATAATAACAAGAACAAGAACAAGAGGGGTGTACTTACAATTATGATAGAAAGGAGGAATTAAGTTCTTTAAATATATTCATCGTTCTGGTTGCTTTCTGGCTTAAAAGTCCTTGTAATGTTTCAAAATAAATTTTCAAATCCACCTTGTAATGGGAGATATTAGGCGTTCTTAATGACCACTTACATTTGTGTATGTAGAATTTTCCTAGTGATATTAAAAGATTTAACATGAAAATGTGACTCTTCTCAATATCTTTTTTATCATAATAAACTATAACATCACTTTTACTTATATTAATTTTTGATCCAGTCAGTGTAGTAAATAAAAATTCAACATCAATCCAAAAAAAGTTTACATATATACATTCAAAAAAGAGATGCAATCCACATACATTCCACAAAAAGAACAGAATTCTGAAAGATCAGCTTGAGAAATTGGTTAGTTGGATAAATGATGTGTATAATTTTAAAGTATACTTCACTAACTTTGTTATTAACACAGTATTTGTTGTTATACGTCCAAATCAATTTCCAGTCAATATTTTCAAATTGGCTATTCCAAAAGTATTTATGACGAAATGTTGCAGGGCAGTGAATCAAACATCTTAAAAATGTGTTATTACATTTTCTGTCTTTAATATCAATACCATTTAACGGAAGTAACTATTTCACAATCGCCGTAACAATATGCATGTATGAAAGAAAGAAGCCGCTCCGCTGACTGCGTCACTTCCGGGTCCTAATACTCGACTGGGGCCGCCTCATTGGTTCCCATGGGATTCGCTGTCGCGCTGGGAACAGTGATTGGCAGGGGCGATGCCCAATCCCAGGACCTGTAAGATACGATAATGAACTTTCTTTCTATGTCCTGTACTGTAAACAAGCAGCTTTACAACACAGACATTAATTACCTCAGTGAGGATGTAGTGGAGGACAAACACGTGTAAAAGTCATTTATAAGCATATAAATGATGAACTTACATGTAGGAAACTGAATTTATCGATTTGTTTAATGTATTTTTTTATTGTTGTGAGATTAATGCAAACTGGGAAAAAGACAAGTTAAAAAAAGAAAGAAAGTAGCCACCATCTGCACTGCACAACTACATTAGGCCATTACATGACGCATACATACACATACATACATACATACATACATACATACATATATAATAGTCAGTAGTTGGAAACATTTTCTTATTTAATGGTTTTCCTTTTTTTTGTTGTTGTTGTTTAGCATTTTATAATAATAATAATAACATTGAAATTATGACGGAACAAATGCTGAATTATGTAGTCAACAAAATCGATGGACCCACTAAGTGCAAACCAGATAGGACAGATGGCATGTTGCTGGCATGGTCCTGGACTTTTAGAATTTTTGATGTCCTAAGCATTACAGTGTTGAAAATTATAACAAAGGCGTGTGCAAACATTTGACTGGTAGTATCCTGGCTAGGAAAGCATAACAAAATGGGAGAGCCAGAAGAAAAGATAGACAGTGGGAAGTAAGGCAAGCAATCACCTCACTGTCAACAAACCTGAATGATCAATTAGAGTTGTAAATAAATATATGTTCAGCCTAGACACAGTCTCAATCTTGCACTTTTATTGGAAGGTTATTCCATAACTTTGAAAGAAAAAAAAAAGGCACCTCCTTCTCCTTCTGTAGTTTTCATTAGATGAGCAGTTACCAACACATAGCCTGCACCTTTTGATCAAAGTATTATACTATATATACTGATATTTCACACAATGTCTATTAAGAGTGGCGCGGTCGGATTCATCACTTTATTTCTACCTAAATCAAGAAGTGGCTTAGATACTCAGCTTTTCCAGCTCTGTTCTCTCCTAACCTGTATACTTTGCTAAAAAAATGCCAAATCAACTGGCAGCAAAGCCGACACACCAGTCCCGCCTCTCTTAAATTGCTAACTAGTTGAGCCGAGTCTCTGCTGTAATTTGCTGCAATTGCATTGTATACAGTAGCTGCATTTTTGACCCCGATTTGTACTGTTTTACTGTTTACCTCTTCTTCAACATAGAATTTCTCATTAAAATGACATTGAAAAAGGGAAAAAAATACTCTTTGCTTTTTTTTTTAGAGCGAGACCTTCATTATCCATCACTGTAGCTTATGTCTGAGACTGTTTTCTCCTAATTAACACCATTGGAACTGTACCTGTGATGCAAGAGCCTGACACAACCATTTAATTCTCCCTCAAATAATGAAAAGAAACGGTGCCAACCAATACATTAGCCTCAGAACAACAGAAATATTTCAGTATGCACCGATCAATCATAATAGTAAAACATTAAAACCATGGTTTTGGGTTCGCCTTGTGCTCTAGCTCCTGAGAGCATGGCTCTTGCAGGGCTTCTGGTGGTTTGCTGCGGTATCTGGTACCAGGATGTTGGCAGCGGATTGTTTGGGTGCTGTGGGTGGATTTGTTTGTTTTAGCACATCCCATGGATGCTTGATCAGATTGGGATTTGGGGAGTTTGTAAGCTGGCCTAGTCTTTGCCTGCTTTGTGGGTGTTTGGTTGCCCATCATGGTCACCACTCATTTTTTTTTCTGTCATTTGTACTGCATTAGTTTTTTGTGAGATCGGACCTTATGGACTGGCCTTTGGTCCCCATGGGCATGAGTGAGACACATAAACCTGCCAGCAATTTACTGGTATATAATTGATGCTCAACCTTGTTTAGTTCATCCACCAGTGATAATAAAATTTTGGTTGATCATTGTAGATATTAATATTTTTCAGGGTGGACACTTGCTGACTCAATCTTTTATTAAAGATTAAATAATAATTTACATTAATATAGATAAAAAAAGATTAAAATCTTTCAATGTTGTGTTTGATGTCCTTCATGGTTTTAAATTTGTGATGAATTAAATTATTTTGGGTTTCAATTAGAAAGCCTCACCCAAAGTGCTGGATTAACACATTTATAAGTTGCTGTGTTATTTCTTGACTACCATCCTGTTTATTTTCATCTTCAGGAAAAAATGAGGTTTGTTAAATATTTGCAGTGTGGATTATAATGTTTATTCACTCCAAACACACAGCACCATCTGTCAGTCAACCCTGACGACAGTGAGCCACAGGCTTTAGCCCACTGTCACTCATGCAGTCTGCTGCCAAAGACTCCAAAGTAGAGACGGACAGCATTAGGCATTAGAGAAGTAGAGCAAGACGGAGAACTGTGGCTTTCAACCGACAAAACTGTCTCGCAAGTCGCCATAAATGTTCGTCACACCTGGCTTACCTATCCGGTATGTACTCAGGCCTGTGTGTCATATGAGACCAGCCAGTTGGACTATCTGTTTCCACACAACCGTTTATCAGTAAGAACCAGGAAGAGCTGAATGCAGTTATCAACTTCATCCTCCTTTCAAATCTGCTAAAAAAAAAATTTCCCCGAATCTCACACCACTCTACTATAAAATAGAGGCTCTTATGCCAGGCCATGCCATCCAGAACAGGATTTCTCCTGCTTTGTGTTTATCTTTGGAAGATTTTAAGATTTTCATTTTCAAGTAGCTATCAGGGAAGTCTCTTATCTCACTACAACTCTTTATCAGATATGTTGAGTATGATTGTTTGGCTATTTATCCTTCTCAGTTGTTTTCTACTTAGCAAATTAGATATTTGTGGTCAGGATCATCGATGGGACTTCAGAGCAACCCAGATGAATAATTCAGTTTTATAATATTCTCTTCCTCTTAACTTAAGCCCAGTGTTTACATTTGTTTTAATTCAGTAGAACTTCATTGATTCCAATGAAACAAGATAGCAAGTTATTGTGACATATTGTAAAATTAACACAGGACAGCTGAAACAATGAATAATAAATAAATAAATAAATAAATAAACGTTATGTGTTCTATAAAAGAGCTTATTACAAATAAAAATTAATAACTACTAATTAATTGCATGAATTAAAAATGAATAATGTAACTATGCAAAACTGCCTGCAACAAGCACATTAGCACCCAGCTCAGAAACACCGTAGAATCCAAGTTCTAATAATTCTAATAATCTTTTCATTTAGGATTATGTCTATTGCACTGTAGTCAGTTATGTTTCAACACAAATGAATCAGCAGCTTTCTGGCTTGTTCATCACTTTCTGGTAGAAAGAGCAAGAGATCAAGCTCACATAAATATACACGGAAGAAACTTTGGCTTAGGTGGACCTCTTTGTTTATTACAATCTGTTGCTAGTTCACCAAAATGCACCCACTGCTGACTCTCACTAAACCACACCTCCAACCTGCTACACTGACCTACTGCTACGGTATGTCACCTGATTTCCACTGCAAGGTCTCATGGTGTGCATCACATTTTTAGTTATTTATTTTATGATTCTTATCAACAGAAATTGCTCAGACTTTTTAGCAATCCAAACATTTCCAAAAGTTTGCCATTAATTCTGCACATTTTGATTAACCATCATCTAACACTACTGTCTACTATACATTAGGTCTGACTGAAGGTTTATGTGTAGATGCGCGTGTTTATGGGTTTAAAATATTTGATTTTGTGTGCGCTCTGGGCCCAGTGTTTCCCAAAGCACAAAAAAGTTAAATGTTAAAATAATCCCAATAAATCCTCTACATCAATAGCCAATCCAATGAGAACAGGTCAGTCTTTATATTTAAAGAAGCAGTTTTTGGGTGCATGTTTACAGTATTGCAGGTGCTCTTGTTCTACATGTGATTTTTGAACTACGTATGTTATAACCCTATGCAATCAGACAATGTATGAATGGACATTATGCTGTGCACACATTGATAAGATGCTGTGATTCATATACCAAAGTGGAACTAACACTGGTAGGCGAGCAGGCTGATCATGCTGTAAACTGAAGATAATGTACAGTCTATAATGATTCTCATGAGGGTTGCATCACTATACTTGTGTTACTGGACCTCAGTGCAGCATTTGACACCATTGATCATAGTATTCTCCTTCACAGATTAGAAAAGGTAGTAGGAATTAAGGGAACTGCCCTCTTGTGGCTCAGATCCTATTTGACTGATCGTTATCAGTTTGTAGATTTAGATGGTGACCATTCCTCATGGTCTCAAGTGGTGTTTGGTGTTCCACAGGGTTCAGTTTTAGGCCCACTGCTTTTTTCCCTTTACATGCTTCCTCTGGGCAACATAATTCGTAAACATCGTATTAGTTTTCATTGTTATGCTGATGACACACAATTATATGTCTCAAAACCAGATGAGAGAAACCAGTTTGCTAAAATTGAGCAGTGTGTGCAGGACATAAGAGATTGGATGTTAATTAATTTTCTTCTGCTTAATCCTGATAAGACAGAAGTTTTAGTCATAGGACCACAAGCAGCTAGAAGTAAGCTCTCTGATCACACTGTAACTTTAGATGGCCTTTCTGTTCCATCAAGTGCAACAGTAAAAGTCCTTGGTGTGATCACAGATTCCAGCCTTTTATTTGAAGCACATGTAGATAATATCACCAGGATGGCTTTCTTTCACCTTAGAAATATTGCCAAGATTAGAAACATATTGTCACTAAATGATGCAGAAAAACTAGTTCATGCTTTTATCACCTCTAGGTTGGACTATTGTAACGCCTTACTGTCTGGTTGTTCAACTAGGTGCATAAACAAGCTTCAGTTAGTACAGAATGCAGCAGCGAGAGTCCTCACTAAAACCAGAAGATACGAGCACATCACCCCTATCTTATCTACACTGCATTGGCTCCCTGTGAAATTTCGCATCGATTTTAAGATACTACAGTACTTTTGACGTATAAAGCATTAAATGGTCTCGCGCCACAGTATCTGAGTGAACTCTTAGTGTCTTACGATCCGCCACGCCTACTTCGATCAAAGAATGCAGGCTGCCTGTCAGTACCACGTATTATTAAAACTACAGCAGGGGGCAGAGCTTTTTCTTACAAAGCCCCAAAGTTATGGAATAGTCTTCCTA